>CM077249.1:24376793-24991793 GCA_039654775.1 Spinibarbus caldwelli
CCCCTCGTCCATACGGATGCCACCACTATCAATGTTGTATCCTAGGAAATGTACTGACGGTTGATGGAATGAACACTTCTCAGCCTTGAGGAACAGATGAAACTTGCGTAGGCGTTGTAGGACCTCCGCAACGTGGAGACGATGTTCGGTCAAGCTCCGAGAGTAGATGAGGATGTCATCGATGTAAACCAAGACGAACCGGTGTAAATACTCCTGGAGCACCTCATGCATGAAGTCTTGGAATACGGAGGGGGCGTTGACAAGACCATACGGCATGACAAGATATTCATAGTGGCCAGTAGGGGTTACGAAAGCCGTCTTCCACTCGTCCCCCTCGCGTATCCGGATGAGGTTATACGCGCTGCGGAGGTCCAGCTTGGTGAAGATGGTGGCTCCGCGGAGATGTTCCAGGGCTGCTGGGACGAGAGGAAGAGGGTATCGGAACTTAATGGTGATTTTGTTAAGTGCCCGGTAGTCAATGCAAGGCCGCAAGCCTCCGTCCTTCTTTGCCACGAAGAAGAAGCTTGAAGCAGCAGGGGATGTCGAAGGGCGAATGTAGCCTTGCTGAAGAGCCTCTTCGATGTACTCCTCCATGGCCTTCTGTTCCGGTAGAGACAGCGGGTAGATTTTCCCTTTGGGCACTGGCTCACCTGGTACCAGTTCAATAGCGCAGTCCCATGGCCGGTGAGGAGGTAATTGGGAGGCCCTCTTCGGGCAGAAGACATCTCTGAAGGGGGCATAACAGGAAGGTATAGAGACAGACTGTTTTTCAAGAGGGCTTTCTATGGAGGTGGAGTTAACCGATAGAGATTGGATCTGACGAGGAGCTGGGTGAGGTAGACGAGGGAAACATGTTGGGAAACACTGGTTGCCCCACTTCAGGATTTCTCCCGAGCGCCAGGAAATCTGGGGATCATGTTGTACAAACCATGGAAGTCCGAGGATTATGTCCGTTGTAGATCCCTCCAGAACCAGCAGATGGAGTTGTTCCTCATGTAGTTCACCCACTCGTAGCTGAACGGGACCCGCACTGAGTCTTACATGGCGGCGGCTGATGGGTTTTCCAGTTATCGCTTGGGCTTGATAGATGGTTTGATTGGTAACGGTTGGGAGATTGAGCTGGCGGCAGAGGCTCCCTGAAATGAAGTTTCCGGCGGACCCTGTGTCGAGTAAGGCGTGAACTGGAATGGATACAGTGGAGGCAGTAAGTATTACAACAGTAGATAGGGGATTCATTCTGGATATAGAGGGTCGAATTGCACTCACCGGGAGTCGAGGAGGTCGAATGGGGCATGATGATCTTAGGTGTCCACTATTTCCACAATATAAACATAGACCCTGGGTAATTCGCCTCTGCCGCTCTGTGTATGACAAACGGGTACTATCTGTTTGCATGGGTTCGTGAACTGGTTCTGGAGGGCGGTTTGCTTCTTGGGGGCGCTGTTGAGGAGTGCAACGGGTAAGTTGGGCTGATTCCTCAAAACATGATTGCATGCGGGTTGAACAACGAATGGATAGTTGGATTAAATGCTCCAATCCACTGGAATCATCATATCCTGCGAGTTGCAACCGCAACTTAGGTTCGAGTCCTTGACGATAAGTGGTGAGTAATGATCGTTCGTTCCATCCGCTAGCTGCAGCGAGGGTGCGGAACTGAAGGGCGTAGTCCTGGATGGATCTGTTTCCCTGTCGGAGATGGTAGAGTTGATCACTGATGGATGGATCGGCTGTTGAGTGGCCAAACACTTCACGGAAGTGAGTGGTGAAATTATGGAAAGACTGAGTGACTGGACCTGATTGTGACCAGATAGTTTCAGCCCACTGCAGAGCTTTACCTGTCAGGAGGGATATGATGAAGGCGATCTTTGATCTTTCAGTGGGATACAGTTGCGGTTGCATCTCTAGGGCTAAGGAGCATTGTAAGAGAAACCCGTTGCACTCCCCCGCCACACCAGAGAAGGGCGCTGGTCGGGCCATGGGACTGGCGATCAGGGGTGCAGAAGAAGTGATGGTGTTTGTCGTGGAGGTGATCGGTGGTGATGGCGGTGGAGCCGGTGAAGGAAGTAGAACTCGTCTGAGATTGTCAACGAGCTCCTGGAAGGGGTCGGTGTTGCTCATGCTGTCCTTAGTGTCTGGTCCGGTCTTCTGTTACGTACAGCAGACTCAGACGGAGACTCGGGAAAATAACAGATGTTTATTAATGTTCAGCAGAGCAAATGGTGAGCAGAATATCAATTGACGGTAGATGAGAGAATGATTATAGATCTTTGTCTTGACAGGAGTATTGAGCAGTGGAGATCGAGGGCACACACCTCACACAGACAGAGTAGCAGACTTCCGGAGGATAGCGTTGGAGCAGGCAGACGGGGAACACTGGAGGTAGGTACACAAGGAGGTAAGTAGCAGGTAGGTCGCTGTGATAGCATCATTCACTATGTGTAAACGAGACCGGACGTTAGACAGTGGTGAGGTGCGTGCTTATATGGCTTGAGGTAATGAGGTGTTGAGTGCGTGCAGGTGTGTTCCATTAGTATTCAGGTGAGGGTGTGCGATGTGATTGGCTGGCGTGGGAGCCTGGTCGATCTGTGACATCCTGAGACAAGAATGGGTATTGTTTTGGTTTTAGAAGAACTTTGGTGAAAGGTTTTGATCCACTTCAAATGTTGACTACTGTTGGATCATTCAATATAATATACACAAAAGCCAGGAATAGCAAAATGTTTTACATTTAGTTGTTCTGATGTGTTCAAGTAAATAGGATTTTTAATTTCATTATATTTTCATAGTAAAGTTGATAGTACAAGATTAAAGAGAATTTTATTTTACATAGAGAAAGCACTTATCTAAAATGATGTTTTTTCTTTATTCATGCGTAACAGTGCTCTGTACTGGAAGATTAAAAACTGCTGGTTTGGGTTGTTTAATGGCAGCTCTAGTGGTAATGGATGTGAACACCTGTAATGCAGACAGCTGAAGGTTATGGCATTTAAAAATAGAGCTTTATAGGAGCTTGTTTGCGTAGGAGCTGTTAAATGAGCAGTCTGCTGTGATTTTCGCCGTTCACTGCACAATTAAATGCAAAGTTGTTGATGCGAATTGGGGTCTCCCTCTCCAGTTCCCTGTTTCTCTGTGTTATTCAGTAATGGCATAAGAGTTATTGAGGGGAACTGTGTGTGTCTCTGTTAATGTTTATTTGCTGATGATCTGGGATATGTGGGTGAGTTTCAGGTACTCTCTGTTCCTCTTCTACTAAAGTGAGTAACTACAGTTTTTGTTTTCACATGCTGTGAAGAGTAACCAGTTTGTGACTTGTGTAAGAAGTTTTTGAGAGTTAATAAAATGTCCGATTTGAAGTGATATTAGACAAAGTTTTTACTCAGAAAATACATTAAAATACATTTTTGAAAGGTTTCTCAAAGAAGAATTTTAGAATTTTTATAATTGATTAAATTGAAAGATTTTATATGGTTTTTATCAGTACTATTGTTGTTGTTTGTTTTTGTATAGTGATTGCTTCTTATGAAAATGTATTATTGTAAATGATGTATTGAAGTGATACTGTTATGATGTTAGAACAAAATAAATAAATATTTTTCACATGCTGTTTAGGGGCAGGTTAGGGTGATTAATAAATATTCTGTATAATATTATATTTAATTGTTCATGTTTATATTATTTTTGTATTGTTTTATTTTTTATTTACTTTTAAGTGTTTTTCAATAGAATTTTAGATACAAATAATTTTAATAGGGACTATTTATTGGTCATTGACTGTAACATGAAAGTAGTTTTTGACTTATCATATCAATATCTGTGCATCCCAAAGGAAGATACATCTATGATATCACAATATTACACAGGAAAAAAAAATTAAACAAATGTGTCTAAAAGTAATGTTTTACTCAGAAAATCAAATAAAATATTCAGTTCGGTTTGTGGATACCAAGTGCCTCTTCAAATCTTTAGAAGATTTGATGCTGTCAACTTGGCAAACTTTAGAAAATCCAGTAATTAGTACTTCCTAAAAATGTATATGTAAATCATGCAAATAATTACTATTCTGCAGTTCTTATTTTAGCATCATTGCTTATGCTTCTTTCTTCCAACACATTGTTGAGATTTAGGGTCTAATTAGGATTGTTGGTGATTACTTTGTTTTGAGAGTGTGGTGTTGAATTTGTGACAGGATCACAGGCTCAACAGAGTGGTTTCATTCATGCAGTGAGGGGTAAGGTTGGGGGTGGGGCTAAATGAGGGGGTGGGGCTGACAGGGGTGGGGTGAATCTCTAGAGGTTACATGGCCCATCATCACTCTAAGAGCTTTTACAGGGATGAATAAATATTCAGATCCACACACGCACATGTATATATCCCACAGGTCCTCATACATGCAGTTCACACCCTACCAGCTCGTCACGTGACCTGCTATCCATGGTAACAGTAGACAAAGGCCTTCTGGTAATTACCAGTGTGAAAAACACGACCAATTACAGATGAGCCCAATACAATGAAAGAAACACAGACAACAGGTTTTACCCACAATCCCTTTCTTTTTACAGCTGACCGCCAGTAAGTGAGAGTCACACATATGTATCTGCTAAAAGGTTTTCTGTGTTTCAACACCATCAGAAAATTTAGCAGAGGCTGTCGTCAACAATGGTTAAAAGTAAAATCATGAATAAGATCAGTTGTTTGTCCACAGCAGTACTTTTTTAAATAAATGAATATTTTTATTAATTAAAGATGCATTACACTGATCAAAAGTGTCAGTAAAGACCTTTACGTTGTTACAGATAATTTTTATTTCAAGTAAATGTTGATTATCAACTTTTCTATTCTATCAAAGATTGCTGAAAAAATCAGTTTCCACAAAAATTATGCAGCATAACTTTTTTCAAAATTGATGATAATAAAAAATGTTCTTGAGCACCAAATTAGCATGTGACACTAAAGACTGGAGTAATTATTCTGAGAATTCAGCTTTGCATTACAATCATAAATACATTTTAAAATGTTCAAACAGAATAGTTATTTTAAAGAAAATTCACAGTATTACTGTTTTTATTGTATTTTTGATCAAATAAATGCATTCTTGATGAGCATAAAACACTTCTTTTGAAATAATTTAAAAAGCTTTTGAATGGTAGTGTATGAAGTAATATTCTTTTTTGTTTCTTTTCGTAAGTAGTAAAAATAACATAATGTAATGGTGCTGTGAACGGTAATAGTTGTGTGTATTATTGATTACGGCACATGCATAATCAATAGGCGGGTGGAGGGAGCACAAAAGCAGGAGGCCTTCCCAATCAAAGCTGCATTGATTAGTTGGCCTGCTGATTGCTTGCAACAAGCTCTAGCTTAAGGAAATCTGAAATGTATGCCTTCTGTGTCTGCGGATAAATGTTAGTTATGTTTCGTCGCCTATGGAAAATTGAAAAATGAAAAACATTGCACGCACAAAAGAAACAAGTGCCACACAGCCGCAACGCTGCGGCTCCAGTTCCCACCCACACATGCTGGAATGCATGTACACACACAGCAAACACCTGCTCATTCGCATGCATACACACACACTCGTGTGAAAGCAATTGGCTGGGAGGTTGAAAGGCCGTTCTCCTGGTGGCGGTTGCTAATGGCTACAGGATAACGGCAAGAGCCTACTGACGGGTCGATAACAGCGATGTCAGTCCCACAAACACAGATGACATAAAATTTCTCTTTGGTATAGGCTGTCATTATTTCAGACGAAAGTAAATTGAAAAAGACAGAAAAACAGTAAAAAGAGTGTTTGAAACTTTGTGCTTGTTGGTTTTTCTGAAAGGCAGATAGAAACAGTAGATAGGTATAATAAATGTTTATTTGAAAAGCAGTTTTATTGTATACATCTATTTTATTGAAGAAAACATTTTTTTCCTCTGTGTGTATATGTATATGTATATATGTATATGTTAGGGGTGTAACGGTACACGTATTCGTACAGAGCATTTTCAATGGTCTTTCGGTTCGGTATGCATGTGTACCGAACAAATCCAGCATTTTCTTCCCAGGAAACTCAAACAATAAATGCCGCTTTGACAGTCGTTTATGTGGCATGACAGATTGCTGTATAAAAACCTGAGAGAGCCGCTTCTGGGTCGCTTCAGAAACATGCTGCGGCGCGGCTGGTATAAACACAAGCATTGATTAGGGTGGCCGCATCGAAGCCGTAATGCCTGCAGACTTGTGCAGTGTAAATGGGGTCCGTTCAAACAGCAGAGCGAAGCGCGAGTGAACGCGATCATTCCTTCCTCTTTACTACTAGCTTTAACGTGAAATATACATGAATGAACATCTCATGCTTCATGTAATCGCTCAATCAGTGTTTCAACTACGGAAAGTTGTCATTACAACAGCTTGTAAACAAAATGTCACGTAGCATTTAATTTACCTCAGGCAAGTCATCAGTGCCCACAGCTCATTACTTCGCTAGAGAAATGAAGTCTAGAGAAGAGCATTTTGCAAAATATTAGACTATATAGGCTACTCATTATATTTTACTTTACCTGTTAGGGATGTCTTAATTATTTAATGTATGTTTAAATTATGTTATGAAAAAAGTTATGACAGCCATTTGAATATATTTCAACAACAAATAGAAATTATTTTTTTTTTTTTAAGTGTTATTATTATATTTAAAAATAATTAGTAATTAAATTTAAGTTTGGGCACTGTTGTTAATTGTAACCTTATAGTAATGTAAAAGGGCTTCCTGTAGTTTAAAGCATAAGCTGAGCTAGATTTTTATCACTAAGAAAATTTTAATCATAACTGAATTTATTTATAGAATGAGCAACTTGTTCAGTAAACCACTGTTTAATTTAAAAAGAAAAAGAAAAAAATGTTTCGTTTTTCCCTTGCTGTACCGAAATCATACCGTGATATATAAAATGCAAATCATATAATTATATGTACAGTAGTCTATAATTTAAAATTTTTAATAATTTAATGTTTTATTACTTGTTAGTTGTTGCTTCTTTGCCACCTTTGCAGTGTAACACGACATTAGATTTGTATATCACATGCGACAAATTAAAAAAACACGTCTCTCTCTCTCTCTCTCTCTCTCTCTCTCTCGCACACACACACACACACGTTTGGAGAGTCTTCAGAAAGCAGGGAGCAGCTGCTGTGTGTCTTGTGCTGGTCTCAAGAGGGCCTGAGGAGGCAGAAATGCAAGACATCTCATTAACCGCTGTTTGAATGTGTCGTTGAAGTGCCCTATAGACGTGAGACAGCTTAAGACTGTCATCAGCAACAAGGCTAAAATATGGAACATGGTGCGCTTTCCTGTTTTACAAACTACTACAGAGGTTACCTGAACATGTCTATTTTACAATATAAAAGACAAAATAATATTATTACAGCTATTGCTGAACAAGGCATATGATGTTGATGGATTGGGCAGGTGGGGGAGTGTAGTGACATGGAACAAAAATGAAAAAGAGTGTGTTTAACACCCTATCAGAATGACATTGCTCCCATTAAAATCAACAAAGCTGTCTAGATTGCACATAGAATGGCATAAGGCTGATTACGGTGAGAGCAATGTAATTTTGTCATGTCATGATGCTCACTTGTAGTGTAGATTAAATGAAACGGGTGTGTTGACATTGCCTTGCTGTTTTGCATTGTGATAACTAACTAATATAAATCAATGTATAAATATTTATATGAATTATTTTAGAACTAATTATTTTGCTAATAAGAAAGATTCTCCTAAAGATGGACTCTTAAATTATTTAAAATTGGTGATTTGTCGATTTTAGTCCATATCAGAGTATATTTATGCCAGTATACATCAAAATAAACGTATGTACAGTCTTTCTCTTCCCGGAAAATAGGCCAAACATATTGATCACTGACTCTAAATTCCTTTCAGAGGCATAAGAGGTAGGATATCCACTAAAAATCTGGATCCAATTCTGGAGGCACTGTATCCGGCTCTAAGCATTATCAGAGTCCTCTGTATCTTGAGATCCTGTCAAAATGCTTCCACCCGGCTCTTGTTCTTCCTCAGCAGCTGTAATAGAGCTGTTTGGGCACCTGTGTGTGTGTGTGTGTCTGTGTGTGTGTGTGTGTGTGTGTGGGTGTAATGGGCCTGAAAGAGCGGTGGAATGTATCCATAAACTGGTTACTGTCTTTGCAAAGATACTTAAGGGAGGAGGTGATAATGAGCCATGTTATTTCGGTTTGAAGAGGAGAGAGAAAGAATAGAGTGTAGTAATGTGTCACATGATTTAAACCACCTACTCATGTTCATTCTGCCTAAACCATTTAAATCAGCTCATTATTCATTAGAGTAATCTCTGAATTAGCAAGCTTATTAAGGTAATAGCTGTGCCTTAATTGGTTGTAAAACTTAAAATGAAGATTGTATGTTAGATTGTATGTTAGCTTGTATATGGCTGTTAAACATATGAACTCTCATAGTGCTATTAAAATCAGGGTGAAAAGAGACTTGCACAGTATACACCATGTGCCGAATTATTAGGCAAGTTGATATTCTGGTCATATTTTTTTTTTCCAAAAACATTTTACCAATTCCAAACCACATCAATCTTAATAACTACTACTGACTTTGTATTTAATCATTTATAAGTGATATATAATTGTCCATGAAGGCTGGAAATCAAAAACTCCTCATATTCAGGTGTGCCGAATTATTAGGCACGTTTTCTTTTACAGATAAAATGAGCCAAAAAAAGAGATTTAACTCAGACTAAAAGTCAAAAATTATTAAATGCCCATGAGAAGGATGCAATACTAATGCAATAATAGAATTTGAAAAGTTAGGGCATGACCATTGGGCAGCGAAATGCTCATTGGTCAGCAGAGTCAGAAAAAACAAGTGGAGAAGAAGACACTTGTTAACTGCAAAAGAATGAAGAGTTAAGGTGAGGAATTAGGTGAGAAACCATCAGGAACCATTTAGTCTCCAGCGCCACCATTTTCCAGAACTGCAATCTTCCTGGAGTCTCCACAAGTGCAATGTGTCAGGTTCTCAGGGACTTTGCTTGGGTAAAAAATCCTAAAAAATGACCCTCACTTAATAAGAATAGCATGCTGAAGTGTTGTGAAATACATTAAGACAGATTTTTCATAGGCTTTCTGGACAGATAAGTTTTGAGTGACTCTTGAAGGACCAGCACCACATCCTCTTGTACCACTGTTTGAAGAATTGATCTTCCAGAATCTGGCAGTACGTTTTAGGAGCTCATTTTTAGTCCATCTCCTATCCTGAAAAGTCTGTCTTGCAGAGATTGACTAATATGAGCTCCTAAAACTTATAAATAAATGCAGCTTGGTTGAGCATAAGAGACTTTCAAAAACTTACTGACCCCAAACCTTTAAACGCTAGTTTAAAGAAACTTTTTTTAGAGCTTTATTCGCTGACATTTACTGGAGTTGAGATGCAGCACTTGTGCACAGAGGTGTTAAAATATGCACCCCTGCTAATTCAAAGGACAGAGCTCACCGTTGGGGATGAGATTAATAAGTCTTTTGTTTCATAAGCCTCTTGGCCTGCAGACATGCTGCCTGAAGATAATTGAAAGCTCCGTTCTGCCATTCTCAGAGGTGACATTACCTCTGTGGCGTCACAGTGGAACCCTGCCTTTGTAACAAACTTTGCATTTGACGAAAACCAGGTGAAACAAGTTTGAAAGTATCGTGCTTATTCCATTCTGGTTCAGGTGTAGTGCAGTAAAATGTCTCTGCTGTGAATGCATGCTGAGGTAGACAATGTTTTCATGTCATGAATGTCATGTCATGTCATAATTCAAGGAACCTTTTACTTTTTAAGAGAGCTAAAAATAGATATGCTGCACAACCAGAAATAATTGTACTATGTATTTAAAATGAACATCCTGGACAAGTTTAGATTTTAATTAAACATGATAAAATAAAGAACATTTGTTTAGATACGCTCTTTGATGGTCATTCAAAGTGTCATACAAAGGTCTTTTTTCTATATACTTCATTATTTGATGTTATAAAATATCAGATATATATTATATAAACAAGTATTATATTTATATTCTATAAAGTTAAATGTTATTTTAATCTTTTTCCCTGTTTATTTTATTTTATTTTATTTTATTTTATTTTATTTTATTTTATTTTATTTTATTTTATTTTATTTTATTTTATTTTATTTTATTTTATTTTTCAGAAATATTCCCAGGCAGTTTTTTTTTTCCATTCATATTCAGTTTGTACATTATTAGTATGGAAGCCCATTTCCGCCACTGAATAAAAAATAGTGGTCGGCCGATATTTGGCATTTTTCAAATATCGGCATCGGCCAATAAGTTTTTGTGTTTGGCTGATGCGTTTGAGGTGGGACATTTATTTTGATGGCGCAACAGACTTTTAGTTTGACGGCGCTGAGAACACATTCTTCCTCAGCTGAATATTTTCCTTCATCATTCAGTTCTGTCTAATATGGATAGAAGTCTGTCTAAAAATCAGATAGAACGGTTAAACAAAGGAATTAAAATGTATACAAAAAAGTATTATAATGATTGCTTTTTATTATATTATTAGTAATAGAAAGGCAAACATTATAATACTTTCTCATTTGTCATCAGCATTCAGCAAATGCGCATTTATATCATTTAAACAAATCTTTGAATGGCTAATGAACATTTAATTTCACAAGCCTTGCAAACTTAGTCGATTGTGAGATCTTGTGAAGTGTGCATTTGTATCCTGCATGATCGCGTGTTCTCTGCGTGACTTTCAGTGCAAATTTAATGCTTTAAACATTAAAATTGTGATTTCAAATTATGCTGCGCTTTATGCATTTGCCCACTGTCATATTCATGTCATTTTCACTGTGTGCTGTATGTAAAATGAGTGTTACCTTGGCTTTATTTGAAAAATATGATTCCCAATGCACACAAACTTCGCAGAATACTGAGTGCTCTGTTGGTTACAGTGTTTACTTCCTTTTTAGTTATATTTTTATTAAATATTTATTTATTTTTGAAAAATACTTTGTCATCTAAAGTATAAGTATGTTTATTTTACAAATTTATTTTTTAATCCATTTTCAAATGATTTCAAATTTCTTAAATATTAATTAAAATAAATACATGTATATCGGCTTTATATCGGCCATCGGCTACCCTGCTTTCCAAGATATCGGCATCGGCTGTCAAAAAAATATTGGTCGACCACTAATAAAAAATAAAAAAAGGGAATTGCGCCTTTTTATCTCACAATTCTGACTTTTTTTTCTCGCAATTGCGAGTTTACATTTCGCAATTCTGACTTTTTTTCTCAGAATTGTGAGATATAAACTCGCAATTCTCACTTTGTAACTCGCAATTGTGAGTTTATATCAGCAATTCTGACTTTATAACTCGCAATTGTGAGTTTATATCAGCAATTCTGACTTTATAACTCGCAATTGCGAGTTTATATCTCACAATTCTGAGAAAAAAAGTCAGAATTGCGTGTTGGTATCATGCAATCCCGAGGGTAAAAAGTCAGAATTGTGAGATAAGTCGCAATAACCTTTTTTTATTTTTTATTCAGTGGCGGAAACAGGCTTCCAAATTATTAGTCTACCTGTATATTGAATAAATTTGCCAGACAGACATTTCCTCTTATTGTGAACCTAAACTCATGGCATTTAGAATAAGTATTGGAGTTAAACAAAGGAGACAAATCTTCAATGGATGTTTTATCAGTGACCTTTCTAGCTTCCTGTGAGTCAGAGAGAGAGTGAAATCTTCACAGGGCCGTGATGGAGCTGTTTTTAAGGCAGAGCTTGCAGACGTCTGGCCTGTGTCTGACTGTGAGCTGGACTGATAACACTTCACAGCTGAGAAGTTCAGCGGGGTCGGCACACTGCCAATCTCAACGTCAGCTTTTTATTCCCACATCAGCTAAAGACAGAGATATTTTAAGACAGAACTCAGAATAAAACAGATCTCTGGCTGAGTCTCTGAATATTTTTTGTGTGTTATGAGGGATTATGTGGAGATAAGCAGACAATCCTTTTTTTAGAGATGCATTTGTAGTGCTGTTCTCATATTAAACTTTTCCTATTATTCCCACTCAGATTCTCTGTTAATGTGTCCTTAAATCTGTTCAGTCAATAAGAATAAGCTTTCCAGTCTTTGATGTTTCCCGATTAATTCTAATACGATGTTTCCACCCCAGGAACCTCTAACACAATTACAGGGGAATATCCTGTGTGTACTGCTTTCTAACAGACTGCAGACAGTAAATTCACCTAAATCATCCAAATTATGTTTGCTTGTTTACAGGCGTTTACTGTCAATCACATTCTTGGTGAATGGAATGACTGTGTGTTGATTTGTCAGTATTAAGACATGGCGCAGATATTCCCATCCGCTATCCTGAGAATAAAGGTCAGGAGGATGAGAACAAAGTTTACATTGAAATAGTTGTGCTCTTTGAAGCTTATTATTTTAAGGGCTCCTGTGATGCAGTTTGAAAGATTTAGGTCAAACTGTTGAATCCCGAATGCCGCCTTAATTGTAGCTTTTCTCTCAGTGCTTGGAGAATGAATTGGAATGTCTCATTATAGAAGTTTAAAAGTGTATTGTTCGAAATAAATAAAGAGTTTAAAATAGTTTTTTGGGATTGTTCTGCAGTTGGAACACAATTTCAGAACCACGGACAGCTCATGTACTCCAGTGGAGCTGCTTTCAAATGAGACCAGGGAAAAAAGGGGTCACACTTAATTTCAAGGTCCAATTCTCGCTATTAACAAACCATTGACTACGACTTTTGCCTCAATAAACTCCTAATTTGCTGCTTATTAATAGTAAGGTAGTTGCTAAGTTTAGGTATTGGGAAGGATTAAGGATGTAGAATATGATCATGCAGAATATGTGCTTTATAAGTACTAATAAACAGCTAATATGTTGTTAATAGGCATGCTAATAAGCAAGTTAATAGTGAGAATTGGTCCCTATACTAAAGTGTTACCAAATATGTTTGTTAAATTTACTAGATGTTCCCGAACTCTGAATTAGAATTAATAAAAGGATTTTTCCAAGGAATAATATTAACACTCACCAAGAACAAAGTTACATTTTTGTCTTTTTGACTTTCTGTCTTTCTATTATTTATTGAATTCTGAATTAGCGAACCTTTGAAATATTAAAATATTTTCAAAATTGGATTCATCCATTCATTTTTTTTTTAAACAGTGGAACCCAGTTCTTTTTCTATTTAGCTTTTTGTTAAGATGCATCTATTGTCTTTTTGTCTATAGTTGTTTTTAAATTTTTTAGAATAGGACTTTTTGAAAATATGTACTACTATTATGAAACCATAACAGTTCTAGATACTATTACATTTATTATAAACAATAAATGTACTACACTGTTTAATTAAACATCCCAGTTGAACATGGGGCTGGGTGATAAA
The DNA here is from genome assembly GCA_039654775.1 of Spinibarbus caldwelli. NCBI lineage: Eukaryota > Metazoa > Chordata > Actinopteri > Cypriniformes > Cyprinidae > Spinibarbus > Spinibarbus caldwelli. The sequence continues at coordinate 24,390,243 of CM077249.1, forward strand.
ATGATAACAGTAATTATCACAATATAATTTTCCTTGATTAAAATGAAAATAATTTAAATAATAGTAATGTGATAAAATGATTATAATTATCACAATACAATTTTCCTCAATTAAAATTAAAACAAGTTCGATAAATGTTCGATATAATGTTTATGCATGATGCAAATTAGTGGTGCACTGAAATTTTGACAACTAAAAATATTTGACCAAAACAGCCTTTTTAGCAGAAATAGTTTTAGATTGCTGAAATCATTGACATTTAATAAGAGTTTCTCTGGTGGTTAATTTTGCCTGTATCAATGTCTGTTTCATGCACACAACATGAATAACAGGTAAACGTCAGCTGTACAGACGATAGGAGCAAAAAACTTTAAACTTGAAAGAGCTAAAGATTTGACATTTATTGTGATAATTATCGATACCGATTGATTTAAAAAAAAAAAAAAAAAGTGATGTTTTTTGCCATATCGCCCAGTTTTAGTTTAACTTAGTACATCTGCTACACCACATTCTTTATTTATTTATTTACATGTAATATATGATAAATATAATTTTAGTGATAATAATTTGTATATATTTAATGTTAAGTTTTAGTAATGACTGGTGGCTGATTGTACATTTTATGCCTTACATATTATCATTGATTAATTTACATTTTGAATAAAGAGTTGTCGGTTATAATGCAGTTTTAATTTGAACTATTTTATTTTATAAACTATATTTAAGTGAAATAAACACCCAAATCTCTTACTCTGGCTAAATCTAGAAGTGAACTGGAACTAACAGACACTTGCTAAAAGTTTGTTCAGCTGAATATTTCTTTGTGTCATTTTTGTGAACCAACTCCGTGGCAGCGTCATGTCTCTGACCTGCTCAGATTTCATACCCCACCATCCATTTCACATCCCATCTGTGTCATCCACCCCGCTTCCTAATGCATTCGGCCGGTCTGGATGCTGCCGGGAATCCCTTCCCACCCCCCCGCCCCCAACCCTACAGAAACCAAGATTTACTCTCTCAATGTGCTGAACAGCTCTCTGATGAATGAGTCTAGACTGAGACCTCTGAGAGCTTCTCCCTCATGCTTACTTTGCTTTTATACAGTACACGTTATTTACACGGACGCTGCTCTGGACTGGTTAATGTGCATTGCTAATCATCTCCCGACTCAAGAAGCTTCCTGATTGGTTGGGCTAATTGTGGCTTGAGGGACGAGAGAGACTGGGGCGACTTCGAGGGTTTTCCTTCATCTCAGAGGATCTGGTTGAACTTAGAAAGGGGGCAGGGGGGCGAACGGATGGTTGGAAGGGGGTTTTATGTGCTGCGTTTCATGTTTTCACTTTGTGTCTCTTTCCCAGCATGCATCATTCCTGCTTAACGGGTTCTGCTGCTCGGCTGTCCTCCTGCAATCCCACCCACACACTTCAGCCTTTTAATAGAGCGTGCCAGCGAGAGCGAATAATCACCCTCTCTGATTTACTCAGGATGATGGGTCCTCGTAAAAACCTCCAACAATAGAGCGTTTCCCGTACCTCTTTATTGCTGCCAGGCGTACAGTTTAATTCAGCTGCGATGATTGAGATCTCTGTGTAGAAGGGAGATAAGGGACTCGCACCCATGTTTGGCAGCGGCGCGACAATGCAAACAGCAAGACGAGGGCGATAAACAGCATTGAGGCAGTAAAATGGATTGTAAAATGAGAGGTCATTCAGCTGTCGGTCGAGGAATCGCTGCTCGCCACCAGTAACCCTCTAATGAGAGATGATATCGCTCACTCTGGACAATACAAGCAATCCTCTCTCTCTTCTGTCAAATCATGTACATGCTCAATTGAAATTACCAATCTTGCATTGTAATCCTGTTGGGAAAGAATTGGGAAAGAAAAAGAAAACTTTTAGCTTTTTATTCCAAAAGACTAGACAGATGAATCCTCTTGCTGCAGGGCTTTTTGGGTAAAACAATGCACAGTTTGATCCCTTGATCCATGGGCACTGTTAGGTCTGGTAAATCTAGGCACCCAGAGGGAAAATGTTATATTCATGTGAGCCTGTCAGGAGAGAGTATGATAGAGAGAGAGAAATAACCCCAGATAAGCAAAAGAGTGTTAGTTGCAGCTTTATAGGATTGGTGTGCAGGATTTATGTGCAGGATTTAATAGATAACAGGTTCTTTAGTTAGGAAAAGTGTGCTGTGTCAGGGTTCTGTACTTCACTTTCTAAATTAAAGCACAAACTGAGTTTTGTGCTTCAGACCAAACAGATTGAAAAGAAAATAATATTAAAACTGTACAAATGCGATACAGTATCAGACTGAGATTTAACCCTGTAAAGACTGACATATGAAATATTAGGCCAGAAAATCTTTTTTTTTTTTTTTTTTTTTTTTTTTTTTTTTGGTGAAGTTTAGTTCACCTTTAGACAAAATCTAAAAGACATTTTGTTGTGTATCATATCTGAAACATCAGGATTATGTTTTGGATTTTTATTATTTTTAGTATGATACAGGAGAATATGGAGCTCTTACTCAAGGAGGGAAAAACCCTTAGTTTTATTCAGTATGCATTTTGGTGCAGTTGCTGATATTTATATGGTAAGATGTAATTCTGATAGCTTGTAATGTAAATAAATGAGATCTTCATAACAGCAAAACAGACTACATGCATAAAATGCACTTAAATATCATAGTTTAATGATCAAAGCTCTGTGGTTAATATTGATATTGTTAAACATAATGCAGTGGAATATATGAATGATTGAGATATGTTCAAATAAACGTTCCAAAAGCCTAATGTATCATTTGATACTCACATTTTAACATTTTTCTCAAAAATGCTGTATGGATAATCATGTAAGTAGCTTCATTCCAATAAGTGTTTATCTTGAAATATTACTAATGATATAAAAGTTATTAATCTGTTTATTTTATAAAAATCAGTAAAGATTCACAGCAAAAACTTGCTGAAAAAGTATAAATATCAGACAATAGAAGGCATGTAGAAAATTGTATATAACAGGTTTCTCAGCATAATTTTCATCATAATTTAGAGGCCTTAGAAATTTGTGCATAAAATATGATACAGAATGCCTTATAGGGTTAACATGCATCAACTAGACTGAATGATATTAAAGGGATAGTTCACCCAAAAATTTAAATTCTGTCATTAATTACTCACCCTCCAAAGACCTTTGTTCATCTTCAGAACACAAATTAAGATATTTCTGATGAAATCTGAGAGCTTTCTGACCCTGCATAGACAGCAATGCAACTGACACGTACAAGGCCCAAAAAGGCATTAAGGACATTGTTAAAATAGTCCATGTGACAGTGGTTCAACCGTAATTTTCAACCATTTGATTTCTTTTAATATTGATAAACACACACTGCACCTTTATTGTATCTGCATGCATGTTATTTTAGTCTGGTCTCTTCCTCCTCTCTCATTCTCTCTAAAGAGTCATGAAGTCATGTTCCTTTGTGTCCGGGTCATGACAGAGCTGTAAAGTCACTGGATCTCGCGGTGAACAGCAGGAAGACACCACTTAAGACACTGCACAGGGCTTCCTCTGTTACTGTGACAACACAGACCTAATGAATATAGATGCTTTTCTTGTAAGAAGTTGTGCTATTTGTTTCAATTTTCTTGCTTTAAGGTGACATAAAATGGTATTTATGACTTATTTAATGTATGTAACGTGACGTATTTGTAGCATTCAGTGGGAAATGGATCTTTGTCCATATGGATTTGATTGGATTGTGGATGTGATATTATTTATTCCTGCCCACACAGCCTTGGTATCCTCAACAGAAAAGACCAGTAGATGAGGAACATGCATTAAGATGTAGTTTTTAAGGCTAAACAATAAATCACACATCTGATTTATCATGAACACTGGAGAAATGGTGAACTTGATTGTTGTGTTGTAGTTGTATGTGGGCTGAATGTGTTATTTAGGGGAACAGCTGTCCATAGTTGTAGAGAATTACTCTTTCTCTCTTCGCTATACATCACAGAGAGAGATGGAAGGGGTCAGAGGTCATCCTGGGTCATTATGTCTCTCTCTTTGTTGTCAACATGTAGATTCTTCAAAAGTAATCCCATATGCTCATAAAAAGAACCATTGAAAAAGTATTGCACATAATAAATTCTTTGAGCTCCATTTGTTAATGTTAAGTTGCAAATGAAGTTTTTGTTTACAAAATGTAAATTGTAAGGCTGTGATATTTTGAGTTCAGTGTTCTAGTGGAAATAAAATTAACTGTGAATTATATTTTCTAATTTTTGTATATTCAATATTTTGTTGGGCCATAATAGTAATGTAATTTTCAGTTAGGGTCTTTTTTCAACAAACCATACTGATGGATTAAATCCACCGAACTGATGTGTAACTATAGAACCCACAGACTCAGACATATTTAATAAATCTGATTTTCTACTTTATATGCAAAGGCAATATTTGATGCATGGTCTGTATAACCTTAAGTAGATGCGAGCAGTTGTATCTGATTAATATCTTCTTGTAATAGATGCTAAAAGCTTTTACCTGACTCTGGCTTATTTATAGAGAGACAACTTTGACAGCCAAATGCCTCAGGCAGCCTTCCTTTACTAAAGTCAGCAGAGTGGAAGAGACAGAGAGCTGCACTGTAAAACATGTTTAAACATCCAACATTTATCTGAACTTTTATAGTCTACATTTTAACATAAATACATATATTACATTTGAAATCTAGAGCTTAAAGGGTTACTCCACCCCAAAATGAAAATTTTGTCATTAATCACTTACCCCCATGTCGTTCCAAACCCGTAAAAGCTTTGTTTGTCTTCGGAACACAATTTAAGATATTTTGGATGAAAACCGTGAGGCTTGTGACTGTCCCATTGACTGCCAAGTAATTTCCACTGTCGAGGCCCAGAAAAGTATGAAAAACATCCTCAGGATAGTCCATCTGCCATCAGTGGTTCAATCTGAATTTTATGAAGCGACGAGAATACAAAGAAAATAAAAATAACAACTTTATTCAACAATTCGTCTCCTCTCTGTCTCTCCGCGTCACCGTAGCGCCATTTTAGAGATTATCCACTGAACGCAAGCAGCGTACGCTCTTCTGGATCAGCCGCAACACAAGGATGCGCTATTTTCATAAAATTCAGATTGAACCACTGATGGCAGATGGACTATCCTGATGATGTTTTTTCATACTTTTCTGGGCCTCGACAGTGGTAATTACTTAGCAGTCAATGGGACAGTCACAAGCCTCCTGGTTTTCATCTAAAATATCTTAAATTGTGTTCCGTGTTCAGTAAGTGATTAATGACAAAATTTTCATTTTGGGGTAGAGTAACCCTTTAATATTTGTTGTTTGAAGCTCAAAGCACTGGTTTTATAACTCCCTCTGGCTTTGAGGAGTGAGTATAAAAGATGGAGGCTTTGAAAGTTGATGTGGATTTTGGGACGTATGAATCTCTAGTCTGGGTGAATTAGTGCCCACTGTTGAATATGAAAATGAATACAGATTTACATCTTTGTGTTTTGTCTCTTTCAGTCACAGATGAAGACACCGTGAAACGGTACTATGCCAAGTTTGAGGAGAAGTTCTTTCAGACGTGTGAAAAGGAGCTCTCCAAGATCAACACATTCTATTCAGGTATTGTTTTCCCTGCATATATATATATATATATATATACACACACCATATATATATATATATATATATATATACACACACCATATATATATATATATATATATATACACACCATATCAATACTGCTGAATACATACCATTCAATACTGCTGAATAAAAGTATTATTTAATTTAATTTAATTTAAAAATCTTAATGGCTCCAAAAATAAATTTATATAATAAAAACTTACATGTTCCCACAAAAATAAAGTACATATATCCTCAATCAGTCTTACAAAAACTTTTTTGAGGATTACAAGAGAGCTTTGTTGAGCATTAACTATTGTTAATAGTAATTTTTAATAATCCTAACTGTTTAGCTATGATTATTGTGTTCTTTCTGTAACTCATAAATAGCACAAGTGGAAACAATCATTACTGTGTGTGGTTGAACTGCAGTGGCCAACTAAATGCTGTCAAGGGATTCCCTGTACATGAGGTCTGGGTGTACAGAACTATTTGGGAACATGATAGGTAATAGGTAATGCCTGCCGTAGTCATTTTGACATGCGTCAAGGGGAATAGACTATGTTTGGACTGATAATATATGCACACTGCAACATAAGCTGTTGTTGCTGCTTTGACTTCAGGGTAGCAGGAATGTCTGAGCTTTACTGCCTCTAGTGGCTGGTTAGGGGATGACATGACAAACAAGCATTTAAAGCATAAGATTAATGCTTTGTTTGCACGCTGATGCATTGTTGCATTGCATTGAGAATATAACAGTAGCTAATTCTCCCTCTAAATAAAAATCTCAGAATGAGCTGAGACAGATGGATCAGCATTTATTTTGAAACAAAGAAGCAGAAGTACATTAATAATTTAACATGAAAGGAAAGCATTGCTTACAGTCTGTTAACCTCCAGTTGCCACCGAAAATCATTCACTTCCTCAGTGCTGCAGGTTTGACAGACAGACCAAAATAAATTCTAATCAAGTTGCCCAGCCAAAGAAAGCTGGCAAGTCCATTAAGCTGGAAAAATCTCTGACCCCATACTTCTAGTTTACCCTAGTGGAAAAAAACATCCATGTGACAAAATAAGACAAAGTAAAGTTTCATTTGCTCAAAAATAGTGTTAGATAAAACGGGAACAATATTCAAACATAAATACTAGTTTAGTTATTCAGCTCTGCAGATAAAGTTTTCTGTGCATACACAGGCCGATTTTAAAGGTTTATTTAGTAAAATGCAAGGCGTTATCATATATGATGACCTTTAGAACTGAAATCTATATTAGGATGGCAGCCGCTGTTAGTGCACTATAACTAATTCTGTCAAGTTGACCCAGACTGTGTTATGGCTGAGACCCCTGCTGCCCCCCTGAGTGGTCCTGAATTAACAACATAGCTTCTAAACCTTGAGTACATGCAGTCTTTGTCCCAGTGGACGAGATCTGCTAAGCACATAAATTCTTAGCACCATCTTAGACACGTTCAGCCTGCAGAAGCACAGACCTTAGTCAGACTATTATAGTTGACTGGACACTATATTTACATTGACATAAGGATGTGTAGTCTATTCGATATGTTGTTTTTTAAGGTCAAATCTTTGGTCACAGCCAATGTTTTTCTGGACTTGCTCTATTAAGCTGATGTTCTATCATTTAATCTTTTTATGTATTTGCAATATTAATGCTGTCCAAACTAATTTTTGTTGTTTGTTTGCAAAGTCTTCTTGTAAGCTATTTAAACTTGTCAGCTAGATACTTTTTCTAACTGGCGAACATCTTTAAGAATTTTTTACATTTTTTGCCATTTTTTTTAGGTTTATGAATTTATTCCTGTCTTGGAGTTACCTGTAAGGAAACCATTCAACATTTAATGACCAAATATTACATTTATATGTATGAAAATGTATAATGATGTATACTATTTTAAAAATAATTAATATTCAATAAATGTATATTAAAAATATATTGAATTAATATTAAATAAAAATAAAAGATAATAAATTTCAATGCATTATGAATATAAATATAAGAAATAACTTGTGTAAATATTACAAAATGTATATAATTGTATTTTAATAAATATATAGATATATAAATAATACATTTTAAAAATATTTTGTAATTTAAATTCATTAAAAAAAAGACATTTATATTTTTTTTGTTTGTTTGTTTACTCAGTGCAAGTAGACTGCCCTGAGAAAGACACATTAGTAGAGACAACTGGGTAATCAATGCCTTGGGGACAAAATGTGGCAGTTCTCCTTCTCACTCCCTTTTTCATCTTGGACTCCTCAGTCCCTTACTGAGGGTTATAACACATACGCCAGCAGGACTCCTAGTATTTACATGTCTGATGAATATAATATCCCATTTCCTTCCTCTGAAAGTGAGATGGGTGAGCAGGGTCCTGTTCACCAAACTGCGCTGGGACGCAGGCCAGCATGGATAATGCTGTCTGAGATATTGCCCTTACAGGAAGAGGCTCATTTCTAACAGGAAATCTGTCTGCTTTACTCTCCAGTTGATGGGTAGAATGAGGGATTTATTTGTCATGCAAAATGGATTCTGGTGCATTTCATTGCAGGGTTGTAAGCCAAGCAGGCTTTATGTCTCTCAGTAGATGTAGTCAGATAGTTTTTAATACATTTAAGATATAATTTTTCCATCCTGATGTGCAACCAGGCTTTTTGATTTCCATGTTCTCTCAAAAGCCATAAATCAAATAAAATGATAATTGTCCATAAAACGGAATTATTAATATTGTCTTCTCTTTTTGGATCTTTACAGAGAAACTGGCTGAGGCACAACGCCGATTTGCAACTTTGCAGAATGAGCTACAGACGTCTCTGGATGCCCAGCGGGAGAGCAGTGCTCCAGGGCTGCGCAGTCGCCGCAAAACGGTGTTGCCTTTGTCCAACAAAGAGCGCAACAAACATCGCAACATCAAAGACCTGCAGCTGGCCTTCAGCGAGTTCTACCTCAGCCTCATCCTCCTGCAGAACTACCAGGTCTGATATTTGTCATGGTTTTTGTTGTTGTTGTTGTTGTTGTTGTTGTTTGTCTCCTGTTGTGAATGTTGTCCTGTATCCCTCTTGGGTTTCTTGACCTTTCCACTGTTTTTTTTTTTTGTTTTTTTTGGTTCTCTGCTGACAAGACAACACTCAAAGCTCAACATATGCTATGCTGATCTTTTCAGCTGTATTCTAATACATTTTATCTTCACTTTACAAACATTATATTTTTTCCCATATTGTTCTCTTCATTTTTCTTCATCCTTCTAGCAGTCAAAAGTTTGGATACAACTGACACAAATGAATACAGTTGGAAAAAATTGATTGAAATATTTTTTTTTTTAGAATTTTATTTTGATTTGTTTAATTAATAAAATGTATTTAATAATTATTTTACTGTTTAATTAATTATTAGCCTTTCATCAAGAACCAGTTCTCAAGAACTCAAGAACCAGTTCTCAAGGTTGGGAAACCCCAATCTAAATGTTTAAATTCTTGAAATTTGTTTCATAAATAAATTATAAATTTATAATTTTCAAATTAAAATGGATGAGTTAGACTGGATAGTAAAGGAAAAGAAGTCAGTAGGTGTCCATTATACATGTGAACTGTTTTAATACAAAAGATCCCAGGATGCACCACATGTCCAGAGTGCACAGCGCTTGAATGTATTTTATAGCATGACTTTTTTTTTTTTTTTAAATGTCTAATTATTTTATTGCATTATTCTTAATAGCAGTAATAAGGAATAAGTAGATATATCTCAATGTAAAGAAGTACAGAATTGCTCTTTCCTGTTTTTAATATGTAGAAAAAGGACAAGAATTCTTCATTTTACTTCTTAATTTCATATTCTGATTTCCCTAATTGCATACAGAATCTGAACTTCACTGGATTCCGTAAGATTCTGAAGAAACATGACAAGATTCTGGACACACAGCGTGGTGCTGATTGGCGTGTGGCTCACGTGGAGGTGGCTCCATTCTACACCTGTAAGAAGATCACACAGCTCATCTCTGAGACTGAGGTAGACATCCTGGATCCACGTTTAGACTTCTGACTTCCTGCTCGTATCATGATCTGATTGCATTGGTGTTAGTTGCTGCTGAAACTGATAAATGATGCTTAAACCCCTAGAGCACATTAGAATGAAGTGGAATTCAGTGCAGAGATGACTAAACTAAAGAATGGTGTCTGACCTTTGACCCTTGTGTGCCCAGGCTCTGGTGACCACAGAGCTGGAAGGAGGTGACCGTCAGAAGGCCATGAAGAGACTGAGAGTTCCACCTCTTGGAGCAGCACAGGTGAAAAATAAACTGATAGTACATGCAGATGCACACACACACATGCAGGCATGCAGCAATTGTGTTAATTAACATTTATTATTGGTAGAATCAAAGCTGTTTTATATACCAAAGTGACTTTCAATAAAGTGCACGTAGTTTGTTTTTATGATTATTTTAGTGATAAATACAAAATACTAAAGCAAAACCCACATGGAAAGCAACAAATATACTAGCCGAAGAATAACATAATAGCAAACAGCCAATGAAAAACATGTGGAAAAAATCTTTTCATGCAGTACTTTTAGTTCTAGGTCAATAACAGTTGTGTAAGTAGTACTCAGGAACTATATAATGCAAAAGGCAGCGTGGGTGGAGTGATACACCTGTGCTTGGAACATCATGTACAGTACATTGCAGGAATAAAATACTGTTTTACCTTTAATAGAGCGATTGTATGTCTCCCTGTCCTTTACATAACATAAATGTAATAAATGATTTGCTTGTAGATCTAAGCAACTTGAACTTGAAATGTTAAGTTGCTATGACTTAAAATATACCATTATTTTAATAGATACCCATGTGCAAATGCTAATGCAAAGCCATTTTTTCATTGTAGGTGTATTTTGTTATAAAAAAGCTATTTTGACATGCATTCCTTGCTTCATAATAAGAACTGCAGTGATTTATATGTGCTTTTTCTCAAACTCAGCCTGCACCTGCCTGGACCACCTTTCGTGTTGGACTGTATTGTGGGGTCTTCATTGTCTTGGCTGTCGCCTTTGTCCTTACTGGTACAGTTTTTAACCTTGTTTCATACTTAGTCCATATGCATCTTGTTGCACACATTTCATAATGTATAAATTCCAGCATTTCTGCTGATATACCACTGATTTATGATAGAACAGTGCAATACAACCTTGTTGATAATCCAACTGTTTGACTGATCCTTCCCTCTCAGGTGCTTTTTTCATTCGTAATCAGAACATCTGGCCACTGGTACGCATCTACCGCGGTGGTTTCCTGCTGATTCAGTTTCTCTTCCTCTTGGGGATTAACACGTATGGCTGGAGGCAGGCGGGTGTCAATCATGTTCTGATCTTTGAGCTGAACCCTCGAAACAATCTTTCACATCAACATCTGTTTGAGGTGAGACACTTCCTGTAGAAGGGAACTTTACAGGAAGCCTGTATAAAAACTGTATAAAAACTTTTTAATGTTTTTAGAAGAAGTGCTTAGAAAGGCTCCATTAATCTGATGAAAAATCCAGTAAAAACAGTAATATTCTGAAATATTAGAGTTTAACTATTTTAATATATTTTAATATAATTTATTTCTGGAATGGCAAAACTGAATTTTCAGCATCATTACTCCAGTCTTCAGTGCCACATGATCCTTCAGAAATCATTCTAATATTCTGATTTGGTGCTCAATAAAATATATTTTTATCAATGTTGAAAACTGTTGTGCTGCTCAATATGTTTGTTAAAACTGATATATTTCTTTTCGGGATTCTTTGATAAATAGAAAGTTCAAAAGAGTAGAATTTATTTGAAATAGAAATCTTTTGTAACATTACAAATGTCTTTACTGCCACTTTTGATCTTTTTAGTGCATCCTTGCCGAATAAAACTTTAATTTTAAAAAAAAATTTAAAACATTTTTAAATATTCCCAAAACTTTTGAATTAGCTGTAAGGACATTGTATTATGACAGATAAAATATTAGGAAGGGAAAGGAAAAATTGACAGGTTTTGAAAATCAGAATAATAATATCTGGATGTTCAATTTGGTCTTTTTTCCTTTTCTCTTGCTGTAGATCGCTGGGTTTTTGGGGGTGCTTTGGTGTCTCAGCATCCTATCCTGTCTGTTTGCGGATTTCACTTGGCTCCCTATGCAGGCGAACCCCCTCATCCTCTATGGCTTCATGGTGCTCTTCCTCATCAACCCCTTCAAAACTGCCTACTACAAATCCCGTTTCTGGCTCATCAAACTTCTGGTGAGAGACAAAACCATTACATTTGATAAACATAGAGCTTCTGTAGCCACAGAAAATTCATGATAAATAGTGAAACCTTTTACTCCAAAATAATGTGGGCGGCACTGGCTATTGTATGCTGTTAATTGGCTCCATGCAGATATGCAACACTCCTACTTTATAATCCAATCAGTTCCAGATGGATTTAAAAAGTCCCAATTTTGTCTTATTAAATATCCTGTTTAACTTAGAATTGTGTCAGATTACTAGTAAAGTGGGTTATAAACAGCATTTGCAATCATCATATCCTGCTTTGTTTAAGACAATAAAATGTTAATGTTTTCACTGGAATCACTCTGCTAATAGCAAAACCACCTGTTCAAACACATTTATAACAAATTCTTTTAAATTAACTGAGAGCTAATTGGCTCATTTCAATGCACAAACAGCTTCATGCATTCGACTTCTCTGCCCGTTTCTATTTGTTTTATAGTAGTAACAATCGTTTTCCCCTTGGCCTGTGTGAAAAAAGATACTGTGTGCATGTACACTACCGTTCAAAAGTCTGAGATTTTTTATATAATTTTTTTCTCTTATGCTCACCAAAGCTGCATTTATCTGATCAGAAATACAGTAAAATATTGTTAAATATTATTACAATTTAAAATACCTGTTTTCTACTTTAATATAAATTAATAATATAAATTAAAATGTAATCTATTCCTGGGATGGCAATGCTGAATTTTCAGCAGTCATTACTCCAGTCTTCAGTGTCCTTCAGAAATCATTCTAATATGCTGATTTGGCACTCAAGAAACATTTCTTATTATTTTTTAGTGTTGAAAACAGCTATGCTGCTAATTTTTTTTTTTTTTTTGCAGAAACCATATTACATTATTTTCAGGATTTTTTGATGTATAGAGTGTTCTAAATAGCAGCATTTCTTTGAAAATAGATCTTTTGTGACATCATAAATGTCTTTACTCTCACCTTTTTCCAGTTTAATGATCCTTGCTGAATAAAAGTATTAATTTCTTTCAAAAAATATATTACTGACCCCAAACTGTGTGTAGAGAGTGTTTCAGTGAGGTCTTTGTGCGTTCATGTGTGTGATTATGCGTGTGTCTCTGTGTGAGGCACGGGGCAGTGAGGTGAGGGAGAATAGATTATAGCTCTATCTCTGCGGATGTGAAGACTGCCTGTGCAATCATTATTGGGATGGAGCCATCAGCAGCCGCCTGCCTCTGTCTCACTGCCCTCCCCACATCTAATTGACCTAGACTGGAGCCTTATTCCTTGGAGCACACGTAGACACACACACACACACACACTTCCTGTAGATTAAAACCGACACGTACTGATGGCCAAACAGTGGGTGGCTTTCCTCCCAGAGCTCAAACGCGCTGTCACGCTCAAGCTGTGCATCGCACATGCAGCTGTAACCTTGAAATGTACCTCACATCCAGACCTGTATGTTTAAAAGCTATTTTGTGGAGCGCCTTCACCTGTTTCATCAGGTAAAAATAACTGATCAAGGTTTGTGTGGGGAGAAATCTATTTTCACTGGCATTTGAGCCTCAAGAGTATGATGGCATAGATCGGTGTAGTGCAAAACTGTGTCGCTGGGAAATGTCAGCAGTGGCCTGAAGGCTGAGAGAGGTAAAATTTATTTTCATAAGGTAGTGTGATTGAGCCACAGAAAAATATGTGGAAAAAAACAGTGTGACTCAAGGGCAACAAAGGTAATTCATTTAAGTTAGCATGTAGCCTATATGCATAGTATATAATTGTTTGTTATATATTATTTAATTTAATTTATTTATTATAAATATATTGTTTATTTTTCTTCACATAATTGATTTAACTATTATTCATTGTCTAAAAAATTTTTTTCACTTTTTTTTTTTTTTAGTTTAGTTGTCACTTTTTTATTTACAGCTCTTTTTGTTCATTTTGTCATTAATTTTTTTTTTTATTTGTAAACCCTTATTAGTTTACTATGCTTTTAAATTTTTCAACCTTTTAGTATTTAAATTATTAATATTACTAATAATATTTTTTTGCATTAGAAGGCAAAGCTGCTTGTACAGTTTACCCTGAAGAAACACATGGGAAGAATACTTCATTTAATAATTCGTTATCTTTATCCAAATAACTTCAACATGGCAGAAAAGCTATTTTAAAATGGTTTTTAGAATTAAGAATGGTTATTACTTTTTTCATGTGCATCTCTCAATCACAGGCAGCTGTTTATGATTTCTAAATATGTGGTCATGTGACAAACATGATTCACAGTTTGCTAGATTAATGGTTTAACACATCTAACCCCATTATTACATATACAAAGTTAAAGCTGATTTATTGGTGAGGTCATTGAGCTGATGATATTGCAGATGATCCACCAATAAAAACTCCATTGATTTGCTTTCAGCCAGCTGAGCTCTCATTAAGATTTTCACTCGCTGTCTCATAGAGTTCACTCTGCCTCAGGGATGAGCTGTTATACATAAATCACCTCATTTTGAGGAAAAAAGCACTTTGTGATGATTTCTCCTGTTTATTATTGTCCTCAGTGATTACCTTAAGCACTGTATACAGTATAAATATTTAAACTTCATATTTTCTGTGTTTGTAGTTCCGTGTGTTCACCGCCCCATTCCACCGTGTGGAGTTTGCAGACTTCTGGCTGGCAGATCAACTCAATTCCCTGGTCATTGTGCTGTCTGATCTGGAGTATCTGGTCTGTTACTACAGCATGGAGCTGCAGTGGGGAGATCGCAGCGGCTTATTGCCCTCCACATATGGTAATTGATTCAGAATGAAGCCATCCTTTATTGTACTGATTCAAGTTTTTACTGACTAAGCCATTCATGTTGAATCATCCCAATTTCAGTATTAGATGTAATGGTAGATGAATGGCCGGTTATGATTAGTTGTTCTTGCACATGAATTAAGATTGTACCGGCAGTGTCAACATAGACAGGAGTTCTTCAGGTTCAGTGGAGTTTATCATGTGAAATGGACCAGGAAATTCAGAGCATCAGCGGCTGTCTAATGGTGCAGAAATGTGTCACACCAGCTCAGGAATATAGGAAAATACTGAAAAAGAAGAGGGAAAGTGAGCGAGAAAGACAAAGTGAGAGTAAGAAAATGTGAGCAACAGGGCTCAACACTATGTTCTGGACAAGTATTAGTAGTTTAGATTTTTTACTTCCAAATATGATGAATAGGCCCAAAATATTTAAAAATATATATATATTTCTTAATTTTTTCTTAATGAAGTATATACTTTTTATTTTTATATATTTTTAGTAATAATAATAATAATAATAATAATAATAAAAATATTTTGTATGAATTTTGTATTATTAGTTGTTGTATTAGTAGTAGTATTATATAATTTCAATGTCATTTTTAAAAAAGATAATATATCTCTGTGACAGTTGTAAATTCATTCATTCACACATTTGCTGGAAAATGATAACATATTACTCATTAATTGTTTGTTATATATTCAGCTCATAACTCATTACTCATTTCTGATTTATGTGTTAAAAGTAATGTTTCCAAGATTTGTCATTCTAGACATTCTTGTAATTTTGACAAAAACAATTTTGATAAAATTTGTAATATTTTGTATATATGTAAATAGTTTATCAAAACTAAATGCATAAGTTTTAAAGACAAAACTGAGTCCTGTAATATTTTATAATCATCATTTAATTTGTAGAAATACATATTAAAAAATGATGGTTTTGTGTTGGTACATGTTTTAATATTAATACAATATTGAGAGTACAATCTTGGGAATATCAATGTGCATTCATCATTTTCTCCTCCTATATAAGGCGATGAACGGTGTAACAGCTATTCTTATGGAGTTCGGGCCATCATCCACTGTCTGCCTGCTTGGCTGCGGTTTGTTCAGTGTCTGCGACGTTACCGTGACACTAGGAGAGCCTTCCCTCATCTGGTGAATGCTGGGAAATACTCCACCACCTTCTTTGTGGTCACATTTGCAGCCCTCTACAGAACTCATAAAGGTAAAAACAAACAAACTGCAGTTAATTACAAACAATCACATGATCATGTGACCATAAAATTCACTTATCAAAGCATTCTATAATTATTATAATTAGCTTAACAAACTGTCTGAAGGTCTGTGCCAAGTTTGGTGAATTTAGCTTTAAGAAGCTCTAGAAGTTTTATCTTGATGAGGTTTGGGTAAAAAAAAAAAACTTGTTTGCGTTATACAAGAAACATTTTTTGGTATACTGAGTACATTCTTGTATTTTTACTGTTCTGTGGAAATACTGTTATAATCTAGCACTGACTCTGATGTAAAATGTTCAGTACAAAGTGAGCACCTGGATGCCATTGTTTGCCTACAGATACAGATGAATAGGCAACAAAAGCATGTTTTGAGAAAAACAGAGAAAGAAAAAATGACCCTGAGTCTGTCCTTGTCTCTTAGAGAATTGTTTTATATAGCAACATAAACATCAAGCATCTAAGTTTTATGTTAGAGATGAATTGCACAAAGTCAGGGACATTTTTATAACCTAATAAGAGCTGTATAGGAAACAGGTTGGAATTACATTTATGCACTTAAAAAAGAGCCGCCTGCTTTATAAAAACTCATTTGTCACCAAACACCACATTATGCATTCAATCACAGTAATTATCCTACATTCGGTTCATATGAACTCTTAAAGAGTTTAAAAACATACCATTAAGATTCCAGACATATCCCACGTCTCTATCTACAATTATCGTCTGATTATTCTGCCACTGAAATCCATCTGAAGTGTGAAGACTGCTGCTCAAACATGTCTTTCTCTGTCTGTCTCACTCTCTCTTATCAAACAGTCAGCCTCCATGCCTTCCCGTATTTCTTCAGAAAGACAGCTTCAGCCCAAATCGATCTCAAAGCACTCGGCTAAGCCGTTTCATCTATTTCATTATTTATATGCACACACGGTCGTTTCTGGTTATTTCCCTTAAATGTCAGTGTTTAAATATCAAGCATGGGTGCATTTTGCTCTAGACTTCAGTGTGTATTAGAAACATCTCTGTATCAGTGATATAAATGAAGTCTGGACCGTAGCCCAGAGCATCTGCCTCATATGACTAAAAGAGGCCGCATTTAACCCAACATGGCAACCTTGCCACGCATTTGATGCATTCATTAGGATCCGCTCGAGACGTTCCTGGCAAAGAGCCTGTTTAATATATGAATGCATCAGAAATCACCTCCATCATTTGTGCCCTGATTGAAACTGATGTTCACTCTAGTAAGCTGCCCAGATAAATGAGTCTGTGGATTCAATTTATTTTAGTTTTCATGTAAACCAATCCCAAAGGAGTGCAACATGTCTGAGCATAAGTGATGTTTAAATTAACATAGTCATGAGTCAAACAGGTGTGTGAGATTGAGATAAAGAGATGGACCATTGCTGTTTCCCCATGTGTTAGAGTGGCTTAATGGTTAAAATCTAGATTTGCAACCTAAGGGTTGTAGGTTCAGTCCCAATGATTTTGTGAACTTGTCTTTGTGAACTTGAATTATTAAAGTTGAATTATTAAATAATTCACCCTGCACCCTAGCATTATGACTGCAAGTTTTGCATTGGTAAGTGGTTCTTTTCTGTCAATAACCCCATTACACCCGCTTTTATGTTTTTTAGTGCTCTATTTCATTGTAGAAGTGAATGTAGAAATGATACAGAGTCAATATCCTCAAAGATTTCATTTAAACTTTAATGAGAAATGTCAATCTGAGATCAAGCTCAGCTGAAGAGCTCAATGACATCCAACAAGACAGAGCAAAATGCAAACAGAAGATGCTATGTGAACACTAAGAAACGATTAAAGGGGAGAGAAAATATGAAGCGAGGGAGTGAAAAAGAAAAGAGGAAATGAAGGAAACTGGACTATCCAGAGGAGGTTGAGCTGTAATTGCCTGCCTGTGGTGAGACAGAACAGTGTGAGTGTATTGCTAGAATAATGATGAAGCTCTGAAGCACTGAAATATGATTGGATTTTTTTTTCTCACTCTCTATCAGACCTGAATCTTTGATCAAAACAAGCATTTTAGAGGAGAGCTGTAGAGATTTGTACATGGACAGGTGTTTACCTGCTCTGATGGCTTCATCACACAGATTTAAACTGTTTCATGTGGACCACATGAACCCAGGAATACATATGGTCCAGATGCAGTATGCAGGAACGATTGACTATGTAGTCAAATATCACAGCTTGATTTTGAATTTTACACAGCATGTGCATAAATATTACAGTTTACAGTAATTTACAGTATTACAGTTTTTATTTTCTTTTGTCATGTAGCCATCATGTTGTCAGGTGCAGAGATTGACACATTCTATTTCCCATTCTGTACTCCATTACCAAAGACACCTAAATGCTGTCAGTGTTGAAAGGATGAAAACCATTTCTTCTGTGTCCGAGGACTCTGAAGGATGTTGAGAGGGATTTGTGGTCCTCTGGGAAATGGGTTTGGGTCACTATGATTCATGTTTACATAAATCTGACATTGTATTAATGAGATTAAACCAAAGTTCAGTGTGACCAGTAGCAGTCGACAGATATGGGTTTTTAATGGCCGATGCTGATGCTGATATCTAAAGAAGCAGGGTGGCAGATGGCCTGTGTTTACATAGTTCAATATAATGAAGACAAATGAGATTGAATATTTGATAGAATATTCACTTAAAATTCACTGAATCATTGAAAACAGAAATGTGTATTATCAGTTTTACAAGAATTTTGGAATTACATACAATGGAAATTGTTTAGTGGCCTAACACACAGTTATTTGTGAATGCTGTTATGCTCAAAGTGACCAGAAAATGCATAACCATCTGATATATATCCATTTATTTTATTGCAAGCAAAAATATACTGGGCCAGTGTAGTTTAATGAACATTACTGTTGAAAATTAGGTGTCGATTTGTTTTTGAAGGAAGTCTTTTATGCTCACAATGGCTACATTTTTATGCTCACAATGGCTACATTTATTTGATCAAAAATACAGTAAAAAGAGTAATATTGTGAAATGTTTAAAACAACTTTTTTATTTGAATATTCATAATAACAGTTGTGCTGCTTACTATTTTTGTAGAGGCCACCATACATTTTTTCAGGATTCTTTGAAAAGAAATAGAAGAGCATTTAAAATATTTAAAATAGAAATTTCTCTTTCATAGCATTTTATTTATTTTTCACATAAAATTAGTCAAGGATTCATGCCGTTTGAAAAGTGTTTCATGACCACTTTCCAACCTCTTTTTGACCTCTGAATTACTCCGATACTAAACTAGTTGTTTTTGCTCCTGTACCTTTAATACTTCTATAGGTAAATGACTTAGTTTTTGTAGGTGATCTAGTTTTGGTAAGGTTGAGCAAAAGGTTTTGTCGAAGTGCAATAATAATACTCTGTCATGTGCATTAAATATGGAAATATCTTGCAGTGTCAAGTGTGAAACAAAAGACCAAATCACCCCAAGCTTCTCCAGATTGCCTCTGGTCTGTGTGAAGAGATTAGACTTGCATTGCACTCTTAAAGGGTCTTATGGGGTGAACATCTTGATTTTCGGGTAATCTCGGGACACCGTATTCAACATGGGCACTCGTAGATCAGGGCTGAAATAGGATGGACAGGGCTATTATGTGTTCTGGCGAAAAATGTCCTCTGCTGGTTTCCTGGCGCCTGGATGGCAGCGTGTGAAAGGCTTTATTAAGACTGATGGGCCTGTTCCAGATTCAACCCTGTCTGTTGTCTGAGGCCTAAGAGATTTAACCATTCACTGACCTGAGACCTGCACTGTTCCACTAGCTGATAAATGTCTCGCCCCCTATTAACTTACACTGATGCTCTAATATTGTACTGCAGGATGCCTCTTACTCTTATATTTCGGTTCTGCCTGCTCTATTTTTTTGTATTGTATTGCCCTTGTGCAAAATGGATATCTTTTGCCATGGTTCCATATGTTCTCCCATGCCTCATCGTCAATACTTGCTGCTAATTTCTTTTCCCATACGGCTTTTACCCTCTGCCTTTCAACACATTATACACAGCTACTTAAAAGTTATTTATGTTTAAGGGTTGTACTATTGGTAATATTGGTCTTAGTTGAACCAAAAATAGTTGCTGATCAAATTACATGTAGTTCTTTTTATATACTTGTTATAAATGACAAGGAATAAGGCTATATGCGATGTATTAATTTTGTGGAACTGTAATGTAAAATTAGCTGAATATACACTGTTGTTCAGATGATTTGTAAGATTTTCTGATGTTTTTGATAATATTTATATATTTATATGATCAAAAATATATCTTCACCAAAAAATAAAAAAGCAGTAAAAATATTTTAAAGCCATTTTCTATTTTAATATATTTTAAATGTAATGTATTCCTGTGATGGCAAAGCTGAATTTTCAGCATTATTACTCCAGTCTTCAGTGTCACATGATCCTTCAGAAATCATTCTAACATGCTTATTGCAGTTCCCAAGAAACTGCATTTTCATATGCAAATGCAACAGAGAGTAAAAATAATACAGGCTAATTGTTCACTAGATTTCAATTTATAGAAAAATATTTTTATTGTTATTGTAACTTCAACTAATTAAAGGTGTCAGTGCATTTTGGTCACTGAGCCATTTTTTTTTAATAATATAAAAACATTATTACTGTGTATGACATGGTAATTTGACATTGAATGACCTTTCAGTGACCTGGATGAATAACCACAGACACTATGACATTGGTACTGCAAACACTGGTCTCAAACAAAAACAAAATATGTAGAATCTCCAATCCAACTGTTTGTTGTTTGAAGTGTAGATGGATAGATGGTAAACAGTCTCCCTCTAGTGGACATAGTGGTAATATCAAATTCACTTCTTCTGTTTCAGATCAGAAACATGCTGATGCTGAGGTGTTTTTCTACATGTTGATTCTGTCTTCAGTCGCCAGTTCACTCTACACACTGATCTGGGACCTAAAGATGGACTGGGGTCTTTTTGACCGCAACGCAGGCGAGAATACCTTCTTGAGAGAGGAGATTGTTTACCCACATAAAGTAAGATATTGCAGAAAATAAACTAATTGGCTATATAATATAATATAATTAAAATATGTTGTGTAACGGTCAAAAATCTGCTCTGGTGAGCACATTGTTGTAGGTTCAAACCTTCCAAGGAGCAAAGCAAAATAATCCTGATAATCAGTTGGTTTGCTGCTCTTAAGCTGGTTTAGTTGGTGCCTAAAACCAGTTGGAGCCCAGCAAACCAGCTTAGGTTGGTTTAAGATGTTCTCACTTTCAGCAGGGATAATGTAACAGCCAGCTGGGATATTTATCTGTTACCACCAGTTCTCATGATGTCTCTTCCTCTTCCGTTTAGGCCTACTACTACTGTGCAATTATAGAAGATGTGATCCTGCGCTTCGCCTGGACACTGCAGATCTCTTTGACTTCCATGACTGCCATTCCTTCCATCGAGGACATCGTGGTTACCATTTTAGCTCCTCTGGAAGTATTTAGGTGAGATGATTGTGTAGAACAGGGACTCCCCAAGTTTTCATCAGCTGAATCCCTTTGAGCTAAAATATTCACTTGAAGTAAGTAGATTTTGAGTTACTATTTCAATAATTTAATAGCATTCTTGGTTCTCTAATGTTGGTTATTGGTCACATGACATGCAGGTAAAGAAGTAAAATGTTTATTTATTTATTTATTTTTTTTTTTTTTCCCATTTTTCTGATTTAAGTAATTATTACTTCATGAACTCACAAACCGCCTTCATTTTTGGAAACCCTGTTGTAAAACATTCTCTCTTAATCCTTTCTTTCTTTGAATTTTTTCTCCCTGTAGACGTTTCGTGTGGAACTTCTTCCGTCTTGAGAATGAGCACTTGAATAACTGCGGTGAGTTCCGAGCGGTGCGGGACATCTCAGTGGCTCCTCTAAACGCAGATGACCAAACGCTGCTGGAGCAGATGATGGATCAGGAGGATGGAGTCCGGAACAGGCAGGGCAAAAAGAGCTGGAAACGGAGCTACAGCCTGTCTTTACGACGACCCCTGCTATCCTCACAGTAAGAGATTTTATATTTTTTATATTATTTATTTTAGATTTATATTTTTATGTTATATTTATCCAGTGTTGGGGAGTAACTAGTTACATGAAATGGAATCACGTAATTTAATTACAAAATAAATGTAACTGTAATCTGTTACTGTTACTGAGAAAAAATGTGTAATTAAATTACAGTTACTTATGAAAATGTTAACGATAAAGGAGGTTACATCTGAATATTTAACAACTCATTAACATGAACAACTCATTAACAAACATATAATCAAATTCAATGAAAAAATGTTAAAAGTTCAAGTTAAAAATATTATTTACCATCACCAAACCTATTTAAATACATTAGGTTATACCAAAAAAAACTAAAACGCTTTTTTTATGGTGTAAATAACAGATCCACTATATAATAGCTACTCTATAATTCTAATATGCTGATTTGGTGCTGAAGAAACATTTCTTGTTTTTATCAATGTTGAAAACTGTTGTGCTGCTTAATATTTTTGTGGAAACCATGACCATTAACCCTTTTTTTCAAGTTCAAAAGAACATTTATTTGATTTATGACATTTTTGATATATGACAAAAATCTTACTGACTCCAAACATCTGAGGTTGGTAAGTGGCAGTTTTTGGAACTGCTTAATATATAATATGTGTGTGTTTCTTTGACAGGTCTAAGAAGGATACTAAGGTGCTCATTGAGGACACGGATGATGAGGCCTTCAGCTGAACCCAGATCTCGCTGTCACGCCACCTGTCTCTGCTTTCTATTGGTTCTTCATAGAGCTGCCTCAGCACACCTGATCCCAAACACACACATATTCACACACTCTCTCTTTTCAACACTCACCAAAACATCCAAAGACAGAGTAGTGGACAGAGTTAAGCACAAAAACAGCCATGAGACATATCAGGACACAACAGTGACATCGTACAAACACTAACACACACATACAACGAGATATACACACACACGGAAAAGCCAAGTGTGGAATTTTCCTCAAGGTACTTTTTTTATTAGACTTTTTCATTTTGTTCCTCTATATTGATACTTTTTTTGTACATTTGTTTAGGTTTTTGAATCTATATTACTGCATATGACTGTTTACAAACTTAAAATAATAACTAGGAACTACAGGGAGGAGAATTATCATATGAAAGAATAATATATCGTACACTGCACGGACTCAAGTCGCACACTATAACTGCAGCGCATTTAGAAATAACAACAGCTCAGTAGCTGATGTTTATGTTCTTTTAATTGTTTCTTTCTTTCATTTTATTTGTTTTCTGATTTTTCATGACATCAGAGTACGGTCCTGGTGGCACCTTTTGGAAATGCTTCATATTTCTAAACCATAAAAAAAATACAATGTTAGAGATTTATTGTTTCATCATATTTAATATGCAAATATGTTTTATTTTTTTTATTTTTTAACATGCATTGCTTGATATCAAAGCTGTCATATTTTTGCCATGTATGGTTTTTGTTGAGAGAATGGAGTGTGCATGTGTGTGTCTTTTCTTTTGGGGAGCGATAGCTGATGTTAAACTAAAAGTTTATGTTCTTCTGTCCTCTTAGGATGTTTAGAATTGTTGTTTTCATTGATACTTTGACCAATGAAACTACTGTAAGTAAACATGACATTGCTGGTTAATATTTGAAATACTAACTGGGTAAAAAAAATATAAAAAATGTATGTCCTCTGAAAAAGATCAGATGATTTCAAATGTAATGATGCACTAAACTGAAAAGATTCAGGAATAATTGTCACCCAACTGCAAACTGAATGGAAGTGGACACATTTTTATTGAACTATTGTTTCCTACATGGCTTTTTGTATCACTTGCCATAACCACTGCAAGCCAAAGAGGAAATGCAAACACTGCCAGTCGATTATAATTCTTATGGTTGTGATATCAGTTTTGTATTGTGGTAAACCATGAGATGTTGTGCATCAAAAAGTAGTTCCAGTGTGGTGAGGACACAATCTTTTTCCTTACCAGCATCTTAACTATGGTCGCAGTTTGATTATTTGTATGCTTGATGAGTGTGACAATATCTTTAGAATCAGTTTTACATTTTGATGAAAAAATGTGATTGTACGTGATCTATAATGCACATTTATAATGTACATTTTTGTGAGACAGGTATAACTACCTTGTCTTTCATACATTTTCATACATAGTCTCTGCATTTCAAACAGCATATTTAGGAGAAAAGTGTGTTTTTTGCCTCTTTATCCTAATGCTTCGATAGCAGAGAGTGAAGACTGTCATTTTAACTTACAATGACTTTTATTATGATTAATATCCATAGTTGTCACCGAAAAAAGAAAACACCAGGGCTGTTTTAGCTAATATGTATGTTTTACTTACTTTTTTCAGCTTTTAGTTTATTTTGATACTCTTTCAGCAGCATGCGTCCTTGTATTTTTGCAAGCACAATCTTTCAGTTGTAACTAAAATCAAATGAAAAGATGGGTTTGTCTTCACAATCTCGCTTCTTATTTGCTGTTTAAAAGAAAAGTGTTAATGCTAACGAAAAAAACAATGTATAGATAGCAGGCATTGAATTTGTGAATAACATTTTAGTTTGAGTTTATTTTTTTGCTTAAACACATTTGAGGCAAAATTTAAATGTTCATAGTTTGGATTAACAAATCTAAACAGAAGAAGGGAAAACTACATGTGATTTGTGGTTGCAAAAAATATAGAGTGCTATCCTCATTGAAAATGTGGTGTTACTGTGTTAATGTGCGGTCCTTTTGTCCTTTAATATTAATGAAATGTCAATTTAATTTTGTTGTTCTCAAAATGATATTTTGGCACACTGTGTCTTACTTTGCTGTCTTTAGTTCTTGACTCTGAGAACTGACTGAATCCTTTATCGAGTAGACTATCGAGTGGCACACAAAAAAAAATTGTAGAAATTATACACTTTCTGAACCAATATCACCGTATATGGGTGCTGAGCACAAATTTGCCCCATCCAGTGCTTTTTGTAATGCATTGCCAATTGTCTTGCCTGCATGCTGCTTTTGTTTTGCACTGTAAATAGTTTATTTTTTTACATTTTAAATGTGTAAAAGAATGTCAGTTAATTTATTGTACTAATTATTTATGTACAAGTTGGAGACTTTTGCATTAAATGAGCAGTATTATGGTAGATGAAGGGCATTTTTGATTAGTCACAATCCCACAGTCTTACATATGTGAATTCTGTCGAAATAGTGTAACTTAAGACGCTTTAGTGAATATGGAATGTGATCGGTTTATCTACAGTAGGTGTATATTTCAACTCATAACACTTTCATCCCCAGGGTTTGTGCCCATTTGACAGGACTTGTTGGGTGACGGTAGTTTTAGGTTGATATTGTGAACTGATAAGCCAGGGGAGGATTGGGAGACGATTGGGACATGTTAACATTCTCATTAACACCCTATCTATCTAGGGGTTCTGTTATGAGATGAACCCTCAAAATGTAGGGTTTTTATTTTGTACTTTTTTTCTTTTTTTTTTTACTATTTCAAATACAGAACTGGAATAAAACACAAGTCCTGACATCATTTCTTCATGGGGGGAAAACTATGTCGACTTGATTGCTTGCTAAACCCATGATGTTAAGTGCTTGATATCTTTGCATCTTTTCTATCTCCTATCTTGATGTTGTATCCCTTCTTAAATACTTGACTGTGACATTGCTTGTAGTTGATAGATGGTTGTACTTTTGAGTAAGTAAAGACTTACAGAAAAATAGAAAAAACTTGTGGTTCTGTGATTAAATAGAGATATAAAAAGAGAGAAAATGTCTGAGTTCCCCCTTTTACAGAGTAGTTTGTAAATGTTGAGTGTATTCCACTGATGATCTCATTTGTGTTTCTGTATACACTTTGGTGATCCTGTCATATTTGGGTTTTATAAACCACGCTTATTTTTAAACCGTCATTTTGTGTCAGCCTTTTTATTTACTTTTCAAAAACAAGAGACTGACTCCAGTATCTGATCCATTGCTTAATATTCAAATGTGATTTTTCAAAATGTATGACTAAAGCAAGAGTAAACATGACACTTGTCATGCATTTTCTCATTTAGACTGTGGTGAACTTTGACATTCAAAAACAAACCTCTGATACAAATGAATAACACTGCAGAAAATGCATTCTTTATACAAGAATATATAATAAATGTGATCAGAATTACAGGTCAAAGCCATCAATGAGTCTTAAAACATTTTAAATCGATGCAAAACAACTTTCTACAACATTCTCCCTGTGAACAAAAACGTGTGCAGAATCCCATTCATGCCTGCGGCCGCTGAGATTCCGTGCACTCCGCCCTCTTTCGGTTTTTGCGCATGCGCTTTTCAATTCTCCACAGCTCCCTCCGCTTCCGGACGCTAGGATCGAGCGCACAGCTGCCGCCGAATTTAAAGAGACATACATCATTTGTTTAAATAATACGACCATTGGAAAAAAAATTACATGCATTGTTTCTGGTTCTCCTCGTGGGTATCGATGGTGGTTCGTTATTGATCCGTACGCTTGACGGTGTAGTTTTAGTAGGGATTGAGAGGTCTGAACACACTTGCGGGCTTGAGCTGGAAGTCTATACTGGAGTAACTGGGTGGCCGTCCGTAAAGTAGACCGGACTTGTGGGGGGAAGAGAGCTGGGTGGCCCCCCGATACGAACTGATTTTTACACGCCAGAACAACCTGCAAACACGGAGGAACGGTAAACCATCGTGGCTTCGGTGGCTGTCGGTGGGGAAGGAAACGCACCATGGCGAAAATTCAGGCTCGCAGCAGCACTGCGAAGCAAATCAACCAGATCCAAGACAAGGCCTATGTGGTTCAGAAGCAAATCCAGCAGCAGCACTTTCAGAAACTAAAGGTAAGAAGCACTGCAGCAAGTGCATGTGTTTCCTTCTCTCATTCCTCGCTTTGTGTATTAGGAAGTGCTGTGCTGTTCATATGCATATGGGGCATATCAAAGCATTCACACTGAGTGTGTGTGTAAATGGATACGCATTTATTTACCTCATTTCAAGCTGCAAAAGTCGATTTATTGTCGCTTAACGCACGGATTCCTGGTCAAAGCAATGCTAGTTTACCAGTCAAACATGATGGAAGTGTATCTGCTGAATTAAAGTCTAATGTTTTCGCCTTACGCGCTCGTTTTCACACCTGCTCTTTGTTAAAACCAAAACCGGTAGATATTTATTGTGGCTCCGCCAAAAATCACACTTCACACTCCGTTTGTTTAAGATTAAAGCGCTTTATTTGATATAACTGACGTAGATAAGAGAAAGAAGGGGGTTTTTGCTCAGCTAACAGCTGCTTTTGTCATAAATGTGTCCCTTTTTGTTTTAACCCGACCTTTGAAAGAAAAGAAAAGTGTATGTTAAGCATATCTGAAGCGTTTCTCTGTTAAAAAGCAGTTTGAATCGCGTTTTGTTTGTTTTTGTTGTGAAATCGTAGCGGGGCTGTTGTGTTGTGACTAGCACTAGTGCTAACGCATCAAAGCTAAAAGAGTCAGTGAGCCTTTATTTTCCTCACTGAATATTAATAAAACCACAAAGAGAATATAAACCGGCTGTTTTTTCTCCCAAACCGCCTGATTTGGGTCAGTTTTCTGCATCGCAGTGGTTGGGTAGGACATTGTAACTGTTCTTTTTTATCTTTAAGGTTTATTTAGGCGTGCGTTTTCTTTCTCGTTGGGTTTTTGTTCTTGTGAACAGAGAGGAAAAATCGAATAACTTGGGTTTTGTATGTGTGTAGTGGTTTAGATTTAACAGTGCTTTTTTGTTTCTCTTGCATAATTCAAAGAATGTAGACAATGTATTACTTTAATAGTAGAAGCAAATGCAAAGTCATTCGATGTGATGTGGATCCAGATTCAATAGAAATGGACTTGATGCCCCACATCTGTCCTTTCTGAGTCAAAAATTTGCCACAATACCACCATGGTATTTTGGCCATGTACCATGGTGTTCCTCAGAGTACCTTAGGAAAAAAGTACTGTAGCAGTTGTATGGTGTAGGTATTTGTATCATGTGGTCATACCATGGTACTTCATTATGTACCATGGTAGTAAAATTCATGCATCTTTGTATTATGCTCCAAGGTGCTACCATGAATACTGTGGTTTTACCATTGTACTTGTCAAAAAAGTAACTTTTTTTTTTTTTAACTGACATAAATACATGTTATTACCATCCCATACCTTTACTGTACCATGGTACCACCGTAGTACTTTTATAACTGTATACTTGCTTATTTTGTATTATATTGTTTGGAAACATAATTTGGGTAAATAATATTTACATCTGTTGCAGGTGGAGGATGCCTTATCTTACTTGGACCAAGTCAAAATACGGTTCGGAAATGATCCGGGAATATACAATAAGTTTTTGGATATCATGAAAGAGTTTAAGTCTCAAAGGTATGTATGTGTCTGTTCACTTTAAATGTGCTAAATGCACAAAAAGCTCTCAGTGATTGTATTTCTGATATCTCCACCCACAGCATTGACACACCAGGAGTTATCAACAGAGTTTCTCAGCTCTTCCATGGGCATCCTGACCTTGTCCTGGGGTTTAATGCATTCCTACCGCCTGGTTATCGGATCGAAATTCCCATGAATGGAATGGCATTTCTTCAGTCCCCGTTGTCCTCACAGGTAGGACTTGTGATGCTACTACTTGTTTGCATTGGTGTATGTGTTTTGTTCTTCATTTTCACTGTTTCAGTTCGTTAACCACAAAAAGGTTATCATTGAAACACATTCACAACTAATTTTACTTGTGTGACCTTTCTGAATAAAGCAAGATATTTAGAGGAAAACAATTTAAGGTAGAGGTTTATTTTTATCTAATGGGACTTGAATAGAATGTGAAGCAAGTGTTGCATACTAGAATGCAAGTTTGCTAAAACAATGCCTAAATAGCTGTTTGACAATTGTTTTGCCTTTTCAATAGCACACATGGACTTTCTGGCAAAAGACAAAAGAAAAGGCAGAGCAAGTAATTTCATTTTAATGAGTGACTGCAAAGACAAATATTTTTTTATTTAGAATAATGTGCACAGATGAACCGTGCACAATAAGACAGGAATGTGTATTAAGAGAGTAAATGGGGTTGATATTGATTTCATGTTGACTTTGGCCCTGTCCCAAATGGGCCCCTTGCTGGCTTCCTTCGAGTTCACACTTTGTGATGTCATGCCACATATACACTGTCCGGGAGTAGTCCAATGACATTAGTTTTGTGATTTAGAGTAAATGAACCATTATTTCATGAAAATTTGTAAGAGCTTTATTACTGCTTGCATGTCATTTTGTTCATAGTCAACATTTATAGTTGTAATAACTCGATAATAATAATAAATTCAATTCTGGATATTTCCATTCAAAGCAACTTTACACAGTTTTACAATGAATTCAGTTTGCTGATGAATTGTTCATACCTTCAAGCATACCAGTTATGACAGTTTTATAACATGTTTTCTCAAATGCAACAGACAGCTTATAAGCTATTTTTTTTTTAAAAGAAACTAATACTTTTATTCAGCAAGGCTGCATTAAATTGATCAAACATACAGTGAAAACAGTTATGTTACAAAAGATTTCTATTTCAAACAAATGCTGTTCTTTTGAACTTTCTATTCATCAAAGAATCCTGGAAAATAAAATGTATCAGAGTTTACAAAAATGAAGCAGAACCATTTTCAACATTTATAATAATAAGAAATGTTCTTGAGCACCAAATCAGCTTATTAGAATGATTTCTGAAGAAACGTGACACTGTAGACTGGAGCAATGGCTGCTGAAAATTCAGCTTTGCCATCACAGGAATAAATTACATTTTAAAATATATTAAAATAGTAAACAGTTATCTTAAATTGTAATAATATTTCAGAATATTGATCAAATAAATGCAGCCTTGTTAAGCTTAAGAGACTTATGCATTAAAAACATTTTAAAAACCCCTCTAATAAATCAGTTTTTTTAATAAAATATTGTAGCATCTCCATCAATTAATGTACCTTTGGTGAGCCTTGCTTTCAAAAACATTAAAGAAATCTTACCGACCCCAAACTTTTCAATGGTAGTGTATGTTTTGTGTAAAAATTATGCATTCCTGTTCTCCTGTTGTAATGAACCTATGTGAGGATGTTGACTTTCTTGATATATTAAAGTAATGCTGTTCTTTGGTTTCTTTTCCCTTAGGTCTCTCCAGGACCAGGAAGGAGCACAGGCAGCTCTGTTGTTAGTGCCTCTTCATCAGCAGTGGCTGAAGCAGGGCCGGCTCCGAATGAAGCTGTGACCTCTCCGGAGAGCATCGCTTCATCATCTGGACCTCCTGAACAATCAAGCAGGTTGTCACTTCCTCTGCCCAGCCGAGAGAGCCAATCACAGCCGGCCACCACGTCGGTGTCCCCTCCCACATCAGAGCCTAGCCCTGTGGAGTTTGACAGCGCCATCAGTTACGTCAATAAGATCAAAAATCGATTTTTGGACAACCCAGAAACCTACCGGGCCTTTCTGGAAATTCTACATACATACCAGGTGAGAGCAATAGTGAAATCACATTTTTATCCAGCTTTTCCTCTAGGTTTGACCCTAACTCCAACCTTTTGTATTACTAGCCCAGATAATAGCCAGTTGACTACCACCAATATCACAGAGCAAAACTTTTGACTATCAACGTAAAGTCTGGTCCACTACGCAGCATATTCTGGTCGAGAACTTTCCTTTATGAACTAGCCTTTGTGATCTGAATTTCTGTCACTCTAAATGTATTAAGTTCTCATAATTTCACAGATATTTCAAATATACATTTCTGCTTGTGGATATCTTGCGTTTCAGCAAGCCAATCAGATTGGAGCTTGTGATTTTTAGCAGATGTCTGCCTTTTTCATGCAGTATTCTCCAGTCTGTCAGTGAACGGACTGTGGGCCATCCGTGGGTGTTCTGCCTGAGGCTGAAACCAGGCTACTACCTGCTAGCGCTAAAGGAAATATACTCTTGGACTGTTTTCCTACCCATCCTGTAAACTTATCGATGTTCGTTGATTTATGCATCCTGTGTCCATCTGCAGAAGGAGCAGCTGGAGGTGAAGGAGAGCAGAGGGCGTAGCACTGGAGGAATGACCGAAGATGAGGTTTTCTCTAAAGTGGCAAGCCTTTTCAAAGGTCAAGAGGATCTGCTTGCGGAGTTTGGCCAGTTTTTGCCTGATGCAAAGAGATCTCTGGTTAGAAAATGACCTTTGTCTACTTTTTAAAAATTTCTGGTGTCTTGCACTTGTATCAGTTTGCATCAAAAGGATTTTCTCTTAAACATTTTCAGTTGTTTACCCTACCATGCAAAAGTTTGAGGTCAGTAAGTTTTTTTTTTTATATATATAATTTTTGTTTAGCACGGATTTATCATATTGATCAACAGTGACAGTGAAACAGGTATAATGTTACAAAAGATTTCTGTTTATGAATTCCTTTGAACATTCTATTCATCAAAAGAATCCTAAAAAAAGGTGTCACATTTTCCACAAAAATATTAGGCAGCACAATTGTTTTCCACATTGATAATAAGAAAATAATGTTTGTTGAGCACCAAATCAGCATATTAGAATGATTTCTGAAGGATCATGTGACAGTGAAGACTGGGGCAATGGCTGCTGAAAATTCAGCTTTGCCATAACAGGAATAAATTACATTTTAAAATATATTAAAATAGAAATAGAACTATTTAAGTTGTAATAAAAATTTACTATGTTATTAATAATAATGATAATATTATTATTATTATTGATCAAACAAATACAGTCTTGGAGTGCCTAAGTTTTTCAAAATCATTAAAACATTTAACTGACCCCAGACTTTTGAAGGGTAGAGTGAGTATTTATTTATTTATTTATTACTGACTGTGTCTTTGATTCCAGTTTACTGGAGGTTCTTTGCCTGGCAAAGACAGTCTGAAGAAAGCAGAGGAAGAGGAGATGAATAAACAGAGCAAGAAGAGACCTAGACCCATGTTATTGCCCCACATGACCCCACTTCTGAAGGTCAGAGTTCATTTGTGCCAAAGCAAGGATCCCATATGCCTCTGTATCCTAAAGACTTGGAAATTGAAATGTATTGCAGTATATGTGGATTACTTGTGCTTAAACAATTTATTTGTTTTTATCCTCATAGAAAAAAATGAAGTATTCCTGCTCCAAGGACCCATCTTTTGCCTCTGTCGGAAAGCATGGAGTTTTGCGGGAATTCACGTTCTTTGACAAGGTGCGTTTCATAAACAAAATTGCTCTGAAATGTAAGTGGTAGTAAGTCAGCATTGCCATAGGATTTATTACACAGGCACAGCCATTGAACAATTTCATTTATTTTTTTAGGTTCGCCGTCTGCTCAAAAGTCAGGAGGTGTACGAGAATTTCTTACGCTGCATAGCTCTGTTCAATCAGGAAGTAGTTTCAGGGGCCGAACTCCTGCAGCTTGTGACTCCATTCTTGGGGTAAGAAAGATTTAAATAGGGCATGTTTATTTAATCCTGTTTGTTTTCATATGGTACATTTCGCAGCCCTTTCATGTCGGCCATGAGTCATATGCCACTGGTGCCTCATTCTGTAGGAAGTTTCCAGAACTGTACACCCAGTTTAAGTCATTTTTGGGTGATAAAGAGCTGTCTCATGCCATCACGGGCCTCTCTGACCGCTACATGGAGGGTGGAGGTAGAGAAGTGGATTACGCCTCCTGTAAACGCCTGGGATCCAGCTATAGAGCCCTGCCCAAGACCTACCAGCAGCCCAAATGTAGTGGCCGAACTGCTATATGCAAAGAGGTACTGCATTTTCACCAGATATAGTTAAAACTATGATGTTATGGAAGCAATGTAATGTTTGTTCTATTATTAATGTAATTAATAATGTCATATATAATTATTATGTCTATATATTCTATGTATAATACATATTACTTCAGTATTTGTACTTATTTTTGACAGTATATAATTAATGTGTAATTTTTTTCGTTACAGCTTTAATACATATTTCTCCTCAGCAGTATGCTAATAATATAAGATAAAATGATGCAAAATCTACCGTTACAAAAATGCCAGCCACGCGACCGTCAGGTCTTTAGAGGAGAGGCATTAATGATGACACAAATCCTGGGTTGGTCCCGATCCACAGATAATGGTACAAATCTGCAGAAGCCCAAATCTCCATGAATCATTTGGAAAATGGGGTGTTTCAGCCCCCACACTGCTCTTTTTTTTCAGCTGAATTTGAATGGAAGAACTTATCTCAAATAGCTCTTCTTCCAGGGTGCCTGGAGAACCCGGAGGTGTCGCCACCAAACGCTTGTTTGTAAACAGTAATTTTGTATGTAGAAAATAAGCTAGATATTCATGCCAATCTGAAGTGGCTGGTGTACAAGACATCTTCAAAAAGTGCTACCAGATATGACTTCAGTCATGGGGTCAGAAACCTTATGGTAGTATAAGCGGTTTAAGCTCATTGTTTTGTTGTAGGTGCTGAATGATACCTGGGTCTCATTCCCTTCCTGGTCTGAAGACTCCACTTTTGTGAGTTCCAAGAAAACACCATATGAAGAGCAACTACATCGCTGTGAGGATGAGAGGTTTGAGGTAAGATGATCTCTTAGAAAAATATCAGGAGATTTAGGTTTCAAGTGAAACTTAGTTGAGATTGATATTGATTTTTTTTGCTTTGTAGCTGGATGTTGTGCTTGAGACTAATTTAGCAACGATAAGAGTTTTGGAAAGCGTGCAGAAGAAATTATCCCGCCTTTCACCGGAGGATCAAGAGCGCTTCCGATTGGACGACTGTCTTGGTGGAACTTCTGAGGTCATCCAGCGTCGTGCAATCTATCGTATCTACGGTGACAAGGCTCCAGAGATCATAGAGGGGTTGAAAAGGAGTCCAGACACTGCAGTTCCTGTTGTGCTCAAAAGGTTAACAAAAGTATTTATTTATTTTTTTTTCTTACCTGAAAGACAATCAGGGTATCTCTACAGTTACAAATCATTGACATTTACAAATCCATATAGAGCAGGGGTCTTCAACTAAATCGGCTTGAGGTCCAGTAATGAACCCTCCCCACCAGCCGAGGTCTGGACAATTATATATAAAAAACAATTGATTGTTTTTGGCAGGCCAGAGTGTCTGCATGATATTTAAGCTTAAATTCAAGACTTTTAAAGACCTGAAAAAAAAACAAAAAAAAATGAAAATGACTGTAAAAAGCATGATTTACAGTTCAGATACAGGTTTTTGCAAAAACAATCAAGTATTATATTAATTAAATAACATATAAATATGTTTCACTGCCTTAAGTGTTTATATTTTAACACACATTATCTTCTTGTCGATCCACCAGTTCACATTTACAACTCTGCGGTTTTGCTGCTTAAAACATGGGTTGATTTTCACATTGGTCTTTGACAACAGCAGACGTACGTGCTGATTGAAAATGGAAAATCATTCTCTTCCAGCAAGTGGCGCTTTCGGAACGGTAGTACACAAAGCCCAAGAGACAGACTCCACAAAGCGGCGCAGCAGCTGACTTTGACACGTGCAGCGCTCATATTTATTCAGTGACGGCCTTTTTAAGTTTAATCGCAATTTTTGTCTTTCAGTCCCCACATTTAAAATCTCCTTAAATCATAATTAAGACTTTCTTGTACCATTTAAGACTTTTTAAGGACCTGTCAACTTTCCTAATTTTTGAAAATGCCAGTTTTTCACTCACTGAAAGTTTAATCTGTCTGCGCGCCGCTCTCTGCTCTCATCGCTGCACGCACGACTGCACCCAAACGACTCTAAAGCTGACCTTGATGTGCTTGATATAAATTTGATTTATTAGAAATTAGCGTTTGGTATTTATTTATGTCAGCGGTTCCCAATCCCAGTCCTCGCGCCCCCCGCTCTACATATTTTGCATGTCTCCCTTAGTTAACACACCTGATTCAGATAACCAGCTCGTTAGACGTGAGATACCTACATAAACTGTGTTCCCATTGATATGATCCCTACACAGCGTTCATTGTTCCCTATTCCCTGAGCAGGGGAAATCCGTTTAAGTTTACTTGCCCTGCGCAGCTGCTTCCAGTGTCTTCACACACAGACGAGTGTGACTTCATATACCTCTGTAAATAAATACAATTTAAATTCACGTCTCGCACACTTTAATGACCTTTGAATGGAACATATAATCTCATTTCGAACTGGATTCATAGCGGAATATCCGGTGATGTCCAGCGAGGCCTGGGATTGGAAAACGCTGCATTATGTCAAAAGCCTTCACGGATTCAGATTCGTGGTCCGCCTGTTAGTGACCTATGCTATAGAGGGTTAATCAAACCAGCATAACTAATCAAAAATGAAAACATTAGTAATCTCTAATTTTGCAGTCATTTGTGTTTATAAAGTTTTAAGAGTTCTTAAGTCTAGCAGAAATTACATTTTGATAGAAGAATAAATGGATTGTTTTTTTTTTTGCCATAGATTGAAAGCTAAAGAGGAGGAGTGGAGGGAGGCTCAGCAGGGTTTCAACAAAATCTGGAGAGAGCAATATGAGAAGGCGTATCTGAAATCACTGGACCACCAGGGTGTCAACTTCAAACAGAACGACATGAAGGCTCTTCGATCCAAGAGTCTTCTCAATGAAATAGAGAGCATCTATGATGAGGTGAGTTTAGCTGATGTTCTGTTTCTAAAGGTCTAACGACCTATTCTCAGGATCTAGAAAAGAGCTTTTTCCATAACTATAATCTGTCCCTCATTTTGAACCATTTTGAGTTGTAATTTCATATACTACATTATTTTGATAGCAGGAGTATTCATTTTAGTCAATATAATTTTCAAGTTTATGTCGATAATGACATGGACTTGACTAAATGTAGTCACAATGGAGGTAATGAAGGACTAAAATTGTGGACGACTGACAAGTGTGAGTCCAATGAACATTCTACTCATTAATTCAGTCACCGTGACATTTTATTTGAAAAAAGTCAAAAGCTTAAATCATTCCCTCTATAACATTTAAGTTGCCATGTTGTTATTCAGTAAAATAGTCTTATGAAGCTCTGTTTTGCACCTTTTTTCTCTTTATTCTTCGCCCACAATGTAAAAAAGACAGCAGGTTATTTCAGTCACCCAATTTAATGAACAACCTCTCATTAATTATTCCACTCTACTACATATCAAATCTTTTTTTCTCCCCAAATCCTCTTTCACTTCTTTCTCCTTCTCTATTTTCACAGGGTGATTTTACAGCATTATAATCAGGACTTTTTTTCACTTTCAATCCCTATTCGCATCCCTAACTTTGAGAATGTTTCTTAGGGAATGGAATAGACCAGATATGTTTTTTTTTGTTTTGTTTTTTTTAAACACTTTTGTTTTAACAATAAATGACAGTCTTCTGGATGGGTTGAACTGAGACAAGAACAGTCCCATTTAACAGCAGTTTAAGTTAGGAATAGCACACAGATCTGTTTCTTTACTGTCTAAATAAACTAATGCGTGAACAATAAGAACTCATCACATTTTCTTCATCATCACCATTTTATTCTGCATTCCTGCTCAATAAAAACCAAGTACACCGTGTGAAATCTCATCTCATATGTCATGCAGATAACTAGCGCTTTTGTTTTTTTCCCCTCTACAGCGGCAGGAGCAGAGCACAGAAGAGGGCGGTGTGGGGCAGCAAGGTCGTGACGGTTCAGGCACAAATTCGACCAGCGAACCCCACATGATCTTCACTTACGAAGACAAACCAATCTTGGAAGATGCCGCCTCCCTCATCATCTACCATGTCAAGCGGCAGCCCACCATCCACAAGGACGACAAGGACCATATTAAGCGTATCATCCAGCACTTTGTCCCCGACCTCTTTTTCACCCGTCGTGGAGAGCTTAGCGAGACAGAGGAGTTCACGGATGAGGAGGCCGAGGGTGAAGATGGCGCCGCCGCAGGAGGTGGAGTCTCAACAACAGGTGGCCAGCAACAGCTGAATGGCGATTCTAGACGAAGACGATGCACTTCCCCTCAGAGCATGGACACCTCTACAGCTGCCCACAGTATGAATCCAGAAGGGGAGGCAATGGATCTGCGGGACCCAGAGGCTGAGCACCAGAAGGAGCTGGATGGAGTCTACAACCTGTTCTTCGTCAATAATAACTGGTACTTCTTCCTGCGGCTGCACCAGACTCTGTGCTCGCGACTGCTGAGGGTTTACAGGCAGGCCGAGAGACAGTTACTGGAACACAGGGCGGAGCAGAATCGGGAACGGCTGATCATGGGAGAGGGGCGCAGAGAAAAGGCCAACGACCTGGCCATGGAGCTGCGTCTCAAACAGCCCAGTGAGTAGATTTCTTGAATGATGCACATGTACACCTACAACTACACAAGTTTTGCATTGGATGCACCAGTCACATTTGCTTTGGGATAGTTACTAATCTGGTTTTAGAACTAAATTCACAGGCTTGCACAAATTTTTACAAGTAATGTCTGTTGTATCAGGTGAAGTAGAGTTAGAGGAATATTACCCAGCGTTCTTGGACATGGTACGCAGCCTACTAGATGGAAACCTGGAGTCCACACAATACGAGGACACCCTGAGAGAGATGTTCACCATCCACGCTTACATTGGATTTACCATTGACAAGCTCATTCAGAACATCGTAAGACAGGTGGGTCAAAGAGTTGGATTACACGGAGCTAAGATTCTTGGGGCATTTTTATACTTTTAAAAGGGCCATAAATTTTACAATTTTTCAACTCGCAGATTTTATAAATGACTGGTTTTGCTCTTGAAGCCTTGGAAGACTTTATGTAAATGACCTCAGTTCTGATTCGCCCATTATCTTAATTGAGTAGTTACCAAATATTGAATTGCCATTTATATGTAAACAGGCATGCAAATTTAATTAATTGAATTGCAGTCTTGGCAATTTGATGATCACACTAAGCTGTAATACGTTTTTGGTTTTATTTCAATTCATCGTTCAGCCCTATTATGGCAGCATATGCGTGAAAGTTCCCAAAAAAACTAATTTTTGCAGTTTGTGTTTCTTAAATGGTCAGAGAGAGCTGACTGGGAAAGGAACCTTAGGGGTTGTTCACACAGAACGCGTCTTTGCGTCTAAAAACATGAGACGCAGCGCTCAGGAATGGTTTAAAAAAATCGCAGAATGCCTCTGCCATGTTTACATCAAATAAAACATTTGCCATGCCAATTTGCTAGTGTAAACAAAAGCTCTCTTGGCCGGCATGTCCATCTAGCGCATGTTTAGCGCATTCTGTGTGAATGGCCCCTTAGGCTGAGAATGTTATAGTACTTTTATATTTCAAAAAAGCAAGTAAAATCTTGTTTTTTGTTTAGATGTTAACATGCTCTTCTCTCTGATTGACTCTAACAGCTTCAGCACTTGGTCAGTGATGAGGTGTGTCTGCAAGTCACTGAGCTGTACCTGGCCGAGAGGAAGAGGGGCGCCGCTGGTGGCAATCTCTCGTCCCAGTGTGTCCGTGCTGCATGGGAAGCCAGCTACCAATGGAAGGCCGAGAGAGTCATGGCTGAGGAGAATTGCTTCAAGGTGCTTGACCTAATGCTGTCCCTATATATGACCGAAATTTGTGAAAATCTAACTGAATCACCTCCTCAGTTGCATTAATACTATGAATTGTTATTTTTGTTTTGTTTGTCATTTCTTGGCTGTTTCTTGTCAGGTCATGTTCATTCAAAACAAAGGTCAGGTGACCTTAACGATTGAGTTGCTGGACACGGAGGAGGCCCAAGGCGATGACCCGCTGGATGTTCAGGTACCTCTACACCATGTTTTATATTTTTACAACAGAAAATACTTCTGAAATATGGGTTGTTGTTTTTTTTTTTTTCTAGAAAACTTTAAAGCATCAGATGTAATGGGGAAATCTGGTTTGGTGACGCAGGAATGTAATCTTATTTTCTAGTGCATTAATATTTGTTATGCCTTGTTTCAGAGCCTGTCTAATTATATGGAGCAGTATATAGGAACTGAAACTTTATGCTCTCAGACAGAAGGATACTACTTCAAGCCTGTGTTTCTACCCAGGTAAAAACCATGTTTGCACTTGCTTTATTTATGCCTGTTCTTTCTCTTTTGTAGCCAGAAGGTTAATTGTTCATTTGTTTAAAGGTGCATTAATTTTATTTCATTTCTGCTCTGCTCTACTATTTTATTTTTTTGTTTTGTTTTGTTTACAAGCCAAATATGACTTACTTTCTCTCAGCAACTCACTCATTATTTTTAGACCCCTTATATTATCTGACCTTGTTTCTGGAATAAATTAAGTATAATTGAGGCTGATTGACTCAGTATAAAGTCACACACCGCTTTTGTAATATAGACTAAAATTTGCTTGTGCAAATTTAATACATGTTGAAATGAGGTGAAACTAGATTGACATTTGCTCTGCACCTCACCTTTAGGAATCTGAGGCATTTCCGTGGCTGGCAGCTCAAGCAGGTGGAAGCCATGCGCTGCCGGAGAGAGTGGCATCGGAAGATGGGTGTGGAGACAGCCGGGAACCTGGACTGCCGTTTCAAACTAAACACGCACAAGATGGTGTTTGTGATGAACTCCGAAGACTACATGTACCGCCGAGGAGCCCTGGTGAAGGCTCGGAGGGTATGTTGAAAAAATACATAACATGTTAAA
The DNA here is from genome assembly GCA_039654775.1 of Spinibarbus caldwelli. NCBI lineage: Eukaryota > Metazoa > Chordata > Actinopteri > Cypriniformes > Cyprinidae > Spinibarbus > Spinibarbus caldwelli. Next base: position 24,429,989 of record CM077249.1, read on the forward strand.
GGGATAGTTCACCCAAAATACTATTGGTGGAAGTTCCCGCTTTTTGGCGTGTTAGCACCACAGGAACAAGGAATGTATTTAGTTCTAGAACTTCATTTAGGAGAAATAAATTAGCTCCTACTTCAGAGTAGGGTCTAAAATAGTTCTATAGGAACTACCAGTGACCTAAGTGTACGCTGATTGGTCAAATGTATACAAAACACCAGCATTTTTAAAAATCCATGTAAAACTATTTTCTCCACCAACGTGGAAAACAGCGATAACGGCATTTAGCTACCTGTTGTCTGCAGCATTGTGTTCTTTTCTCAGCCTCAATATTTAACACTGTTGTCATAGAAGATTTAGTCAGATTTTGATGCTCTTTCAATCACGTAAATTGTGCGTTTACATTCCATCTCTGTTTTCACAAAACCCACCCATTGTAAATGCCACGAATAAAGATGCTGCTTCAGAGCTCCTGCTGCCGGTGCGAATGCAACCGAGAAATTGGTACTCTTGAACCACCATGCTGGCTAGTTCCTAGAACTACGCGGTGCGAAATCCTCTAGTAGTGTATTTATTTATTTTTGTCCCATCTCTTACCCTAGTCCCAGCACAGAGTAGCACGGGCCCAACACGAGCGCTTTGAGCAGTGGCACCGGGGCTGGTTGAGCGAGCATGTCTCCTCCGCCGCCGAGCGCAGCGTGCAGGACTGGCTCTTGGGAGAAGAGGATGAGGACATGATCCCCTGCAAGACCACCTGCGTGTCCATGCAGGTCAAAGGCTTACATGTCAATAGGTACCAGGTGCACTACAACAGCAAGGCCCCCGCCTCACCGTAACAACCTCAAGCCTTGGGATGGATTTTTGTGATCTCTCTCTCTCTCTCTCTCTCTGTTTTCTCTCTTTGTCTTTTTCTCGCTCACTCTTTCAAATGGCTGAGCTTAAACATGCTTGGCTGAAACAGCGAACAGACAGGAGTGGTTTGAGGACAGACAGCTGCTCAAAGGAGGGAATGCCTCATTGGAAAGCATCACATCTCGACACTAGTCTATCATGATCGATGCAGTTAACAGACGTTTCAGAAATGTGAATGTCAAAGTTTTTTTTTTTTTTTTTTTTTTGTTTTTTTTTTTTTTTTTTTAAAGAAAGTCCATTGTAGTTTTTAGCTCCTGAAACCAGAGTTTTGTTTTGTTTATACTGAAGTATTGAGAGACTAGGTTTAAAGTATGTCTACAACATCTGTATGTCTTTTTGTACAGTAAAGTCGACTCAAGAGCTCGAGCAATTGCATATATACAGCAGAAAGATTATTCTGTGTGCATTTTCTTGGCTATGAATGATGACTTGGAAAAATTGTTTCTCTGGCACACATTGGCATCTTATCCGTAACGTCCTTGTTTTAGTTCTCTGTTTTGTGTTCTTTGTTTTCATCGTCTCTTATAACTGAACAGAGGATTGCCAGTGTCGCCCGTCAATCACCGCTCATGATTTATAGTCGATTTTGTTAAGCATCCAGATCATGTATCATATCGATCTCGCCAAATCCTTGCTTTTGTTTGGTGTAATTTTTACATATTAAAACATAAAAATGACAAAATATCAGTGTTTTGAAAAAAAGAATGTATAACATTTATCCTGTATCAGTTATCACAAAAAATAAACAACCTAGTTGTGCAGTTCTTAAAGAATGGGTCATGATTCTTGCTGAATTCTCACCTTTTCATCAGAAGATTGTGCCAGTACCGTTTCTAGGCATAGGCAAGCTAGGCGGTCGCCTAGAGCGCCACCAGCTGGAGGGGGCGCCAATGAGCGCACTTACTGCCGCTACATTTTAACAGGGTTGTGATCATAGAATGTAGATTGATCAAGAGTGGCACGGACACCGTGAAATATGATTGCCACCCCCACTGGATCCCCCAACATCATTGGGCTAGCTAGAGTACTGTCAATCTGACGATGCCTGTATGCCATTGGATCAGAACGCTGTCAATTGCTGCTTCTGATTGTTGCACGCAAAGTTTGCATTTGGATTTGGAGCGCTCAACAATACTATTAGATCAATGAGTTCTGTCAGTGTTTTGGCAAGGTAAGGCTTTTTTTTGCCATGCAAGTTCAAAGACTTTTATTTGTATTTGTGGCAGTCGAGAAATCATGTTTCATGTGAAACTAGTCTAAAAGGTGTGCGTTTTTGCGCCAATGCATTGTTAAAGGTTCAGTGTGTCGTGTAATATTCCCATATAAAGCTTTTACAGCCAATTAAAAAATATTGGTGTAATAAAATTAGCTAATTCACAAGATCAATACATATTTTATTAAACCGCTTTGTCAAATTTAACGCATACTTAAGGAAGTGTCGAAATGCTGAATCAATTCGCTTCCAAAAAAAAAAAAAAAATTAATTAATTCGCTTCCAACAGCTCTTAAAGGGAGCAGCGTCATACATATAGAGGGCAGAGCGTCACGTTATTTAAAGGGAAGTTCACGCGTCAATGAGTAATAAAACAAGAAGTAGCTGCATTCTGATTGCTTTTATGTCACTGATCAGGCTTTTTCGCCTAGGGCATCAAAATGGCTAGAAACGGCCCTGGATTGTGCATTTGGAATAGGAACTTTATCCAGTCTTATGATTTATTTGATGTCACAATTTAATATCTTTCTGCAAATGCCATGGTGGGAAACCACCTTTTTAATACATGTTTGGACAGGCAGAAGATTTTCTGTGACATCTCCAAAGAAAGTTGAACAAAGTGTATGGGTGTGTATGTTTTTTGTTGTTGTTGTTGTTTTGTTTGTTTTGTTTTTGTAAATGACATTTAAGTACATTTCCTGAAGATTCTCATTTACTTTAAATACACTTTTTTTTTTTTTTTTTTTTAAATTTAAAACTATAAATGAAGTCCGGCATAACATATACTAAAATGGTGTATACACATTTATTTATTTGTTTGTTTGTTTATTTTATTTTATTTTTTGGGGTAAATGTGTGGTAATGTTAAACCACACATTTAACGGGGGGATAGCAATATCTTGACTGGTGTCATGATATTCATCCAGAAAGTTTTTTTTTTTTTAATTATTATTATATTTAATAATATGATTGTTAATATTGCAAAATGCTTTTCATTTGGGGTTTGTGTTCATTCTCTCTCTCTCTCTCTTTCTCTCTCTCTCTCTCTCTCTCTCTATATCTGTTAAATTAATTAATTAATTAATTTTATTTTATTTTTTTAAGAGTTAGTTACTTGTCTTCACAGGGCCAAATGGGTGCTTCCTCTTTCATAGCTTATAAATAGACCCAGATACAGGCTGTATATTAACTCAGGGGATTTGGCTGTTAAGGACCACTTTGGTTTGTTCCAAAATCTCAAGTTTAACATGACTTGACCCCAGCAAGAGTATTTTCTTTGTGAGAAAACACTTAATTGATCTCAGAAAGTACTTTTATATACCCATTTTTGCCTTCTATTTTGAATTCAGATCAAAATATCAGTTGAACTTTATTTCTTTTTGATAGAGTCTTGCCCCAGCAGGGGGGGTGATTTGCCTGTTAGAGGATGCACACTTTTGCTGTGGGTGTGGGTGGCCTTGAACGACAGAGAGAGAGAAAGAGAAGGCAGTGAAAAAAGGAAAAACGGAGAGTAAAATTGCTGCAGTCATGGACTTGCGCTCAGAACTGCTTAAGTCCATTTGGTACGCTTTCACCGCTCTAGATGTGGAGAAGAGTGGAAAGGTGTCCAAGTCTCAACTCAAGGTGAGCTGCAAATCCATTCATGCACTATAATAAAACATTCGAATGTTGGAGGCTGAAAATTGGGGTCCTGTACAGCTCTCAGATCTCAATGTCTTAAAATGCTCTAACATATTCCTCAATCTGAAGGACAGAAAGAAGGATCAGTGATTAACTCATAAGTTTTTTTTTTTTTTTTTTTTCCCTATGTTATGCTTAAAAGATGCCATGCACTTGCTTTAACTGCTTGCGATGTGTTTCCTGTGTGTCGTTATGCCACATGGTCTATAGTGAACTTACTGAATATCTGGGACACAAGTTTTCTTTTACAATTGCCCATTTATAAGACTGAAGAGACCTGTTCATTCATAGAGTCGCTTTATTTAATGTGAATTCTCTTTTTCTTTGTTTCTTTTTTTCTGCATTTTTAAAGGTTATGTCTGATCTTGTAGGCTACTTGATGCATGAGACTGCAGTCTCATGTTTTTGTTTGTTGTTGTTTTTATTTAGCAAAATTGTTTATTCTTAAAGCACATTATACCACAATAGACCATGTTCTGATTATTCAGGCTCATTTGTATGGATGTACAGATTGTTGCTTAAGTTCAGTCCCATGATTAGGTTTCATCCAGTCTATATCTCAAACTGACCAGCTGTAACAGGGCATCTCAGACTCTGGGGAGTTTGGGATCTTAATCTGTAAATGGGCTCAAACTGTTTAACTTTGAATCTTCAGCTTTGAGAACGGTGGTCACCGGATGCATGTAGTGAAATCACACTCTTTGTACTTCTTGATGTACTCATCTCTAGTCCACAACGTCAGCACTGTCATTTTCAAAGAAACATTTAGAGAAGTTCCTGTGCAAAGTTAGAGAAGTAATGTAATGTAGCCCTGCTGTTGTGAGTCTGTCAGCAAATGATTAGTTTCAAAATCTTGCCTGATGTTATTGGCTCTAGTTGTTGTTATTAATGCTTTGCTTTTTTTTTTTTAAGTAATTAAATATGACTTTTCATCCCATGATTGTGGGTTAAATCAAACCTCTGTGTGAGCAGAGAATGCTGAAATGAGTGTGTATAAATAGAGCAGACCTCTACCTGTGGTCTGCTTCCTTTCAAGGTTATAATGATGCATGAAATACTTATGCTTTTGAAAATCTCATTTCAGGCCTATTTTGAACTGCAGAATGGTGGAAAACTTAAAGGAATAGTTCACCCAAAAATGAAAATTTGCTGAAAATTCGCTCACCCTCAGGCCATCCAAGATCGGAAATTCATTACATCACTTGCTCACTAATGGATCCTCTGCAGTGAATGGGTGCCGTCAGAATAAGAGTTCAAACAGCTGATAAAAACATCTTCATCCATAAGTAATCCACCCGATTCCAGTCCATCAATTCATATCTTTTAAAGTGAAAAACTGAGTGTTCGTAAGAAACAAATTCATCAGTAAGACGTTTTTAACTTCAAACCATTGCTCCCAGCTAAAACACAAGTCCCTTATCCATAATATTGTTAACTATAGTGAAAAAGTTGTCTCGTCTCAATTAAGAGATAAATATGCACAGGACAAGCACTATTTACAAGCAAAGACAGACCAAAACAGTTCTAAACAAATATGTCTGTGGGTTTTGATGTCAGGACAAAAGGGATGGACTTTTTCCCTAGAAGCAGCGTTATGATGGATTATGGACATATTTTGGCAAGTTTAAAGTTAAAAGATCTTAATGATGAATTTGTTTCTTACAAACATGCAGCTTTTAACTTCACAAGACATTAATTAATGGACTGGAGTGGCGTGGATTATTATGATGTTTTTATCAGCTGTTTGGACTCTCATTCTGATGGCATCTGACTCATCTACATCTTTGTTGGCCTAAGAGTGAGTAAATTTTCAGCAAATTTTCATTTTTGGGTGAACTATTCCTTCATGGAATAGTAACAGAATCAAGAAATTCCCATGTAATAGTTTGTGTATATATGAGTATTGGCATATGATGTTGTTTAAGATCTGTGCTGTTGCTCTGCAGGTCTTGTCTCATAATCTTTACACAGTTTTGTGTATCCCACACGACCCAGCGGCTCTCGAAGAACACTTCAGAGATGATGACGACGGTCCAGTGTCCAGCCAGGGATACATGCCCTACCTCAACAAATACATCCTGGACAAGGTACACAGCCTCTCTTATTCTTACAGTATGTATTCTGTTTGGAGACATAGGCTTTATATGTTATCCTGTGTAAGACAATTATTTTAAACCTGTTTTTTTATTTTACTATTTGTTTCCTTCTGTTTTAATAAGGAAAAAACTGTTTTTATCAACATTAACATTTTGTACTAACAGTTATTATAAACAATCTTGCATTTCTTGATCATGTAAGTTTCTAACTGACTGTGTGTCTTGTTAGGTGGTGGAAGGCACATTTGTCAAAGAAAATGTGGATGAGCTCTGCTGGACTCTTACTGCCAAGAAGAACTATCGACCAGAGGGAAAGTGCATTTTACCTGGAAAAGACGCCTTCCGGCTCTGGTGCCTGTTCATATTTCTCTCGGAGGACAGATATCCTCTGGTCATGATTCCTGATGAGGTGAGATTTGTGCATTATTTGTCATTTAGATCAATTTTTAGAAACCTTAAGCCCATCAGTACACACAGTTTCGCTAGAACTTTCTTTACGTGGAAAGTGATAAATAGTGGCTCCAAAAATTATTTGACACTTAAGCCACACTTAAAATGATATACATTCTATTTGATTAAATTTCAAACCAAGTGCCATTTATCCTAAAGATTAGCTAGGTTTCAAATAATAAACAATAGATATATCATTAAAAGTGAAGACAAAAATATTTAGACACTATCTGTCTGGTGTCTGGCAAATGTTATTGGTTCTAGTTAATGTGATAAACTTCACATGTGGTTATTCTGAGGAGAACTGACGTCTACTAAAATGAGACCAGTTAGTTAAAAGTTAGTTTCAAATTTTAATGCATTAACATTCACACATTTTTAAGTGAAACTCACAAATACGTCTACAAATATTTTATATTGCTCCTATTAAAACTAGAATATGATTTGTACCTTTATTTGTCTCCTGACTCTTTCAGTGCTGAGAACTTGAGTGTAAATTACATCAGACACCATAAACCTGCTACTAACCACAGGACCACCATTGGCTATATGCTTTTTGCTTTTTTCTGTTTTTCCTCTTCAACTGAAACGGTTTACCATCAAAAGCCCTGCAGGTTTTTCAGTTTCTAATATAATCATGGGGCCAAATCCGCTAATCGCCTATGTCATGTTCATCAGCACCCTGTCTGCTTTTCATTGTGAACGGCACTAACCCTAAACCCTAACCACAATGCTTGCATACGTGCATATATGCTTCATACTAGCAGTTGTTTGCTTTCTTTAAATAGCTTTTTTCAGGAAACAAAGGTGAGGAGGCTGTCACTGGGAAGATGTTAGAACTGATTTGGCTGATAAGAGTGTCAAGCCTTCACAAACTGTTTACAATATTATAAACTTTTAGATATCATTTTTGGCAGCTGCATTTACATGTTTGAAATAATGTCATTTTTTCTCTCTCTCTCTTCTTTGTCTTTGCTGAATGTGTCTGTTTTCCCAACGCCCTTGGTTTCTTGTCTTGCAGCTTGGTTGATTTCCTGTGCCCTGTTTTGCAACTGTTGGTAAAATGTAACTTGTGACAATTTCACAGAGGAGAAGAAAGAAAGAATGGAGCAAAAAAAAAAATAAAAATACTGGTGCTTCGTAACTATAAAACAATTATAGTTCTTGTAGTATTAAAAAAAAACAAGTGTTTGAAGGCAGTATTTTGAAGCTGGTTGGTAAATGCACCGCAGCAGCATCAGAAGACTGTTCTTATCTTCACACAATCTCATATATAAATATTATTGCTTTTTTTTCACAGGTTGAATATTTACTGAAGAAGTTATGCATGGCCATGAGCGTTGAGCTGAACTGTGTGGAACTGGAAGACTTCATTTCCCAAGATTCTGTTCAGCAGAACGGCTTCATTGTATGGTCCTTTCTGGAGATGATGAATTCTGGGAAGCTAACGAGGGGCATTGCCAAAGAAACCATCAGTATGGCAATAGATGAGGTGTACCGGGAAATAGTGGGTGATGTGTTGAAAGAGGTATTAGCGTTATTTATTTATATTAGTATTTATTTAACATAAAACTGGGCCATTTTTCCTTTAAATCAAAGGATTTTGTTTATGGTTGATTCTTAAATCATTACCCCAAGCAGTGTTGCCAAGTCCACAGTTTTCCCGTGAAATTTGTTGCCTTGGGTTGTTCTTTTAGTTTTAATATTAGGAACCCACTGGAAGGAGGTTTTGACTCCCCAGAAACCAATTGGGTTAGTTTTTGCTGTGATTGGCCTAGTTTTGTGTACCAATTGGGCTGGTTTGTTTTGCTGACCTGGCAACCCTGACCCCAAGCCTAAATGTGTAGTACTACTTTGCAAAATACAGAAAAAATTATTTGTCATTACCAACCTATTATTTCAAGTTTCATACTTTATATATTACTATTTAAAAGTTTGGAGTCGGTAAGATTTTTTAATGTTTTTAAAAGAAGTCTTTTTTGCTCACCAAAAATATAGTTCAAAATAATATTGTGAAATATTATTACAATTTAAAATAACAGTTTTTTTATTTTAATATATTTTAAAGTGAAAATTATTCCTGTAGTGACAGAGGTGAATTTTTAGTGTTTTCTGTGTCACATGATCCTTCAGAAATCATACTAATATGTTCATTTGCTGCACAAGAAACTTTTCTTTTTATTATTAATATCGAAGAGTTAAAAAATAACAGCATTTATTTGAAATTGTTTTGTAACAATGTTATAATTATAATTATAATTTTTGACAATTTTAATGAAAAACAACATTTAAAATAAAAGTAATAATAAAAAATAAAGGTTGGCATTACACGCTAAACAAAGTTTAGGAAACAAGGGTGATTAAATAATGTGATTTAAGTTAAAATATCAGTAGTTTGTCATTGAGACACCCTAAACACAAATAGCGTCATTTCCTGAGAAAAACCCTGTTAAATGTGATAATGTTCTAATGTGATCGTATGTGTATATATATATTGAGATAGCAACAACTTTCAGCAAATACGTGCAATTATGTGTCTGTGGATATATTTGATTTATTTATTTTTAAAAAATCCTTGCTTCTTGACACCAGGGATATCTGTGGAAGAAAGGTCAGTTGAGGAGAAACTGGACTGAGCGTTGGTTCACCCTGAGACCCAGCACTTTAATTTACTTCACTAGCGAGGACCGCAAAGACCGCAAAGGCAACATTCAGCTAGATGGAAACTGCTGTGTTGAGGTAGGGTACAAGTGTCTGTGGTTTGTATGTGTTGTTATTAGAAGTAAAGCTGGTATAATTCTATAGTGGCGTAGTATCTGTACCACCTCATGAATGCATATGAGACACAGGAACTTGTCAGCATTATTAGTTAGTTATTGGCTGTCCAGTAACACACAATACAAAGTGAACATCTACATCTGTGATCAACAGAGCCTTGTGTGAAATGTTTCTCTACACTATATGTAAGGTTCTTCCTGACAGAGATGGAAAGAGGTGTATGTTCTGTCTGAAGACGCTCACCAAGACCTATGAACTCAGCGCATCTGACACCAAACAGAGGCAGGAGTGGACTACAGGTCTGCATGCATTATGGTTTGGCTTTTTGATCATTTGTCAGGTATTCTGTTTGTTTCACCTCAAATGTGGCTGTGTAAATTGTAAGGAGAGTCTGAAGATGTTTAAATTCCCTGTCTAGTTTCCCTTTCTTCAAGAAACACCTTGTTCATCAGGTCACTTTTCTTTACATTTTACAATTGGCCATTGTTGTTGTGTAACCTTTAAACATATTTTTTTTTAAATAATGCGTCACTGTCACTGTGGTTTAGAGACGCCTTTGTTAGTGGAAACCTGTGACATTTCGAAGGTTGACTTTTTACTCACTGGGTGTTTTGTGAGACTTTATAAAATGAAACTGCACAGGGAAACTTTTGAACTTACCTAGGTAATTTTTACCTGGTGGATGATAAAACGGATGAGAAGAATCCCATAATCTAAGCCTAAATTATCATAGAGACTTGAAGGAATTGGGCCAGTAAGCAATTACCTAGAAACCACCCACAACACTAGAGCAACTACAAAGCAAAATGCTAAAACATCTTAGAACACCTTGACACCAATTTTGCACAATTTTGCATTTATAGTATTCCTTTTTTTTCCACCAGCTATCCAAACAGCCATCCGGCTGCATGTGGAGGGTAAAACTTCTCTTCATAAGGACCTAAAGCTGAAACGGCGTGAGCAGCGGGAACAGAGAGAGAAGAGGCGGGAGGCGAAGGAGCAGGAGCTTCAGCGCTTACGGGCCCTGCAGGAGGAGCGGGAGCGGAAGATGGCAGAGCTGGAGCTGCTGAAGGAGGCGCAGAGGCAGGCGCAGGCGCTGCTGGAGCAGGACGAACTCCGCAGACGACAGCAACACGAACAACTCCAGCATGCCTTGGAGATCCAGCTCAAAGAGGCTGAAGAGGTCATCTATCTATCTATCTATCTATCTATCTATCTATCTATCTCTGTTTCAAAATTTTACCTTTTTTAGAACTTTCAAACAAGGCTGTCATGTCATCATTCAGAAATTGTTTTGACAATTTTTCTAAAAAAATTATTTTCTGCTTCCTTGTATATAAATACAAATTGCAATTTTGCATCCTGTTTGCTACCTCAATTTGAGTTCAGTTTGAATTCAGTAACTAAATTGCAATTTTAAAGCATTCTGAATTCATTTCTGATAGATGGATAAAGATAATTCAATGTGAGGTATATGTGAACTCTGTTTGGTTGTGTCCAGGCGCGAGCGAGCATGCAGGCTGAGATGGCACTGAAGGAGGCTGAGGCTGAGAGACAGAGAACACGAATCAAAGAACTGGAGGCCATGCAGCAGCGGCTAGAGGAGGCTTTACAACAGGAAATCAAAGCCAGGCAGGACGAAGAGGCTTTCCGCTACACACAGACTCGGTGAGCAGCAGCACACAAACACTGTTGAGCAACGCACCCATGCTCAGTTTCACACACAAACACACTGAGGTTATAATAGTGCTTTTCAGTGGCAGATCTGTTTGGTGCCCTCTTTGCATTTCCTATTAAATGTGCTGGGTGGGTCTCACAAAACAAGGTGCCAAAACTCATTTGTACTATTCAGGAAGGAAATATAATGTTTTAAAAGCTGTCCCATGTAAAATTGCATGAGGTTATGCAGGAATTAATGAAGAGGAAGTTACCAGAGGAAGTAATGGACAGAAGAGGTTCTTTTAACAAAAATATGTTTATCCAGGGAAATTAATATACAGGTGCATCTCAATAAATTATGCAAGTCTTAAGTCTTTGGTTCTTTTAATTGTGATGATTTTGGCTCACATTTAATAAAACCCCACCAATTCACTATCTCAACAAATTAGAATATGGTGACATGTCAATCAGCTAATCAACTCAAAACACCTGCAAAGGTTTCCTGAGCCTTCAAAATGGTCTCTCAGTTTGGTTCACTAGGCTACACAATCATGTGGAAGACTGCTGATCTGACAGTTGTCCAGAAGACAATCACTGACACCCTTCACAAGGAGTGTAAGCCACAAACATTCATTGCCAAAGAAGCTGGCTGTTCACAGAGTGCTGTATCCAAGCATGTTAACAGAAAGTTGAGTGGAAGGAAAAAGTGTGAAAAAGAAAAAGATGCACAACCAACCAAGAGAACCGCAGCCTTATAAGGACTGTCAAGCAAAATCGATTCAACAATTTAAGTGAACTTCACAAGGAAAGGACTGAGGCTGAGGTCAAGGCATCAAGAGCCACCACACACAGACGTGTCAAGGAATTTGGCTACAGTTGTCGTATTCCTCTTGTTAAGCCACTCCTGAACCACAGACAACGTCAGAGGCGTCTTACCTGGGCTAAGGAGAAGAAGAACTGGACTGTTGCCCAGTGGTCCAAAGTCCTCTTTTCAGATGAGAGCAAGTTTTGTATTTCATTTGGAAACCAAGGTCCTAGAGTCTGGAGGAAGGGTGGAGAAGCTCATAGCCCAAGTTGCTTGAAGTCCAGTGTTAAGTTTCCACAGTCTGTGATGATTTGGGGTGCAATGTCATCTGCTGGTGTTGGTCCATTGTGTTTTTTGAAAACCAAAGTCACTGCACCCGTTTACCAAGAAATTTTGGAGCACTTCATGCTTCCTTCTGCTGACCAGCTTTTTAAAGATGCTGATTTCATTTTCCAGCAGGATTTGGCACCTGCCCACACTGCCAAAACCACAAAAAGTTGGTTAAATGGTGTTGGTGTGCTTGACTGGCCAGCAAACTCACCAGACCTGAACCCCATAGAGAATCTATGGGGTATTGTCAAGAGGAAAATGAGAAACAAGAGACCAAAAAATGCAGATGAGCTGAAGGCCACTGTCAAAGAAACCTGGGCTTCCATACCACCTCAGCAGTGCCACAAACTGATCACCTCCATGCCACGCCGAATTGAGGCAGTAATTAAAGCAAAAGGAGCCCCTGCCAAGTATTGAGTACATATACAATAAATGAACATACTTTCCAGAAGGCCAACAATTCACTAAAAATGTTTTTTTATTGGTCTTATGAAGTATTCTAATTTGTTGAGATTGTTGAATTGGTGGGTTTTTGTTAAATGTGAGCCAAAATCATCACAATTAAAAGAACCAAAGACTTAAACTACTTCAGTCTGTGTGCATTGAATTTATTTAATACACGAGTTTCACAATTTGAGTTGAATTACTGAAATAAATGAACTTTTCCACGACATTCTAATTTATTGAGATGCACCTGTATACATAATAATGATTAATGATATATAATATATACAAATAAAACCTGTTTCTAGTTCAGTAAATACAATATGACTCTACTTCTGTTACAAATCTATTCACTCTGCCATGCATGCAAAATGCCATTATAAACAAAAAACACTGTTTAAATATTAATATACAGCTGAGTGCACATTGAATCTGAGACCACACTGAATATGTTAGGATTTCCTTAAGATTTTAGACAAAGAAACTGTGACAAATGTAAAATTAATGATAAAATATTTACGTTTCTGCAGTATTTCTTGGTCACTAATGAAATGAAAAAGCAAATTTGTGGCACATCAGATGTTCTTCCATCCAGTAAAGCACAAAATGCTCTCTTGCTGGATAACATGGATCATAGAAATTCATGTCACTTTTCAAATAAACATTTTACTCAAATTATGCTAATAAAACATGCCTAATTTGAACGCACAGTGCTATTTTAACTTGCGTTGTGCTTGATCACTCTCTGCCTCATTGTTACAGGCTACTGACTGAGGAAGAAGAGAAGATGAAGGCCCTTATGTCTCTCCGTGAGGAGCAGGAGGAGTATATCCAGCGTGCCCAGCGGGAGAAACAAGAGCTCAAACAGGAAATGGAAAGTAAGTCTCGAGCTCTGGAGGAGGCACAGAGGCAGCTGGAGGAGGTCAGGGCCAATCGCCACCGAGTGGACCAGGATGTGGTGGTGAGTTTTATTTATGGTGTTTTGATCTTATCAAGGGCAGAGAGACTAGTTCAGATTTATATGTTATAGTTTGTATAGTTTTGGTTGTATGGTTTTTGGTCTTGTTGTTGCTATTAATTCAAGACCTACATTACCATTAATGCAAGACCAACACTATCATTTTAAAGTGTTTGTTTATGTATTTATTGAAGAAATTAGTACTTTTATTCAACAAAGATGCATTAAATTGATCAATGTTTACATTTTTAAAATCTATTGCAAAAAATACATTTTATTCATCAAAAAAATCCTGAAAAAATATATCACGGTTTCCACAAAATATTAAGCAGCACAATTGTTTGTGATGATAATAATAATAATAAATATTTATGGCGCACCAAAGCAGCATATTAGAATGATAAATTACAATTTTTTTTAATTGTAGTTTTGATAAATAACACAATATTATGTTTGTTTTTTACTGTATTTTTGACCAAATAAATGCAGCCTTGGTGTGCATAAGAGATTTGTTTCAAAAACATTAAACACCAACCCCAAAACATCTGAAAAGTGTTTTTGCAGTACCTTCATTAGTAATATTTTTAGTTAATGCTGACATTATATAAATCTGTATTGTTTTATTCTGACAGGCTGCTCAAAGGAAGCTTCGTCAGGCCAGCACCAATGTTAAACACTGGAACGTTCAGATGAACAGATTAATGCATCCTATTGGACCAGGAGGTATGCACGTTAACACATTTACCATGTTTCAAGACTCACAACACAATGTAATTCACACTGTTTACCTTTAACAAGACTATAACCTCATCAGCTTTAATGCTTCATGGTTTGAATTTGGCTGATATTGAGAAGCTTATTCTAAAATGTTATATATAGAACCAAGATGTTTGGTTTAACGTGGCATTTCAGCATGTTGAGCAGGAGTTTAATGCAAAGACTGTAAGTGGCATGCAATCTAGGTCTGTTCACTGCGGTTTCAATGAAAAAATGCAGATGACCTCATTCCCTTAAGACAGCTCCTTTAATATAATTCACCCTTGCTTTATGCTGATTTCACAATAAATACACTCACTCTAACTTCCCTATATTTTCTTGCTTTGTGTTTGTGTGTCATCTAGAAAAACGGTCCTCAGGAGTCGGATCTTTTTCCAGCTTTCGCATCCCTTCGCAGAAGGATCCAGGACTACGTTTGAGGCAGAAATCAGATGAGCAGGATGAGGAAAGCAAAGAAAACATGGAAAGCAGAGGAGGATATGAATCTGACAAGCGTTTGTCTACAAATGGAGACATGGAAATACCGTGACAACCTCAGAAGAAAATAAAATCTCTCAATGTTAAGACTGATTTGAATGAATGAAAGTTGTTTTTGCAAGGTGCCAAGACCTCATGCTGTTAAAAAAGGATACTTTTTAATATTGTCAGTGTTTGTTAATAGCTTGTTATTAAATAGTAATGTTTTGTACACTTCATCACACTGTTTGAAAAGTATTGTACTGTAGTTGTTAAATATCTGATTGACTCCTAAGTTACTCAAAACCTTATGTAGACTAAATATACACTGAATAAATATTAAGCACTTTTTAACACGTTTTATTGCGGTGAATTAAAAAAAGGATCTGATGGTCAAATCTTTAGCACCATGCATATGTGTTCATGCATATTTTTAAATGTGAGACAGATTCGCAAAAGTTCATTCGTGTAAACTGGATTTCTTGCGAGGGAGGAACATGTTGAAGAGCAGAAGCTTCTGTGGTTTTGAGAACTTCCTGCTTCTGCAGTCAGATAACAAACCCATGAAGACAACTGAATGGCACACACATGTACCTTAGAGATAAATTTATGCTTAAAAATCATCAGCTATTCCCCAAGTGCATGTTTAAAAGCATTTTTTTTGCTAATTTAGAACCTGTTAGAGTGTTACACACCTGTTAGAGTGCTTAGGCACACAGGAAATTTGACTTGGTAACAGAAACTTCTGGTACTCACAGAATATCAATCTACATAAAGCAAAACAGAAGTACAGAAGAATAGCTTATACAGAATAATATGAAAAGTATATGTACAGAGAGTTTATATACTGTGCAGAGGTGTGTATGTGTGTGCAGAGAGTACAGATAATATATGACAAATTAAATGAGATAAAGAAAAAGTAAATTGAATATTGCACACATGGGGTTGTAATGGTATAAATAAAAAATGATATACTGCACAGAAATTCTGTAATTTAAGATATATTTCTAGATATTCCCAAGAATAGTTTACTGCCAAGCCATTGTTATTTTTCAAACATGATTCTACAGATCCAGTTCAGATTTGTAAACACAATAAATCAAAACAGAGGCACCTGCTGTTTAGCTACGGTTCCTACAGCTGACCGTTTCTGGGTTATAATACACCCGAGACACCGGGTGGCGGTAAGATTTGCAGAAAACCTGTAGAGCCTCATTTTAACCCGGAAAAAAAAACCTGGAACAGTAGCTGTCTCGAAACAGCTTCTGAGTACAGCGAAATCGGGGAAAATGGCTTCACGCCTGAGCCGGATCTGGCCCACCCTGTCCCGGGTTCGTATGAGCTCGGCGCTCGGGAGCCGCTGTGTGTCGCAGACGCCGAAGTCCAGCGCGTCTGGAGCGGCCGTGGCGTCTGATCTGCAGCCCGTGTCTCCCGCTGCTCAGGACAGTCATGGACACGCAGAGGTCAGCCCGTTTGAGAAGGTAAGAGGACCATGAACACATGTGTATGATGCATGGAAGGTAATTAACAGTGGGTTAATTGGCATGCGCGGATTGAATGCTGTTAGGCTGCTCAATAAAGTCTTGGTCTAAAGTGTATGATGATTGACGCGCTTTGACAGGTAACGTTACATGTTTACATTGTGCACTGTATGATCCAACTCCAACGTTTATTTATTATATGCATGGTATGGCATATTGCAAAGCTGTGCCTGCTATGTTTCTATTCTATTATATGCATGGTATTGCATATTGCAAAGCTGTGCCTGCTATGTTTCTATTCTATTCTATTCTGTTCTGTTCTGTTTTGTTCTGTTCTGTTCTGTTCTATTCTATCCTGTTCATGCTGCAGTGATGTTTGTGTTAACTTGTTTAAGTTTATAAATGGCAAATATTCATCTTTTTCTTTTCAGAATCCAGATTTCCATGGCTTCCATCATCACGATTCTTTTGTGGATGAATGGAACATGAGGTTGGCATTTTTCTTTGGCATTTCTGTGGCCATTGTTATTGGAGGGACTTTCATCCATTATTTACCAGATCATGGGTAAGTGCGTGAATGAAATGAGTGTAAATTTTGCGCGGAATGCAGTGATTGACTAATCAGAATCTAATTTCCTTAATACATACGGTTTTATATGTCATGAGTGAACCATGAAATTTATTATAACTCAGTTGGGATGCTACTAATATGCAATTATATTTTGCACATTATACCAACAGAAAAGTTTGGGAACGTAGTATTCTATACTGTAAATGTTTGGGAAGACATTTGAGGCCAAATAATATCTACATTGATTATTGTTTGAGTGTTTGAAGAGGAGCATGATAATATGCTTGATGGCTGTAAGCTGTAAATGTTCAAAAGGTATAAAAAAAAAAAAACTAGATGAAGTCCCAAAAAAAAAACGTGTAAGGGTTTATCTTGATTTTAAGATATGAATCTTAATTTTCTCGGAACTCGGAAAAAAATATTTAGCCAATGGTGCAATGTAGAGGGTGAATTTGCTGCTTATATATATAATTGTAATTTCAAGCTATTTCTCTCTTGACCTACATTAATTGGCTAACTAATGGTTTGCTTAGATGCATTGGTCTCCAAGTGTGCATTTTCCATTGTTTTATTTAATCTGAAGGAATAATGGTTTGCCATTTTCTTTAATATAATGTCCATAATCTCTGTCTCTGTCTTGTTTTTCTCCTGCAGTATGAGGCAGTGGGCTCGCCGGGAAGCTGAAAGGTTGATCAAACAGAGGGAAGTCGAGGGTCTTCCGCTCATGACTGAAAATTATTTTGATCCCAGCACAATTGTTCTGCCCTCATCTGAAGAGGAGTAGATAACATTTTGTCAATAATTATCCTGTTGATTTGTGTTTCGTTGTACATTTGTCTTCCTTCAACTGTATTACAATAAAAAATGTTATAATATAGTGGTTTTTGATATTTTCAGCTAATACTTGAAAAAGCATGAACCTGTAGAATTAGCTCTTTGTTTGCCAATGTATGGGTGTAACAATGTTGAGTGTTTATGCACATTGTTTTGTAATATTTCTTATTTTAAGATGACTATTAACAGCATGTAAGGCTAAGAATTACAGACAGGGCCAAAGTATTTATATGCTGTACAACAACTGAAAGTAGCTGGTTTGTGGTGCAATATAATGTTGGCCATATAAACTAAAATATTTTGAAATGGTATGTATTCTACCTTGCCTATAATTTCAAGAAAATAACGCTTTAAACAGTATTGTGACAACAGGATTGTGACAATGCACAATCTAAAGAGAATAGGTGTTTCGAAATGCCATCAACACTTCAGATCTGCATTTTGTTATGTAAAACCTCAAAAAAGGAAATTGGATATGGACTAGTCCAGAAGATAAATGATCATAAGTAGTGATTTTTTTTTTTTTATTAATATATTTATTAGTATCTTTAGACTATTTTTATAAGAAAATAATATGGTGAATGAAGTCTTAAAACTTTAACATTGTGTTGTTCTTATGAAGAAGCCATGTATATCAGTCATTCAATATATATATTTTTTTTATTAAAGAAACAGAAATACTGTACACCGTCAGTGGAACATGAAAGAGCATCTATACAAAACTTCATATGTAAAAAGGGGGGAAAAAATCACACTTCAAAAGTAAAATTAATTTAAAATAAAGTTTGTTTATATATATATATATATATATGTTATAAAAAAGTAAATAAAACAAATTGGGGAAACACTGGCAAATAGAGGAAGTGAATCAAACCCCATCAATAGTATCTACAAAACATTTTTTACACCGTTTTAGGACTTTGTCATATTTTATATTATTAGTTAAATAACGAGATATGAGAGGAAAGTCTGTTTCAACTAAAAAGTCATTCAAAAAATATGTTGCTGTACTTCTGCTTTTGGACGTCACCCCAGCGTCTCTGCCCCTGATTGGTGGAAACGAGCGAGAATGGGCGTGTCTTAGCGGCGTGGCACTGTCTGCGGGGCGGGGCTTTGGGGTCGTACAGGAAAAGATAAAGAAAGCGAGGACATCTTAAACAAAAACGGTAAATACTCACACAGAAACACCTCTGGTATTTACAATCGATATGTTTATTCATTTCCCATACGTTCTAGAGCCAATACGGCAGATTAGCCTTTTTAAAAACCACTCCAGTGAGATAAATAATGCCTTTTATATGCGGCTAGCTCAGTGCTAAAAGGCTAAGTGTGATGATGACGGAAACGGACGAACAACAAGATGCCGAACATGAGTTCATAATTGCATTAAACTCCGATGATCGCGACTATAACACATCTGGAAAGTTTAATACGAGAACTGATTTGTGGATCCAGTCGAATCTAAGCCAAACGGTGGTCATTTTACACTTATTAAGGCGTGAGATGAGGCGTCCCAGTTAGCATAGGGAGTAAACCGGGGACTGATCCAGTTTGGCGCAGACATGCGGCTGTTATAATCACTATCTCTAGTTTTTTCTGCAATATAACAGTCAGCCCTTTAAACGTCTATTTTATCCCTCATTAAGCCTTCAGTCTCGTCGAATCAATGGTTGATTCATTGTTAAACTATAAAAGGTCACTTGAGCGACATTATTTTGACCTGACTGCAGTCAGCTGTTTCACAGGGAGTCTAAATGAATGTGTAATGCTTTAATGTGTGTTTTGCCGGCGTTGATCAGTGAATTGAGTAGGGTGCGGTGTGTTGTGACAGCAGCTGGGAGGTGTGTGTGTGTGTGTGAGAGAGAGAGAGGAGGGGTTGATACTGCAGTGCTATAATGACACAAGAACCCAGTGAACAGATCATTTAAATGGCTGAAATATGTATACATGGGGGAAGGAAGCCTACTCAATTGTTTTATTTTGAAATATAAGACAGAAAAGGCCTGAGATAAATTATTTGTTTCAAACTGAAAGCAATCGAGTTGGTTCACAAGGAGCAGCACCATTGATTCCTATTATTCCTGATGAGCCCACTGAGACTCATATGAAAAAGCATTAGCTGAATTAATTGTACTCACAACACAAGCTTTTTATTTATGAACATTACTCGCATTATTTTCATTGTGGAGATGGATGCTGAATGTCAAATCCTGAAACTGTAATCCATATTTGTCCATTTAAATCAGCAGTTCTTTCATTAAATATGTAGATTCATCAAAAATGTTTAATGCTTGTTTCTAACTCAAAGGACTCAGAAAATATTTTCATAGTATCCACAGTGATTAAATTGGTTGATAAATGCAATCTGAATATTTATATTTCATAAAAATATGGAGCTGCCTGTAGACCAACAAAAATAAACATTTATAACATATTTAATGAGCTTCTTGAGGTGATAAAGATGCCCATGCCCTTTGTGTAATTATAATTCATAGATATAACTCTTTTGTCAAGTTGGTTTCACACCATTGGCTCCTGTTGTTCCTAATAAGCCACCTGACAGTCATATAAATAGCATTATCTGAACCAGTTGTGCTCACAACACAATTTATGAATTGATTGTTGAATATCAAATGCTAAAACTAAAATGCATTTTTGTCCATTCTGATCAGTAGTTATTTCAATAAGTGTTAATTAATCAAAACAGAAGTGTTTCATACATGTTTTAGTAATATGTAAAGTATTTATATAAAGAATAGTGGGCTTATGTGTAACACAGGTGGCTTTAAATAGTGCACACATTCCTTGTAAGTCCACTTCAGACTCGCGTTTCCAAATTTTGTTGGTTTATGACAACATATGTTTTTAGATGAGATTAAAGAGATTATTATTATCTTTGATTTAATAATGTTTTTGAGAATTTGAGATATTTCTGAATCATATTTAATCAAGACAGTTTAACAAAGTATAGAATTGGTTCCTGTTATTATTATTTTATTTTTTTTTCAGTTACTTTAGAATTCACTGATACTTCAGACTCATGACAATATAGATATAGCTTGTTATGGATAATTAATACTGTTGTATTCCTGGTTTACATGTCTGTAAGAGTGTTTCCACCTCAGGATTGCTCTTCCATATGAAACATTAGAGGAGGGCAGATATACACAAACAACTCTCTATTTGTCAAGAAAAAAAGAGAAAGGTTTGATTTATGTAAAAAAAAAAAAAAAGGTTGCCAATTCCAGTGTATGAACAATTTCCACCTGCCTCCTGTAATTACTGGCTGATCTTTTCATTTTGTCTAACAGATGGCTGCAATTCGTAAGAAGCTTGTAATCGTTGGGGATGGAGCATGTGGAAAGACGTGTTTACTCATCGTTTTCAGTAAAGACCAGTTTCCTGAGGTTTACGTACCAACAGTGTTCGAGAACTATGTTGCTGATATTGAGGTGGACAGCAAACAGGTAAGAATGTCTCTTAACATCAAGCCCAGAGTCACCACTGGTCTATTACAGCATACATGTGTCTCTTCTGTAGCAATTTAAACTTTTGAAACAAGTAACTTCCTCAGATTGTTCACAAACTTCTTAATAGTGTTCTTCCTTTATTCTTATTTTTGTATTTTTATGCAGAGTTCATTTGTAATGAATGGGGTTTATTTTGGGTCAGCAGTGAGTGATTGATTGTCTTTTGCTGTTGGAAGACATTGTGTGCATCTGTGAAGTTATTGACTACAATTATATTTATGTAAATACATTTATTTCTATAAATACATTATAGAAATATAGTTAAATTTAACATGCACTACCATTCAAAATCTTGGGGTCTGTGAGATTTTTAACTGTTTTTGAAAGAAGTCTCTAATGCTCACCAAGGTTGCATTTATATGATTTTAAAAATTCAGTAAAAACAGTAATATTGCAAAATAGTATTACAATTTAAAATGCCATTTTTCTTTTTTTATATTTCTATTATTTATTTCTATTTTAATATATAATTGTAATTTATTCCTGTGGTGGCAAATCTGAATTTTCAGCATCATTACTCTAGTCTTCAGAGTCACATGATCCTTCAGAAATCATTCTAATATACTGATTTGCTGCTCAAACATTTCTTAATATTATCAGTGTTTAAAACAGTTATGCTGCTGAATATGTTTGTGGAAACTGATACATTTTTTCAGGAAACAGAAACCTATTATAACATTATAGATGTCTGTACTGTTGCTTTTGATCAATTTAATGCATCCTTGCTGAATAAAAATATTAATTTCTTCAAAAAAATCTTACTGACCCCAAACTTTTGAATGGTAGTTAACTATATATAAAATGTGCATGTATTATGTTGAATAGTATTTTCATGAATTCTGTATTATTCAAATTTGTGACACTGAACGTGGACTTTGGATCATTCTCAAATATGATCATGAGATTTTACACAAACTTGTGGAGTTCAGGCAGCTTGAGTGCTGCTAAATGCTTAGAAATTCATGTTAATTTGTTCAGTCACTGTTTACACATTATTATGCTGATAATTAAATTTTTAACCATTTGTTGGCAGGTGGAACTGGCACTATGGGATACTGCTGGACAAGAGGACTACGACAGGCTGAGGCCCCTGTCCTACCCAGACACTGATGTCATCCTCATGTGCTTTTCCATAGACAGCCCTGACAGTTTGGGTGAGAAAATCTGTTTCTGCAGTGGCCAGTCTTTAATATTAATTATATATAAGCCTAATTTTGGTCTTTAAATATTTTATACTGTAAGACCACATTCCTGTGGTCACTCTATTGAAAACCATACCCTGTTCACACAGAGAATATTCCAGAAAAATGGACGCCGGAGGTAAAACATTTCTGTCCAAATGTTCCAATAATTCTGGTGGGTAATAAAAAAGATTTACGGAATGATGATCACACTCGACGGGAGCTGCTGAAGATGAAACAGGTGTGTGAGCTAACACTTTGTTTTTTATAAAACGGTCAATATATTTTTATTAAAATAACTTAAAAACAAGTTAGACAAATTGCTGTTACTGCTGTGTTGTAGTGTTATGTGATAATGTACTAATGCCCCGTCAATGCTTTCTTCCTTGAACAGGAACCAGTTAAACCAGAGGAAGGGCGAGACATGGCTAATCGCATCAATGCCTTCGGCTACCTTGAGTGTTCGGCTAAAACTAAGGACGGCGTGAGGGAAGTGTTTGAAATGGCCACAAGAGCGGCGCTCCAAGCCAAAAAACGTGGCAAGAAAAATCCCTGCGCTTTGCTATAGACGACGAGAGAGGGAAAAAAAAGAACGAGGGAGGGAAAGGGGTAACCAAACTAGGCCAAGGAAAATGAAAGAGCTATAAAAGTTCGCAAATAGAGGGAAGAAATGCCCCTAGTGTTAATTATGTACTCGGGGGTCAGGGAGGGTCATTTTCAATCCAGGCCAAAGGAAACTACAGAAGATTGTAGGGACAACTGCACCGGCAAAAAGGGACTTAAACATTTTTATGGCCATCAGTCCTCTTTCAAATCAAGATTAGTTGACCTTAAGCCTTCAGACTGATCACAAGCGTAAGGATAGTGCATATGTAGGGTAAAGATTGACGTGGTTTCACAGTGGCTCACAATCACTGATTGCTTTTGGGGTGGGATTATAAGTGATGTATTCTTTGGCCCGTACCACATTTTCTGCCTAGAAGGTCAGCGCTGTTAGCAAGAACAGAAACAAACGACTTGGTCTAAAAAGATTCCTTTTTTGGCACTAAGTGCATTATTCAGGGTGTAAAAGGCATTAGTTAGTACCCTACATCATGTATGCCACATGTCAAGCAGGGAGTTGTTTTTTGGATCAAGACATTGGCCACACAATGTAATGCTCCCGTGATCCCCTTTCTAAACCTCCCAGGAACCCAGTGCCGTCTTATGAAAAACATTCACGCCTGTCCTTCGTACTACGATTTTCTGTTTAATGATCTTTTTTCTCACATTAACACGCTAATACTGTTGGTTAACACAACTGGTTCCTCTGTGCCCTCCTGTCCTGTCGCAAAATTGGCGGTTTAGTCACTGGTTTAAAATAGCTGAAAGTAGTGGTAGTCTTACAATTCTTTATTCCAATAAGATTTAAATATATCTTGTACTTTTTTGCCATTTGCCTATAAAATTCAAAGTAAGATGCATTAAGCAATGATCATACTAATTCACCTTTTTTGTGAGTATTTTATGTGCTTGCTCATGTATTGTAATTAAAAAAGAAAAAGCTTCGGGTTAATCAGCCCTCGTGGAGCTCAAAGCAAAACCACAGCTCTGTATGTTGACTGTCAGACACTGTTCGATTTTGGCAATATATATATAAGTTTTATAAAAGGTGACAGTAACATAATTTTTGCCCGTATTCCTCTTTGCCTGCATGACAGGCTTTTATTTGGTGTGCAGAAATACAAGTGATATTTGTTTATCTCATTGTATAAATGAGAAACTCCCTCCATCTTCACTCCGTTTGTTTTATTATTCCCCTCTTTTTCTCCTGTACTGTATGTTTTTCTTTTTTTTTTTTGTGAAATTCTACTGGCTTATACTATATCATTTTTGCGTATTTTACAAATTATAGTATCTTAGAATTTAAAAGTTTTAAAAGAAATAAAGAAGGAAAAAAGTAGCGAAAATGTGATTTTGAGAGAGCTGTTTAATGCCATATTATTAAATGCAAGTAATTTCTTAGAAGAGATTCTGCATTTCATTGTAAGAAAAAAAGCGCCTTTGATGCATCAATTATCTTTTGTATACCAGTGCATCTTTGGATTTCCACAGACTCATTTGAAATGTATTGAAAAAATAAATTCTTATAGGGTAACTTTGCTTGGGTCTTTATTCTGTCTCTTCTCTGGGTTATGTTTGCGTAAAATACCATAAAATGTCTTCACCAGCTGCTAGATGT
Organism: Spinibarbus caldwelli; assembly: GCA_039654775.1. Classification (NCBI taxonomy): domain Eukaryota; kingdom Metazoa; phylum Chordata; class Actinopteri; order Cypriniformes; family Cyprinidae; genus Spinibarbus; species Spinibarbus caldwelli. The sequence continues at coordinate 24,454,350 of CM077249.1, forward strand.
GGTCTTCAGTAAACAAGTACACATGCTGACGATGTTAGGAGTTAAAAGCGGAGGTAGATAACAAAAATACCAAACTGTTGCAGGTTGACAGAGGTCGTAACACTGTCAGTCAGTTTTTACAGTGATCTGTGCAATCCAGCCACAAATTCGTGATAATAGGGCTCTGAAATGAGAGAAAAACGTAAGTCACAGACTTTCTCATGTTAAACTTTTCATTTAAAAGTAAATAAATTACATGCTATCAAATTCTAATCTCAAATTCTACCATATGGCCTCCAGTGTGTAACAAACCTGAGTCTGGCTCAATGATGGCATGTCTGATGAGGAAGTCCAGAACCACCATGGCACAGTTTGGCTTAAACTCCTCACTGACCAGGAGATCTTTCACCTGAAATCAACACGTGACGAGGGGGAGAATGGGGTAAGATGTGCCACCCCTTAGTCTAGGAAACTGCACATATTTTAGAAAGCTGCCTAAGAGAAAAGTAACCATTTTCTATGCCAGAACATATTTTTTCTGCATGTCTAAGTACAAGCAAACGTGTATGTCTCAGCTATTTTTATATAAAAAAAAAACATCACAAAGCATTCAAACCTAAAATCAATAGGATGCCTTCACCTTTTCTATTGGATAGTAGTAAAACGCTTGCACTTCTCCGTCTCCAATGTGAGGCTGAAAATTGAGAGGCAGCTCTAAATCAAAGACAAACTGACACTCAGGAAATATTCCTTCGTCATCTTCGTAGGTGTAGCTACAGAGAAAAGAGAGGGAGAGGCATGAATTGGAGATTGAAGATTGCAGAACATCTTTCAATTTAGCTAAACATAGTAAACAGTTTCCAGGTAGAAATGATGCCTGTGACAGACATTCATGTCTTTGATCACATTGCTGTGTTCTGAGCTTGTATAAAACTTGAATTCTGGTCATCTTCATTTGTGCGCACAGAATATTTCTCTGGAAACCTGCCAGTTGGAAGCTATTTCTGGCATTTCTGCTGTATTAATCAGTCTCTCTTGCAAGAGAGTTGAGAGAGTTTATATCTACCTTGGTATCTGGGAAAGATTTTGAATAGGAAAAAACTAACATGCATCTTTAAAATCTTAAAAAGCAACAGTTACCAATGGCATTTGTGCTTTGTAATAGGTTGTAAACTATCTTTAATGACCTAACCTAAATAGTGGTATAGAAATTCCAAAAAAAAAAAGGCATAGGCACCTTACAGTTCCCACAGGACGTGCTTGCTCTGCCAGGCCTGGAGGGATGCAGGCCTCCTCTTCACACTCCTTTACCATGGTATGACTTACACTACAGCCTGCTGCCAGTCCTCCAGCCGCCTGAGTGATAAATCAAATCCTTTAATGACCCCATTACATCAAAATGGGAGATTTGTGGTTTTTAGTTTGTTAGCTCTGACGTAATCTTTATGCTAGTGATCACTCTAGTAATTTATATCAAATATACACAATTTATTACTCTGTATGTTTATATATGTCAATTATTTTCTACACTACTGTTCACAAGTTTGGGGTTGGTAAGATTTTGGTAAGGAAGTCTCTCTTGCTCATCAAGGCTATTATTTATCAAAAATACAGTAAAAAACTGTAAAATTGTGAAATATTATTCAAGTTTAAAATAACATATCTAATTTATTCCTGTGATGGTAAACCTAAATTTTCTGAAGGCATTACTCCAGTCTTCAGTGTCACATGATCCTTCAGAAATCATTCTAATATGCTAATTTGGTGAGCAAGATTTTTTTAATATTATCAATGTTGGAAACAGTTGTGCTGCTCAGTATGTTTGTAGAAGCCATGATACATTTTTTCAGGATTCTCTGATAAATAAAAAGTTCAAAGAACAGCATTTATTTGAAATATAAATCTTCTGTAACACTGTCTTTACCGTCACTTTAAATAGTTTAATACATCTTTGCTGAATTAAATGTATTAATTAAAAACAAAACATACTGACCCCAAACTTTTGAAAGGAAGTGTAAATGGTCCAACTTCCTCAAAAGCCAATGTTTTTTTTTTTTTTGTCATATACAGGGTACATCATAAGTACAATTCAAGTCTTACTTGGGAAATTCCCACAGGTAAAGACAACAGACTTACAAAACCCCACACAAAGGCAGAATAAAATACACAAGTGTTTACAGTGTCTATGCACATGAATGTATTATTTAACTGTAAAAAAAAAAAAAAAAAAACAAGTTATGTAATTAAACGGCAGCAGTAAAAATGTAGCACTAAAATAATTAGAGGAAAACTTGAGGTAGTACTATACTGAAGTGCAAAGAGTATTGATGGTAAGTGATACGAGATATGACTGGTTTAGTTAAATGAGCGTGTAGTGTGAAGGAGTGATAGATTTATGTGTTAGAAGTAACAGTATGATTCAACCTGTGGTGTAAGTTTGGTGTGGCACTTCCTGTAATGAGCTGATTAATTAGTTTATTAATAAATTACCATGTTGTCCAGTCTTCCTGGATATGTCTGTTTGGTCAGAGATCGTCGTGCCAGCCACATATTAAGGTTGCCACTTGAATCCCGAGTGTAGCCATTGACATGGACGCCGTACCGTTTCACTCCGAACAGACCTGTGTTTGACCATTATTTAGAAACAGCTATAAGTGTCACTGTCTGTGACAAGGTAGAAGTATGAAATTAATATTTCATTAACATACTTGTAGCTGCTCTCTCCATATACATCAGCGGAGGGTCGCAAAACCTGGGCATCACAGCATACTGCTGAAAATAAAATACACTCTGATAATTATGAAAGAACCAGGGGCCTTATTCATAAAACACACATATGATTGGATTTGATCCCAAATTCCAAGGATTTCATCAAACATCAAAAGTGAGGAACAAATCAAGGTTTATAAAGGCAAAAACTGCTATGAAAATGTCTGAATGTATACTTAAGTTAAGGGCATGCATACAAATTTTATGTGCTCATATTTACCAGTAATTAAACTAATCCAGTATTGCTTATTATAATGTAAAGACATACAAACATTCACAATATGCATTAATAATATATGCAAACTGCTTTGTAAAACTGGGGGTTTTAAAGACTCACCTTTTAAAGATGAACTGTTAACTAAAATTGGAACTAAAACTAAATCCATACAATTTTTTTTTTTTAATTATTACCTAAAATAAAATGACTGTCAAATGAAATAAAATAAGACATAAAAAGGCAATATTTCTCATTTTCATTTAGTTTAACTTGATGTACTAAAATAACAACAACTGAAATAAAAATGAATAAAAACTATATAGACATTTATAAAATAAACAAAAACTACTAAAAATTACAAAAAAAATAAATAAATAACACAACAATGACTAAATTGTAAAAATTCAAATGAAATTAAAATAAAAATGCAAAATGGAAAAATAAAAAATGATTCAAAATATTAATAAAAACTATAATATTATCTCAATGATACTACAGTAACACTGCAGTTTATAAAGTGGGATGCTTTTAGGAAAACATTTTGTGCATATGGACATTTAATAAATAATTTGTAGGAACGTTTTTAAAATTTTTATACATTCACCTTTAGGATCATTGTAAGCACATCTTCATAAATGAGGCCCTCGATGGCATGATGTGTTGTTTTATGGGATTGGGCGAGGATGTGCAGGGAGCAAATAATGCCCATTAATAAAAAATTAAAATATCGTTCATTATTTCTGACACTAGAAGGAACTGACACATAACTGCTCAAGAAGTAAGGATGAAGATGGGTAATTATCTAGCATGTACCACAGATCTCTTACCTCATCTCTCCAGCCTATGAGACAGGTGAATGTTGCCTCTGTCCTCAGCTCCTGCAAGACCTCATCCACAGCCACTGATCTGCTCTCAAAAGTGTCAAGCCCGGAGCTAAAGTTTATAGTGCTCCCATATGGTCTGAAGACAGCAGGAAAACGACCAAGAATTGATGCTACTTTTGGGGAAATCCATCCAACCTGTTCTCCAGCCACCTCAAAACGTAGACAGCTCTCTAAACTAGAACCTGGAATAAAAGAATGCATTGATGTTGAGTAAATGACTGCATTTGTATATGAATCTATATTATTGTATTATATTAGTCAATGATAAACAACAAAAAATAAAGTAATAAAATATTTTCCTTGCACCTTGAATACAAGTGAGTATAAAGAACTTAAAATAGGTTTTCAAAAAATCTGAATTAACTACGATATTTACAAATATTATTTTTGAGGTTTTCTTGACATTTAAAAAATACTTTTTAATAAGTTAAATGTGAGTCATGGATATCAAGAAGTCTAATCTTTTAATTCGTACACTGATAACATGTTCATAATAAACGAGTTGAATTTTAATGTATTTTACAGATCAAGTAAGATTTCATTGACCTATATATGACATGTGCATTCATGCATATGGATTGTTCTGTCATATGATTCGTTTCATATTTCCCCACCTGGTAAATGAAAGTTATTCATTCGACGCAGGAGTTGTAGCATTTTCTCCGACCACGAAGCCATTTTGTCGATTTCACACGTATAACAGTTAATTGTCCGTTCAGAAAGCGTGCATTATGATTTTGGGGAATTTGCGCTTTATTTGCAGTTGACATGCTGTCATACACCCACGGGCTTCATGCTCGCCTCCATTGATGCAGTTCCTGTTGATGTGAGCGCTGATTGGTTGGCAGGTTCTGCTGTTCTGCGCGCTGATTGGTTGAAGCTCTACGTGTGCTGTGACGGCTGTTGCTTAAATGTGTTTCTCCAGCAGAGGGCGAATGTCCATCAAAACAAAGGCCACTCAGTATGTTACTGGACCAAAATACTTTGTAATTAATGCTGAATATTCAACACTGAATCACAGGTCATGTTAGTCTTCCATATGCAATGCAAAACGGTTTACTGATCATTTATATTCTGTGGGTCTTCGGTAATCTTATAATCTTTGTGAAACAGCTTTGGCACAGATAGTGAGGTAAAATGGGTTTATATACCATCCTTTCTGTGATTGACAGTATTAGATGAACATGCTTATTAGTTTATAAGTCTATAAAAAGTGAAACAACCTAATATGAATGACAAAATAAATCCCATTAGTTTTTCATTGTTTGGGATTTTACATTAATTGCTCCAGGCTGAAACAAAATCGTGAAATATTACCCACAATTTCCACCAAAATATCAAACTTGAAAGTTATTTATTTTTACCACCAGTGCCAGAAATGACATTCATTCATTTACATACTTAATCCCTGGAAATGATTTAAAACGCTTTCAGCCATAGACATTTTTCTAATCACATACAGTAAAACCCACCATTTAATAAGTTACTGCGCAATTTAAATATCAGGGGCATTTGTGGCCAACTTTTAATGGCATTTTTCCCTAAAGCTGTTTACCATATCCATTCTCAGATACATTCAATATACAGTCATATATTCTACTACTTTTGTGCCAGGGTGCAACAGGATTTATCTAAACCTTAACAAAGAGATTCATTACAGATACAGACAGGGAGAAAGAAGGACAGCAAAAATGTTGGTTATATTGCATCGCTGTAATCTGCACCATAATCTTGGGTTCAGATCTCCCTCTGAGCACTAAAAATATATAGACAGTAATCACTGTTGTTAGAGGACTGAGAAGTATCTAGTGGTAGGCGGCTTTTTAATGAGTCAAGAAAAGCAAACTGTTCCCAAATGCACACAGCTAGAGAAGAGATAAACAGAAAAGATACATTTTCTCTCATTCTATCTATCTATCTATCTATCTATCTATCTATCTATCTATCTATCTATCTATCTATCTATCTATCTATCTATCTATCTATCAAACATTCTTTCGGTCTGTCTATCTGTCGTTCTATGATCTATCGTTATGTCTATTATTCTATCATTTTATTGTTCTATTTATTTATCATCATAGATTTTATCTATCTAGAGTCAGTCACGTTCTCTAAACAGTCTGGGCAGTAGGTTTATCATGTTCTCGACATGCTTGGCTCCAGCCGTGTGTGTGGACGGATGGGGAATTCTAGGAAAAAGTAAACACTGATTCTCAAGTTGTCATGAAGAAAATGAACGCACTAGACTGTTTGCTGTCTGAGGTTGGCTTACTTCAGTTGTATATCAAACCGTATTTTTGGAAGCCTCTTCATATACAGTCTCATTCCAAAAGCGGACCACAGATGAAGGATGTTGCTAAAACGGTTTCTGCGTTATTTGTTTGTAACATTTATATCTGGTCTAATCTGTTTTTTGGTCAGACTCTGAGCAGGTGTACGAGGTAAACCCTGAAGGCAGGAAGTTGTGGGTGGCGTGTTTACCTGTTTAAAATGATTGTTTGTGTTTTTGAACATTCAGAGTTTTTATTTTTGAATGAAAGACAGGAAGCTCTGGGTATGTCTAGTGAGGGAGTATTACATCAAATTGCTTAATAATTTTCTGTGTGGGAGGCAAAAACAAAGAAAGGCTATAACAAACTGGAGTGTAGGAGATGCAAACAGAATTAAGTAGAAATAAATTACTTATTTGTCCCAGCCTGCTCCAAACACATTTTATATAATCAAAACAAGCTAACACTTGTGTGCTAATGTTATGTTAGCTGACCACATTTCCTTGCACTAATTAAAGTCCATTTTCTGAAAAGCCTTCATTCTGATAATGGAGGTTTACATGCTTTACGGTTATCGGAATATTCCTGTATACACAGTAATTGACACAAGACATCTGTTAATTTTAGTTTGTGAAATGTTTGCGAGAAATATTCATTCTCAGTACAATTTCTTCAAAATCAATGTTTTAGCACCTAAAAAGTACAAATCGATATTTTGTTGCGTTAAATGTATATTCTGAATAAGGTATTTACATGATAAAGAATTATGTTACGGGCATATGCCATCTGGGTTATTCTGATTGTTAGAAATATGACGGAATATTTGCTTAATTAGATTATTTCAATTTGTTTACCACATTTATGTGACTTGTACTTAAATTCCGACTGATATACACCACCCTTCAAAAGTTTGAGGTCTCTATGAATTTTTTAATACTTTAGTTCCTTTTTAAAATATTTAATTTAAAATACTTTAAAAATTAATACATTTATTCAACAAGTATGTGTTAAAATGTGACCATAAATATTTCTATTTCAAATAAATGCTGTTATTTTGAACTTTCTGTTTATCATATGAAAAGTAATATTTTCAGGTTCTTTTAAATATTAAGCAGCACAACTGTTTTCAACACTGATAATAATAAGAAATTTTTATTGAGCACCAAATCCGCATATTAGAGTGATTTCTGAAGGATATCAGCAATAAATTACATTTTAAAATGTATTAAAAATAGAAGAGTTATTTATGATTTTTCAGAATATTACAGTTTTTGTGAATTTTTGAATGGTAATGTAGATTAATTTTAGTGCGTGTAAACATGGTCATTTACCCAAGCAGTTTAGTACATTTTAAGTGTGCTGTTGTTTTTGTAAATGATTAATTAAACTTGCGATTTTTGCCTAGCTGGATGCGCCCAAACCACATCCAGAAATCCAGAATATGAATACCTGTGGGTTAACCCTTGTGACTAAAGAAATCAACCACATATCAACATCCTGGCAACTTCAGTAGCCTAGAATAATGGTAGAACATTGATTATAAAAATTTACTGCATTAAGATCATTTCAGTTTCTTATTTATGCCAATAATAAAACTACTCAGAAAGAAAGTGGCATAATGTTATTTAATGAAGTGGTTGTCATAGCAACAGTGCTCGTATGCAGTGAAATAGCCACACTGGACAGAAAGAGGCCGCATGGTCAAGCAAGGTTGCAAAAGGCAATGGAACTTGAAGAATTTCTCAGTACTGTGGTGCCGTTGGCCCTTGGACAAACAAAGCTAGCTTTCATATCAACAGGCTCCCTACAGACCAATGTTTTCTCTTCTCTTCCATCAAACGTGCACTAGCAGTGAAGCACAAACAATAATGAGCGTTTTAAGAGAGACTTCAAGCTATGTTTTATTCATCAACACATAAATCTGAAATCCCACACACTGGAAGGGCATCCGTTTACGTCAGAACATTAAATTGTGTCAAAGATAAGATTTTTTTTTTCCCTTGAGGATGCTCTAATAGTTTGTTTGGCTCTCGGGACCGATGGCATTCGTTGAGAGGGAAAGGAGAGGCGGTTGGTGGGTCTTCAGGGCAAGTGAAAGAGGTGCTTTGTTGAAACTGTTTTGATTTTATTTTTTTCCTCTCACTCCCCTGCTTCCGTTCCATTCCTTCCTCCTCACTCTCTGCTCTCACCTTTGCATTTCTTTTCCTTTTTTTTCATTGGAGGGATGGGTGATGGGTTGAACATGAGTTCCAGAGGCATAATATAACTGGCCTTTCAGAAGGTGCAGCCCTCAGAGTCATTGAGACAAGTGTCTCTGGCAGATTGTACCTGAACTGACTCTAGCATACATTAACAATGCACAAGCCTTTAGCTTTGTGTCTGTGTCTGTGTTTAGCGCTTTTAGCGGCTGAAGGACAACGAGAAAAAGGAAGAAGAGAGAGACAGAGGAGCTCCAGACGATTCTTATCCACTGAGGATGCACCTGAGTATGATAACCCTTTCCTTCCAGGTGAGCAGTGCTTATAGCATTTCTATTTAAGTCAAAAAATAATAAGAGAAGAAGATATGGTTTTCTGATATTGTGATTTTATATTTATATTAATTGTGCAATTGTCGAAAAAATAAGTTGTTGTTTTTTTTGTTTTTTTTAAAAAGGGTTATTTAAAAAATGGACAAAAATAGGATATTTTAAAAATATGTGTGTATATAGATGTTATTATTTAATATTCATTGTTCAGTTTTATTTATTGAAAATAAGTGGTTACACTGAATTATGATGAGCTAAGATGAAAGTTCTGTACAATAATTGGATAATAAAAATATTTGGACAAAAGTCATACTTAAAAATGTATGAATGTCATTGCATTACATAACAAAACATCAAACCAAGTGGCATTTATTTGACAGAACACAAACACATGTGAAGCAAAACAATTTACAAGCAGAATTTTTTTGTTGCATTGTAAACTTGAAGGAAACTGACATCATACATCCACTAATATATATATATATATATATATATATATATATATATATATATATATATATATATATATATATAAAATATGAATTATATGAAATTTATTATATGAAATTTATGTATTATATTATATTATATTACATATTGGCTGTTTATTAGTACTTATAACGCACATATTCTGCATAACCATATTATATTTATTATTATATTGCGCTTGTTATCAAATGCAGTGTCATTCTTGTGTTTTAAGTGTGGATTAAGTGTCCAATTACTTGTTGGAGCCACTGTGTGCTGAATTCTGAAATTTTGTGTGTGGATACATGCCAGGACGTAGCAGGCAGTGCTTGGTGAATGGGATTTCTCTGTTTGAGGGGGCTGTCTGGTCTCCGGAGCCTTGCAGTGTGTGCCAGTGTAAAGATGGAGCCGCAAGCTGCCGAACCATCCCCTGCCCGGCCAGAGGTTTGGGAACCACCATTTCTACTCTTTTGATGAATATAAAACTAAAAAAAAAAACAGTATTTGAATTAGAAATATTTGAAATATAAATATTTTGTAGCTTTATAAATGTCTTTACTGTGACTTTCAAACAATTTAATGTGTTCTTGCTGAATAAAAATATCAATTTAATCTCAATGACCCCAAACGTTTGAACAGTAGGCCTAGTGCATGTTCCATTCTCGCATTTTGATTATTCTTTTGGGGTTTACATTGAAATAGTAATTGGATTAGCGATTTGTAGTAAGAGCTAAAGAGAACAGTGGGCATCCCTGTGGTGATGCAGGCTGGGAATTATGTAAAACATTGGCTCCTAATGTGGTGCAATGCAGTGCTGGGAAAGGTGCCATCAGGGAGTGGGATGCTTGGTGGTGGGTACTGATTTTCTGTTGGCCACACCATGTCTAGCTTCACCCACCCTGAAGTCTGTGGTCAGTAAGCCCAATCCAACATCTGTGGGTAAAACAAGCTCGAAAAACAGACTGACAGGAAATGGAAAACCACCTGTGGAGACGGAGGTTCTGGAGGTGAAACCAAAGAAGAACAAGATGGTGATCACCCCCCCAAAAGAAGTATGTAGTTGTGCGTGAGAAAATGTAGTGTACTTCTTATACGTCATACTAATTTTTCCCTCATTATTGTATTTCTTTTCCTTTAGATATGTATTTATTGGTCCTAATTGTTTTAGGGTGGTCTTTCTGCTCTTTTAGTCTGGCTATGCTGGTGCTCAGCTGGTTTACCTGGTCGGCCAGTCGGTCTTCCATTGCTGCCAGATGAAAAGTATCCAAAACCACTCTACACTCTTAAAGGGAAAGTTCACCCAAAAATGAAAATTCTGTCATTAATTACTCACCCTCATGTCGTTCCAAACCTGTAAGACCTTTGTTCATCTTTGGAACAAAAAATGCATTGTGGTACTCTTGTGAATGTGTGTGGATGACTGACATGGACTAGAAGAAATTGTCGAGTAATATTGTTATTTTTGTTTTCTTTGCACACAAAAAGTATTCTCGTAGCTTCATAAAATTAAGGTTGAACCACTGATGTCACATGGACTATTTTAACGATTTGCTTACTACATTTCTGGGCCTTGAACGTGGTAGTTGCATTGCTGTCTATTCAGTGTCAAAAAGCTCTCAGATTTCATCAAATTAATTTGTCTTCCAAAGATGGACGAAGGTCTTACGGATTTGGATCGACATGAGGGTGAGTAATTGATGACAAAATTTTAATATTTGGGTGAACTATCCCTTTAAAAATAAAGGGGGTTTTCGAAGCAAAGTCATAGAAGAACCATTTTGGTTCCTCAAATAACCTTTCAGTGAACAGTTCTTCAAAGAACCATTTTTTCTCACTGTGAAGAAAATTTTATAATCTAAAGAACTTTTTTAAATTATAAAAAAGATTCTATAGATGTTAACGGTTCCTCATGGAGCCATTAATGCCAATAAAGAACCTTTATTTTAAAAGTGTAAAACCAGCAAACCAGACCAACTAGAAACAGCAAACCACTTTAAACTAGTTTTAAGCAGATTTTACCTTTTTTAATTGTTGTTAAACACTTACGTTTTCCATCAGCCACCCTCAAATATCCCTAAGAAGCAAGTGAAGAAAAACCAGGAGGTGATTGTGAGTCTAGATCCTGGAAAACCGCCTAAGACCCCTGTAATACCCACAGGACCTCGGTTTATGAGACCAGTCCATTTTGATCATGATGACCACGATGATGACGACTATCTAGAGGACGACAGTGACAGTGATGATGATGATGATAACCGCAGCATTCCGGTGTTCAGATCTGCTGTTCACCCTGTAGCAGTCGAAAGACGAGTAATACCACCCACATTCAGACCGGCCATACCACGAGCACAACCAGCCTTTGCTCTTCCTACAAGAAAATCTGTGATCCTGCCTACTGGAAGGCCACTGCCAGCCCCCAGTGGGCGACCAGTGGATCGAGGTTTTGGCCGTCCAATCATCCACACCTCTGTTCATATGGAGTCTCTCCCAGCAGGCTGCCTGCTTTCAGAGTCTCTTATTGCTTGTGGAAACACTCGCCTTACCCAAATACCCATCATCAAAGATGCAGGGGTCAGGAGTCTCTTTCTAGCAGGTGAGGTCAGAGCAGTTCACCTTGCTCATGAAGACTAATTACACATTCTGAAAATCATTTTCATACTTTTTTTTGTCTCTTTTTAAAATAAAAACATCTGAACATCCTTACAATAAGTTCAGAAAAACAATTGTACAAGATAATACATGTAGATACATTTTTTCTAGAGAATATACCTTGAATTATCTTACCTCATTGGTGTTTTTTTTCTCTTATTTAGACTACACCTAATTCTTTATATACTACATATACACTACTGTTCAGAAGTTTTGTGTGTGTATTTGTTTTAAGAAATGAATAAATTCACCAAGAATGCATTAAATTGATCAAAAGCGAGAGTAAAAAAACTTTTACATTACAAAAAAAAATTATACTTCTTTTGAACTTTCTCTTCATCAACAAATCTTGACAAAACATGTATAACATTTTAAAATATGTTAAAATAGAAAACAGTTATTATAAGTTGTACAAATATTTCACAATATTAAGGTTTTACTGTATTTTTGATCAAATAAATGCAGCCTTGGTTAGCATGAAAGTGTTTATTCAAAAGCATTACAAATCTTACTGAACTCAAACTTTGCAACAGGAGTATATAAAAATGTGTAAAAAATTAAAAATATTTGTCATATTGTGAGATATGAAGTTGTGATATACAAAAATTGTATACGTGTATAAATTGTGACACAAATAGTCAAAATTATGAGATGGAAACTTACTTTTTATACAAACCTTTACTTACTTTTTGATCTTTAAGAGTTCAACAGATGTTTTTGCATGTTTTTACTGTGTTCTAACATAATCTGGCAGTGTTCTATTGTTTGTCCATCAGATGATTTTCTGTATGTGGCACTGCAAGAGTTGGCACTGAAATGTGAGAAGTGTAAACAGAGCTTACCGTGATCCAGAAAGAGGTGAAAAATTACTCTTGACTTTGTTTTTTTGCAGATAACAAAATCAGCAAGATCCCATCGCATGCTCTAGCAGGTCTTCCCAACCTGGAGTGGCTCGACCTCAGCAAGAACAAGCTGGATGATTTCTCTTTGGGACCGGATGTCTTTCGTGTGAGATGAAGTCAAAGAAACCTTATTATATTAGCAAGTGTACTGACACATAACTCACTCTGTTTGTTTTTACATTCCATTTGGTATCACATAGCAATGGTTGTGATATTTCTTTGGACTCTAATAATGGTCAGATTGAAGTAGTTCTGCAGAAATGGAGACTGCTTTGTGATCTGTTATCTGTTAAAATGGTGAGTTATCAGGCCTTATGGTGCGGCACAGTGCAAGCTTGATATTTAGCAAGTAGCTGACGTGTTTTCGCAAGATGTCAGGTCTGACATCACCGAGACAATTCTCACCAGGATGCTGCAGTGAACATGGAAATTTTCAGTCAATAGATATTACCCCCTAAAAAGAAACACAATAATTTTTTACCTTTTTCTCACCTGTGTGTCATGTCTACTGGGCGCCAAGCACAGGAATTACAGGTGACATATATATGACACAGAGCAGAATAGTGGGTTTTTTTTTTTCACATGTTCACTGTACCTCAGTGTTTACCTGTGCTTGGTAGCATGATCAAGAAATGTCTGTTCCTCATGCCAGGTGAACTCTGAATATCTGTGTTGTGTAACTTCTGCTTCTGTGACTTGCAGCAAGCTTTGAAATATTTCCAGTCTGACTTTGACAGTGTCATGAGTATCTTCTCGGCCTGTTGCAGAACTTGAAGAACCTAAGAAGGTTGAACCTTGATGGAAACAACTTCACCAAAGTGCCGGCTCTCCCTCCCTCGCTGGTGGAGCTGAAGATCAATGATAATAAACTCAGTGGTCTCACTCCCCACAGCTTTCAGGGTAAACACACAACCACAGTGTCCGTATGAACTCACTTTTCAACACTCTGGTCCAGTAAAAGATCTGTTTTCCATGTTAGGGGTTAATCTGGGCATTTTAAAATTACTTTTGTCAGTTGATTCTTAATCCTCAGTTATTTATAGTACACTATTTTTTTAATGTTCCTTCAAGACAGCAGTGAGATTAAATGGATACGTTTCTTATGTATTTTTAATCAAATAAATCTAAAAAAAATCTTCTAAAAATCTTACAGATGCTAAAATTCTAAAGTGTTATTATAACAACTGAGACCTCTATTAAGCCTCCAAATACCAGTAAATATTGACAAACAAAGCATTAATGACATATTTTGTGTAATCTAATGTTATTTTTTTCCTCAGGTCTGTCCCAGCTGCTGACACTAGAGTTAGAGGATAATTATTTCCACGATGGGAATGTCTCTCCTCTGGCCTTCAAGCCTCTCAGGAGGCTGATTTACCTCAGGCTGGATGACAATAAGTTCAGGGCTATTCCATCTGGTCTGCCTGTTTCAGTACAGGTCAGTCACATTTTGAGTCTCAAAAGGCCAAAATTGCAGTACATATACATATACATTGTGTAAAACATGCACTAGATTTCAGTTTGGTGACATTTTCAAGTGATTTAGTATTGGGGTGTTTATACAGTGCAGAATTGATGTGCAATAGATAATGGGTTGTTGGTAATTTGTAACTTCTTCAGGAGCTGCACCTTTCTGACAACAAGATAGAGGTGGTCCATTCAGGGCTCCTCAACAAGACTACAAACCTGAGAGTCCTGAACCTCAGCCATAACCGAATCCGAGAGGACCGCATTCATCCAAGAGCATGGATACACTTGCTGTGAGTTCAGATCGCAGTTCTCTGCCTCTCTCTCTGCTGTTAGGGGCCATCTTGTGGACAGTTACTGTATTTATATGGTGAATAAAGAGAGAGCAGTTGTATAAAAATGATATGATGACATGTCATGTGCATACATACTTTATGATGCTTCTGAGACATTCAAATAATCATTATTGATGTACAGAGTCATATAATTGTACATTATCATTTTATTTTATACAGTTTGCAAAATTAAATTAAAACCATTTTCATTTTTCATTGTCCCTCCCACACTAAAATACTATATAAACTACCATTCAAAAGTTTGGGGTCAGTAAGAATTTTTTAATGTTTTTTAAAAGCCTCTTACACTCACCAAGGCTGCTTTTATTTAATCAAAAATACATTAAAATATTTTACAAAAATTTAAATAACTTTCAATAAACTTTATTATTTAATAACTTATAATTTATTTAATAATTTGTTATTATTAAATTTTTATTTATGTTAAAATGCAATTTATTCCTTTATTGTCTTTTGATCAATGTCATGCATCCTTGCTGAATTAAATTATTCATTTCTTAAAAAAAATATTACTGACTGGCCACAAACCTTTGAATAGTAGTTTGGGAAGAACAATAAAATTAATAAAGAAAAAAAAATACATATATATATGTATATAAAATAACGTAATAAAAATAAATATTATATATATATTATTTCCACTAAAATTAGTTACCAAAGTTACCAAAATTAGACCCCTGAAAACTATTTAGTAATTTAAAACTATTTAGTAATTTAAGCTATTTATATAGCTATTTAATAACTATTTAAAACTATTAAATAACTTTTGGAAATGTATTTGTCATAATATAATATGTAGTTGCATGGTATAAAATTCATTATTTAGTATGTAATAAAGTATTTCACTATCCTAAACTATCTTAAACAATCTTCAAAAATGTCTTTATCCACAGAAAACTGGAGTATTTGGACCTTTCCCACAATAAGCTGGTTCACGTTCCCTCTTTCCTGCCGGTTGGTCTGCGGCAACTCATCTTGCATCACAACAAGATTGAGCGCATCCCTGGCTATGTGTTCGGCCACCTGCGACCTGGTCTGGACTCCCTGCAGCTGTCGTACAACCGTCTGCCTGAAGACGGGATAAATGAAGTGTCCTTCCTGGGCCTGTACAACTCACTGACTGAACTTCTGTTGGACCATAACCAGCTCAGATCAATCCCAAGAGGCATTCTACAGTTAAAGAACCTGCAGCACCTGAGACTGAACCACAACTACATCAGGTTAGTGAATCTATCTGTCTGTCTGTCTGTCTGTCTGTCTGTCTGTCTGTTTTAATCTGATCTTCTCCCTGTAGCTACATCACTATGAACTCGTTGTGTGACACTACGGCTCGTGAGGACTCCCTGCTGTTGTCTGTTCACCTGGAGTACAACCTGATCGACCGCCGCCTCATTCCTCCAACAGCCTTCTCCTGCATCAAAACCTACCAGAGCGTCCTTCTGCGGCCCCAGAGATACGAAGAGCACCATGAATGAAAGAATTTTTTGGGCTGTAGTTTACATTGCATCTCAATTCAAGGCATAATTCAGAGTTTTAAATGAAATGAAGATAAAGATGCAGCTCCCTTTTCACAGCAGAGGCCTTTTATTTTGTGTAAGTTGTGTTTTAGTTATGTTCTTTAGTTGTGTTTAATTATTTTAGGATTCATTGGGGCCACACATGCACATGCCTTTTTTCTGCTTTACTGCAACTAAAAACTACTGCAGACATTTGCTGTTTTACATTAGCATTGGCTGTGTTTATGCTTTAACAGATTTGCAGGGCAGATTTACATGGTGCTAAATGTCTGTCTTTCCTGTTGCAGTTGCATCATATTTTTGTGTATGTCTGTTGTTGTTTGTTATCATAACTAATGTCTGTCTTGGTTTGTTTTGTACCTGTATGTCTGCAATTTACAGTCTCTTATAATGCAGACTTGTATGAGCAAGGAATTCTTTCTTTTTTCAAAGCATATCCAAAAGGTTTTTAATATATCAGCTTTTATACATCATTTATTTCTTGATTAAACTGCAATGCATCACATGTTATTTTTATTTTAATAGCATTTTAACAATTTTCAGTAGCAAATGTTTTGACTTTTATATTTGATACTGTGTGTTGTCTGTGCTTTTGTATTCTCTCTGTCACAAACTACAATAAAGTTGAGAGGTGACACAATTCAGATATACTTATTTTTCTTCATTTTTTAAAATCATTAATATTGAAATGAAATGATGCACTGGTGTCCTGATGTATTTGTTCAATGAGTTGATTATTCAGCCTATGTTCTGCTCCATGCATCTGATTCTCTCATTGGCCCGCTAGGGGACGTCAGTAAACGTAAATCCTAAAATAATTAAAAATGAATTGTGTGAAAAACTTATATTATACAATATATATAATATATGTGTGTGTATAATATGTATAATACATATGTACAATATCTCAAAAAAGTGAGTACACCCCTCACATTTCAGCAACTATTTTATTATAACTTCTCAAGGGACAATACTATAAAAATGAAATTTGGATATATTTTATGGTCAATGTGCAGCATGTATAGCAGTGTAGATTTATGTTCTCTGAAAATAACTCAACACACAGCCATTATTGTCAAAATAGTTGGCAATAAAAGTGAGTACACCCTAAGTGATAACAGCTATAGGTCGTTTAACCATGCAAAGCCACATGTCCTATTCATCATGTACATGTTTTTGTCTGCTTGACAGGACCATACAAATTTGTGTATCTTGTATTAGAGCAGTTAAAATTTGGTGCTTTGAGTACAATTCTCTCATTCTGACCACTGGATGTTCAACACGGCACCTCATGGCAAAGAACTCTCTGAGGATTTGAGAATTAGAATTGTTGCTCTCCACAAAGATGGCCTAGGCTATAAGAAGATCAGTAACACCCTGAAACTGAGTTACAGTACAGTGGCCAGTGTCACACAGAGGTTTTCCAAGACGGGTTCCACTCCGAACAGGCCTTGCAAGGGCCGATCAAAGAAGTTGAGTCCTCGTGGTGTGCATCAGGTGCAGAAGCTGGCTTCAAAAAACATACGCATGAGTGCTGCCAGCATTGCTTTAGATGTTGCAGAAGTGAAAGGTCAGCTTGTCAGTGCTCAGACCATATGCTGCACACTGCAACAAGTCGGTTTGCACGGCCATCGTCCCAGAAGGAAGCCTCTTCTGAAGCTGGCTCACAAAAAAGCCTGCAAACCGTTTACTGAAGACAACCTGTCCAAGAGCATGAATTACTGGAACCATGTCCTGTGGTCTGATGAGTCTAAGGTAAAATTGTTTGGCTCAGATGGTGTCTAGCATGTGTGGTGACGGCCTGGTGAGGAGTATTGTGTCTTGCCTACAGTCAAGCATGCTGGTGGTAGGATCATGGTCTGGGGCTGCATGAGTGCTGCTGGTACTGGGGAGCTGCGGTTCATTGAGGGAAACATGGATTCCAACATGTACTGTGACATTCTGAAGCAGAAGATGATGCCCTCCCTTCAGAAACTGGGTTTTCCAACATGATAATGATCCCATACACACGGCCAAGATGACAACTGCCTTGCTGATGAAGCTGAAGGTGAAGGTGATGGAGTGGCCAAGTATGTCTCCAGACCTGAATCCTATTAACCACATGTGGGACATCCTCAAGCGGAAGGTGGAGAAGCATCATGTGTCTAACATCCAGCAGCTCCGTGATGTCATTATGGAGGAGTGGAAGAGGATCCCAGCAACAACATGTGCAGCTCTGGTCAATTCCATGCCCAGGAGGATTAAGGCAATGCTAGATAACAGTGGTGCTCACACAAAATATTGACACTTTGCACACAGTTTTGAAACGTTTACTTAGGGTGTACTCACTTTTGTTGCCAGCTATTTTGACAATAATGGCTGTGTGTTGAGTTATTTTCAGAGCACAGTAAATCTATACATGTTGCACATTGACTACTCTAAAATATATCCAAGTTTAATTTTTATAGTATTGTCCTTTGAGAAGATATAATAAAATAGTTGCTGAAATGTGAGGGGTGTACTCACTTTTGTGAGATACTGTATAATAAAATATATATTTTTAAGTACATAAAAAGTTACATTTACATTCAATGCTGAGCTCTCACTTTTTTTTTTTTTTTTACAACCAAGGCAAACAAAATTGACAAATGTTTACTTTGTCCTTTCAACAATTTTTAATTTATTTTAATGTATTGACAGCCCTACTTTCTTGATTCTTTGGCTTCTTTACATTGGCGAAGAAAAATATATGAACTAACAGGTCATTTTCTGACTGGAAGGTTTTTGTCTTGCTAGTTTAATATTGCTTTGTTCTAGCAAATGCAGACAGCAGCCAGTGCTGAGTTGCACGTTCATCATTCAGTATTATGACACTGTAGACTAGCACACTGGGCAGTGGCACTCTCTGCTTGCTCTATTTCTGTCCGGAGAAACTCTCTTAAAGTGGTAACTCACTGCCACAAGTGCTTCTTTTTCTACTTCACAGCAGGCCTCTGTTCCAGATTTATTTTCTTTGGGCCGTCCCTACATTGATTCTCTGCTGATGTATATATTTCTGTGACTGCTCTTCATTTCCAGGGCGTGGGCCATATCCTAAACCATGAAGAAAAACTTCCTTATATTAAAAGAGCATATCCCTGAGTAACATCAGTCTTAGTGGGAAAACTTGGTTTGTGGTAATATGTATTCATTTTGGCTCTTAGCATGTCATACAGACACTTCCATGTAAATATATGTCTGTCTATCTATCTATCTATCTATCTATCTATCTATCTATCTATCTATCTATCTATCTATCTATCTATCTATCTATCTGTCTGTCTCTCTGTCTCTCTGTCTGTCTGTCTATCATCTACTTTGTCTGTCTATCTATCTATCTATCTATCTATCTATCTATCTATCTATCTATCTATCTATCTATCTATCTATCTATCTATCTATATGTGGATATGGATTGGTACTTCATGTTCCATTAATAATATGTATGTTGGATGTTCAATAAAGGGAGATTTTAAACTTAAAGTCTTTAAAGTATAACAATAACTGTGTTAACTATAGTATTTAGGTGGAATTACCGGCCCACACACTCACACTGCCTAACTCTCTCTCTCTCTTGCTCTCTCTCTTCACCCAAAAAGAAAGAGAAAAACAGTGGGAGGGAAAGACAACTTAAGTGGGAATGTCTCAAATACACATTTTTTTCCCCTCTTTTTGCAAGCTGTCCTGTGTTTTGAATTGCAGGTACTGTTCAGTGCTGTGCAACCGCTGGCAGCCGAGGACCTAACAGACAGTCATCCAAAACAATGATCAAACTATAAATCAGTTTGCCATCAGAAACCTCAAAAAGAAGAAATCTTCTGCAAATACATCTCACACATCAGGTAAGATTCTTCAATGCTCTTATTTATCTTTCTTACCCTGATCCCCAGGTTTGTGCACCTGATGAGTTTCCATGGTAACTTAATTCATCTGTTTCTGTTGCGACCAGTTCAGTTCTTTGAAAAGCTTACAAAGCTTATTTGAAATCATTAAAAAAAAGACTACTACTTAAATTAGTTTTAAAATCCTTTAGAAATGTTGTTCTAGTTTTGTGCGTCACTCAGTCATCCACGTCAACTCTGTAACCTTGACAACATTCAGTAATATAGTCTTTAATTAGTCCATCTCATCTCTCTAATATGAGATGTAATTCAGCTTTGCTTGACCATTTGGCATCATTTAGATATTATACATCTTTAAAGAAAAATCTAGATATCTTAACCTTATTTCTTTTAAAGAAAAAAAAGACTCATCAAGCTTATAAGTAGATAAGTGGGTGCAAACTATTTTAGACTAAGGAAAAACCATTTCATTCATTAGTACTCTTATACTATTAGTAGAATTGCTCTGGCAGTGGTAAAATCAGGATGTGCATGTCATTATTTTGTGTGCTTTTAAATGAGGTTTGTCCATTTATTACATAACATTATTGTCATATTTTAAGAGGATATGATTTTGGTATATTCAGTGCTTTTATGTCGGTGCATGAATCAGGTTGGGTCTCCAAAAACTATCTGTTAAACTTGCCAGTAATGTGGTTCTTCTGCCATTCTGTGGTAAAGGGTGTGGGAGTGAATTTAAAGAGAGAGAAAAAGCTCAGAGGTAGTTTAAAACCACACGCACAACACGTGGCACAAAAAAGAACTAGTTACTGCAGATCTGGATGGTCACAGAATCTAATAAATGTGGATCAGTGTCTGCACATGAATGATCTATTTTAGTTTCATCTATTTAATCTATTTTAGTTATACGATTATAGTATTTATTCATATTTTGAATTGGCTTCTATTACTATATTTTCAGTTTTCATTTTAGTTTGAGTAATTTTGTTATGTGCATTTATCATTTTTATTATATTTTGTATTAAGACTTAAATGTATTTTTATTTCAGCTTTAGTTTTAGTCATTTTAGTATGTCAGCTTAATCTTATTTTATTTCATTTAGTTGTCAAGGCAACATTTCTATTTTTTTCTATTTATGTTTATTTTATTTCAGATTCATTTAAATTATTTGAATAGTTTTCATTTTAGTTATATACTAGAGCTATACTGAACTGGACAATCTTAATAGAAGAATCTCAAGTGAAAAAAAAATCACACTTGAATATCTCAAAGAGAACAAAAAGAGATTTTCTTGCTTTTCAAAAATGCGCTAAAATTTTTCATGTCTCTCTCAGATTTACCAAAATGCCAAAGTCTAAAGGTCAGTTTCAGTTTGAACTTTGATATTTCTCACTAAATTATCTGAGCTATGTAATCCACATATATTTTATAGCTTTATACTATTACTGTAAGTCAACATTTTCCTCATTTGTTTCCATTTTTGTATCTCCTAAGGAATTTTAGACTAAACATCTGAGACTGTTGATACTTGAATCAAAATCCCCAGAACTATGAAGGAGCAATTAAATTTTCCTCTAGGATGGAACTGCCATTAGTTATTAGTGAGTTGAGTCACATCTATAATTTATTTACATTAATTATGTACATCTGTCTCATCTTTCTTCTGTAGAGACATATGATCAAATGCATCAAAAGGACAGTAATAGCTAGATATTTTTGTACTCAGTCTTCATCTCCTACTGACGTTGCATCAGTGTAGTTTCAGCTCTAGACAAAAGACAGAAAAATACACTCAAATACACCCATTCTGGGAGAAAAAAAAAAAACTGTGACTGTAAATATAGCATGAAGGCAGGTTACGAAAATACACATTTGCACACATTGGTGCATCTGACCCAAACAAGTCTTTCCCTGTCTCAGGTTTTAGTTTTAGTAACAATGAGATATTTTCTCTATTGTCGATGTGGAGAGCAGATTGGTTTATTGTGACCGTCAGTGAGGCGGTTGCATATTCAAAGCTTAATGAGACCACAGAATGATGGATTTTACCAGAATCAGCTTTTGGATGCAAAGTAGTATTTATGGTTTTTATAAAAGTGTGGAAAACAATTGTACTGCCATATTTTGGAAGTTTACTTCCTCTGTGTTTCTCTCTTTTTCACAGATTAAAAACGTAGCAGCCATGTTGTCGGTCTATGTGGCTTTTCTGTTTCTCTGCACTGCCCACCTGCCACTAGACTCCTCCGCCCTTCCCTTTGAGCAGAAAGGATTCTGGGACTTTGGCAAGGACATTGATGTGAAAGAGCTGATGATGATGATGAAGGACCAGGAAGAAGGGTCAGCTGTGGATCCATACCAACCGGAACATCCCACATGCCCATTTGGCTGTCGGTGCGACCTCAGAGTCGTACAGTGCTCGGATTTAGGTGGGCTTAAGATGATATGTGTTTTCAATGGTGTCTTGGTATAGACAGACAAGATAATGACTGTTTAGTCTAAGAGGTTTGGCTTCTAGACCCAAATTTTACATTGGATGACAACAGTGCCAAAATTGTTTACTGCACAAATGTAAAAAACATCCTTAAAACCAAACTTTGAAAAATATAATTTCCATGAACTGCATGGCTCTAAAATATATATATAAAAAATAATAATAAAAAATAAATAAATGAAATGTTAATATGGCTTGAATATGAAAACTAAAAATACTATGGGCTGTCTGAAGGTTTTTTTTTTTTTTTTTTTTTTTTTGGTGTACTAACTATAGCATAGCAATTCATTTATTTTATTTTTATTTTATAGCAATTTATTTTTATTTAATTGTATTATTTAATACAGTTTTACATTATCCGAACAAACTTGTGACCCATATTTGGGCTGCAACTCACCATTTGGTAACTACTGGTGTAAAGAGTGAAGTTACACTGGTTTGTGATTAGGATGGTTTGAGTTACAGGATATCCCGTTTATATCACCCATCTTATCCCAAAATTACTAGCCTGTGACATCAAGCAAAGATCAAAGGCCTGCCTATCATTTTTCATTTTTAATACATGGTATGAATGAACGTGGTATGAAACACAATGATTTGAATATGAGTTATGAGTTATATATATAAAACAAAATCAAATGTAAATCAAAGTTGTGGCTGAAAGTAGGGAAAGTGAGCAGGAAATTTTGCCTGAAAGCTAAACAGAAATGTCAGGTTTTAACATCCACATCAAAGGCCTGAATGAGATCAGGATCAAATTTAGCTTGAGAACGGATACCAATTCAGACACACTGCTAATCTGGCTCATCCACATCAGACAGCACATGTGGTGTGTGGTCGGTCACCTGAGAAGACAGACATTCCGCTTATTCTACTCGGTACAACAAACGTGCCATAAACTATGATGTCGGTCACCAGGAATGATGAATTTAAAAGCAAATGGACAATTTCTCTGAATGCCAGGTACCACCCAAGCACAGCTGCCCTCTTTCCTATCTCTCTTTTATGAAGTGCATAAAATACAGCTATTCTCCTCTTTTTTCTCTCTCCACGTTGTAATGTGCTACGTGGAGCCATGGTCATCTGGCTCCATCTTAATTATATGGGATGCTTAGAGGGGAATGCTAGCACACAACAACAGAGCACAGCAAACACACAGAGTCCCGAAGCTCAGAATTACCAAACATTTCTGAAATTATAGTTTGCTGAAAAGTTTACAAGTGAACTCAAAGACTCTGAAGTAAATCGTGGAGAAACTGTTGCTTAAATGAACTGCCTTCCTACAGGCTTTATTTATTTATTTATTTATTTATTTATTTATTTATTTATTTATTTTTGATAGACTCTGGAATACTTGATTTTGATTGGCCAGTTCTGGCAGGCAGTGGATGGATATTTCCTCATATTTGCCATCATCCATGGCAACACTATATCAGTCTGCTCATCTGTGTTATTTTTGTTTCAAATTATTTTTCTATTACTGTTTAATCTTAGGCTGTGTGCTGTCTTAACCAGCAAGTTAAAAATAAGAGAAGGCTTTCTTTTTAAGGCTTTTAAAAACAACTGGCACAACTGGCGCCATCTGTCGTCACAGAAAGTGGCCTCAGTGAACTTCTGTTTTAATATTACTAAAATTGGACTATTTTTTCTTAGCAAAAGCTTAATATATAGCTGAAATTTTTAATTATTAATAATTATTATTAATAATTATTATTATTTTTTACGAATAATTATTATTAAAATGTTTAATTATTAATATTATTATTAATAATTTCAACTCAAATCAAAATCGAATTGTTTCTTGCTATTTTTATACTGTATTGCTGTAATATCTGGTCACCATTTAGCTATAGCTTTTAAAATTAGCATGTGCCTGTATGCCATTTTACTTTTATAATATGACAAGTAAATTTTTAACAAGAAAATAATTAGGGCAGGACTTTTTAATTTTATCCATCAATGTGGGCGTTGCATAGGCTGCCAAATGGTAGACAAGTGCTGGAGGGGTGAGGCAGAAAAATAAGAGGGTTTGGTGATGTCAGCTGAACAGGAAAATCATTTCAGAGTTTCAAGTTTATTTGTATAGCTCTTACAAATCATTCCAAAGCAGCTTTACAGAAAATTAAGGGTAAATTTCAGGGTTGGCATCATCTGAGGTCAGAGCCAAAACAAGTTACAATATTTTAATTAAAAATTATGAAGACAAACGTTTTTTTCCCTTTGGAATTACACGCAGCAATAAATCACACAATACAAGACAAAGTGTATTGAGAAAGTAAATTGAGTCATTTTGATTTCATGTTGAGTTTCCATTACCCTGGAAAAAATGAATTACTGCAGCAACATTGAAGCCTAAACAACATTTGATCCACAAAATTGATTTTTTACATATCTCATTTTTACCCATGTATCTGTTCTTGTTTGTTTCCCCAACAGGTTTAGGTTACGTGCCATATGATATTCCTAAAGACACACTGCTGTTGGACCTGCAGAGCAACAGGATCACAGAGATCAGGGAGGGAGACTTTAAAGGACTGACCAACCTCTATGTGAGACCTAACATATCTTTATTTCATAATTTGCATCATAATCACACTTGCTTTGTTTTTGTGAATTAATTTAAAATGCAATATTGTGCTTCATGTTAATAAATGTTTGTACAGCATACCCTCATAATCCCTGTCCTGTTTCAGGCCCTGGTGTTAAGATATAACCAGATCTCCAAAGTTCATCCCAAGGCATTCCTCCCTTTGAAGCGCTTGCAGAAGTTATACATCTCGCACAACCTTCTGACTTCCATCCCTAAAAACCTGCCTGCATCCCTTGTGGAGCTGCGTATCCATGACAATCACATCAAGAAGGTGCCGGCATTTAGCTTCTCAGGCCTCCACAACATGCATGTCATTGGTAAGACTGTGTTTGATTTATGATGTCCAACAAACCTTTGTCAGGTTAGATGCCATACTGAATTCATCGCAGATGAGGGATAGAGTTATTACAATGGCACACACTGTATCACATTATTTTCACAATTCACAACTTTCAAAACTATTTTATGGAGTTTTTGTCTACCGAAAGATTTTTTTTTTTTTTTGAAAAGGTGTTTTGTCAGCTGAACAACAGTATAATACATTGAACACAACGTGTACTTCTGTCCCTCACAGCCTTGTTTTCATTCCTGTCAAAAATTAAATACAGCACTACCTTGACTAAGGTCTATGGTTGCTTACTGAGGTTATAGTCCTGTAAAGCTGCTTTCTGACAATATTAACTGATAAAATGTGCAATATAAATAAAACTAAAGACTTGATCTGTGGCTCAAACACTGGTTGATTTTGCAGAAATGGGTCGTAATCCACTTCAGAACAGTGGTTTCGAACCTGGAGCATTTATGGGCCTTAAACTGAACTACTTGCGCATCTCTGAAGCCAAACTCACCGGAGTTCCCAAAGGTAATGAGAATGATGGTCAAAATTGAATCTAAATTTAATTGTCTTAATTTACTGCCAATCTCTTTGACATTTTTTTCATATTTTTAATTAGTAACACAGAATAGGGTTGTTACAGAATACAAAATTCTTTTCTACATGGAATGTGTCCCATTCTTTTCTAAACACAATGCAACTCATTCTGTTCCATATGGAATGTGTCTCATTCTTATCAGACCTTCCCAGTAGTCTCAATGAGCTTCATTTGGACAATAATCAGATTCAGGCCATTGAGTTGGTGGATCTCAGCCAGTACACCCAGCTGCAGAGGTAAACCCTACACATTCCTTCTTATTTTGTGTGATTAATATATGTAAACAGACTGTATTTGCTTCTACAGTTATATAAAATGAAACATTCCCCTTTGGTTGAACTTTTTACATGGACCTTTATGATATAAAGTTTGCTTTGGGTGTCCTCTAGTGGCTAAAAGCCCTCTGTCTGTGTTTAGGTTGGGACTTGGTAGTAACCAGATTCGCCACATTGAGCACGGTGCTTTATCTTACCTCACCGACCTGAGAGAGCTGCACCTTGACAACAACCGTCTGTCCAGTGTGCCCAGTGGACTGCCTCATTTGAAGTATCTGCAGGTGTGCTTGTGTACATGTTTCTACTGATTCTAGTTCGTTTATACTATATAAACTAAACCACACTTTCATTACAGGTTGTCTACCTCCATTCAAACAACATCACTAATGTTGGAGTGGATGACTTCTGCCCTACGGGTTTTGGAGTGAAGAGGGTGTTCTACAATGGCATCAGCCTCTTTGACAACCCAATCAGGTATTGGGAGGTGCAGCCTGCTACGTTCCGCTGTGTCAGTGACCAAATGGCTGTACAGTTTGGCAACCACAAGAAATAAAAAAAATAAAATAAAAAATGCACAAAACCAATCCAGGAGGAGAACAAGAGGAAAATGCCCGTAATTTGTGTAAATCAGGATATTTGAGTGAAGAAGACGAATAAACATTTTCATGGAGGCATAATTCAGAAGAAACATGGACTCCATTTAAACTGAAGTCAAAGTCAAACCGGCCTATTTAAAACTGAATATTGATGTGTGTAATTCCCTGCTGACATTAATGAATATATACTCCCCAAAAATGCCTTTCTGTTTAATTTAGTTGAAATACAGCATTGATGATTCCTTGAGATGTCTATCAACAGCTTCATTTGCTTAGTTTTCATGGGTTGCATCTTTAAATAATGAGATAAATTTACAGTTTGTCATTCTAGACGGCTGATTGTCACTCATTCATCATGGTAATACTGTAATAAAGTGGATTGTGTTGTGGATGTTTGTCATGCCATCACAAGACAGCCAACATTAAAGGTGACACGCTTATTTATTTCTAACTTTGACGTCAAGATCCTGAGTGCATTCAGTGGAATTAATAACAGCCCTGCAGAGGTGGTATGAGATTTGAAGGTGGAGTACCTAAAACATTGAAAGGAGAATGTCTTCACAAACAAGTCCTTCTGCTGGTTGTGTGACCCACGCCTACAAGGCTTGGCAGAGTAATTTAAATCCTTTTGCGTGTAGTTTCTGCTCTTAACGACTAAACAACACGAAAGATGGACTACAAAGAACAGGTAAGTTTACAAATAATCACGGAATTAAATTAATGCGTGGATGATATAAATTAATTTTTCAAAACAAGCCTAATCTGTATTATTTTATGTCACGTTAAACGGTTGGATTTTTAAAGTTAAGAGCAAATTCGAACGAGATTCCTTTAGAAATATTTTAGAATATGTTCTAAGATTTATTAAAATTTTATTTTTTTATAATAGGCCTATAGGATTAGCTTTCAACTGAGAATCATTACTTTGTTAGGAAAGTGATTATAAATCGGTTACAACTAACATCCTTAAAGAATGCAGCCGTCATATGTTGTCAAACTTGTTCTAAACCTTGTAAGCTGTAAGACTGAAACTGTCTTGCTCAGGTTGAGCAGGTTGTGTCCACCGCGCAGTTCGGAGATTTGATCGAGTTCTCGTACCCCATTGGCTACTCACACTGGGGCGTGTACGACGGAGATGGATACGTCGTTCACTTTGCGGTCGCCGGTAAGCATGAGAAAGTTCACTTTAGTATTAATACTAATTCTATATATAATCATGCTATACTACACAATAATTTAGCCTTCTATGATAGTCAAATTACACTGTGAGAACTTACCCCAATAGAGGGGCATGTTGGCACAAAATGTCAACATCTGATCTTTTTTATTTATTTTTTGATTTGTTTTGTTTTGTTTGTTAAATGTTTAATGCCTTTTCATTTGACTAAAACAAAAAAATAAAATAAATTTTAT
This sequence comes from Spinibarbus caldwelli, assembly GCA_039654775.1. NCBI lineage: Eukaryota > Metazoa > Chordata > Actinopteri > Cypriniformes > Cyprinidae > Spinibarbus > Spinibarbus caldwelli. Next base: position 24,482,513 of record CM077249.1, read on the forward strand.
TTACATACCGTACCAGTCAAAAGTTTTTGAACAGTAAGTCTCTTTGAACAGTCACTCTCTTTTGCTCACCAAGCCTGCATTTATTTGATCCAAAAGAACAGCAAAAACAGTAAAATTTTGAAATATTTTTACAGTTTAAAATAACTTTTCTATTTGAATACATTTTAAAATGTAATTTTGTTCTGTGATCAAAGCTAAATTTTCAGCATCATTACTCCAGTGTCACATGATCCTGCAGAAATCATTCTAATATGCTGATTTGGTGTTCAATATTTTTTTATTATAGTTATTATCAATATTTAAAACAGTTGGGTACATTTTTTAGAAAGATCCAAAGATCCACATTTATCTGAAATAAAAAGCTTTTGTAACACCAGTCAGTGTAAATATATATATATATATATATATATATATATATATATATATATATATATATATATATGTATATATATATATATATATATATATATATATATATGTATATATATATATATATATATATATATATATATATATATATATATATATATAGTGTCAATGATAGAAATTAATACTTTTTTTTTAGCAAGGATGCTTTAAATTGATAATTGATCAAAAGTGATGATAAAGACATTACAAAAGATTTCTATTTCAAATAAATGCTGTTCTTTTGAACTTTCTGTTCATCAAAGAAACCTGAAAAAAATCTGCTCAGTTGTTTTCATCATAATAAAAATAAATATTTTTTGAGCAGCAAATCAGAATATTAGAATGATTTCTGAAGGATGATGTAACTGCAGTAATGATGCTAAAAATTCAGCTTTGAAATCACAGGAATAAATTACATTTTAAAATATATTGAAATAGAAAACAGTTATTTTAAATAGTAAAAATATTTCAAAATTTTACCGTTTTTGCTGTACTTTGCATCAAATAAATGCAGGCTTGGTGAGCCGAAGAGACTTCTTTAAAAAACATTCAAAATCTTACTGTTCAAAAACTTTTGACTGGTAGTGTATATACATACATTATGCATATGTCTATGTCTCACAAACTGTCTCATACAAAATTTGCTTTTTCCAGATGAAACTCAGATGATGAGTACGTTTCGAAATTGTCTGCAGGCTATATTCCCTGTTTGTGGTGATCTTTTGCTTGGAGAAACTAAGATACGGCGTCAGCTCCTGTCTGAAGTTAATGTACCAAAAGGAGTTCGTGTTTCAGTGAGCAATAACCGGCACGCTCTCGAGCCTTCACCTGAGGATGAAATTAGAAGACGACGAGATGCTTTACTGGACAAAGAGTTTACTTACAAACTCTTTACACATAATTGTGAGCACTTTGCCACATTTGTCCGCTCCGGAAAAGCTATGTGCAATCAGGTGAGTTCATGAATCAGGTAGTTTAACAGACATTCTGTATTCTGTACATTTTATTTATTCTGACATGATGTTGATTCCTTTGTTTTAACAGATTCCAGGCAAGCCCAAAAACAAGGAATGTGTGGAATCTACACAATTATTTAGCTACCTTGTGCCATCGAGTTAACCTACTGAATACCAAGAGCTACAGATTATCACAAGAATAATATATTATGTTTGAATAAGGATATTTGTCAAACACTCATTAAACCAGTTAAGATACCTGTTTGATGTCATGGAAAAGGGTTCTTCACACTGATCTGTAATAGTATATAAATCAGTGGTTCTTCACTTTCTTCAGTATCCCTGAAGGTCTTGTTTGGTGTCCTAGCCTTGTCAAACTGGTCTGTTAGCTGGTTTTAAAATGGTTTTGGGTTCAGGCTCGGAGACCAGCTTGAATACTCAGGAAGATCATATTATACCAGCTAAGCAGGGTTTTTTTTTCTCAGCAAACACGTTTTCAAAATGTACATAGAATGTTTAGTAAAGGTGTTCACATGTTTCTGACTGTCCTTTTCACATTTCTAACTAATATGACACATACCAGTACCAATATTTACCACAGTTTACACCACAGTTACAAAGACACCATGAAATTGCTTGACAAATGCAGATTTCTTTCCTGTGCGGATGCATTGTCTATTACAACAGAACGCCTGGGAAATATCAAATATGTAAGAGCTCATTCCTTTTTTAAATAGCCAACACCCAGCAAATACAGAACATTCCCCTAATTTTAGCATATGGTTCTGATTTCTTTATTTTTTTGGGATCCAAATGTTCAAAAAACGTTCTCTGTAGATTTTTTTTGTAACCAAAAACATGTGATTTGCTACTTATTAGTCAGCTGCAGGTGGCTGTTTTACCAGAACAATCCATAAGTTTTAAGTATATTTGCTAACAGTGAATTTTCTGTGTGGAAAAAAAAAAAAAAAAAAAAATCCATTTTGATTTTATTGACTTCAAATCAGCCACAAGTGGAAAAAAAAAAGAAATTAAACAAAATGACCAAGATTATAAAAGCTTCTCACTGAGTTTAAAATGAACCACTTTTATTAAGTTTTTACATTAGTAACAATGACTAGTAAGCTAATTGTATTTTGGATGAAACTGTGGTTACCATGGTGATTTTTTTTCATTAGGTAAAGGGGCAATGCAGTGTTTTCTTATCATTAAAAAATAAATATTTATATTCTATACAAAGACTGGTTAACTTCTTTTCTTGTACATTTATTCGTAACCACAAAAAAAAAAAAAAAAAAAAAAAAAAAAAAAAGCCAATTTACACATTACGAGAGTTTATTGTTATTTATTTCCATAAAGACGAAGCGTTTTCTACATTCCCCGGATGTTGCCCCACGCTTGTCTATGTCCCGGATGTACCTACATTTTAGTAGAGGAACAAAAAATGGGCTCAATACCAAGCTTCACCAAACCGTTTAAATTATCCCCACACGAGATTAATGTAGATGTATGAGGACCAGACCGCAGTTTTGAGCAGAGTCCACGTCCATAGTCTCCGTGTCTGTAAAGTGATTCATGAAATCGAAGAGGTAAGACAGTTGTGTACATTCAGTGTTGCTACACGCTGTTGACGTTAGCAAGCCAACAGTCAGTTGCTAAGCGAAGTTTATATCAATAACAAATAACGTTTAAGTATATTTAGGAATATAGATACATTAGAGGGGATCGCAATGAAATATTGACGGTAGAATATATGTTTTCTTAAAAGATCACGGTGTTCTTCAGCCACTCCTTGTGTATGCTAAGCATCAGGCTAACACACAGCTGTCCAGATAGATTTCAGAAGACTGTTGATGTTTAACTGCTTATTCATCAGTCGTATCACTGGAGCTTCTAGTCTTGAAACTTGCATATGAAAAGAGAATAGGTTAGTGTTTTTAAAGCCATGATATGGAAGTCAGATGATTGATGCATTCTGCTATTTTGATATTCACTCTCTTAAACCTGTTATATGTTAATTAATCAGCTAACCAGGTCAGCAACTTCACTGTTCCTCTACCTGAATATTTTATCTACTGTTGTTTATTAGGTTTATTAGATCAAAACTGAACAAACAGGTTTAAATACAAGTTTTCTATAGTAGTTCAGCTCTTAAATTGAAGCACTATATGTAGATGTGATCAAATATATAATCTGTGTTATTTTAAAAGTAGATGAGTTATCAGAGTATCTGTATGTTTTATATGCAGATGTGATAGAATATATGCCCTCTTTTATATGTAGATCTGATATAATAGGTATGATTTTAAATGTAGATGAAATGAGAATATATTTTTAATTTAATATTTAGATGTGACATCTTATACGATCTGTATTATTTTAAATTTAGATGTGCTATCAGAATATAAATAAATGTCTTTTTTTAATATGTAGATGTAATGTCTGAGTATAAAATCTATAAACTTTTAATGTTGATGTGATAGAATAAATATGATCTATGATTTTCTATGTGGTTGTGATACTAGAATTTATATATGCTAAATTCAAATTATAATATATCATCTTAGATTAAATAGGTTATGTTTTCATATGTAGATGTGATATCAGAAAATATAATCTATATGATTTTAACTGTAGATGTGATGTGAAAACATGACATCCATGGTTTTGATTTGCTGCATGATTGAGCAATGACAGCTCTGACATTAAGTCTAGAAAACACAGTTGAGCAATAGATCTGTTTAAAAAGCTGTGTAAAATTAACCCAGGTCATGTGGTAATTTGTCCTAGTCTGAATATCATCTTTATCAATTTATTATTCCATATGTTATATGAATCTATAATACTGTGGTGTTGTCAGTGACCTAATGCTTGAACATTAATTTTATTCTCTTCTAGAGTGAAGTTGGAGGTGAGAGTTGCGGGCCGAGTGTGTTGACACAGTTCAAGCTGCTTCACACTGCTGACAGGGCCTTCCGCCATCACCCTCACCCATCATCCGCCTAGCGAAGAGTGATGACCTCACAGCAGCATGGGAATGCCAACCCTGCCCTCCTCTCGCCACAGAACTCTTCATCAAGTCAGGGCAGGCAACACATTTCTCGTTCCCCGATAGACTCGTATTCCCGCTCCGGGTTTTCCTCTTCTCGGAGAGGCTGGGTTGCAGCGTCCTCATCCGCAACAGCTCATGGTAACTCTCTTGCGCTCTCTCTAAGCCGATTGGCTCCAGCGTCCTGCAGTAATTCCTCCTCGTCTCGGAGACCTGCATCCGGCCGGGTGGAGCCGTGGCCAGAGGAAGCTGTGGATGACGCGTATGGGCTTTACTCTCTTCACCGCATGTTTGATATTGTGGGCGCGCAGCTGACGCATCGTGACGTACGTGTGCTGTCCTTCCTTTTTGTGGACGTTATTGATGAGTACGAGAGAGGAGGGATACGGAGCGGGCGGGATTTCCTGCTCGCGCTGGAGCGTCAGGGGCGATGTGACGAGACAAACTTCCGACATGTTCTTCAGCTGCTCCGCATCATCACTCGCCATGACCTGCTGCCGTACGTCACGTTGCGCAAGAGACAGACAGGTTTGCGATCTTGTCGATTTCGCTTTTGACAGATGATTATTGTGTACAGTGAAGCTACAGTTTCATCACTCTGCAGTATTTTTGGCAAGGTGCCACATGTAATGTGTTGATAATTATTTTCTAGTGTGCCCAGATCCAGTGGATAAATATCTGGAGGAGACATCAGTCCGTTATGTTTCTCCCAGAGGAGCAGGAGAGACCCAGCAGGGAACTCCTCACAGAAGAACAGGTGTGTCTTACATGGCTACATTGCTTTAGACTTCTCATTGGTGCCGTAAGCATTTTGGTTTTGCTTTTTTTACTGAAATACCACATTTGTTACTCTGTAAACTGTAGAAAGGTCTGATTACTTGATTAGCCAATCAGAACTTTTGATGCGCTTTCTGTCTGTCAGTAATTTTGTGAGTTTATAGAACAACACATATATGGCAATCAGGAAGCTTAGGTTTTGAAGTGAGCAGGGTTTTGGTTTAAAGAGGCATGGCTAATGGTGCGATCAAGTCATCCTGGAAAGTTTGTATTTATGAGTAGGGAAGTTATAATTATGAAATCAGGGGTGTTCAAGGGTTACTCCACCCCAAAATGAAAATTTTGTCATTAATCACTTACCCCCATGTCGTTCCAAACCTGTAAAAGCTTCGTTCTTCTTTGGAACACAAATTAAGATATTTTTGATGGATTCTGACAGCTCTCTGACGTTCCCACAGACAGCAATGTAATTAACACGATCAACGTCCAGAAACGTAGCAAGGAGATCGGTAAAATAATCCATGTGACATCAGGGGTTCAACCGTAATTTTAGGAAGCTACGAGAATACTTTTTGTACGGAAAGAAAAAAAATAACGACATTATTCTACAATTCGTCGCCTCCGTGTCACCGTAGCGCCATTTTGGAGAGTATGCACTGCACGCAAAAAGCGTAAGCTGTTTTGTGTCAGCCGCACCACACGGATACGTTTTCTACATCGTTTACACTTTGATTTGAACGAAAACAGTGTATCCATGTGGCGCAGCTAACACAGAACAGTGTACGCAGTTTGCGTGCTGTGGATACTCTCCAAAATGGTGCTACGGTGACGCGCAGGAGACGAATTGTTGAATAATGTTTTTTTTTTTTCTTTCCGTACAAAAAGTATTCTCGTATTTCAGGGGTTTGGAACGACATGGGGGTAAGTGATTAATGACAAAATTTTCATTTTGGGTGAAGTAACGCTTTCACGTCACTTTGGTTTATCGCAAGATGCCGATGTACCTTTTCTTCAGAAAACTTTTAACTTTGCTTCTGCAAAATGATGAAGCAAGAATGTACATTAGTTGTGTTTCTGCTTTGTTTTTATTCAATTTATGAAAATGCTTTAAATTTAATAGTTATGTTCTAATCGATCATATGTTGTACATGCAGTTTAGCTAGTTTTATTGTAACCTCAACATGGAAACTTGGAGCTTGAAGAAATTCAAGCTAATTCGTAAACCAGGTCAAAATATTAAACACGTTTGATAGCCTCTGACTGGATAGAACTGTAGTCTGAAGCTAAAAAATCAGAGTCTGTGCTTATCATAAACTACATCTGTCAACTCCAACTGCCCAAAATCTGACTTTCTCTGACTTTCGGCAACTAGTCCAGAACTGCAAATTGCGGCAAAAGCTAGTCTTAACCTAATCATGATCGGTGGAAATGCATGTACTACAAGTGAGACATACATCGTGGTAGTGATTTTAATAATGTTCTGTTTCTCAGGACCCCAGCCATTGATCTGCTGTCCTCCATCAGGACCCCAGGTATGCCCACCACGTGCTAAACCTACCCCACCTCCGCCAAGCAGGAAAAGGAAGAGATCTCACACGACAGCTGACTGCAGAGAAAAACAGACCTGTGGTAAGACAACAAATCTGCTAAAACTTGAAAAAAGTTTATGGCTCAGAAGGAGAAGGTTTGACTCTTGAATGAGATATTCATTTTGTCATAACCTCACTATTTTATCCCCAAAAATTATTTGTTTTATTTACACACTCAAGCAATGATAAAACACGTTTAGATCAGGCCACTTGGCGACACTCCTCCCCAAATTTTGCCTATAATTAATGACTATAATGACTATAAAATCTTACATTATAACATCTTGGCAGCCTCTTTGAAAGTTTCTTTAAAGCCAGTCAATCAAATTAAAACTGACCATTTTAGCTAGCACTTGCCGTTATTCTCCATAGACGTGCCATTTGCAACCCAGGCTCATAAAAATACTTGCCTCTATATACATTTCAGCAACACTGTAATAGCGTACCTTACTGCATGTTTCGCAGCAGTTTCAAAGTGAAATGTCCAGAAAGTGGCGCTAAAACACACGTTCAATATGTGACCGTGGCACGTTTTTATTACGTTGGTACAGGCACGTATTGCTGCATTTTTATTACGCTGCTTGAGGTACGTATTGCGGCTGTTCAGAATTAAAAAAATCCGGTGAGTGTCACTAAAGGTTAATGCTCTATCGTGTTGGAAATGTCCCCTACACAAAACCCAACCCTAAACCTACGCGATAGTGTTAACAAATGCAAAAGTGATATAAAAACGCATTTGTTGATGCAGCCGTGCTATTTTAACTTCCTTATGCGGATTTGAGCTGTTTTGTCAAACCGTAGTTTCACAGGGTTCGTACGGAGCTCTTCATCAGTCAAGTGCAACGCCGTATCGCGTGAGCTACCGAGCAAACCTACTGAATTAGAAAACTCATGCATATGAATCTTTATATGTGATGACTACGGTCAAAAGCATCAGTTTTCAAATCGTGCAGGATGTTAAAATTGTTTTGAAGTCGTAACATAATATTCTGCAAGTAATTGTGTGAAAAGGAGGCTTTATTAATCAAAACTCTGTACCTGTAAATCATACTTTGTGTGAAAATGAATAAAAGTTGTTGGAGTTTTATCTTTGGGAACCGCGAGACCCGACCAGATTTCTTGCGATGCGGGATTAAATTCCCAAATAATATGCGGTTGTGGTCGGTAACTCTGGTGTAATTTTAACGGGAGCAGGCGGTCTAACAATATCCCTTTCCCAACTTCCTTTCAAAACAGCATATCTGCTCTTTATTCTTATTGATCACCAGTACAGCCTGCACTCAGGACTGTTATGCACGAGCTGCACGCATGAACCAGTGCTTTCAGCTTCACGCTTTTTATTTGCGAGGTCTGTGCGGAGCATGTGCATAACGGGCAGGCTGTAGCCTACCGGTGGTAAATATACGGCCCTCAGACAACAGGCAGGCTGTCGATGAATGACAGAGCAGAATAAGGATGGAGCAAAGTGTGGATGCGCTGTCCTTGAAGGACGTTGAACTCTGTTTTGTTTATATTTTGCTTAGCCTATAATTTAAATGACAGATGTCATATTTATTTATTTATGTTAAAAATAACTGCAGTGATTCGTACATATTGTTACGTTTTTTCAGTTTTGCAGAAATGTATATAGTGGCATGTATTTCCAGTGAGCCTAGGTTGGCCATTTGAGCATTTGACCACTGACAAGCAATATTCCTGAAATCTGTGTCCTTTGTAGATGGACATAAAAGCCACTATTTTAACCACCTTCTTTGTCTCGCAGACATACGACTGAGGGTGCGTGCGGAGTACTGTCAGCACGAATCGGCTCTACAAGGAAATGTCTTCTCCAACAAGCAGGAGGCACTGGAGAGGCAGTTTGAGCGGTTCAACCAGGCCAACACCATCCTCAAATCCCGTGACCTGGGTTCCATCATATGTGACATCAAGTTCTCAGAGCTGACGTACCTGGACGCCTTCTGGCGGGACTACATCAACGGCTCACTATTGGAAGCCCTGAAGGGCGTTTTCATCACGGACTCTCTGAAGCAGGCAGTGGGCCACGAGGCCATTAAGCTCCTGGTGAACGTGGATGAGGAAGACTACCAAGCCGGCAGGAGGAAGTTGCTGAGGAACCTGGTGGCGGGAGGTGCCGGTGCAGGGACGGGGAGCAGGGAGGGTCCCTTGTCCTAGTGGAGGGATTGACTCGGTAAGTGGAGGAATTTCAGAGAGACTCTGATGAGAGTTTGGACACTAATGAGAAGGTATACATGGGGGGAGGCAAAGAAGAGTAAGGAATAAACAGAGAGGAAGTGACTCTTAAAAGAAAGATACCCTACAAGAGGCCGGGATGTGCATCTTTAGCAAATGTGGATGGTAAGAGGTGTTAAAAGTGTTCTGGAAAGTTACGTTATTTCTGTTTTATTTTGAGTATCTCAAGTTGTGGAAATAAAAGATGAAGGGGGAAGTATCGGACAAAGAAGGCTTTTAGTTTCTTTTGTCTTTATTCCTGCGTAATTGACACTAATGCTTTTGTTTTTAGGCTTGTGTGAATGTTTTTTTTTTCTTTTTTTGTGCTACATTTCCATTTACGTCTTGTTGCACAACCATTTAGTGAAATTCTCTTGGTTAAATGAAATGTGTTCGCCTCAAAGTTTAACAAAGAGTACAGGTTGCATAAGGTTTGATTGACTGATTTGCCTTTAACATGTCACATTGCTTCTATTCATTATGGAATAATTCCCCTGTCATCCATGTTATTCTGGATGTGAATTTGCATAAGCAGAATCTCAGTTTTTATGAAAAATAACACAATCTTCATTGCACACTGCAACATTGCACTTCACTTTGGAATTGTGACTACTTTGTAGAGAGCACATTCTCCATTTGTTTCATCACTGAAGTTTGGGTTCATTTTAGCAAATTCACAAGGGGCCGTAGATCAACATCTGAAGATTCTGAAGCATGGAGAATTGGTTTTCAGAATGGTTTATGATATGCTTTGTTGCAGCTTGTGTTTTCATGCATGTCCCTGTAATTTTATTTTTCTTTTGGTTATGGAAAGAACCTAACAACGTTGGCAAATGTTCACTCTTTTTTTTGCAACTTAATATGTGCTCTTTGTCCAGAATTTTCCAAAAAGATTAAGACATTTAGTCTCTCTAGGCCTATTAATATCCATGTTTGGACCAACTTAGCTCTGAAATTAATCTACATTGTTTGTTATTGGTTGAATTTCTGGGCAGAGCGTCAATTGCATCACTAACGGTATAATACAGAGATATGCGTTTATAAAGTTGAAATGCTTGTGATGGCAGTATTTGATTAAGACTTTCTATTTTCACAAAGGTAAAAATTGGCTACTTTTGTTCAATCCAAAAAATGATTAGGTAGTTCTGAGAGTTCTAAGAAAAAGATTTGTACTGTTATCGTTAGTTTAAAATGTGATCTCACAATGCAGCACACGTGACAGAAGCGGAACCTTTTTCTTGTCTCACGATTTTTGGGTGCTCCTTAATAGCAGTTTTTAATGTGCTATATTTATAATTTCTACTCATTTGAATTTAAGCAAATGTGTCCTGAGAAACAGCCTCTGCCATGGTTCATATGTTGAAATAATCTGCTGTAACCTCTGTCCAACAAGTCTTGAAAGATGACACAAAATGTGCCAACCTGAAGCACAACCTGTGTTTTAACATGACTGAAGTGAAAGAAAAATGCCTGAGCAACATGCAATCGCAGGAAGATGTATAATTTGACTGACTTGAGATGTTTTTGCTATACTTTTGAAATACCAAAGCTGTTCCCAGACATTCATTCTCTCTCTCTCTCTTATTCATTCTCTCCTCCATCTAAGATATAATGAAATTGTTGAAATATTGAAAGAAAATTGGTGACTTATGGGGTGAGTGGAACAGACGTTTAGAAAAGTTAGCTGTGGATCAATTACTAATATTGTTATTATTACTACAGAAGGAAGAAAAGCATTTTGTAATGTTTTCCTAATGGAACTAAACAAAGTTACAGACTGGTATCTATTATATAGGTTACATGTTCTATTGATTGTGTTCAAGTGTTTGTCTTTATATCTTGCATGTATATGACATTGATCCCCTTAAATATCACACAGTGACAATTGAGCTGTGGTCTGTAGATTTGAGATATCTAGACATTTCTAACCTTTTTATACTTTGTTTTTCATAGAGAAAGAAATGGGATTGCTACTTTTTGGAGAGGTGAGATGAGTATTCTCAAAGTGACACAGTAGAACAGATGAAGACGGAGCACTTTATTTTTTACTCTCTCTCAAGTATTTCACCTGTTGTAACCATATATAGTAATACACCATTCCAAAATGTAGGAGACGTTTGGCATCATCTGCCATCTGTCGCAATATGACTTATTTTTGAATAATTTTATTTTTGTTGACCATGCCGGTGGTTGTGTTAAGTGAAATATTTACGTGCAAAATAGACAGCTGGTTCATTCAATGTCTGTACAAATCAATAAAACAAACTGAAAAATACAATCTGTTGTGGTTCCTTTCCTACCAAAAGTTGAGAAGATTACACATTTTTTCAAACAATGGCAGATAGGGGGAGGTTTTGGGAAAGTTGTTTATAAACTGCAATCCTGTAGAAGTATAGAATGCGATTTAATATCACTTCGCAGAAGTTATCCGTTAGCATTTATATTAATCTCTGTGGGAGTTGCTTATGCTGTCTGGTTTTGAGCCTATCATCTTAATCTAAATGTTGTTTGTTTGATCACTCTGAACAACACTGTTTGGGTAATGGCACCAAAAGAAGAGTTTATAAAAGGTCTACTTTAATACATTGATATATTTGTGATTTAAATGTTGCTTGTAAAATTATCAATGGAGGAAGATTTTTCTCAGATGGAGTGGTTACAACATCTACCAGCAGGGGGCTAACAGGGCCACGCTAACTAACCAAACTTTTCCACATTGGAAGTGGGGCATAGAGCACCATTAATGATTTTGGCTTATAGCAAAAAAACTAGTGTTACCAAACATATGTCTTCACTCTTTTTTGGATTTTCTTTTCTTGACAAAAACTTTCAACAATGCCCTGCTCATCAAGACCAAGAGCAGACAGGCTGCTATAAACAAACTCGCTATCAGCATTAACACATCTACGCAGTAGTAGGAATACCAAGGAAGGCTGTATGACTCTGTGCGCAAGTGTGCCGCACCCTTATGCCTCATGACAAACTCCAGCCAAAAGATGGCACTGTCCATTGGCTTGAGCGGAGTGTCACGATGTAGGCTTGACATTCTGCGCATGTTCTTCTGGTAGGGTTGATTTTCATCCAGGATGTCCCTTAGGGCTTGTGTTAGGGTATCTACATCCAGGGCTGCGACGTCAAACACTTGAGCCACCCCTCTGGCTTCCAGGCGTATCATGTTGTCAAATTGGTCAAAGATGAGCGGAAGTCCAAGCATCGGAACGCCATGGTAAATAGCCTCGTAGATTCCATTCGTTCCTCCGTGGGTGACGAAAGCTTTAATTTTAGGATGGCCTAAGAGGTCGTTTTGAGGCAACCAGTCCAGTATCAGTGTATTGTTCCCCAACGTAGATGGCTTTTCCCCTACGTGCCTCCAAATCACCTTTTGTGGCAAGCGAGCAAAGGCGGAGGCAACAACTTCAGATATGTCAGGAACCAGACTTCCAAGCAGAGTACCCAAAGACATAATCACCACCCCGTGCTCTCCAGAACTCTCCACAAATTTCTCCAGTTCATCTGGTAGAGGTTTGGATGGTTTGCACTGGAAGCCTCCAATATAGACCACATTGGGCATAGTAGGACGAGGGAACTCGAATACAAAATCGACTCTCATGAGCCACAGATCTGCTCCTTGGATCAGAGAGTACACATTAGTGTTTGGGTCTATGTGTTCGCTGATAACTCCTTGATAAAGAGGCCTTGTGAGCAAGTGGTCTATGTATTGGCCGATTCCAAAATGCAAGAAATTTTTCAATTTATTTGCAAAGGTCATTTTATCTGTCACCCTAGATCCAATAGCTGGGATGTAAGAAAGAGGTGAGGGTGCAATTGCAAAGTGCCCTTCTGCGTTTGTTATCCATCGAACATTGTACACCATTGGTAGACCTAAATACGTGCCCAATATGACCCCTCCTGCAAAACCAGGATCAGTTAGCATCAAATCATACTTGGACTCTTTGAGCATTTTTACAAGCTTTTTATCCTCTAGAATGGTCCTCACCATCTCAGCAGAAGACTTGTGAGACTCTTCTAAAAGAGTAATCAATTCTTTCTGCAGAGCCATGAATGACCAAACAGATCCTTTCCCTCTTTGAATATCAATGTTTCTCTTAAGAAAGGACGCCATGTACTCGGGATCCTCCAGGCTGGAGAGATGATCGACACGGATGGTGATGGGCGTATAGTGTGTGGCGCTCTCTGGGATGTACCAGCTGTTGGCAGAACGCACAACTGTCAGTTTGTGACCTCGCTGATGAAGCTCTCGTAGCAAAATGTCCATGTTAAGCCAGTGGCTTCCATCCACTGGGTACACTAGGATCATCCCAGCCAAGGAAAGTGGTGGGACACTCCAAAGGAAGGCAACAAGGACAAAAATTTGGAGATGCCGCAGCATTGTCTGAAAATATATGTTTGATTAGTCTTTCATTTTGATTGGGAAACACATTGCATGCAGCTCTTGACTTTTTGCATTTGTAGATAATCAAAATATGGCTTATGGAAAAAGTGCTTGTGCTTGTAAATTATAAACCAGTGTTGGTCCAATGTTGTTTGGACCTCTTGGACTTTCAAAATACATATACACTGCGTTCCAAATTATTATGGAAGTGATATATCAGTTGGATTTCGGTACAATAAAGAGTCAGATTTTTGTTTGTGTTGTTTTTCACGTCTTTTTAGTTAACTGGTATCAATCTCAGACAGGTTTGTTCAATAGTTTGCCAGGTCTTCTTAGGTAAATGGAAACCCTACTTAAAGAGGTTGTTCCACATTATTAAGCAAGTCACAGTTCTCATGAAATATGGTGAGGAAGAAAGATCTTTCTGAAGATGAAAAGTATGAAACAATGCAATGTCTTGCAAAAGGCATCAAAACACAATATTTTGCGAAAAGCAAATAGAAATGATTGAACTGTCAAAAGATTTGTGAGTGACTTAGAGCACAAAAGATCTTGGTCAGATAAAGATTTATTAAGGAAAGTTTTTGTCAAACAAATGAATCCTCTTCATGCAGACTGGCAGTTGTGTAAAGCTGCGTTTCAGTCACTGCTAACCAAACCTCACAAAGAGAAACCTGCACAGTGGCTGTAGAAATACATTTTCAAACTGTTTAGCACGATGGTATTTATGCAGCATGGGATGGGATGCATGCAGTGTTGTCCTGCATGAAAATCCTTTTATTTCTGAGAGCACTATTCTTCATTTTATACCACAGCAGAATATGGTCAGTTATGAACTCCACATATCTTGCAGGAGTCATTTTGACACCCTAAAATGACCTTACATCTCACTTCCCAATATTCCAACCCAAATCATCACCCACCACCTCCTTGCTGATGTTGCAGTCTCATTGGAATAGGATGGCCATTCATCAACTATCAGAAATCCATTTATCTGGACCATCCATTGTACTGCCGCATTCATAAATGAATAAAACTATATTTAAAAATATAGTTTTATTCATTTATGTGTCTTCATGTGTTTCTACAGCCACTGTGCAGGTTTCTCTTTGTGAGGTTTGGTTAGCAGTGACTGAAACGCAGCTTTACACACAACTGCCAGTCTGCATGGAGAGGATCTTGAGATTCCAGTAGCTTCAAACACCTGTTTACTGCTCAGCAGTGGCTTTTTTACAGCTGGCATTACAATACAGTTCATTTGTTTGAAACTTTACTTAATAAATCTTTATCTGACCAAGATCTTCTGTGCTCTAAGTCACTCATAAATCTTTTGACAGTTCAATAATTTCTATTTGCTTTTCGCGAAATATTGTTTGTTTTGATGCCTTTTGCAAGACATTGCATTGTTTCATACTTTTCATCTTCAGAAAGATCTTTTTTCCTCACCATATTTCATGAGAACTGTGACTTGCTTAAAGAGGTTGTTCCACATTATTAAGTAGGGTTTCCATTTACCTAAGAAGACCTGGCAAACTATTGAACAAACCTGTCTGAGATTGATACCAGTTAACTAAAAAGACGTGAAAAACAACACAAACAAAAATCTGACTCTTTATTGTACCGAAATCCTACTGATATATCACTTGCATAATAATTTGGAACGCAGTGTATATTTTTGTGTTCTGTAGAAGAATGTAAGTCATACAAGTTCAGAATGACAGTTCATTTTATTTATTTATTTTTTTTAATTTTTGCTTTAAGAATTAGCATTGCTTTCAAATTATGAAACTGCTGATTCAAAGTCAAGTCCAAAAATCTTTTTGATTCTTAATTTACTATATTTGTAAACTCCAAAAATGGACAGATCAGTATAATTACACAATGAAGACAGTACTATGTTGACTTTATTTGAAAATATTGTTTTGTATAGTTAGTATAACATTATTTCATTTTTAAATTGTGAAATTTAATTATTGTGATTGTGATTTATTAAAATTATCCATTGTTCTTCCATAGTAGCAACTATGGTTTCTAGGTATTTGTATGAAAAGCAATAGTCTAAATACATTTAGTATAAATGAACAAATGGTATAGCTTAATCACAAAAATATTGTAATTGCATTCCATTACTCCAAGACACATCTACTTACACGACGTTTCGAATAAGGGAGTCTGTTAGTTTCCCTCACCTCCCGATATGACTCCCTCGTTCTTTTGTCACGTCACATGTACATAAACTGAAGCTATGCAGTCTGTACCGGAAACAGAATTGATTAGTTCATCTCTCGAGTCTCGGGTCCGAGTCGTACGTTCTTTTGTCACATGCCCGCTTCCAAGCTCAGTATCTTACAACAAATACAAACATTACATATTATTATCTGTATGCTGTTATTACATGTAGGTATCTTTGCTTTATCAGAGTTATATTTCCTCATCATACGGATAAAGTTTAAAGCCTCTTTAGTACCACATTCAGTGTTAACTATCATGATAGAAATTCATGTATAAATTGTGAGAAATATAAAAAGCTACAATATGAGATCAGGAAGCATCACATGAATGTAAATGTGTTTGTCAGGAAGGTTGGGAATTATTAACTAATTTCTGTATCCAATACTGCTGTCAAGTCGCGTGACAACGGAACAAACGACTCAGATACGTACAGCGCTACTGGGCATGCGCACATCAATACAGCGTAATTTTTTTTCACACTGTACAACAATAATTACTATTTTTCATTATTGTAAGGGGTAGGTTTAGGGTTGGGGTAGGTGTAGACCTCAATAAAACACAAATAGGCAGAAAATTAAATTTCACTGTCAGGCCCGAAGACTCGAGAAGTCATTTCAACACGAAATGAACGAATCCTTCGCTGAGACGACGACTCGTCGTTCCCGAGTCATAGTAAAGATTAGTTCAAATTGAACGAATCGTTCAGGAACGACAGTGCTTCTCCAGCTTGTCAGCGCTGTTTTATCTGGGTTTAAACTACATAGTCAACATTTGAAGTGGATCAAAACCTTTCATCAAAGTTGTCCTAAAACCAAAACAATACCCGTTCTTGTCTTAGGACAATTTTGATGAACGTTTTTGATTCACTTCAAATGTTGACTACTGTAGTTTAAACCACCGAGTCATTTGTGTTCTTCGCTAAACTCAAGGCTTCACACTGGATCTCACAGCGTTGTTTAGTGCTCGCTTGACCGAGACTCATCAGCGAGTAAACGCATCTCTAGTAAGCTCGCGCAGTCGCGCTGCGCTGCTGTTTGAACTTTGAGCCCAGTGGATAAATATGCTTCGTGTAGCGCAGATCAAATGACTAGCGCTGTTTCGTTCATCTTTTGGCGCATAAACGTTATATCGAACATTTATCGAACTCTTGTTATCATTTTATTGAGGAAAATTATATCACGATAATTATCGCCCAGCCCTACTTCAAAGGATACCCCCCCCCCCCCGCCCCCCACTGCCAAATTTGATTACAATTTTATCATTATTATTATTATTATTATTATTATTTTGCTTGTTTGTTTGTTTCTCTTATCTATCATTTGTCAGTGGGATGCCTCCTTTACCCTATCTGAGAGAATCATTGCACATTGATCTGGCACTATTACAAAATCTCAGCTGAACACATGTACAGTTTTAAGAGTTCACAGTGGGAAAGAGAGACTAAAGGTACGAGTACACAGATCATGTAACTAACACAAATATATGTCCCTGACGTGCCAAATAGATGCGTTATGTAAAGGCTATTCATCTGAGATTAAACTTTTGCATACCACTGACTTGAGCATCAAAATCTGCGTTCTGGTTAAATAGGTTGCACAGTGGAAGCAATGTAGTGATTTGCACAAATATTTTTAAATATATAACCGTGTAACTCATTTATACTCAAAAAATGGCTACAAGTGTGCATTGTTCTGAATGACATTGTGCAATAGTCTCTATTCTCTATTTTAATGATATATCCATTGACTGAACTGCAAAATGGAACATTCTGAAGCATGCAGACAAGTAAAATGAAACACTGTACCTTTTGGTGATGTCCTGAAGAGAAGTTTTGCAATGTGAAAGAATGCCCTAACAGTGCAGTTTTTATTCTTGATCTAGCAGGCAGCCTTGCAAAAGAGCAGGCAAAGTCCCTCACTTACGTTTTCATAGTATTTTTCTTGTTGTAAAAGTGGTGACTACCATAGATATCGGACCGGGAACAGCATGTGGTTGAACTTTGGCCCAGAATGTACTTCCTCTGTGCGTTTATTTAGCCTAGCCTCAAAAGGGGGCTTGATCTGAATCATGTGTTTAGTGTAAGAAAGAAAGAGAGAGAGAGAGAGGTAGGCTCACAAACAGATTATGTCAGGGGATTGCATACAGCACATTCCATCCACATTAAAACCTTTATTTGAATCTAACTCGTTAAAACAGGCCTTTGAGAAGAAGTATGGAATATTCAAAGCATGGAACCAAAACACATGTGATGGAAAACTGCACATTGTTCCACTTCTGACTCAAGGATTTTAAAAGGAGTGCAATCATGAAGATCTATCATAATTTGGAACCAGTCAAAGAAGAATCTTCTTTGAAACAAATACTGTTCTGGATAAGCTAAAATTCCTATTTTTCAGAATTTCTGTTCAATCCAGTATAGGACCTTATTTGGTATAGGTATAATGCTCTTCGCCTCAGCAGAATGAGAGGGAACTTTTAAAATATACAGTCCTTATGTTCGATGTCAGCTCATTACATTGTAAAAGATTTATCACTTTCATCACAAATGGCTTCAGAAATCATGTAGATATCTTGTGCATCAACATGGGATATGACTGCTGCTGGATGCAATGCCATTCTCCTCCACTAGAGGGGACAACATTGTCACTAATTTCACTTTGGATGCAGGAGAACAGTACAGGACATGAACACAGTCCACGTAAGTGTGTGTCAGCAGGTTATTATTATTTATTTAATAACTTAATTTACTTAAAATGATTTGAAGTGGCTTGCATAGAGACACAGAGGGCATGTGCTCAGTGTATCCACCTCATTTTTGCTTTGCCACTCTATAATTTCAATTTCAGACCATAAATAAATAAATAAATAGCCTAAATAAATAAATAAAAATTGTGCAATGTAAAACAACAGCAGTGCAAATAAACTAGCAGTGTTAACAAATGAAATGATAAGTATGAAATTAAAAGTAAAACGGCAAAATACAGTTCAGAGTAAATTATGAACGTTATGAAATCAGCGATTCAAATTAAAATGAACAAATTACAGTGTGTGTGTGTGTGTGTGTGTGTGTATGTGACGTTTGACGTTTTGTATGTACGTATAGTATGGAGAACAATCGTGCCAATAAAGTACTTTGAAATTGAAATTAATATTAATTGAACCAAGGCTCTTTCTCGTTCTCAAATCCTTTGTTGGGATGTGGGATGTTTTATTAATGGAGCTACAGGCGGCAGGCTGTATGAGTAGGCTACTCGCTTTATAATTAATGCTCAGATGCCCAGCCGAGAAAGAGAGATAGAAGTAAATAAATAAAAGCGCAAATTCAACAATATATTATATCTATACCTTTTATTATTGATTCTTTTTATTGTTATTATATTAGATCATTAACCATGTTTGCTTCAGTCTATTGTTTGCTGTTATTTTTATTGATATGTTTTTTTGGAGTGTTAGTGTTTATATTTTCTAGATATTTTTAATTATTTGGTCTTTGGTTTTTTTATTTATTTATTTATTTTTATTTATTCTTATATGCTAACATGCAAAATTTCACAGCGCTGTGGTCATATTAGCGTCTCTTCTATGACTAAGACCTAACTCATAAATATTAATAAGTTCATGCTGACGATTCGTCGTAATTATCCAATGCCGAATGTCTGCTTCATGAATATATTTTTTTAAAGTTATATTTTCAGGCTTTTAAAGGACAGAACTGTAGAGAGATAACAGGAAAGCATTGGGAAGAGAGAGAGAGGAGTGGGACCAACAAAGGACCTCGAGAGGGGACTCGAACTCGGGTCGCTGTGAACACAACTGCGCGATATGGCGGCGCACTAACCACGAAGATATCGGCGCCGCTGCTTCATGAATATTAAGCACATCATGCTAACGTATCGCGACAACCACCCAATGGCGAACGTTCTGCTTATGAATATTGATTAGTCGTGCTGACGTTGCGTTGTTACCTTGCTTGGTTACCTTCCCAAGGCAAAAGCCCCGGTTATGAATGTTAAAAACCGAGCCCTCGCCATAGTAGAATTCGTGTTTTACCGGGAAAAGGAAGGGATTGCGGAGAGAGAGGGAGGGAAACGAGAGGCCTGGAGCTCGACAGTTTTCATCCGCCCCTCCCCCATCTCCCGTCCTCCAGCGCTGGATGCTGCTGCTGCTGCTGCCATCACCGAGAGATGCGCGTCAAACGGGCATCATCAGCATGTAGACCCACATCTCTCCTTCACCCATCACTCTATCAATCAGCGCCAAAAATAACAGCAACGATGTGACCAAAACGACCCTCCTTTACGTTCCCGACAACACAACACGCCGTTTTTAACCGATTAATTAATGCGGACATGGTACAATCTCATCTGCATCATTCAGGTTTTCTTCCGCATAAGATGAAGTGCTCACCACCGTCTGCTGCCTCCTGCTCCCTTCATTTGATTTCTATTCTGCACGGTTGCGCATCTTCTGCATTTGGAATAGCGTAAAGGTCAAATGATGTGACTTTCATTTTTGTGTTCTCCATGATGGGCATGATTTGAGGCTAAATCTCTGAATATCATTCCGTTTTTCCTGTCTTTTTTCGACTCAACGTCAAATGTCCTTGGAACATGGCTTGCGCGGTGAGTGAATATATTTGTTCACGGATTTATGTTCACAAGTGCATTGGTGTCAGCAGGGTATGTTTTGCGTTATGTTTGTTTATTTGTTGCAGTTCAGCGTCTGCTAATGTATAATTAAAATGCTTTATTATTATGATTACAGTAGGTAAGCAACACATGGAATTTATTATCATCATTTACAGTACTCCCAGCACGTTTATGTTAATATAATTCACCAATAATTCACCAATATATGTTTTATGTCATGAGGGTATTCGTGATTGTTCAACAATTGTTTTTAATGTCATAAAATAAAATAGTAATGCAGGATAAATAATCATGCAGTAGTATAAATAAAATCAACATATATTAGGCTATAATACAAATAAGTAATCACAAATATAACACAGTGTTCATACATTTGACAACTCTTTAACATTTATTTAAAAATATTAATCTTCATTATTGTGCCATAAACTTAATTAAGAGCAGTGTATCTATAAATACCTGTATGCATGAAACAAATGACTAGTTTTTGATAGACTGAAAAGCAGGTGATGGATGGATGTTACCTTGCTGTCTGGTTAGTTTGTGCAGCCTTGCATTTTAATCCGCGCCAAATGTTTTAATATACATTTGTTTTACCTCCCCCTAGCTATGATTAAAACGAAAAAAAAAATCATAATATAAATGCTACAGGCACTTTCATAAACTGTGAGCAGCTGTACAGTGGACCAAGGTGAACATCTGATTCCTGAAGGTTACCAGGAAAGGGCATCATCGTCTTTAAAGCGCATGTTTGATGAGGAATCTTCTGGCCATTTTTAATAAAAGATGAGGAGGCGCACGCAGAGATTATGGGTTTAAATGTTCAGTAGCCTAAACTAAAGTTGGTGTCACAGCAGGGAAATGGAGGCGCAGAGCTCAAGCGGATTGTAATGTCATCCAAAATTGCAGGCCTGATGGCTGGTAGTGTTGCCTTCGTAAATCTGTTCTGCAGTGGGATTGGGCAAGTGTTAATGTGCGCATGCGCAGGCGTCTCGTACGGAGTGAAGGCAGATTTTGCGTTGAGAGGCGGCACTGTGAAGTACATGGGTTGGGGAGAGGCGCACATACAACGCTTTTATCAAGAGAGAGTATTTCAAAAGGCATTTAGATAAGAAGTGATTGTCCTCGGTTTCCCTCGGATATTATGCAAACAATCCATTGCAGTAGGTGTGCTTTTCTACTTGTTTCCCACAAACTTCCTACACCTGTGAAACCTCGGTGAGCAAAATGCCACCTTCACATTTCAAAACGTTTAAATAATTATTTCGTAGACTTTTGAGCGTTACAATTAGGCTAAGAAACGAACAAATAGGTTCATAATGAAATCTAAGAGAAGTAGGGATAAATAAATGGTTACATAGGAGATACCAAAATTACTAATTTAGTGGTAAACAAGTGAACGCAAAATAAAATAAAATAACAGTAACACGCATTGAACTATATGACAAAGGGTCTATTATATTATGAAGGCAGAGGTTAGATGAAAAGCTGTACCCAGGGCATTGATGTTCTTGTCATAAATGTCGGGGCAAGTTGTCACGTGTTTTATATGCTGGAATTTTACATAATTCTTTCTCATTATTGAACTTCCTGCAAGTCAAAATAATGATTAGATGTTTTTGTTTTGTTGCCTTTTCGATTTCTGCTGTTTTGTAATTGTTTACTGTTTAACTAGTTGAAAAAAATCTGTCATATTTCAAACAAATTTCTTATAATTTCATGATATGATTATTTAGTTTTCAAGTTGTATTTCATTATTTCATGATTTTGGCAATTAGCCTATGATTAATTAAACTATAAAAATGTTTTATAGTTTTATAGGATATTTCAGTTCTTCTCAAACCTTGTCCATATATTTTTGTGTTCCATGATAATGTGTTTTTATTTATTTTTTTATTTATGTGACGTTACATTTTTATGAAAAATAAAACAATCCTTAATGCATCTAATATGTCTCAAGATTTTAGGGTGGCATTTTGATCACTTGCGTTTCAGAGCTGTGTTTTTTTTTTTGGTTTAAGCAATGCATTTTTAACATTTATTCTTCTGTTTTTGTTCCTCAGGTTTTGTACCAGCGTTATTCCTGTGTCACTAGAACCCCTTTATTGTTTAATAATCAGTAACACTTGCTTCATTTGCTCTTCATAGAGATGGACTGGCACAATGGCTACCACTTTATTTGCTGACTTTTTCTTTATGGGGGGATATTTCAGGGGGCACCATAGAATAGAAAACCCCAAACAATCTCAAAGTTCATGTCTCAGTATGGAGAACTACATAGAGATCATCTTAGAAATAGGTGAGGAGGAATATAAATAAGACAAAGAGATCTCACATTTTCCCAGGTACCCATCATAACATCTGCTAAAAAGCTTCCAGTCTTCCACAACCAACACACCATCATGGGGGATCTGGGCAATAGCACTGTAGACTTCCACCCTAAGAAGCCAGGGATGGACAAAGGAGGTCATGAGGGAGATTTCGGGGTGACAATAGAGGAGCTGTGCTCACTGATGGAGCTCAGGGGAGCCGAGGCCCTGCAGAAGATCCAGGAGAACTACACAGATACAGAAACCCTCTGTCACAGACTCAAGACTTCACCTGCAGATGGTGAGTAGCACTAGTTTGGACGTGACCATATCACTTGCTAATTACATCGCACATGCATCCTGAAACATACAGACATTTTCAGCTATTCTGAAAATTTTGTGGTCATTTACTCACTCTCAGGTCATTCAAAACTGTATGATTTTATTTCTTCCGTGGAACACAAATGGAGAATTATACTGATTGCTGTGTACCATGCCGTTAGTCCCTATGGGGACTGAAGCTTTTATCAGAAAAGATGCGAAAGCACCATAAAAGTATCGTAAAATTGGTACATTAGACTTGTGAACTACATATTCATATAGGTCTTCTGTAGCTGTACAATAGTTCATGGTGCTTTTGTGTCCTTTTCAAAGCTTGAAAGCTTCAGTCCCCATTCATTGTTAGCGCATGGGAAATGGCAACAAGTACAGTTCTTCAAAACTCTTCTTTTTGTGCATTGCAAAAGAAAAAGATTCATACAGGTTTGGAATGACATGAGGATGGGTGAATAATGACAGAATTAGTTTTTGAGTGAACCAGTCCTGTAAATCCAGATGCACCTATATTCACAAACATTCCTTTTCAAAACAAGCCTGTCTTCACGGAAAGAATACCAAATGCCATGGTGCCTTTATCTGCCTTTGAAAGCAGACATTCCTGAAGAGCAACTGGTGTTGAATTTTATTGTACATTTTTCACAATAAAAATTAAACACATTGCATTGCCCTTGTTATCAGATGAGAGCATCTCTCTGTAATGCCATTTTTGGAGCAGTTTTTGTATTAAGAAATTCAAGTCCAGTTTTTCAGAACATCTCTGTGTGTGTCTTTATGCAACATCATAATAGACTTTATTCATGTTTAGGGAAAATTCTTGATTGTTCCAACACATTTTCACACAAGTTTCATGATATACAGTATGCAGCTTTATAGATAAAAAAGGAGCATACCAGTTTTGATAAATCATTTTCAGTAATTAATAAAAATAATGAAGCTGAAATAAAAATATTGATATTAGATGAAAACCTTACGTTAAAATGAGAAATGTTGCCTCAGCAACTAACTTAAGTTTAAGTACTAAATTTACTAAAACTAAAACTGAAATAAAAATAAATAAAATCTATAGAAAAACTAATAAAAAATCACATAAAACTTCCTAAAATTAAAAAGAAAACCGGGAAAATATAAAAATAAAAGATAATTTAAAAATACTATAGTAGTATATAAATAATATTAAAATTACACTGAAGCATACGCAAATTCAAACTGCAGTTTAAAACTAAAACTTAGTGAAGTAGTACCATAAAACATCATTAGACAATATCAAAGCTCTCATATTCTTCTGTCATATGTTCCTGCGATGTTGCATAATAAATCTACATGCATAATATGAGATACATTTTTTTTTATTCCTTCATATTTCATGCTTTGAATCATCAGAAACAATTACTAAATAAATAAAAGCACTGTAATGCAAAGTAATGTAAAAATAATTTTGCTGTAGCTATTCTGTGTAGATGATACCACTTTGCGCTCTGATAATCACATTGATTCGCATCTTGTTCTGACCACTTGCTTTCAGACCAAGTCATGCGGTCTGCCTGCATCGCTATTTCGCAGCCACGTTGAGGTTACTTTAAGTTTATTATAAAGCTCTTTCTCCTCCTTTAATGCTGCTCTTTGAAAAACCACTCTTCAGAAAGCGTGACAGGGATACAAAAAGAGAAGCTTACGGGCATGGATGGAAAGATGAAAGGGTAGAAGAAAGGGCTGGATGTACTGCAAAAGTCTTTCAATTCTGGTAGTCCGTGGAATGAGGGTTGCATTGGCGTTTCTCGGTTGTCTTAATTTACTATGCTGAACAGAGAATGAATGAATTAATCGGGGCAATTGGAATGAGTTAGGGAAATGATTTCCTACAACCCGTTGGAGTAACTCAATTAGGTTTTACAGTGAGTGAAAGGGAAGCTCTGATGGGAGATGAGAGGTTGCCAGGGGCAGCAGGTGATGATTGGCAGGGTGAGGATCCAGAGAGCGTGACAGTCTGTCTGGGTCTTGCTGCCAAAAATCACACCCTGTGGTGCATCCGAAACACACTGACTTAACCATCTGTGCCCTGTGTTCTCTTGTTATGTCCTCTCCCCTCCCTTCCTGTCACCCTAAGAGGTCAGGGATTGGTGCTCACAGAATTGAGTGATGACTAATGAGCATCAAGGAAGTTCTCAAAACCATTTGCATAGAGAAAAACCCATTAAAAAATTGAATTAAGGGTTTTTAAGCACATTAATGCTGATTTACACCAGCATACATGTTCTTAGGCTGACTATTTCTGCACTGTAAAAAAATGGATGTAAATATTTCATACATTATGGGTTGACAGTTTGCTGTGGTTATTTTGCTGTGTTTTTTTAAACTGACTTTATTATTAATATAGCAATTTACATCTCACAGAATTTTGTTAGTTTCATTAGTAAGATTTGATTGGTGACAATGATTTTTACCACCATCTTTCCCTCCAAAAGGATTATCGGACAATCCTGCTGACCTGGAGAAACGTCGGCAAGTGTTTGGAATGAACCTCATCCCTCCTAAGAAGCCCAAGACCTTCCTTCAGCTCGTGTGGGAGGCTCTACAGGATGTTACCCTCATAATCCTGGAAATAGCGGCCATTATTTCCCTCGGGCTGTCTTTTTACCAGCCGCCAGGAGGGGACAGTGAAGGTGACTTGATCTCTAAGTATTCAGTGAAAAAAAAAAAAAAATGTACAAATGTTCAAAAATTAACAAATTAACATAAAAGGGATTTCTGGCCTTTCATCAGAAGCTCAGGGAAAACGTGATATGCTTCATGTCATAGCCACATTGAAATTTCAATAATTTAACAGTCTAGTGACCTTTGTGCTGCTAATATTAACACTGCTACTTGTACATGTTTATATCAAGACATTTTTCAGATTTTCATCCCTAAAATGCTCTTGTCTGTCTTCTGTTGTTAATTTGAAACCTTTTGAATGCATTTTTAAAGTAATCCTTAATGTAAGTACCAGTATAGTTACATGGATAGCTAAGAAAGCAAAGAATAGAAGGAATGGAGTGAGAGATGGATGGATAGATAAAAGAATATAAAGGATTACAAGTAGACACTCAAACTCACTGTCCTCCCACACATTTTTACCTTTCCATCTCTTTCTCTTTCTCTCCAGCGTGTAGTAATGTGAGTGCAGGTGCGGAGGACGAGGGAGAGGCGGAGGCGGGCTGGATCGAGGGTGCAGCTATCCTGCTCTCGGTGCTCTGCGTGGTGCTGGTGACAGCGTTTAATGACTGGAGCAAAGAAAAACAGTTCCGTGGCCTGCAGAGCCGTATTGAGCAGGAGCAACGCTTTGCGGTGGTGCGGAATGGCACAGTCATTCAAATCCCTGTGGCTGAGATGGTGGTGGGGGATATTGCCCAGGTCAAATATGGTCAGTAGAGTTGTCCACAAATCGTCTTTTATGAATGCATATTACATTATGAATGCATGCATGGTTCATAAATTTGGGTGGTGTGAGCCCCACATGGGCTGATCCTTCATTAAAAACTTCAAAAACTTTAGGAGTCTTGTCTCTATAAAAAGTGTACTGTTAAGTTCCTTTGATCCCTACAAGCTGACTGTTTACTTAAATTCTTTATGAATTTGTAATTTATAAAATTAACTAAATGTAAACAATGTTAAGTATAATTTATTTCCACTTATAATTATAATATTGTATAATTATAAACCAATTTTAAGTTTATACATTTTTAATGGTTAGAGAGTCAGACTCGTAACCCAAAGGTTGCGAGTTCGAGTCTCAGGTCCAGCAGGAATTGTAGGTGGGGGGAATGAATGCACAGCGCTCTCTTCCACCTTCAATGCCACGACTGAGGTGCCCTTGAGCAAGGCACCGAACCCCCAACAGCTCCCCGGGCACCGCAGCATAAATGGTTGCCCACTGCTCCGGGTGTGTGTTCACGGTGTGTGAGTTCAATATATATAATGCATTCAAATAGTGAACAAAATACATATTTATAATTAATTTATATCGTTAGTATTATATTGTTTTATATAACAATTAAAATTATACTTAAAATTGTGCATGTATATGAATTCTAATTTAAATTATTTCTATATATAGTAATAAAATATATAATTCCATTCAATTTATCATTTATACATAAATTTATAATTAGTTTACTGTATTAGTTTTATATTATTCATATAGAAAACCTTTAAAATTATACTTAAAATTGTGCATGTATATAAATTATAATTTACATTATTTCTTTATGTAGTATTAAAATATATAAATTGCATTCAAAAATGTAAATGGGGGTGAGGGTGGGTTAACTGGTTAGGTCGCAATGTTGGAAATATTTTTGTTTTAAACCATGAAGGCGAGCTAATGGATATCACACAAGCAACGTGCAAACTTTGCACAAGAGTTATGCCGGTGAACATCTTAATCTCAGTCAATTCACTATGCAGAAAGTGAAAGTAAAAACGGAATGACGCAGCTTTCGCCATCCGACACCAAATATTCTCTCAGAGATGACGAGAGACGAATCTACTTCAAAATATGCTGATAACAGTATATAACCAACTGTTTTCATTTATTCCCTTAATATTTCTCTTGTGGCCCGTACATAGTGGAAAAAAATGAGAAGAAACGTATTTCGTGTTAAACAAGTTGTTTTTGAAAGTCAGTGCTTGAAATAAAACACTTAATTGATTTTTATTGATGACTGCAGTGTTAATATTTTAATTATAGGCCTATAATTCATTGTATAATAGACCTGTTTTAAAAGACATTTAAAAAAAAAAAAACATTTTAATTGAGGAGTAAATAGCCTAATCTTTTGTTATCCTTGCAGCGCGTCAGTTATGCAGTAATTATTGCGGGGCAAATTAATTGTAATTTTAATTTAATAATAAAAGTAACTTCTTAATAACAGGCCTAATAAAAATAAGAATGTAACAGGCCTACATTAATTGGAAATGTCAAATCCTCTTAATATTGCCAATAATTGATGTTTTTGCCAATATCTCTGGCTATCGTCGATACAAGATCATCATCTTTCGACGCACCCCAGCAAGGGGAGGTTATCGCGGGGCCTGTCTCAGTGTGTGCCCTGCGTGCCTGTCCGCTACGCCACTGGGCAGACAGCATGTTGCCTGTTACGTTGTTTGGGCTGCCTTGTTGAGCACAGTGGCACTGAGAACATTATATTTCACACACTTTAAGCTTTTTTATTTTCCAAATGTAATAGGATTAGCCCAACGAATCGTTGGGTTTGTACTGCGTACCAAACCGAAAGCCTTGTACCGAATGGTTCAATACGAATACGTGTATCGTTACACCCCTAATTTATACATACATTTATAATCAGTTTACTGTATTAGTATTATATTACTCATATAGCAAATCTTTAAAATTATACAAAAAATTGTGCATGTATATAGATAATAATTCAAGTTATTTCTATATGTATATATATTATTAAAAATACAAAGGATGTGAAGATGCCTTTGAATAATTATTATTATTTTTTTTAATTTTGGTCATTAGTAGTACTCAAAGGCTTGTAAGATTGATCTGTTGCTGTCACTCTGGGGTCTCCTAGGCGACCTCCTGCCTGCGGATGGTGTTCTCATCCAAGGGAACGACCTCAAGATCGATGAGAGCTCCCTCACTGGAGAGTCTGATCACGTACGCAAATCCATCGACAAGGATCCCATGCTGCTGTCAGGTAGGGAGTAAAGGTTATATAAGTGAACATATGTCTGCGTGGGATTGTGTGCACTGGGTCGGCCATATGGCCATAGGTTCTGATGAATGTTTGTGTGTGTTTTTACATAAATAGTTCTGGATATTCAAAACCATACAAATGCTGAAAGATATTGACCATCTGTTTAAGAATTCAGACGATTCGGGATGCAAACAGATCCCTGGGACAGGCTAGTGGTTACAAATCCAGGCTTGAAGATGCAAAGGGTGTTTTGCTTGCTTGAGCAGGATGCTTATTCCCAGGGGCACTATTCCCTTTACTTATATGGTGATGTCACGTGTGTAGTATACTGTAAGTCTTCACAGAATTACCAGTATCAATTAATTTAGGCTGACACTGTCGCAATCCATCTGAATTTAACCAATTTGCTGTTTGGGAGGATGGGGATTTTGTAAAGTATTCTGTCAATACTTTAACACTCAGGTTGTGCAGTGCTTGGGCTAAATCTCATTGACTGGTTTAATGAGAGAACGTCCCTGAGGTCTGATAAACAGGTTAATCAGCTTCCTCCCTCATCTCTGCTTCCTGGAGAAAGACTCAGATTTGTGTTCAGCCCTCCAGAGACCTGCTCTGCCACTTCTTTCTAATGATCGTAGTTCACCAGAGCAGCAGCTGTTTCTTAGCTTGGCCACACACGCAGCGTTACCCCACGACCTCAGCATAATCAAGTGTGAAAAATGGGAAATGGAATCTATGGAAACATAACATGCTTTTAGACATTTGATGTGAAAAATGCATGTGTAACATGATTAGAGTGGACTCGCATAACTAAATTGACATTGGTGAAGAATAATGAATACTAATTTGTGGCAAAGAAAAAAATCTGAATATCGTTAACTCCCCTGAGTGTCCAGTTCAGAATCACAATTTCATGATTTGCCTATATTCTCAATAACAAGCTAAAATGGTTTAGTAAATGATTCAAATAAATGCTGTTCTTTCATTGGAACACTGGCTGCTGAAAATTCAGCTTTGCTATAAATTACATTTTAAAATAAGGAGCAAGAAGATCTGACATTTTGTATAAAGGTCTCTTAATGATCAGTGCCATTTATTTGATTATTGACCTAGAAGTGCAGAATCTGAAATATTTATTACATTATAACTCTTTTCAAAATCCTAAACTTTTATGGTTATTTCCAGGTTTAAATAAGTAAAAAACAGTTTATTATTTGGAG
The DNA here is from genome assembly GCA_039654775.1 of Spinibarbus caldwelli. NCBI lineage: Eukaryota > Metazoa > Chordata > Actinopteri > Cypriniformes > Cyprinidae > Spinibarbus > Spinibarbus caldwelli. The sequence continues at coordinate 24,512,365 of CM077249.1, forward strand.
TGATCTCATATGATATATGATGGTGGATTAAAGTATAGCGGTACTGTATCAGTTCCAGCCTGTGCAGTCAGTTCTTAAGGTCATTGAGGAGGTGGATAGCCTGAGGGAGAACTTGTTTTGAAGGCAGGAGGTTCTTAATTTAAAACTGCTTTGATTTATCAGGATGAATTTGGAATAATCTAGTGAAACTTCTGTGCAAACTTAGATGTTGTCTCAATAAGGATCTCTTGCTGCATGTTTCTGAACTTTAAGTTGACTAGTTTCCATGAAGCTGTTTTGTTTCTTGTTTTATTGACAAGCTTTTTTGTTGTTCATCAGCATGTGCAATTAATCATCAAGGGGTGCATATTATTTTCTCAGTCATTATGGGAGAGGCATCTCTTCTCAACATGTATGTTTGAAGGCTTCTGTTGTGAAGAAGGAAATGCATGCTGCACAAAATAATTGTCTTAATCAGTAGTTTTGTTTTGTTTATCTCTGTAAAAATATCTTCTCTCATTTTCAATAGACATAAACCTCAACGAATTCTTAAAAAAAAACAAAAAAACAATGGGGTAGGAAAAACAAACTTAATCCAAAATTCAGTCTTTGAAAACAAATGTTATTGTAACAAATTTTCTTCTGAAGTACATTTATTTGTATTTTATTTATGTAGTTTTTTTCTGGAAAACAAGACAAAATAATGGTAAAGAAAGCAAGAATTAATGTGCAGTGAATCAGGGAACAAAGAAGCAATCTGGTTGAGTTTAATTGTATTACACACTAAAAGGAAAGGCCATGGAGGAGACTTCAGCTTTAATTTTGATCCTTGGTTTAGACAAGTGCAGAGCCTAGTGTGAGCACAACAAATAACAATAATACATTAAAGAGGTCATATGACGTTGCTAAAAAGAACATTATTTTGTGTATTTGGTGTAATGCAATGTTTATGCGGTTTAAGGTTCAAAAAACACATTATTTTCCACATACTGTACATTATTGTTGCTCCTCTATTCTGAAATGCGTTGATTTTTACAAATCTCATCGTTCTGAGAAGCGAGGCGTGCTCTGATTGGCCAGCTATCCAGTGCGTTGTGATTGGCCGAATATCTCAAGCGTGTGACGGAAATGTTACGCCCCTAACCATATTGTGATGCTGTGTCCCAGCGCGGCGAGACAAAAACAATAAAACCCATTATAAATGAGGCATTTGTTGCATCCAGTGGGGACATAATTACTGATTATAATGACTTATACTGTCTTTTAACGCGTTGCGTTGCATGTAAACATTACCATGTCTGCATTTGTGATCGGAGAAACGACAAACAACAAGCACTACTCTGCATTGCTCAAAACTCGCGTTTGAATCATCAGTGGCAAATTCTTTAAATATGAAAACATACTTACAGGCTGTGAGTCAGAAGTGCCAGACTGTCCTTGCAAAGTTGGAATTTTCCCACTTTATAGAAACAGTCTTTGAGCACAGCTGGCAGGCTACTCCCAGGTTCAGGAAATAGTCCTCCGTAAAATGCGATGCACACACTCGAATATTGGGGTTGAACTGTTCTGGAACAGTGTTGTAAATACAACTTAACCACTGATTTCTAATTGTGTCCTCTTTTGGAAGCCCAAACAAAGTAGTTTCACTTTCACAACGAAACACAGCGTCTCCAGGACATGGCGCCGGCGGCAGCAACAATACTACAGCGAGAATAATAGTTCCACCGCCTTTCTTTGCGTATACATTTGGGTGGTGTTTTGCAAATCTTCCCACACCATGATGTAGACATGTGGGGGCATATTTGAATGAGCCGTTTTAGGGGGGAGTGGTCGAGTCTTAACTTTTATAAAGAATATCTCTTTGGTTTTGAGACTTTAGTCTTTGCAACTTCAGGGATCTTATCTATGCACAAACAGCTTGTAATACTCCAAAGAGAAAGGAAAACTTGAAATCGCATCATATGACCACTTTAAACAAGGCTATCCATGACTCATGGTCAATGATGAAATAACAGTATAGGCTTATGTTTCCCCTTACCCTCAGATTACAAAATCCTGTAGATTAAGTAACTGTTCTACAAAGGAGCTGGGGTTTTTTATATGAATTTAAAAGATTTTTTGTGACACTTTTAATTCCTTGAAATCATCATTTCATAAACAGTTACATGTTATTAATTGTTTTAGATTAAATGTGCTCTAATTGGAGACACCTGAGCTTCTAGTCATTTATAGAGGTTTTTATGCTCAAAATATATATATAAAAAAAGACTTAAGTCCTTTAGTCATTAGCTAACCATTTTGAGTCACAAGATGGCGCCAATAAGCTGTTTTAATTTACATTAGTATAAAAAGAATTTAGAGACTGTGGAGTGAAATGAAAGACATGAAAGTATGTCCTAACTGGTGTTTGAAGAGCATTTTAAGGGAAGAGTTGCGAAGAAATTGTTGAAAATATTTACTATAAGAAGCATTTCTGTTTCACAAAATCAGGCACTCATGTAATGGAGGGCTCAGGGAAAATGGTGGTGACTGCTGTTGGTGTCAACTCTCAAACGGGAATCATCTTCACCCTCCTGGGGGCCGGAGAGGTGGAGGAAGAGAAGAAAGACTGCAAGAAAGGTTGGCGTCTGTTAGTTCTTTAAAAGTAATTCATAAATGCTTAAAAATTGAGCATGATTGAACAATGCACATCATAAAAGAAAAATCCATTTTGCTTGAATACCCACATAGAATTATCCAGATAAAAAATGTCTAATGGTCTGGGTCAATTCTATTTCAATGCATTGAAATGCTCAGAAATGTTGCTCACTCATTTGAGTTGATTTTTCATTGTTTTTGTTCAGCATTTAGGTTTTATTTTATGTCTTTACATACCACCTTCGTTTTTGTCCTATCCTCTGTTTCCAACAATTCTATCAGAGGTCAATAGTAATTCATCCACGCAGTTCCCCAGTGTTGAAGCCAAAGAACACAACATCATAAATGGTAGGTGTCATTCACAATAGAGAGATGATTCATAAACAGACATCCTGGTTTTAACTCTCCATAACTGTCAAATATTATCCCTCCATGTTTTGTGTTTTCTTTCTCATACACTTTAATGTTCTCTCATGTCAGCTACATTGACCTCAAGCAGCAGAAACGATATTTGTTTTGTTTAAATGTCTGCATTAACCTTCACAGGGAAACAAGACGGGACCCTGGAGAACAATCAAAATAAAGGTGACTTTCAGGACTGATTTAGAATTGAGTTATGATCACTTTTACGAGGCATGTTCTAATCGATTTATGGCGAGATAAAATTATGATTATGATTAAAAGTGCATACTGTACACTGTATACTGAATACTGCTTTTATTATGCCTTTATTATGAATTTTAGATATTAATATGTTTAATATATTTTGTAAAATGTCTTATGTCTTGTCAGTCAGTTCAGATAATGATATTGTGCATACTGTGTGCAGTATACATACTGCAAACCACAAAAAGTGTATTGTTTGCTGTTCTGTGTAGTTTGCTATTTCTAACAATTACCTATAATTCTGCTTGCCTGATCACTTTGTCTCCGCCCACTATAGCTAAGAAACAGGATGAGGCTGTTGCCATGGAGATGCAGCCTTTGAAGAGTGCAGAAGGTGGGGAAGTGGAGGAGAAAGAGAAGAAAAAAGCCAGTGTGCCCAAGAAGGAGAAATCAGTTCTTCAGGGCAAACTCACCAAGCTGGCAGTGCAAATCGGGAAAGCAGGTGGGGAGGTCTAAAGTTAGGTCAAGTTCTTCTGATCGTATTGGCTTGCTAGGTCAAGCGTTATTTTTGCTCATACTTAGGGATAGGAGTTTTACTGAACCTCTAATACACTACTGTTCAAAAGTTTTTTTTTTTTGTTTTGTTTTTTTAGTAATTCTTATTAATGAAGAATTAAATTGTAAAAAGAACAGGTGGTCTCTCTCAATTAAATTTTTTGTACCTCCCAAAGTAAATGAATATTTTGTTACATCAAGTGGGTATTCTGACCAAGTTCTTTCCTTGATAAAAAAAATGGGGTTATTTAGATTGATTTACTGTATTTATGGGACTCATACATAAATTCTGACGTTATACATTACTATGAAGACTAGAGTAATGACTTCTGAAAATACAGCTTTGCCATAAAAGGAGAAAATTACATTTCAAATATGAAATAGAAAGTTACTTTAAATGGTAATGATGTCTCTTTGTATTACTGTTTTTATAGTTTTCTGATCAAATAATTACAGTCTTGGTGAGCATGGCTGACATTTAAAAAAAAAAAAAAAAAACTAAATTAGTAAATCAAACCCAGACATTTGGAACCAGACATTTGGACAATAGTGTATATTTCAGTCAGTAATTCACCTATTTAATTGTATATCTCAAATTGTGCAGCTCTTTGAAGAGAGGCGTGCTCTTACTTTTCTAAGCAAACAAATGTATGATTTATTTCAGGTCTGGTGATGTCCGCCATCACTGTGATTATCCTGATGCTGTACTTTGTGATCGAAACGTTCGTCATTCAGGGACGGGTCTGGCTGACAGAATGCACACCTATTTATGTGCAGTACTTTGTCAAATTCTTCATCATTGGAGTTACAGTTCTGGTGGTGGCTGTGCCAGAGGGTTTGCCACTGGCTGTCACTATATCATTGGCCTACTCCGTAAAGGCGAGTCAGAAATTAATCATTAGTCGTTTCTGAAAAGTTATGTTGAAGAATGCACCTGTTTTTGTAACATTGAGTCCATCATGGAAGTGACATTTACACTGTTACACTGTTTAGACACACTCTCACTGGCTAGTGCAACTAACATTTTAACACTGTTCCTATCAATATCTTTCCACAGAAAATGATGAAGGACAATAACCTGGTGCGTCATTTGGACGCATGCGAGACTATGGGCAATGCCACGGCTATTTGTTCAGATAAAACAGGGACCCTTACCACTAACCGGATGACAGTAGTGCAGATTTATGTAGGGGACCAGCACTTCCGGGACATGCCAAGACCAGACCAGATTAACCCAAAGACACTGGAGCTCATCACCAGTGCTATTGCCGTGAACTGCGCCTACACCTCCAAAATAATGGTTAGAGTACTTTTTAGTAAAAGACTTTAAACTTTTGCAATAAACTACAATTTACAATCGTCATTTCATCCTTTCATTTACTTTGTCTTCCACTCTTTTCACCTGTTCCTCCCAGGCTGCAGATAAGGAAGGTGGGCTGCCCAAACAAGTGGGTAATAAGACAGAATGTGCTCTGCTGGGACTCGTGCTGGACCTGAAGCAAGACTACCAAGCTGTGAGGGAGCAGATCCCAGAAGAGAAGCTCTATAAAGTCTACACCTTTAATTCTGTCAGAAAATCCATGAGCACCGTCATTCAGATGCCTGATGGAAGCTTCCGCTTATACAGCAAAGGAGCCTCTGAGATCCTGCTCAAAAAGTAAATGATGTTGTCTTTGTATACGTGGTGTTTTTTTTTTTTTTTTAAATGCAATAATAATGTTAAAATGACATATAACATTGTTATCTGTTAAACTTATATTAATCATACTAAAAAAACAACAAAAAGCAATTCATTTTATTTATGATTTATATACACTACTGTTCTTCTCAAGTTTTGCTTGGGTTAACTAACATTTCTCTTTCAAATAAATGCTGTGTTTATCAAAGAATCCTGAAAAGAGAATTGTAAAAAATATTTCACAGTATTACTGTTTTAACTACTTTTTTGATACACGCAGCCTTGGTGAACAAGAATCTTTCAAAAAAAAATGTTTTAAATATTACTCATTTTAGACTTTTAAATGCTAGTGTATTTTAGTTATATGATTTATTTTAATAGTTATTTGTGATTTTGATAATCAACATGTTGTGAAGGTTAAGCATCTTATTTCACTGGCCATTTGTTAAATTACTAAAGACTACTACTTTCTTCAAGGCCTAATTTATACCTAACTTGTGAAAAGTGCCAAATAAAATATAAATATAACTTTTTGTTGCCACAAATTTTGAAATGAATTTGTTAAAGTTTTCTTTTTCTGAAAATTAGTACCATGCAAATTTTGAAAAGTGTAGTCTTTGACAAAAATACAGTCTAAAAATTGTATTAATTAAACAGTTCTGCCTTCATCTCAGGTGCTCGTTCATCTTGGGCCGTGACGGTGAGGCTCGTGCTTTTAGGCCGCGGGATAAAGATGAAATGGTGAAGAAAGTGATTGAAGCGATGGCATGCGATGGCCTTCGTACGATTTGCATTGCTTACCGGGATCTCCCTGCTGACCCCATGCCAGACTGGGACAATGAGACCGACATTGTCTCCAACCTTATCTGCATCACAGTGGTCGGCATTGAAGACCCTGTTCGACCTGAGGTACGCAGACCAGGATGTCTGTGTACTTTGTATGTGTGTTTTTAGTCTATCTCTCCTATTTACATAAGAAACCACACATACCCTTTAACTTCTGAAAATCATTAATCATAAGAAGTCTTAAAATGATGTATATGAGGCATAATTATGATACTGATATCTGTTCTGATTTGCTGATTAAAATTCCAATCAGGTTCCAGAAGCCATCAGGAAGTGCCAACGAGCAGGCATCACTGTGCGTATGGTGACGGGTGACAACATAAACACTGCACGTGCCATCGCTGCCAAATGTGGCATCATCCATCCTGGCGACGACTTCCTGTGTATGGAAGGGAAGGACTTCAACAGGCGAATCAGAAATGAGAAAGGAGAGGTATACTTACAAGTTTTGTAGTTATGTACATAACTTATGCAGGAACTATTTCTGTATAAATGTTTCCTTAATGCCAAGATTCATTCTAAAGACATAATGTGCACAAATACAGCGTTAAAAATTAAATGCTAAAAATACCTAGATTAGTGATGATATATGTAGTTACATATAGTACTGTTCGAAAGTTTATTTTCATTTTTATTTTTTCTAAGAAATAATACTTTAATTTAGCAAGGACATGTTAAATGGATCAAAAGTGATAGTAAAGACAATGTTATAAAAGATCTATTTTAGAATAAATGCTGTTCTTTTGAACTTTCTGTTTGTCAAAGTATCACAATTTCCACAAAAATATTAAGCAGCACAACTGTGATAACAATAAGAACAACATTGATGATAATAAGAAATGTTTCCTGAGCACCAAATCAGCATATTAGAATAATATCTGACTGTTGAAAATTATATGAATAATAATATGAATAATATGACTTGAAGATTTAGCTTTGCCATCATAGGAATAAATTACTTTTTTGATCAAGTAAATTCATCCTGGGTGAGCGTAAGAGTCTTTTTTTAAAAACATTGAAAAATTCTACCGACCCCGAGCTTTATATTGGTGGTGTAGTAATATGTTTTTCTTTTCAACTTTTTTTTGCAGATTGAGCAAGAGCGCATTGACAAAATTTGGCCCAAGCTCAGAGTTCTTGCTCGTTCCTCCCCTACAGACAAGCACACACTAGTCAAAGGTGAGTCTATGAGAGTCCTATGGGAATGATTACTTTTCCATTATGTCCTTAATGGAATTCTCTCATAATGACTTACAGTACAATGTAAAAGTGATATGATGACATTTATGCTGACTTGAGCAGAGATACCAAGCTTTTCTTGATTTGAGTGCTGATTTTTTTTCAGCATTTTGGCCAAATTTACATTACAGATGTTTTGGTCTTGGAATGATTATTAGTATATTTTGTTTATTTTGTGTCTTGTGTTCAGGTATCATAGACAGCACCATTTTAGAACGAAGACAGGTGGTTGCAGTCACCGGTGACGGCACAAATGACGGACCTGCTCTTAAGAAAGCTGATGTGGGGTTTGCAATGGTGAGAAGAGCTATCCACTCAATATGTGAAAGATTGCCATCTATTTTTGAGGTTCTGTTACACAGAGGTTTTGGTTTGGCTCAGGTTCGATTGACTGTAAAGTTTGTTTCTTTGATTAGTATGAAAGCCATCCTCCAAACCACACGTCAAGTTAATTGGAAAGGTTAATATGAAATGCAGTGCATATCAACTGGTTTACACAGACTGAGTATGCACCAAGTGTGACTTTTATTTTTTTAAATTTAATGTTAAATTGAAACATATCAGATTTAAAGATGTCTGAATGTTAAAAAATAGTATTCGATTTCTCTGTCTGCATAGGGCATTGCTGGTACAGATGTGGCCAAGGAGGCCTCTGACATCATCTTGACAGACGATAACTTCTCCAGCATAGTAAAGGCTGTGATGTGGGGACGGAATGTGTATGACAGCATCTCCAAGTTCTTACAGTTTCAGCTCACAGTGAATGTGGTGGCTGTCATAGTAGCCTTCACTGGTGCCTGCATCACGCAGGTACATATATATAGTTACAGTATATATGTTCATTCAAAAGTTTGGGGTCAGTAAGTTGTTTTTTTCTTTAATTTTCTTTTTCTTTTATTCAGCAAGGATGCATTACAGTGACCAAAAGTGATGTTACAAAATATTTCTGTTTCCTATAAATACTGTTCTTTTGAACGTTCTATTTATTAAAGAATCCTGAAACAAATTATATCACGGTTTGCACAAAATATTAAGCAGTACAACCGTTTTCAAAATTGATAATAATAAAAAAAGTTTCTTGACCGCAAAATCAGCATATAAGAATGATTTCTAAAGGATCATGTGACACTGAAGACTGGAGTAATGGCTGCTGAAAATCCAGCTTCGCCATCAGAGGAATTAAATACATTTTAAAATATATTGAAATAACAAACAGATAATTTAAAGTTGTTATAAAACTTCACAAACTTCACTGTTTTTACTTTATTTACGATCACATAAATTCAGCCTTGGTCATCTTAAAAGACTTAATTCAAAAACGTCTTAACAACCTGAAACATTTGAATGGCAGTTTATGTATATGCACTAATATAACCTGACATTTAATCTGTGTTTTATTTCTTTCTTTTTTGGTCTGTTTTTGTGTATGTAGGATTCACCCCTTAAAGCCGTGCAGATGCTGTGGGTCAATCTGATCATGGACACATTTGCTTCTCTGGCTCTTGCCACAGAGCCGCCCACCGAAGGGTTGCTCCTGAGGAAGCCCTACGGCCGAAACAACCCCCTCATATCCAGAACCATGATGAAGAACATCCTTGGCCATGCAGTTTACCAGCTTATCATCATCTTCACCCTGCTCTTTGTAGGTACGGTACTTTGAGCACTGTTTCTGTCAAAGGATTTGATAGATAAATTTTGTTCTCTTTCTTCTGACATCTGCAAGGATGCACAATTAATTTGTGTCAAATTAGTTATTTGTCGATATTATATATATTTTTAATTTATTGGTTTTTAGTTGGTATTGTATACTCATGTCATCTTTTCCTGACCTTTTGCTCAGGTGAGAAGATTTTTGACATAGACAGTGGACGTAATGCTCCGCTTCACTCTCCTCCCTCCGAGCATTACACCATCATCTTTAACACCTTTGTCCTCATGCAACTCTTCAATGAGATCAATGCTCGTAAGATCCATGGAGAGAGGAACGTGTTTGATGGAATCTTTTCAAACCCCATCTTCTGTTCAATTGTGCTGGGGACCTTTGCAATACAGGTGAATGCATACAAATCTCTAGATATATTTTAATGTTTATGAAAGAAGTCTCTTATGCTTGAATTTATTTGATCAAAAATACAGTAAAAACTGTAGTACAATGCAGTAATAAGTGTTTTAATATATTTTAAAATGTAATTTATTCCTGTGATGGCAAAGATTAATTTTCAGCATCAATATTCCAGTCTTCAGTGTCACATGATCCTTCAGAAATCTTTCTAATATGCTAATTTGCTCAAGAAATATTTCTTCTTATTATCAATGTTGAAAAAAGTTGTGCTGCTTAATATTTTTATTTTTTAATTTATTTGAATTTAACTGTCACTTTTGATCAACTTATTGTGTCTTTGTTTAATATATATATGTTTTGTTTTTATTAAGCAAGGACACAATATAATGTGAAGAACTTGAAAAGAGATGGAAACTGCATCTCAAATATACACTTTCCCTCATATATATATTTGTACAGTTTGTACAAAAAGTAAACCATTCCACTCCTATGTCTCTGTTTATGATTTGTAGATTGTGATTGTGCAGTTTGGTGGGAAACCCTTCAGCTGTTCCCCCTTAAATGTGGAGCAGTGGCTTTGGTGCCTGTTTGTGGGTATGGGAGAGCTGATCTGGGGACAGGTAAGTGCTGCAATCCACTGATTTTCCAATCTAGATGCTCTTAAAAACAAGAAAATGACTTTCAAAAATATCAGCTTTAATTGTACAGTACTACATTGTATTGTTTTCTCTCTAGGTGATAGCATCAGTGCCAACACATCAGCTGAAGTGTCTGAAAGAAGCGGGCCATGGGCCAGGTCCAGACGAGATCATGGATGAGGATCTAGCTGAGGATGAGGAGGAGATTGACTATGCCGAGAGAGAGCTGAGACGAGGACAGATCCTGTGGTTCAGAGGACTCAACCGAATTCAGACTCAGGTGACATTCAGTCTCTGTCTAGTCCTGTCTGGTTTTAACGTTGCTTTTGCATTGTTTCGACAGGGACAGCTGTTCCCGCATAGACACATACTGCCTTAAAATATACCAAATGCCTTCTGTGCCACATGCTCTAGTTTGCGCACTTTTTTCGAACTTTACTTTCCTCATAACTCAAACATATTTTTCTTTCTTCACCAGCCTTTATAAATTGATGAAATATTAATATTTAACAAGCTTTCAGTGTTGTAAATCTTAACTTCTCTCTCTCCCTCACTTCATCCTTTATTCTCTCTGCTGCTATATCACGCTGTTTTATTGAGTCCTTTTTGCTCTGCTACTCGCGTCTTGGTAACTATTATTGGCGTTTTTGTATTTTTAAATATTATCATGGTTTGTATACACAATGTTTCTTCAAGTATAGGCACTTTTCACTTTCGGAACCAACAAATGTCATTTTCACCACATTTCAAACTCTTTTGTCTTTGATAGCATTGTGCTGGAAATTACATTTTAATAATTTTTGTAAAATTTCATAGAAACCAATTTATGTATCCTAAATAGACAAATATTTTCATATGTTTTACATTATTTCAGAAAATTACAGCTTGATTGGAAATGATAAAAAAAAGAAAAAAAATCAATTTGTTTTCTTCACACATCACATCTCATATTTCTCATTATTTTAAGCATGCTTATCACTGACGCTATTGTATCCTTTCTTACTTTGTTAGAAACAAAATAGTTGGTTGTGATAGAAATAATGCCACTGTTGAGGGACAGTCATAATTTGTGTAATTATTAATTAAAAATAATATTTATTTAAAAAATATTTAAATTATTTATGATTATTTCACTTTGTTTTGAAACTAGTAGTTTTAAAAATGTCAGTACTTTTATGATGTATTTTTATATTTTAAGATTAAAAGTTGGGCTCTTTCAAGGGTGAAACAATGCAATTTATACATTAAAATAAACATTCAAATAGTTTTTGTGTTTCATGTAACAAAAAGAAAATTGAAATGATTAGATTTAATAAAAACCAATGAAGTGCTCATAGTTGAAGAAACACCCTGGTTGGTTTACGTGCACATTGGCAAATTATGAAATGCTGCTTTTCCTGCAAGCCGCTCCTCCCCAAAACCCCTCGAGTGATTAAAGCGCCATCCCGTTTCATGAAGCTCATTCGCCTGTCTGTGTGATGTCCTTCTCTCTCTCTTCTGCAGATGGAGGTAGTGAGTACCTTCAAGAGAAGTGGTTCGTTTCAGGGTGCAGTGAGACGCCGCTCTTCAGTGCTCAGCCAACTCCATGACGTAACCAATAATTCTACTCCCTCTCACGTAGTTCTCTCCACTGCCAATGCAACTGGTGCCCCCGGGAGTGAGTCCTTACATTCCGTTAACGGCACCTCGTAGAGCCTGTGCACTCAGATGGCTAGCATACACACCAACACACACACACGTGCATTGTTGCCTGCCTTCAAACGCGACTTGTCTGCTGAATGTTGAGTGTGTGTGTGCACGCGAGAGAGAGAGAGCAGATTATCATTAGAGCATCTGCTTCATCTCTCTACATGTGCATTTTTAGTTTGTTTCACTTGTTTGTGGCCTTTCTTTCTTTCTTTCTTTCCTCCTTCCTTGCTACCTCATAACTTATTTCTTGCTCTTGCCGTTTAATTCTGGCTTGGTGCTGCCAAGATGAGGCTGATTTTCTTTTTCTTGTTGCCTTTTTTTGATTCTCCCATTGCTTGATTTGTCATTAATTCACCCTCAAATCAATGTTGCCATAAAGGGCTACCAGAATTTCACTCGAAAGAGCCAAACAACAACTGAACTGAATTGAGAAACTAAAGTGGAGATGTTTGATCCGTTTGACAACATGGGAACAATGAAAGCAAAAGGTTGACTGTTGTAAACCTGCGAGTATAAGAACATAATGGTTTCTGCTGCCATTTTCATATTAGGGATATTAGCATTGATAATGCTAACGTTTTTCTATCCCGTTCAGGACAAAAAGCATACTTACGGTGTGCCATGTTTTTTTTGCTCTGTCTTTGTGCGCCTTGTTCAGATTCTCCTTTCTCTCTTCACAGGTTTCGTGTTATAACCTGCCGCACTTGTCATCTAATGAAAATGTCCTGCTAATTGTTGCTGCTTGAGTTTCTGCACATAAGAAAAGCTTTCATACAATCTGCTGCTATGATTTATTGTCGCTAAACGGCTGCAGTTTTGGACACTGTCTTCTTGAAAATCAATTCTCACAGATATCGATTTGTTTATGAGGGTTTAAATGCACCAAATATAACATCAACATTGCCCTCCAGGTACCAGAAGTGATCTTTTCTGTGGTCTAAAGAAAACAGCTGCGTCTTAGCATTTCCAAATCCCTTCAAAGAGACCACCGAGCATTAGCCCAGCTGGAATGCCCCGCAGTTTCATTATCATTTCCCCTTCAATGTTAATCTTCAGTTCCTTTTTATTTATGAACCTTTAAAAATGAAATATATTTTGTCCTCCTTTTTTCTTTCTTTTTTAACATAGGTTTTTAGTGTCTTATCCTGTCCTGTCCTGTCCTGTCCTGTCAGTCTTGTCCAGGATATTGTTTTTTTCTGTTTTTATTTTTCGTCTTTGTCCTTGTTTCATCATCTTTAGCATTTTGTGCTGTTATTAGATTAAATCCAACAGAGAAAAAAAAAAAAAAATTCCAGCAAAATTCAGTGTATATTTTTGATTTTTGTTAAAGTTTTACAAAATAATGTAGACATGCCTTGGTGATGTTGCACAAGAGGGCTGCTTCTCAAAAGCTTTTGTTGGGCCATCACGCCACAACAAAAGACCATGACTTTGTTCTGTAGGTTTAGACCTCCATCCTTCAAGCATCTGTCTTTCACCTCCCTTCTCTTGCCGTCTGTCATGAGGAGTTCTGACGTGATGTGTTTGGAGCTATTCAAACACAATCCCTTTTCTGTTTTTCCATCAGTGCCTGAATTACAAAAGACTAGCCGATTCCTCACTGCAGTTAATTCACAATGTTTTTTTTTTATTTTTATTTTTTACCCTCTTTGATATCATAACCATTACAAATTCTGGGCCTTATACTCGAAAGTTTACAATGTCAGTGCTGCATAGCAAAGAAAACAGCTTTAAATTAAGCAGGAACCTCAAAACGAATGGCTCTTTGGAAAAACAAATCTGCAGAAGCGCTGTTGTGTCCATGTTGTGAAGTCCCCTCCCTCTGTCAGTCACATTGCTTTGTGGTCATTCCCGAACGTGGTTTGGCTATGCATGTAGAATGCAGAGAGCGGGGAAAAAAAACTTACGCCCAATGAATGTGACGGTCCGACATGCATGGTCACACACACAAACAATTTTTCAAGAAGATGCATTTTCACCACGGCTGCTGTATAATCACACATGACAAGAATGAGGATGTCAGAAAAAGGAACATGGACCGTTTTGATCAATGTTTTTACGGATATTTTTTTCTATTGAATGTGTATTTGCATGCCATGCATGAACAGGAAGAGGAAACTTGAATTATTGTGCATGGTTGCATGGGAAACAAGTCCCATTAATGTGTTCATACTTTTGAGGGCATAGAGAGTTTAGTTTTTCTTTTTCTTTCCAAAAAACAAGGCAATCAAGATTTTCTAAATGTCCTCGTATTAGAGTGAGCTAATATAATCAAAGATACTTTGCTTTCTGTTCAATTTATTTCGTTTTTTCATTGATTTATTAAAAGTGGATTTTAAAAAGGCTTAAAAATATACCCTATAAATGTAACGAATAGAAAACTGATGATGTCAGAACAATAAATAATGCTTACAGTAACTAATGCAATCTGTTTTTTCAAGACTGTTTAATCTGTATTACAGAATTTGTCTACACCAACAGTATGTGAATACGCATGTCTTTATTTCCTGTATGTTTTTGTGTTTGTGCATTCTGTGCACAGCCGTGTTGTGTAAACCTCACTTTCTATGTGTGTTTTCTGTGTGTACAGTGTACACTGCGTGTATGTGTGTGTTTGTACCACATGGTGGCGTGTGTGCCTTCAAAATCATTGTTTTCTTGGTGTTTACTGTCATTTGTTTGCATGTGTTTTTTATTTTCTTAGAGTGTTCCATGAATTTTAATCGCCTGGTATTGAACTGGCAACAGTGAAAGTTGTAATTCCATTTTTGAACTTTGCAGACATACATGCCTTTTATTATTTTCTTTATCTGTAGTTTTTTTATGTTAATTTTTTATGCTCACTAATTTGACATGCCTTTCTGCTCATAAAACATCAGAGGTTAAAAAAGTTGAACGTTTTGATCATGATCATCAAAAAAAAAAAAAAAAAAAAGCTGAAATTGGTGTGAAATGTGTCATTCATTGGATCCACGTATTAAATGACAGGCAGACAGGGGGCTAAGGCTGCTTTGACAGAACATATTCACGATATTTATGGTATCCTTCCGTTTTATTGGAACGATTTTGTGTTTGCCGTCTTGTGTATCATCTTGAGATTTTCTTTTCCTCTTGTAATTACAACTTGGATTTCAATAATTGTTTTTGGGTGTCATTCTATAGAGGCCTATAGAATGGCTGTGGAGTTTTGTTTCTTTTCAAAGGCCTACTGCACCAAAGGCCTTAATGGATGTGAAACTTTCAGCTCTCGCAGCTCAGCTAGCTGAAAGTGTGCGAGTAGTGCAAAAGGGGGACTAAACTTCTCTCCACCTCTCTGTCCCTTTGATCCCTCCATTTTCTTCCCTTTGACATCTCCTACCCCGCACCCTTGACGTATAGATCCGGGTGGTGAAAGCTTTCCGTAGCTCCCAGTACGACGGCATCGAGCGGCCCGAGTCGCGGAACTCCATTCACGACTTCCAGGTGCACCCGGAGTTCATCATCACTGACTCGGTCCACAACATCCCCCTGATCGACGAGACAGATGTGGACGACGAATCTGAACGCTCCAATCATAACCACGTGCGTGTGGCGCTTCGTCACCCCGGCCCTCACTCTCAGCCCCAGGCGCCCCAGAGGCCCCCACGATCCCGCTACCCGTCCCGCCCGCTGAGGCAGCAGAGTCTGCCGGTCACCCTCAACTGCAACAACAACGCCACAGAGAGCCGCGTCTACCTGGGCTCGAGCGTTTCCCCCTGCCCTGCGAGCCCTCTGCACAGCCTGGAGACGTGCCTCTGAAGGTCAGAGGTCAGCCGGTTGAGACTGCCAGTCAGACGGAGAAACGCTTGTTTCTGTTCCTAATCTTTGTTCCTGTCACTATCACAGATTCACTGCTTCAAAATGTTTCAGTGGTTCTTTACAGTATCTTGTGTGACCCAAAGACAATCCCGCTCCGCATGAAAGTGACCGATTTTGTTCTCATACAGTATGTTGCACTCGAAGTACCCAAAACGAAGAGCTGGATCTACGTGTATGTAGGCATGGACTCTGACTAAAGATTTTAAAGACTGTGAGCCTAATGAAAGTGTACAAATGAAAAAAAAAAAAAGTTTATTTGGGGATTACTCCTTTCGCCTTTTAATTAATAACATTATTGTTCCAATTATTATAGTGGTTATATTTCTGCTAAAACTACGACAGTACTACAGTTACTATTACTCCAGTTATGATACTTCATCGTTTAGCTTTATATAACTATGTTTGTATGTATGACATAAATCTGTTTGTATGTGTATTTGTTTGTTTGTTTGTTTGCTGTTGTTAAAATCCGTGTCTATGTTCTCATTGGTTCCACACGTGCCCCTCTCTCTGTTTTCTGTGTTAGAGTGTGATGTGTATGTCCAATTAAAAAAAGGAAATGAAATTACAGAACATATATCAGCAGCATAAATAAAATAAAATCTAACCATTGGAGGAAACTCAGAATACTTGCTGGAAATGACAGAAAAAAGAGGCAAATGTGCAAGATCATCTCACCAGATTTCACTGTTCAAAAAAGAGAAAAGATTATTTTAGGATCGAGAAAATATCAGTTAGAAAGGAAACATTTGACGGGAAGGTGTCCGTATGCAAAATATGGTGTTTATGGGTATAGAAAATGTTCAGACACAAGCAAATATTTTTGATCCTATCATGTGAAACCCTTTAACCTTCATTCATCTTTTAAACTTGTATCCAAAGTAATTAAACATCTGCATGATTTATCATAAATTTATGCATCATACTGCATTATTCCAGTTCTTTCTTGAGTCACAGAACAGTGCACATGCTCTGCCAGAGTCTGATTTTTGCTGTCATGATTGAAGGTAAACTCATTTTTGCACCACTTCTTTGTATAAAAAACAGCGTAGATGGATTGAAACTATTCATTTGAATGTTTGCTTTTTAATAGATGTTATAAGATTAGAATAAGATAATACAATTACAATCGAGTTAAATATAGATTATAATAACTAAAAGAGATGTAATTTACAAAGAACACGTATGAATAGTCAAAAGGAAGAAAAACAGGAGAACCCACATTGAGCTATAACTCCCACTGTAATAGTAGACAGAGAGTAATACTAGCGAACTATACGTAATAACGTAAATAATCTAAATTATTTTTCGTGCGTTGCTTATTTTTCCTAATGTTATTTGTTTTGCGTTTCAGTTTTATTTATTTTATTTTTTTTCAGATTATGAACGACGACAGCCAACCAGAATCCACCGGCTTTAAAGAGCAGGAACATTTAACATCAGCTGACAGCAGCGTGGACGTTAATGTAACAGTTATTAACAAGTAAACAGTGAATAAATTAGTAAATTACATAATAATGAACTATTCACTAAAAGTTTGACTTTTTGTCCGCTATCTACTTCGAATTACATTAGACTTAGATGAATGACTTTTATTTTGACATCAAACTCCGGAAGTTTTCTCCGGAAGTCCTCTCTGAGTGCAAAGAGTTGTACCTGGCTGCAAATATTCAAAAGAAACAGGTTTATTTGTTTGGAAAACCTCCGCGTGTATTAAATTTGTGGTTTTTGGTGTGAAGACATGAATATACCGCTTATACTTCGAGTCAAGTGACCAATTTTAGGTACATGACAACATTTGTTTTTAGTTTTGGTTTGGTATATATTTCCTGTGTAGGTTTGTCAGCTCGTTGGTCGTTCTTAACGGTAAATCCAGGAAGTTCAACCTGGTAACAATAATTTCAGACAAAATACTATACATTAATACAGCGTTGACTTCAAAAAAAAAAAAATCATCTCTCGGTGTCATTTTGTTTGTTTATATAATAATAGTACAAATTGAAGTAACTAGGATGTTGGCTAGTTACCATTTTAGCTTTTCTCTTAAAGGCACTTGTATTTAACTTATGCATTTTATTTGCTAAGATGTTTAGTTTAAGTTTGCCACCTCCACATGTTAAGTATTTAGTGAAAAAATGCCCAGATAAAACGTAAATACTCACACATAAAACAACAGATTGCAATAAAATGAAAGCTTTATTCAACCAATCCTACAGGTTCAAACTCTTCTGAGTGTCTTGCATGGAGAATATTGTGGTTTACATTCCCAAGGAAGCATGTGTCAAAAACATGCCTCTGCAGTCCCTGTCCAGCTCCACAGCCAGGAAGATAAGTGCCACTCTGTTTCCACATGGATCAGACAAACAGATGCCTCAGACAGTGACGTGGATCTGTCCGGTTGAGCTGCGGGAAAAAGAAGTGTCTGTGGGCAGCAGAGAACCGGTCCCACTGAGCCAGAGGCCACTGGTCTCCAAAATAACTCCAGGCCAGTTTTCTCTTCCTGTTGTGAGTTCCAGCATAACTGCATTTAAAGTCTTAAGAACAATTTTAAAACCACATAAACCTAAAATACAATTTTCAGGTCTGGAAAACGACGCTGCCTCTCTGCCCAGCATCAGGGAATCTGTTCAGCAAAATGCTATTATTGTGTATAATGGCCAGATCTTCCTCTCAGTGAGGAAGTCACATTGCAGGCGAGTGAGATTACAAAACTCTCCCTCAGCACCTTCAGGTGTGTGTCCTGTTTCTCCTAGTAAACAGTACCAAATAAACACACCTAGCTGTCAGGCACAACCACTCCTGGACACTTCACCCAGACCACAACAGAACAAGGTAGGACATTTCCCTCTTTTATTAGAGTTTACAATCTGTTCTGAAAAAGTTATAAGTGCCAGGAGGTGTAAATGTGAATTTTTTATGTTATCATGGTGATTCTCAGTTGGGATTTAAAAGGCACTTAATATTTAGTAATATTATTGATTTAAAGTGATAGTTCAACTAAAAATGTAATTCTTTATCGTCATTTACTCACCCTTATAGAGTTGAATCTGTATGATTTTTTTTCTGTTGAACACAAAAGTCAATATTTTGAAGAATGTTGGTAACCAAACAGTTGACGGTAGCCATTGACTTCCATAGTATTTTATTTTTTCATACTATGAAAGTCAGTGGCTACCAGCAATTGTTTGGTTACCAACATTCTTCAAAATATTGACTTTTGAAGAGAAGAGAGAAACTTATACAGGTAACTTGAGGGTGAGTAAATTATGACAGAATATTTATTTTTGGGTGAACTCTCCCTTTAACTGCACTGACAGTGTCAGACGAGAACAAAATTTTAAGTGAAAAACTGGATAATGACACTAACTTTGCAACAGTGACACTGTTATTAAACTGAATCGAATGAACAAAGACAGTATTGTCTTCTGTAGAGATACTCATGATAACTTCTTTCTCTATTATCATCACTCTTAAGATTGATTTCAGTGTCATGTTGCACTGCAGAGAATCTTGAAAGCGGCTCCAAATATGATCATGATGACAATTTAAAGCTGTTTATGCCTCTGCATAAATGATCTCTAAATGGACTGTCTGTCAGATAAATTCTTGCATAACATCTTTTTTACATTATTTAGCTATAAATGTTCAGAAAAAATAACTTTTTTAGTGATTCACTTTACTTTTTTTGTTGTATATTGTGCATTGTTTGCTCTAGGCTTTTGATACAGACTTTTATTGGATTCCTGATTTTTGCAGGATGTTCAGACTCCAGTCAGAGATCTTGATATTAACATTAAGATTTCACCACTTCTACACAAAGTCTCTGAAGAAATGCCTGAGCAATGCTGTCCAGACAAAGAGCGTCAAAAGGTCAATCTTTAATCTTTTAGCTTAATCTGTATAAAATAAGTTTTGAAGATGGACATGATATTTTAATATGACTAAAGATGCTGTAAATTATTTAATTATTAAATTATCATAAAATATGCATGCATAAAAGAGCTAAAATTGGTGTCGCCATTGTCAGTCCCACCTTTTTTGACTAAGCAAGAAACTTAGCCAATCAGAAATGTTTTCTGCCTGTCAATCATTTTATCTGGAATTTGTTAGCATTCCTTGTGTTTGAACCAATTACCTAAACCAGACAGAAACAACAGATTTTTAAGAGCTCTCTAGAATACATGGCTACTTTTGAATGGCTGTGAATGGAGAAAGATACTTTCAGGATAGTGTAGTAATGACATCTACCTGCAGGGACTAACTAGTCCATGCTAACCAGCCAAACCTTCAGGAGGGCATAGATTTTTCTGACTGAAATCCCTTACAGTACCTTTAAATCTGTATAAAAACAGTGAATAAATAATTAGTGCTGATTTAAATCTTTCAAAACCTTTGTGATCCCATGTTATTAATGTTTATTAATGAATTTTGCCTTTAAATGCACAGGAAGATGAGTCCAGGTCACTGAGTATCCCCCCCAAACCTCCTGAGGCTCTGGAGTCCGGTCAGGAGACATCTAGTTCTCAGCCCAATATCCTCCAGCAGCCACAGATCATCCACACATCTTCTAGCCTCTCAGAACAGCCTGAAGTAGCAGCAGGAGGAGAAAGAGAGACGTATGAGGATGACAATGAGCGTTTAGAGGGCGCATTGCTCCCCAGGGCTGAGAGCTGTCTTGCGTTTGATTTTGAACAGTTGGCCCAGGAGGAGAGAATCAACCACCTACGAGCTCAGCTGAGACAAAAGGAAGCCGCGCTCAGCATCTTTAACGCAAAGCCGACGGATCAGATTTAGAGGATCAGACTGCACCAAAGGATGTCTATTCAGGAGGTATAAAATTTTATGTGAACAGCAGAAGAATGTTTTAAAGCTTAAAGGAACGGCTCACTCAAAAATGTAAATTTTGTCATCATTAGCTCACCTTCAAGTTGTTCCAAATCTGTATTCATTTCTTCCTTCTGCTGAACACAAAAGAAGATATTTCAAAATATCTTCTTTTGTGTTCATTACACTAGAAAGAAATTCATACAGGTTTGGGACATCTTGAAGGTGAGTAAATGATGACAAAAAATTCATTTTTGGGTGAACTCTCTCTTTTTAAGATGAGTAGGTTTATTAATTTAACTGTTCGTTATTTGATAGCACAAATATTGTAATTTAAATAAAATATTAATGCCAAAAAATGTATTTGCACACCATTCCCAGACATTTATGAGCATGATCTGTTTGTGCAATAAATACAGTGAATAATTTGTGAACAGCAATGTTTGGTTTTACAGTTACCACCAAATCTGTTTGGATTTACTTTAGCTGCTAAAATTAAAATGGTTCATTCATTCTCAGTTCAAATAAAAGCTTTTATGTCATACTGAGCATTAGTCATTTCATTTCCTAAACCAATTGCTGTACATCGTACCTCCAGTTAATAATGTACCCACACATCTTTCTGTAAACATAACGTTTTGTCTTTATTTTATCTGTAAGTGTGTTCTCTCTGATTGGCTCTGAATGTGTTCCTACATCTATCTTTGTTTCATTTATTATTTCAGCTGAAGCCTACACACTCCAAAATCAATTAACCGGCTTCTTGCTGAGATATACTCGTGATAACTTCTTCCTCCATTGTCGTCACTCTTAAGATGGATTTCAATGTCATACTGTAGAAAATCTCGAAACCGGCGTTATATAAGATAATGATGACAATTCAAAGCTGTATATGCTTGCACATAATAAGGATTTCTAAAGGAACAATATCTGTCGGATAAATTCATCCCTTTTAGATTTTGGTTTGTTGTTGTTTATTAATCAGATTTCTTTTGTAGTTTCATGCATCTCCAGTAAAAGACAAGCTTTGCGATTAGGAGTTGTCTGTGTGTAGAGGAAAGGTAGGATGTGTCCGTGTGTGTGTGTGTGTGTGTGTGCCCTGCCGTTGGCCCGTCCCCTCCTGGTCCTCCTATAAGAGCACACCGGAGTAAGAACGTCAATAGCTCTTTAGAGAGACCAAACCTTGAAAAAAAGACATGCCATCAGACGGAATGCCTACCTGTCATGCCAGACACCTTCAGATGCTTAGAGGATTCCTGAAGGTAAGACTCCACATGCACTTACATAGAAAAATTGTATTGAAATAGGAGGCACCAGGATCAGGCTTTCAAATGAAGGACGATTACACCTGTTGCATGTGATCTGGGTGTAGAATTAGGGTAGCAAAGACCACTTCATGCTGCTTTTTATCTTATCCTGGGGCATTTAGACTCAAAAGTTGGTCAAAAAAACTTTTTTTTACTAAATGACTAGTTTCCATGGATGAGTCAAATTACCTTTTTGTGAGTAACAATTACTGCCTCCAATGCAGGTTTGCATGTCAGGGAGCTATTATGACGTCAATTTGTCGTGTGGGATGTAGAAAAATATAGATCTGCAATCCACGCCATCATATCAAAAGGTTAAGACAGTTTATGCTTTTGAAAAAGGTCATCTTCTGAGTCAGCAGCTTTTTGTGTACACTCTTAAAATAGAGGGTTTTTTTTGGGAACTGCTGAAGAACCTGAACATCAATGAAACCTTTCAATTACACAAAAATTTCTTCCTAGTGGAAAAAGGTTCTTTAGATTATTAAAAAGTTCTACAGAAAAAAAAGTTCTTTGGGGAAAATGGTTCTATAGAATCACTGGAACCTTTATTTTTAAGAGTGTAAGGCACCATGGAAACTCTGTTTTCAAAGGATCTCGCAGAGCAATGCCATCTGGACTTTTCGTACATGCGTTAAAATCAGTAAGATTTGCAAAACAAGATGTATTCAGAGCATCATCCGTCAAGAATTGTATCCATTGCTTTGACAAAAAGGATTGTATCTGTCCGATAAGATATACAGGTGGCTGAGAGTTTGTTTGTTTCTGTTGAAGCAGGTGCCCAGCTGGCGAAGTGTGTGTGTCCTCTATTCCCTGTACTGCGTCCTGATCCTGCCAGACGCCAGCGAGGCTGTCAAAGCGCGATGTGGACGAGAACTAGTTGCTGACCTGGAGTTTGTGTGTGGAGACCGTGGCTTTTACAGAGGTGAGAGTCACCTACAAACTTCATCTTACACTTCTAAAGTCCTGTATTTGGATAATTGGACAAAGATGTGTGTGCTGATTGTGTGAGTCAAGGCGAGACAAACCCTGACATGGTTACTTATCATGTACCGTTTGGTGGGGACACAGTGACTTGCATGCTTCTAAATCTTTAAGCTCATTCATAACATCATATCATATTTATAACACTTAATATCAGTGTATTAAAAGTGGCCTTGCCCTGAAGATACAGAGACAGTGTTATCAAGTCAAGCTGTTATCATTATGGTGTTGATGCAAATCAACCAACCAATAGCAAACAGTAACTGACTGCTGTTGTAGGCGGTATGAAGTTATAGTTTTTGATATTAAACATTTAATAAATAATATAAGTCACCACACCAACATGTACTCTTGATTGCGGTTGTTGATATCAACTTTTTTTATTTCTAACTGAGGCCTTTTCACCTTGTTCCTTATCCAAGGCCACCTTGACACTTTTCGCTCACATTTTCTCATTCTCTCACTCCTTTTCTCAAAGGGAACATTATGACACGATCTTAGTGACAATATCTAATTTCAGCAATTTCACAAAAAAATATATATATATTCCTAATAGTGGACTACATAAACTATATACACATCATTCAAAGGTTTTTAACTGATCATAAATACAGTAAAAACAGTGATGCTGTGAACTATTATTACAATTTAAATGAGCTGTTTTTATTTGAATATATTTTAAAATAGTTTATTCCTGTGATGGCAAAGCTGTATTTTCAGCAGTCATTACACCAGTCTTCAGTGTCACACGATCCTTTAGAAATAATTCAAATGAAAAAGGACAGCATTTATTTGATATATACTTATTTTTGATATATTCTGATTATTTTAGATTTTCTTAACATTGATATATTTATGTAAAAGGCTTATCTGTAACTTTTGATCAATTTACTGATTAAAAGTAATAATTCCTTTAAGAAACAATTTACTGACCCCAAATTTTTGAAGTTTTGAGTGTATTCAATTATGTTGTAGTTTTATAAAGCGCATGATTTATTTTTAGAGAATACACAGCATAATTTGTCTTGCATGACCCCATACTGGCAATTTGATAGTTGCAGCTAACTCACATTAACGTAACTGGCATTAAAACCATTTTGCTTTGTGTCTGTTGGCGGTTAGGCAAACCTGGAGCAGCCCGTAGTGGCGGTCCTCGCTCTCGTGGGAAAGGGATCGTAGAGCAATGTTGTGTGCGTGGATGTGACCTCCAGCATTTGGAGTCGTACTGTGCCAAACCCAAGAGGGTACGGCGTGACATCCCTACATCTCCGCAGCAGAATCTGGTGAGACTTTAACTCCACAGATACACATACAGATCCCATACAACCCATTTTTGCCTTTGTAAACCCATTTGACTTTCTTCTGTAAAAGGGGTCATTTTTAAAAATATACTGTGTTTACTCACTGAATGGGAGTGGGAGTTTCACACACAATTTATTTTGATAGTTTGTTTAAGTTTTAGTAATTTTTAGTGTCTGTAATAAAAAATTATTAGTTCATGAATTGGGCATGAATGTACCAAAGAGATCAAGAGTGGATGTCAATATTTTCAGCGTAAAATAAGACAAATTCCAGTTTATTCCTCAAATATGACGGCACAAGAATATTGTGCACAAGTTATATAATACATGGCCATTTTTGTCATTTTAGAACTTGACAACTAGTTCTCATTTACTTTTGTTATGTTTAAAAAAAGTTCAGGATATTGTTCAGAAATTAACCTTTTGTGTTTTGTTATGGAAGAAAGTAAGTCACACACATTTATATTGCCAATAATTCTAGCAAGTAAAACCTTGCAACTTTACATGAAAATATAATTTGTTTGTTACAGGAAGATCAATTTTGGCTGGTGTTTCAGCGGCGATACCAGAAGCATGCAGGGATGAACAGAGATGAGGAAGCTGCTTCTCAAAGACTCAGAGAGCGGATGCTTTACTGGTGGAACTCCAGAGATTCAGTTTTACTAACCAACCAACACCCCACAACACAACAGCAACCTTCCACTGACAGAATGACATCAGGACCAACATATCTCCCCCACATCCGATAGTTGTGGCTCTTTTTGGATCTGTGTGGACCCTATGAATCACCTTCCTTTACTAAAAAAGACTTTTCTGTCCTTGCAGACGTATAAACAGAAGTATGTAAGAGAAACTAGAGGACAAGATGCCAAAGCAACTCACGGGCTGTACTAGTTTCACTAAGCATATGCTGAATACAATATGAATACTTTTCCATTCAGTTTTGTTTTCAGCTCCCCTCCTAGCATGTATTTGGGTAAATGAGTTCAAAGCAAGTTAAAGTTGAATGTGTTTAAAAGACTCAGTATGGGAATACTGATGGCTGAGGTAAGTCATTTTGAATGTAAATGTGATGTTTTTTTAATGAAAGATTACTGATGTTAGTGAATATAATTTCTTATGTTTAATTTATGCTCTTTAGGATTAGAGTTTTCTGGTACTTGTAAAATATGTATCTAAAGTAGATTTGTAAAGAATTTAAATAAAAGAAAACTAAGGATACCGTGCTGTTCTTTTTCTTGCTAATTGCTATCATTTTCTGATATAGCCTACTTAGTTCAGCTCCGTTTTAAACGATGCACAAAAACAGATTCCAGATCTTCTAGTGAGAGCTGTAGGATCCTGAAAGCTGCATGTTTCTAAGATTCTTTTGGATTATTAGATATGGTCCCAATGACCTCTAAGGCAAGAACATTAGAATAAATAAATAATATCACCACAGCCTTGGTGTGTTATCACTATCTAAACATGGAATAAGTTTCTTTTTGGTATGCATTGGTGAAGTTTGGTGTTATGACTTGGATGTTCTTCACAAAGGTCTTTAGTAAGAGTGCAGGCAGCATTTTTTACACTGCAGAAGAGCAACACAGCAGTGATGAAAGAGTTAAACAAGCAAGACGAACAAGGACGGATAAAACAGTTCAAAGATGTTTAAACTACAAAAAGAACTAATGTAGGATTGCTTTCTGTGTATTTTTCATAAGTAATATTAAGGGGATTGGAAGTTTTTTTTTTCATCACAATTCACAATCTACAACTAAATTTGCCATACTTTAGCATGAAAAATGTGCCAACTGTATTTGTATTATTCAAATATTTACATTAAGAAAAACTGCTGTAAAGCATTAATAAAATCTAAGATTGAGCTACATATTTTAAAGGAGAAATATTTACAAAAATCAACTTATATGAAGATCAACTAGTCATCAAATAGATTCTTGACATGGTTCATATATATTTTTATATATGATTAAAACTAATTACAACTGCTGTTCACAGCAATGATAAAATTCTGTAAGTTGCTATCAGTGACTTTTAGCATGTCATTTGTTAACGTTAAAAAAATCATAAAATAATACAGAATAGCATGAAAGCTACTGGAATTACTCCCCATCTTGAAGGAGCTTCTTCATGTAAAAATCACTCATGAGTGTAACACAGGTAATGTAACACTGCAGAGATAAAGTTTGTCATGTATCTCTCTCTATGTGAGGTCTGTCCAGCTGAAAACGCTCTTTCTCGCTCCACTCTGCCCTTGAGCTGTGATAAGAGGACTGCTAGTTTATCTGGAGTTTCACAGGTGACAAATCTGAGCTTTCCAAGACACAGCAGAGCTACACACACACAGCATGATTTATACACATGATCTGCTCTTTAAGGTAAAGTGGCATAATGTCTGTTCAATTTATTAATGCATGAAGTTGTATACCAAAATGATTTTCATAATCTGAGGGCTCTGACATTATTTGTATCATTGTGATTGTGAAATCATCACCAGTGATTACTTTTTTGTTTGTTTTCTAAAGATGACTCCTATTTATTAACAGTAATTTTGTGAATATATTTTATAATTTAAAATAACTTTTCTATTGTAATATATTTTAAAATGTAATTTATTCCTATGATGGCAAAGCTGAATTTTCAGCAGCCATTACTCCAGTCTTCAGAGTCACATGATCCTGATTTCAGAGCCACATGATTTAGTGGCCAGCAAACATTAGCAATGTTGAAAACAGTTGTGTTGCTTAATATTTTTGTGGAAACCGTAATACATTTTTTTTTTCTCAGGATACTTTGATAAATAGAAAGTTCAAAAGAACAGAATTTACTTGAAATAGAAATATAACAAATGTCTTTACTATCACTTTTGATCAGGTTAATGCATCCTTGGTGAATAAAAGTATTAATTTATTTAAATAAACAAACTTACTGACCCCTTTTAAGAGACCGAAACAGTGTAGAATTTCTACAAATGTGTTTCCCAGGCCTTGACCATTTTTGCAGTCTCAGCATCACATTTTTTTTTTTCCAGATGTGAGAGATGGAGATGGTTTTATAGTGCTGAAACAAACTTACAGCTGCTTAGGTCTTAGATAAGAAATGCAGTCGACATCACAATACCCAATTTTTCCTTCTGCGTCAGAGTCCGATAATACGGCTCACTCCCCCATTCTGGAGATGGACCAAATCTCCTGGGCACTGTGGTCAGGATAAACATGCCCTTTTAGCTCTGAAAAAAAAAAAAAGAAAGAAAGATCAGGCAACATTGTCCATTTTTGTTGCTCTAAGTTGCCGAAATTTCTATCAGAAATATATATAACTACTATTAGCATTGGTGAAAGAGTATTGAAGAAAGAAACTGCCAGAAAAACATACCTGAATAAAATATTCATTGCTAATTATTCTTTGAGAAAACACTTCAGACATAGATGTCCAGGGACACAAATGGCAAATTTTTATCTGAAATGTTTGAATTAATTAGCATTTTAATAATCTATTCATATTCACCTTCCAGCTCCACAGGGAAAGTCAAAGCATGTAAACAGACAAAACTGACTCAAGAATCTTGACCTTGTGAACAAATTAAAAGGAAAATTGACCTCGTGTCCTTCTATAGGCCAAATACCATTGTGGGAATCCAAAAAAAAAAAAAAAAAAAGTGTAGTTAAATGAAAAAAAGCTAATAACCTGATATATATGGAAAACATATTTAGAATGTACTGAGTAAACATATATCATGTTGGGCTAATTGAACTATTTCAAGTTAATGCAATGAACAACAGATTACAACATTCATGCATGAGCTGTTTAAAACTAACATGACTTCATGGCGCACTTTTATTTATTTTTTATCTGTTGAAGAGACTTTGGACGTGATATTCCGTAAATTCAAGAATCAACATGTTAGCAAGCATCTGTGTAATGATTTACCAATTAGCAGAGTAAAGAAAACACAGCAAGAGCACCAGACAGAAGCACCAAACAGACAGACGATTCATGGGCTTCAGGCTCTTTCCATTTGGAATTATATCTGCGTAAGTTTTTTTCTTTATTTTTTCACAAAGAAATTTGCTTTATATTCCCGTTCTCATTTCTTACAATAGATATTAGCAATCACCACCAGCCCTATAGGCTATATTGGATACTATGAATAAAAACGGTTTGTTCTCTGCTTACTTTAAAGGTCATTTATACGCATTTCAGCGTTGCATTTTTATTATTGTGAGTGTGTTTTTTTTTTTTTTAGATTGAATATTGTTGAATATCAGATGTGTGTGTTGAGACTATAACTTACAGATTTGTTTTTCTTTTCTCTCCAGGATTTAATCTAACAGCATGCATCGCGTCCTCCTGTTATTCTGTGCAGGTGTAAGTAAACGAATGATAAAATGAGGACGTTTACACAATATTTTGTGGTAGAAAAATGAACATTTTCACGTGACCTTTAATAAATAGTGATTAATCATTCCACTACTTTTACAATTTACTGTTACTTTTCAAAACCAATTTGTTCTTGTTCCGTTTTATTGTCTATATTCAGGGCACGAGCGTCGCGTCAACTCACGGATGCCCCGCCCTGATCTGTTTTGGACGTGGTCCAAATGTTGCAAACTGATATATATATATATATATAAGTATATTATTTTCATGTATTATCATAATAACAAACACAGTTTTGTGGCGCAAATAGTTTTTCCGTTTCTTCTGTTTACTTAATCGTAAATCTCGAACATAATTCAAAGAAAATAGCTTACTTCCGCATTGCAAAATAGTTAACAAAAACTAAAACCATATAGACACACCAAGCCTGTCGCCTCACAAAAAGCTGTGCTTGAACCTGTTTTTATACAGTCTGGCTTCAACACACCGCACAGACTACAGCCGACTGCAAACTAAACACGTGCGTTCTGCGCCTACCTGTCTAACTTTATATCAGCAGCTTTTAATAGTATACAGGTGCATCTCAATAAATTAGAATGTCGTGGAAAAGTTCATTTATTTCAGTAATTCAACTCAAATTGTGAAACTCGTGTATTAAGTAAATTCAATGCACACAGACTGAAGTAGTTTAAGTCTTTGGTTCTTTTAATTGTGATGATTTTGGCTCACATTTAACAAAAACCCACCAGTTCACTATCTCAACAAATTAGAATATGGTGACATGCCAATCAGCTAATCAGCTCAAAACACCTGCAAAGTTTTCTTGAGCCTTCAAAATGGTGTCTCAGTTTGGTTCACTAGGCTACACAATCATGGGGAAGACTGCTGATCTGACAGTTGTCCAGAAGACTATCAAACATTCATTGCCAAAGAAGCTGCCTGTTCACAGAGTCCTGTATCCAAGCATGTTAACAGAAAGTTGAGTGGAAAGAAAAAGTGTGGAAGAAAAAGATGCACAACCAACCGAGAGAACCGCAGTCTTATGAGGATTGTCAAGCAAAAAAGAATTTGGGTGAACTTCACAATGAATGGACTGAGGCTGGGGTCAAGGCATCAAGAGCCACCACACACAGACGTGTCAAGGAAGTTGGCTACAGTTGTCGTATTCCTCTTGTTAAGCCACTCCTGAACCACAGACAACGTCAGAGGCGTCTTACCTGGGCTAAGGAGAAGAAGAACTGGACTGTTGCCCAGTGGTCCAAAGTCCTCTTTTCAGATGAGAGCAAGTTTTGTATTTCATTTGGAAACCAAGGTCCTAGAGTCTGGAGGAAGGGTGGAGAAGCTCATAGCCCAAGTTGCTTGAAGTCCAGTGTTAAGTTTCCACAGTCTGTGATGATTTGGGGTGCAATGTCATCTGCTGGTGTTGGTCCATTGTGTTTTTTGAAAACCAAAGTCACTGCACCTGTTTACCAAGAAATTTTGGAGCACTTCATGCTTCCTTCTGCTGACCAGCTTTTTAAAGATGCTGATTTCATTTTCCAGCAGGATTTGGCACCTGCCCACACTGCCAAAAGCACCAAAAGTTGGTTAAATGACCATGGTGTTGGTGTGCTTGACTGACCAGCAAACTCACCAGACCTGAACCCCATAGAGAATCTATGGGGTATTGTCAAGAGGAAAATGAGAAACAAGAGACCAAAAAATGCAGATGAGCTGAAGGCCACTGTCAAAGAAACCTGGGCTTCCATACCACCTCAGCAGTGCCACAAACTGATCACCTCCATGCCACGCCGAATTGAGGCAGTAATTAAAGCAAAAGGAGCCCCTGCCAAGTATTGAGTACATATACAATAAATGAACATACTTTCCAGAAGGCCAACAATTCACTAAAAATGTTTTTTTTTATTTTTTTTTTATTGGTCTTATGAAGTATTCTAATTTGTTGAGATAGTGAATTGGTGGGTTTTTGTTAAATGTGATCCAAAATCATCACAATTAAAAGAACCAAAGACTTAAACTACTTCAGTCTGTGTGCATTGAATTTATTTAATACACGAGTTTCACAATTTGAGTTGAATTACTGAAATAAATGAACTTTTCCACAACATTCTAATTTATTGAGATGCACCTGTATATTCCTCATTCAAAAGGAGAATCCGAAACTTAGATATATGCGATAAATTTCTTAATTTTAAACGGCTAATGTTGTTATGATAATATTCACACATTGGAATGCTTGGGTAAGATCACGTTACATTAGAACAGCCTTGTGTTTGACCGTCCGCTCGGTGTGTCCCGGCCTTATAAGTAACTCTCTCTCTCAAGTTGCCAATATTTCTTATTTTCATTTAGTTTAACTTGATGTACTTGAATAACTAAAACTGAAAAAAAAAATTAAAACTATATAGACATAAAAAAACTTATAAAAATGACAAAACACCAAGAAGTTTAAATTCAAAATCAAAAATTTTAAATCGAATCCACATTTTTAATCAAAATTTAAATCAAAACGGAAAATAAAACTATTTAAAAATATGAATAAAAACTGTAATAGTAATGATAAAAATAACATTACTTCTAACCCACAACACGATGACTTTTGATGTGTCCAATGTGGACAGTTCACCCAAAAGTTAAATTAAATCGACTTCATTCAGTGTAATTTAAAAAAAAAAAAAGTCAGTCTGTTCCTCACTGCCTTCAGAGGACTTGCAAATATAACACATATCATTTGGACCACTTTTACAACACTTTAATGTTGGTTTTACAATCTCCCCTTTCTTCAGCTTTCCCTGTCTACCTGCAAAATCACTGTTCCGTCAAACTCCGGCATTCACCTTACTTGTCTTCCTGATGACGCCCCTGTGCTGGCTGACCCTGAATACACCTGGAGCTTCACGTCTGCTCACACACAGCAGCACAACACACTTGAAGACAAAGTAAAAATCCTGAACCTCAGAAATATAAATACCACCCAAGAAGGACAGTACAAGTGTGTTCAGGTTGGCTTTAAAGGAGAGGATCGTGTGAAGTTGAGCAGAACATTCTCGATACGTGTGAAAGGTTAGAAGGTTTTGTTGCAATGATGTTTTTTTAATCTTGGAGGTCAATTAACAAACTGATCCCTTTCTTCTTTCTTAGCGCCCCCACCCTTTCAGGAATGGCAGGTCATCAGAGTAGTAGCTGGGAATGATGTGATGCTTCCGTGCAAGGCTGGTGAATTTTTCCCTTCTGGAGAGACAGAAAAACCTCCTGTTGTCTGGAAACGAAAGACAGAAAAAGGTGTGATGCTTCTCAAGCCTGACAAACACACAGATGACCAAGAGGAGGAGGACAAGACACCTCAGAGGATTTTCTGGGACATCAACCCTAAAGAACAGGACTGGGCAATTAAAATTAGTCAGGCCAGAGAGGAAGATGCTGGGATATACCACTGTGTCATAACAAATACATCTCATGTGCTGTCAGTGGAACTGGAAGTGGAAGGTACTCCTTTCAGACACTTATTTAAAATGCAGTTTTCTGTTTTAATGTTATTCTCATATTTTATTCTTAAAAAATAAATAAAATACATTAAAAATATACTACAATATATTCAAATATTAATAAATAAATACTGTCTGTTCTAACTTAGTCATAATAAAAAAATGTAAACATTTTATATGTATATATATATATATATATATATATATATATATATATATATATATATATATATATATATATATATATATATAGATTTAGCATTTTCAGCATTTGTGGGCCTATATACAAATATATATATAGGGGACAATGAGGACAATGGAAGCAATCAAAATCAACAAAAGAGCAATAATATGCAAGTGCTATGACAAGTCTCAGTTAGCCTAACGCAGTATACATAGCAAACTTTTTTTTTTTTAATTATATAATAAATAAAAATAAAACAAACAGATAGAATAGAAAAAGAATAGAGAAAGCTAGTGTTAGAGGCCTTTTTTTAAGAGAACAAGCAGAAAACAAATAGAGTGCAAGTCTTAAAGGGTCAAGTTTTTTTAAAATAAGAAGAAAACAAATAGATAAAAAAGAATTAGAATAGATATTTACACACACACACACACACACACACATATATATATTCTGTTTTAAAATTATTCTTACATTTAATTGTAATAAAATACAAAAATATTATTTTTTAAAATAAAATGCATGTATAAATTCTGTTTTAGTATTATTATATTAAGAAAATTAATTATAAATTAAAATAAAATTAAAACATTTATAACATTTATAAAAGCTTGTTTTAACATTATTATTACACTTTACTTAGAAATGTATGTTTTAAATAAAATAAATTAATTTTAAATCAATTTTATAAATTGTTTTAATATTATAATTACATTTAACTTAATAAAAATAAATGATATATATTTAAAATAAAATGTATGTATAATTTCTGCCTGTTTTAATATTATTACATTCAGGAACAAAATAAATTATTTAATCTAAAACAGAAATGTTTTTATTTCTACATTTAAGGAATAAAATAAAAACAACATGAATTTTATTAAGAATAAAATAATAAAAATGATAAATGTTGTTTTAACATTACACTTACTATATAAGAGTAAAAGAAAAAAAGAAATGAATTATTTTTTAAAATAGATGTTATTTATAAATTTACTCAGAGGTCATCTACAGTAAAACAACATTATTTATCTATATTTGAAATGAATAATTTTTTGGGGATATGTAAAAACTTTCAGAGCAGAGCATTTTGGTTGGATATACATAAATTATTTTTATATCTCAAACAAATCCTTTTGGAATGAAATCACTCAATTTTCAGGGTAATCTTTACCTCCTATTTTATTCCTTAGCCCCCTTTCTGCCCCGCTGCTTTGGCCACACTGGCCCATGGGAGGCCTGTGAGGATCAGGACAGCAGATCAGGAAAGGGAATTCTGCAGGATTCACTCAGAGATTTCTCCGCCTCTGTATACAGCAGTCTTAAAGGTTCAAATCCTAAAACCAACTTGATGTTCTCCCCAATCAGCATTGCTGTAGCTCTTTACAACTTGCTACTGGGTAAGACAAATGCTAGAGGAACATCATACATTCACCAAAAGGCTACACATTGTACTTTGTTGAGCTGCTGAGCCTCTTAATTCTCTCTCTTTGCATCACCCTCTTTCCAAGGTGCGCGAGGTGAGACCAGAACACAGCTGGAAGGTGCTCTTAGGCTTCCTACAGAATTTTCCTGTGTGCATTTTGAAACAAAGAAACTGAAACAAGTGATAAAGGACACACTGAGAATGGCCTCTGCCATCTTTTATTCCCCAGGTAGCCACAGAAAAAAAAAACACTCATTAGCTAAAATAACCACTCACCTTATGAAAAAGAAGTACATACTAAATACTTTAAAAGGAGTGTTATGGAAATAATATTCTTTAAAAGAATATACTGAATGTAATGTTTTCAGACCCTTAATTGCATATTATTTAGAATTAATTATTTAGAATATTTGATCCAAAGTAGCGCAAAAACTGTACAATTTTGAAATATTTTTTACTATTTAAAATAACTGTTTTCTATTTGAATATATTTTAAAATGTAATTTATTCCTGTTATTTCCAAGCTTAATTTTTTAGCATCATTACTCCAGTCACATGATCCTTCAGAAAACATTCTAATATTCAGATTTGCTGCTCAAAAAACATTTATTATTATGTTGAAAACAGCTGAGTAGAATTTTTCAGGTTTCTTTGGTGAATAGAAAGTTCAGAAGAACAGCATTTATCTGAAATAGAAATCTTTTGTAACACTCCAAATGTCTTTATCATCGTTTTTTATGAATTTAAATGTAACTAAATAAAAGTATTAATTTCTATAATCCCCCCCCCCCCCCCCCCCCCCCAAAAAAACTAAACTAAATATACAAATTTAGTTTTGATCAGAGGAATAAATTACATTTTAAAATATATATTATTTAAAATATATTCAAATAGAAAGCAGTCATTTTAAATAGTAAAAATATTTTAAAATTTTACTGTTTTTGCTGTACTTTGGATCAAATAAATGCAGGCTTGGTAGGCAGAAGAGACTTCTTTAAAAAAAAAAACATTAAAAATCTTACTATTCAAAAACTTTTGACTGGTAGTGTACTGTATGCTGTCAAAATAACACTATTGCTGTAATTACATCAGAATCATATATTCTGGACTTCATTTTGATACTGCCTAATTTAAGAGTACAGTCATATCCATAGCCTAAAGAATTTTGTTTCCACATAGAGCAACAGTTGGGAGAAGCTTTTGTCAATCAATCACGGGAGTTCTATGAGGCCGTGCCAGAGAAGCTGACCAATGACAGCAATCAAAACGTGGTTCTCATTAATCAGTGGGTGGCAAGGAAGACAAACAACAAAATCCCTGAGTTAATTGATTATGTGGATCCCATCACCTCACTTATTCTGTTAAATGCTGTCTACTTTAATGGTAAGTGACATTATATATATCTAAACACTGTACCTGTTTATTTTTTATGACACTGTGTTTGTGTTTCTTTGTGGTTTACAGGTAAATGGAAGACAGTTT
This sequence comes from Spinibarbus caldwelli, assembly GCA_039654775.1. NCBI lineage: Eukaryota > Metazoa > Chordata > Actinopteri > Cypriniformes > Cyprinidae > Spinibarbus > Spinibarbus caldwelli. Next base: position 24,547,501 of record CM077249.1, read on the forward strand.
TTGAATCCACAAATAAAAAGGAAAACTTCATGAAGTTTTCAGGTGAGGTCAAAGAAGTTCAGACTCTCTACAGCTCCAAGTACAGCCTTCAAATGAGCTACAACAAAAAATTAAAGGCTGAGGTACGTGTTGCAATTAATGCACAAAGGTCATTATAGGAAATGGTGCCATTTGTGACTATTAGACTTGATACTGATATTATTAACTTGATACTGAATGTAGATACATTATTTTATAGGTTTATCTTGTTTACTGTACAGGGCAAATTAATATAAAACACTGTTTGCTCTATTATGGAAAAATATCAGTGATCATAAAAATAAATCTCAATTTAAAATAAAATTAAATATTAAAATTATTTAACTTTAAAGTTATTAAAAATAGATTAAAATTAAATTAAATGAAAAATATTTAATCAAAAATAGAAAAAAAAAAATATATATATATAACTAAAAGAAAAAAAAAAAAACCTTAATTTTACATTGCATAAATGACACCATTTCCTGTAAATGAACATTAAGCACTTGTACTGTATTTGTACAAATACAAACACATACATTGCAGAACTATTTCTCCAGGTCGGAAAGTTCCCTCTTACGGGCAAAAACAGCCTGTACATACTGATCCCGCGCACAACCTCAGAAGAATCCTTTGTATTGATGGAAAATAATTTAAACAAAGATTCTATTGAAGCAATGGTATCTGAGATGAATAAAATCCCAGTCCAAACCGCTGAGGTCATACTGCCTAAAATTAAACTGACAGTGGACACACAACTGGAGGACTTACTGGGGAATCTGGGTAAGAAAGTCACTTAGTTTACTCCAAAATGCTGCATCGTTTACTCATCTAGTTCCAAACTTGTATTCTATTTTCTCAGTAGAACACAAAAATAGAATTTGTTTTTTAACATATATACACAATCCCATTTTCCATACAAAGTAAATATTATCAGAAAATCATGCACTACAAGATATTCCAAGTCATAGTTTAACTTTTTGAGATGAAAATCAGAAATGAGTCATTTTTCACTGAAAATCTTTTGAAAATTTTTGGCCTGTATCACACTCAAAGCTATGATATGGTATGACTAACTTGGAATATAGTGCAAGTCATGTGGACCACTTTTATTATTATTCATGATTAATTTTTATGCTTTTTAGTCTTTTTTGGCAACAATGAATGGAAAAAGGAACCATCTACACTTTAAAAGTTCTCATTTTGTATTCCATGGAAAAAAAATAACAGCATGCAGATTTGGAACAAATATGGATGAGTAAATGATGACAGAATTCTCCTCACCTCTCCTCAGGTTTGTCAGATCTCTTCTTCAAGCCTAACTTTTGTGGAATATTTCCGGGGGAATCGGAATTATTCATCTCAGATGCTCGTCACAGCGCCTTTCTCTCACTGACGGAGAAGGGAGTGGAGGCCGCCGCAGCCACAAGCATCTCTTTTTCTCGCTCCTTCTCTTCTTTTGCAGCTCTACAGCCCTTTGTTCTGATACTGTGGAGCGATGAGGTTGGCGCTCCTCTATTCATGGGAAGAATAATTAATCCATAAAAAGAGAGAGATAAAAAAATCATCACAACAGTGTCTTGCCACAAAAAAAATAATGAAACTTTCTGTTGTACATTCATTCATTTATCACAAACAAATGCATTTATGTAACAATATCATGTTATGCATAGAATTAGAATGCATGCAGAATCTCGGTCATTAAAGATGTACTTTACACCATGAATGAATAATACAGTTCATTTTCCATGAAATGACAAGAAATCTGTTGCATGAATGAAAGATCATAAGACTCAAATGCACAAAACTCGCTCTCATTTCCAACAGCCACTGTTGCACCAATTTATTTCTGAGATGCAGTTACAGAGACTGACACACGATGGCAGTCACATCACATGTTCCACACAGACAGTCAACGAGGACAAGTGAACGAGACTTGAGTAATCCTCCTTCAGTTTGACCCCTCCTTCATTAACGCTCCCCCTGGAGTCCCATCTTGGCTGGCAGGTGGTGCCAGTCCATTATCTAAATGCCATGCTGTTTCATCAAAGGTAGCCTGGATTGTCCCAGTTCACTGAACAAAAACAAATACCCTTAGATGGGCCCATTGATGGATATTAGGACAAACATAAGCACTGCAGAACGGTGGTCCATCAAAGCATATGTGACATTCACTTGGCATGCAACTGCTTAGAATAACATTTGATAATTATACACTGCTTAGGCCATTCATTTGATAACTCAAATGTAAAAAATAATTAAAAAAAACAGCAGAATTCCAAGTCAGGAACGGCGGACGGGGGGCATGAAAGGACGGGGTTAAACAATAAGTTTTTGTGCAATTAAATGCCTAAAATGTCTTCAATCAAAACCAGGTGAAAGGTAGATGGTTTACAGAATCTAATAAACAGCTAATAAGTGCAATCACACAGATACAGTTACAGCTGAAATTCCACGCATTGCAAGAAATGTGCATCGTTTCACAGATCTTATGTCAACACACGTCAAAGCAAGTGTGACAAAGCGAACCAAGCCAGATTTTATGTTCTGACCCAAAGACGTCCTTGACAGGTAGTTTGTCCTTCAAAGGCTTCGTTTGATTGCTAAATTAACCCCTAATGGGGCGTGCAGTTGTGCATGAGGCCTGCCAGAGGCGACTGACCCTCCGTACTGGCACTGTCCTAGCGGTTAGGCCTCTAAACCAGTAGAGGGCACCGGAAAGAAAGCGAAAAAGTCTGTCAACGTGCACCAGCGCTTGTTTTTTTTTGTAGGAGACTATACAAAACATTCAACAGAGACACATACATAGACAAAACACAGACAGGGACATTCACACACATTCACGTTGAGGTGACTGTCGTTTGGTTCTGCTCGTGACTGGCGGCAGTTCTTGAGTGAACGTTTAAATCCATAGACAGTTCCTTTCATTGCATTAGAGTTCCATTGCACGCCGTCCCTTGTGCTTTTCCTGTACGTCATGTTTTTGTCGGGCTGGAAGAGACTGTAAACTTTCATACGTAACAAATCACAAAAGGTAAATACATAGGTACACAGACATTTACAGTCAGCTGGATGTGTTGTGCTTTGACAGTGTGCAAAATTACAGCACCACCAACTGTAACAAACACCAGGATGCTATTACACGTTTAACATGTAATAAACAAGAACACACTATAATATGGCATGAGCTCCTGTGGCATAGTCACAACACAGTACGATTTCACATAAGTGACGTGTAGACCAGAAAAAGGGGTCGATTGTTTGTGCGTCACAATCTGGGCTTGTGATCACACTTGCTTCTTTCTCATCACAAAAGAATGTGACACAATAGGTTAAGATGCTTTTTCTCACGCATTAATATTGAATGTCATCATCATCATTCTCAGACTGAGCATTATTGCATTTCTTTATCATTATTACTCCATTATTTTTGTATTACTTTTCAGAGAATTAACGTGTGTGCTTGTCTGTGTGTTAGTCACTGCTAGGGGCTCCTTGTTGTGTGAGTGTGTGCCAGTACTCCACTTTCTTTCCTTTGTATTTTAGACACTCAAACCAGTGTTTCAGTCTCTCTCCTTTTGTGTTAATCCCCAATTCAACGCCACCTGAGAAAGAGAGAAAGAGAGAACAATAGGATACCAAATGAAAAATAGCAGGGCTGCATGATTATGACCAAAAAAATTGTAATGAATAATTACACTACTGTTTAAAAGTTTGGGGTTACTAAGATTTTTTAAATGTTTTGAAAGAAATCTCATGCTCACCAAAAAGCGTAAAATTATTAAATATTATAAGTGAAGTGAGGCCAAGTATGGTGACTCATACTCGGAATTTGTGCTCTGCATTTAACCCATCCAAGTGCACACACACAGCAGCGAACACACACACGGAGCAGTGGGCAGCCAATGCTGCGGCACCCGGGGAGCAGTTGGGGGTTCGGTGCCTTGCTCAAGGGTCTCACCTCAGTCGTGGTATTGAGGGTGGAGAGAGCGCTGGTTATTCACTCCCCCCACCTACAATCCCTGCCAGACCTGAGACTCGAACCCATGACCTTGGGGTTACAAGTCCGACCCTCTATCCATTAGGCCACGACTCCCTCCCCCCGCCCCCAGTAATCCAGAAACATTTCTTATTATTATCAATGTTGAAAACATTGCATAAAAATGTTTTGTGAACACGATTTCTTTCCAGGATTCTTTGATGAATAGAAAGTTCAAAAGAACAGAATTTATTTCTAATTTTTTAAAATTAATAGGATTAATTTAATGTGTCCTTGCTGAATAAAAGTATTAATTTCTTTCAACAAAAAAAAAGAAGAAAAAAAAAAAAATTAAAATCTTACTGACCCCAAACTTTTGAATGGTAATGTATTTTCCTTAATATTGCAATTGTTTTCTTTTTTTGTGTGTTAGGCAACTGCATGCTATATTTGTGTAATATATTTTGCTTTATACTGTTCATATTTTACCCTGGGTAGTAATTAGATGCTTATTTACATATTTATGAGGTTAATATCACTGAGCGGAGAGTGATGAGCATGCAACCTCTTTCAATACTGCTTGTCTATATTCGCACATAAATCTGTTGTGTTCACACTGACAGTTTTATCTTTCCCAATGGACAATGGAACTAAAACAGCACATGAATATTTAATTGATGAGGTAAGCATTATGATTGGATGTTTGTTGCTAAGTACCTCACCATAACATTCTAGCACATGCTATCCACTTTTAAAAATTACAATATTATAAATAAATGAAATTCAACTCAAATTGTGAAACTCGTGTATTAAATAAATTCAATGCACACAGACTGAAGTAGTTTAAGTCTTTGGTTCTTTTAATTGTGATGATTTTGGCTCACATTTAACAAAAACCCACCAATTCACTATCTCAACAAATTAGAATATGGTGACATGCCAATCAGCTAATCAACTCAAAACACCTGCAAAGATTTCCTGAGCCTTCAAAATGGTCTCTCAGTTTGGTTCACTAGGCTACACAATCATGGGGAAGACTGCTGATCTGACAGTTGTCCAGAAGACAATCATTGACACCCTTCACAAGGAGGGTAAGCCACAAACATTCATTGCCAAAGAAGCTGGCTGTTCACAGAGTGCTGTATCCAAGCACGTTAACAGAAAGTTGAGTGAAAGGAAAAAGTGTGGAAGAAAAAGATGCACAACCAACCGAGAGAACTGCAGCCTTATGAGGATTGTCAAGCAAAATCGATTCAAAAATTTGGGTGAACTTCACAAGGAATGGACTGAGGCTGGGGTCAAGGCATCAAGAGCCACCACACACAGACGTGTCAAGGAATTTGGCTTGTAAAGCCACTCCTGAACCACAGACAACGTCAGAGGCGTCTTACCTGGGCTAAGGAGAAGAAGAACTGGACTGTTGCCCAGTGGTCCAAAGTCCTCTTTTCAGATGAGAGCAAGTTTTGCATTTCATTTGGAAACCAAGGTTCTAGAGTCTGGAGGAAGGGTGGAGAAGCTCATAGCCCAAGTTGCTTGAAGTCCAGTGTTAAGTTTCCACAGTCTGTGATGATTTGGGGTGCAATGTCATCTGCTGGTGTTGGTCCACTGTGTTTTTTGAAAACCAAAGTCACTGCACCCATTTACCAAGAAATTTTGGATCACTTCATGCTTCCTTCTGCTGACCAGCTTTTTAAAGATGCTGATTTCATTTTCCAGCAGGATTTGGCACCTGCCCACACTGTCAAAAGCACCAAAAGTTGGTTAAATGACCATGGTGTTGGTGTGCTTGACTGGCTAGCAAACTCACCAGACCTGAACCCCACACTGAAAAAAATGATTCATTGAATTTACTAAATTATTTTAAGGTAAGTTGTTGCAATCAATTTATTTTAGCTACATTTAAATAAACAAATTTATTTGACTAACTTTCAACACATTTTTTTTTAATTAAATGTAGCTAAAATAAATTGTTTGTGACCACTTACCTTAAAAAAAATTAGTAGCATTTTTTTCAGTGCATAGAGAATCTATGGGGTATTGTCGAGGAAAATGAGAAACAAGAGACCAAAAAATGAAGATGAGCTGAAGGCCACTGTCAAAGAAACCTGGGCTTCCATACCACCTCAGCAGTGCCACAAACTGATCACCTCCATGCCACGCCGAATTGAAGCAGTAATTAAAGCAAAAGGAGCCCCTACCAAGTATTGAGTACATATACAGTAAATGAACATACTTTCCAGAAGGCCAACAATTCACTAAAAATGTTTTTGTTTTATTGGTCTTATGAAGTATTCTAATTTGATGAGATAGTGAATTGGTGGGTTTTTGTTAAATGTGAGCCAAAATCATCACAATTAAAAGAACCAAAGACTTAAACTACTTCAGTCTGTGTGCACTGAATTTATTTAATACACGAGTTTCACAATTTGAGTTGAATTACTGAAATAAATGAACTTTTCCACGACATTCTAATTTATTGAGATGCACCTGTATATGTATATAAAATATATATATTTGATTGTGGCTTCTGAAGCTGAGCTGTTCTAGACACTTCAGCGCGTCTCTCCTTAGTCTAACACCTGAGCTTGCTCTGAATAATGAAAGTACGTGAGTATGTTGGTGGACACAAGCTGCGTTTCATTTCATCAGGCCCCTCACGTACTGAGATTCTGTCCCGCTTCGATCACTCCTACACAAACACACACACACACCTCACATCAATACCACATGCTCATGGCCACGAGCAAGCCATGAAAAATGAACCCTACGCATGACATCCCTGCCATAGGGAATGAAAGTAAAAGAAAGGAAATAGACAGGGAAAAGAAAGCGAATTGGAAAGATCCAAGGAAATGTTAAATAAATACTAAGCTTCATTGCACTTGTCAATCCAAGCCCTGCGTCCTCGGTGTGCCTTCATTCCTGGATGTCTCTCACAAGCCTCCGTTCATTCACATCCCTTCATGTCTTTACACTTCTCTGTTGATCCCCCAATCCGTTCCTCAGCCATCCCCTCTAAATCAGCAACACTGACATCAATTACTCTCACTGTCCCGATCGTTACAGAGCGCTTGTGTCATTCAACCATAAATAAACGTCACAGCACAAAGCTCAAGAGCTTTTCTGTTCTAGACTCTTCCTCTGTTTCATTTCATTAAAGGACAGTTGAGCCAAAAATGAAAATTCTGTCATCATTTACTCACCCGCATGTCTTTCGAAACCTGTATGATCTTTTTTCTTCTGGGGAGCACAAAAGCAGTTATTTATAGCAGAATGTCCAGGTTGCTCTTTCATTAAAATTGAACAGTGACCACAGCTGTCAAGCGACACTTTCAGTTATTAACGACTTAAATTTCAGTCTGTTTCTCACACAAAGTTATCGTATGGTTCACACCGGACTACTTTTACGGTCCTGGACAGCCCTGGACCCCATACACTTTCATTGTATGGGAAAGTAGACATTCTGCTAAACTACTCCTTTAGTGCTCCAAGGAAGGAAAAAGGATTGGAATGACATGAGAATGAGCAAATGATGAGATTTTTGGGTGAACTACCCTTTATATAAAACTCTTCTTATTCTGCTCAGGAAATGAGACATGCAAGCTGTAACATTCGCTTCTACAAGAACAAAGCATCAAAACAGCACCATCTTAAAGGAAAGATCCATGTCAAAATAAGTTAAGCTCTATCTGCAGCATCTGTGGCATGCTGGCAATACCAGAGACAATCATCTGACTTATCGCTCACTTTGCATGGACACTGGAGGTCCATGCAGCAAAGCATTCTGCAGAAATGTTCAAATCAAATCACACTTAAATACACTATATAATAGGTATATTCTATAACTATTTTTTTTTACTTTTACTTAATTTTGCTGCAAAGTTGTGTGTATATATACATATATACAATCACAGACACAACAATATATTATATAGTGTAAATACAGAATATATAAATAAGTATAAGAAATGTGAAGGTGAACTTTCATTCATTTCTTATAAAAATGTGTTATTTGAGTGGTAAAGCTGATCATCCTTTTAGCATTTTTCTTTATGTAAACAAAGTCAACGTTTTACCATTGTCATCAAGTGGCTTTAATTTTGAAACAGTGTACGTTCACGTTTGGTGAAATACTTTGCACCATAGACTTCATGAAAATGCATATTTTTGCTTGTAAAACTCACCTATGAAGTCATTGCTCATGCCCAGGTCGTAGTCCCAGACTGAGATCTCCAGGGTTTTCTTAGCCAGCTGATCATGTGGGACTTCATAGGTAAACTCCTGGGTTGAAGAGGACACACATGAGTTTTGGTAGAGGGACAAAACAAAATTTATATTAACACTGAGCGAAGGTGTGGTCACACTCAGCTTTGAACATGCAAAATTATGAACAACAGGACAACAGGATGTCACATTCTAGGGCTTCTGTTTTCAAATAAATCATAAATTATAAATAAAAAAGAATAAAATAAAATTTGTCATATATACCACCTACTTCACTTTATCAAAAATTGCAAACCAAGTTTTTATTCATCATTTTTAGTCGAGATCAATCTGTGACTATACAAATTCACAGGTCAAAGTTCATCAAATTTTGGTATGCAGCCAAGAATGAAACTTTTTCACTTGTGCTTGCATTTCCGCTCGCCCACATTCACATGAATATGAATGAATCTGAATAGAGCTGAAAGTCTAAAGGGCTGCATGATTGTGACAATATCCTAATTGTTATGTATTTCTCTCTGGTATTTTATTGTGATTATTACTTTAGATTAAAAATATAATCAAGACTCCCTTTTAAGGCCTGCAGACTCCTTTAAATGCCTTTGGTTTGCCACTGCATTTGTCTGCTCAGCCACTGCAAAAAATTGCGTAAAAGACATTATAGTGCAAGCAGACTCAAATGGAAAGGAATCAGCATTTTTCATTTTTTTAATTAATTGCGAGAACCATAATCTCAATTCATTGTGCAGCTTCATGTGACCACACCTTTAATAGGAATAGCTGACCTCGTTAAACTCTGGGTTTAGAGTCTTCTTCTTCACTGAGGTTTTGTATTTGGACTTTTTCCCCATGTCAGGCTGCAAAACACTGATAAAGAGAAAGAGAAAGAGAAACAGCCAGAAATGAATCATTGCTCTGGAGTGAGAATTTTATAACTTCTAAAACATCAAAGCAAATCATTATCCCGGTTTGTCTCAAGCTCACAAAACATCCACGACACAATCAAGGCAGAAAAAAGACAAGGGTGTAAGAGCTCATTTTAGAGCATGACGAATTCTAGAGAGAGAATAGACAGAGAGACCTTCTATAGTGAGGTGGTGATGGTGGAATGAGGTGTTGTTCTGGATGATTCATTCAATCTATTACAGACTGAGAGATGATAATCTCTAACTGAGGATGGATGGAATGAATGGATTGAGAGGGAGTTGGAGGACAGATGATGCATCCACACGGTCTGTGGCTCATGGAGTCATCAGTGGATTACCAATTAGGACTCATTTATTATTCATGAGAGATATCAACCTACACAACATGTTACAAGGAGAGAGATGGAGAGAGACATGTGTGATATATATATATATATATATATAAAAACGCATGGAGATATGATGCAAGTGACATATTTCCATCTAGATGGATCCATGACGAGTTGTGAAACCTGCTTCCATACCCGAAGTAGAGAAGCAGTTACACAGCACAGTTAAATACATTTTAATAACACTTAGAGGCTGAACAACATTAAATTTCACTATGAATTAATCATGCCGGTGTATATTTGCACATGACATCTGTGTTGTTAGAGGCTGATTAAGTAAAGGAATTAAACAAATCAAGTAACTGCATTTCAGACACAAATTAGCTCTTTAAAATGATGAAAGCACACGACTAGACTGTACGTCTGGATATATGCAGTTTTTGGGGCTTTTCTCCATCATTTGATGAATATCTGCTGCTTTGATCAACAGAAAATTATCAGAGCATATAATACAAATACAAAAATCTCTCAGAAAAAATTATGCATAATGATAAAATAATCCAACGTTAATTGGCAAATAACACTGCATTTTGTGAAGAATACACATCAAAAATATATAATCATACAGAAAATATAAAAAAAATAAAAGTAGTAAGTGCTTTTAGCGACTGAGTCATTCAATCGACTGAATCATTCAAAAACACTAATTCATTCAGAGACAAAATGAGTTAAATGAAAAGTTATATTCATAGATAAATTCCCCCGAACACGTTTAATATGCAATCCTTGATCATATTCTGAAATTGAAATATATGCAGCCAAAGCTAAATTATGGGAAACAGAAATTAGTTCACTCCAAGTCCCTACAGCGCCTTTTTGAGATGTTGCGTATACGCAGTCACAACAAAACGAACAAATCAGTCTCTAAAACAATGTTATTCCAAAGACATACCAGAGATTTGTATAAAAGAACAAATCATTCATGAAGACTGTACTGCACAACTGTGTTGAACATACAACGGTTCTGTGACTATTATGTCTTAAATTTGTTTCTTATCAGCTTATTTATTGAACCGGTGTTTAAAAGCAATATCACACTTGCAATCGCGCTGTCGGGTTTCCATTAAATGTCAACTGGATAATATTGACGGATTATCATTTAATCATACATGAAACGTGTGTTTGGTGCAAAAAATGATTTACCACTGGACTAATGACACACTATTGAAACTAATAATAGATGCTTGAGTGGTGATTCAATATAAAATTAGCCAATCTTTAGATATTAATTGACTGATTTGCTGGTACATGTCTAGATATTAATCAGAAATGAATCAGTAACTTTCACCTAATATTTAGTCAGAATATTAATGATGTTTTATTTCTGTGTGACAAGCTTTATGTCACTGACAGGATGATTTTGCATTTCTAATGACTTTTTAATGTGATCCTATTAATTTTTTATTGACAAGTCCTGTAATAAGTGTTGGATATTAATTGGTCGTCATTTAAATTTACAACATTTTTGGATGTGTTCCCCTACCCCAGGCCCAACGAATAGACAGGCGTGGGACATGTTCCAGCTGTTTCCTTCATGTCTTTATGGAAAGTTGTGACAAAGATATCAACAGTTTATCAGATCTTGAAAGAGTTACAGGGCAGATAAACTTGATTTAAATGGCAAAACTGACTGATGCTAAGCATGCTAATATTAGATGCTATTACATTAAGCATGAGGCACACAGTGTCCTTCTCAAGAAGAGCTGCAGGAAATTTCATTCTTGATACCACGGGGCTCACTTCAGATCTAACCCTAAGGACACAACTGTCGTCATCTGGGTAATTAAAAGAATAAGTGTTGTCCTGGAATAGTCCGTCTACAATGACAACCGTCAGTCCTGAATTAAAGAAGAAATCTGGCATGGACAGAATGTTTACGCCTACAATGAGGCAGTCTTGACCATTGGAAATCATTGTGTAGTGAGGGCAAATTCAGATGAATAAGAATGACATTTTCAATATGTTAACCCCCAGAGTCTGTTGAGCCCTAATCTTACAGAGCAAGATCAGTTCAATAACAGACATGGTAAAACAAGAAGAAAAAAAACATTTTACATAATATTTACATATATTAAATCTGAAGTGTGTCATTTGTAATTAGTGCAAGCAGCATAAAATTAGTGTGTAATTATCATTCCTGTAGCTCAAACAGTAGCAAAGCTGAAGGTCATGGGTTTGATTCCAAGGGCGAATGCATGAACTTATAAGTACATCATGAAAGCAATGCAAACCGTTTTGCTTCTGCCAAATGTAAAATTAATTTCTGTGCCACTAGTGTCATCATATGGAAATGTGTATAAGTACACCTTTATCCCTTCTATATTATGCAAAATTCATCAGATGAATATTATGTCCAAATGCACAGTATTCATAAAATACTACCTAAAAAAATCATGAATAACCTCTTGCTACCACCAAGAGTCACAAGTATCCAAAGGATGTAGGATGTAGAATGTCCGGATTGAAATACTACACACATGCACACTTAAAACTAAAATGTACAGTACTGTTCAAAGGTTTGGGGTTCCCAAGTTTTTTTTTAATAGTATTTTATGAAAAGTTGAATCTTCAGCATCATTACTCCAGTCTTGAGTGTCACATGATCCTTTAGAAATCATTCTGATATGCTGATTTGCTGCTCAAGAAACATTTCTTATTGTTGTCAATGTTGAAAACCGTTGTGCTGCTAAAATTTTTTATGAAAACCATGATATTATGTTTTGATGAAGTCCAAAAGAACAGCATTTATCTGAAAATATTTTTTTTCTAACAATGTAAAAGTCTTTACTATCAGTTTTGATGTTTTGATTAATTTAGTGCATTCTTGCTGAATAAAAGTATTGATTTCTTTCCAAAAATAAATAAATATTATAAAAAATAAAATAAATAAAAATTTTAAAATAAAAATTAATTTAAATAATAAAAAAAATCTTACTGACCAAACTTTTGAACAGTACCATACTTCATTAATATTTTTTCAACAAATGAAGAAAATATTTCAACCATTTTGCATGCAGTAATGACTGTTTTTCTGAATACTCCTTCCATATTCCATTAATGACTCAAACTGACAGTCCTGCCTCTAACTCACACCTCTGTTTGAGCCAATGTTGCTGTGTTGGGAAGCTCAAATCACTGAAACAAACAGAGAAACAGAGTTCCAATGTTGACATGTTTCCTGGAAATCAATCTGCTACAGTTGACTCTGCACTGAGAAAGGAGAATGTATTTTAACATCAAGAAAATTACACACTTCAGCTTTAATGTGCACCTGCATCCATGTATCCATGAATTAGTCACTAATTACATTTTGACTTAATCGTTTCTGCAATTAGTGAAAAACGCACATTCAAGAAGTCGGTGCACGATGCCAAGCGTCTGAATAAACATTCGAATGAGAGTCTCAATGTCTCGGCGTTGCAACAAGTTCAAATGAAAGCGGAACTATTGAAATTGTGTCCCGTGTAATGACATTAATTAGAGCATGTGCAATAATATCTGCATTCCCTTGTCTGTTCTAATTATGTGGTGATGCCGAGGGCCAGATGAAAATAGAGCTGAACTCTTCGGGGTCTCATTCACAGTCATTACATACACAGACACAATCTGAAAAGTGGGGGTATATCTAAATCTCATCAGCCTCTCTAAATACACATTAGAATTATCATTAGTTTTAAATGCCTAGTTGCCACAGATACACTCATGCAAGAAAGTACTTGAAAGCATAAACTAAACTTTCCAGAAACAGCATTGTTGTGACAGATATGATATGAATATAAAAAAAATGCATACTTTTGTCAAAAACGGCTTTTCTTCTCTGCTGTTGTTCATGTCTTCGCTCCTCAGGAAGTTTACTTTCTGTCAGCGGCTCAGCGCAACTGTGCCAGACATACTTGAGTCATGAATATTAATTATTTTGTGTTGTTCACCCTAACTGATTTGATGAAAGGCAGACGTTTAATGCTAGCCTCAGCTGGATTACCGTTTGCGTGTTTGTTCACTATAAAAGCAGCCGATTGACAGAAGCTTGTGCAACATAAGATCAGAATCCCAATTTACTTTATTAATACATATTCCTGTTCTTATTATTTTTGGTGCATGTTATTCAAAAGAAAATGAGCATCTTTAAATGCTTCTGAAAACATTTTTCTATTTTGGTTAATTTCACCAGTGTTATTTTAGTATAACTGAGTTACTATTATAGTTTTTTTATATTTTCTATTTTTATGTTATTTTACTTAAAGTTTTTGTCATTTTTAGTATTTTTTTAATGTCTATATAGCTTTCAAGTCATTTTTATTTTTAGTCAGTTTTAGTTTTAGTTATTTTAGTACATCAAGTTAAACTAAATGAAAATCAGAAATGTCGCCTTGGAAACTACTTGAAATAATTTGTTTATATTTTATTTTATATTCAGTTTACTTCAAATAACTTTTTTTATGGTTTCAATTTTATTTTCAGTTTTAGTTTCCTATATTACTAAATGATAAATTTTTTTCTCATTGAATATCCTGTTTAGCTAGGAAATGCATCAAATGATGGAAGTAAAATGGTTTGCAAATGCATTTCATCAACTTTTAAGTCATTAATTTAATCTTTTTATCTTTGCAGCCCAAGAAAATAAACCTCTTTAAAGCATGACAATTATCAGATAATCTGAATTTCGAAATTTGCAAAAGTGTTTGCCTCTGCACGCATATAATCTCTGCTGGAGATAATTAACTAATCACTGATTGCTCTAAAAATAACTTTATTGAACGGAAAGGCTATGTCTACAAATTATTTGCTTGGTTAATTACATTCAAGATGTTTCGAACACAGCTGATGTGTCGATTCCTTTCCTGTATTTCTCTGAAAATGCCTGTAGCCTTGCCTTAGCACATTGATTAAATGGATTTCCTTCCAGCAACCTGGATATGGTGATTACATTCACATACAGGAGAGAAGAGATAGAGAGCTGTGGGGAAGCTTCCTTGCCTAAGCTTTTTCGGTTAAAACCAGACACTCTGTTGCCTGAGAAAAACATGTGAACGTCAATAGCTGCCCCTCTCTAAATCTAGAGATTTAGTTTCTCTTTCCCCCTATGGAACGACTACAGTATTGATTGGGCCCCAGTTTCTCTCAACAGTTAATCTCTACTTGTGTCCAGTTTCATGTTTCCTCTATTACAGAATAAGCCAGTCCAGGACTCAATAATGATGGTCTGCTGACCCCTGGCCAGTGTTACTAGAGAGAGAGTTACTAGCTGACTGACACGGATGAACTTTTGACAAAATTAAGAGAAATACTTGACTGAGAAGCATCTGTTAAAATGGGTTAAAATGACAAACCAATTAATATGCCATCATTTTCAAACAAATAAGTTTGAAATAATTTATAGGTTGTTTAGTGGTATAATTTCTAGATATTATTTCAAATTGAATTATTATTTTTAATAGTTTTTTATGATAATTAATAAAGAAAAATGGTTAGTAAAATATAAATAAAAATAAAAATCGGCCACATAAAAATAAAACCAAAATCATATAAACATAAAAAAACAAAAATATACATAAACAAAAATAATGGAAATATATCTGACAAGCAAAACAAAACAAAACAGGAAGAAAAAAACATGACTTTATAGCTCTCATGGAGTTTATCCATAGCTGTATAATTTCTAGATATTATTGCAAATTAAAAGTACAATTTGTAATTGTTTTTTGTAATTGTAATTGTTTTTCATAAGAAAAATTAATAAATAAAAACATTAAAAAAAATCAGTCACATTTAAAAATAGAAATACATAAAAATAACAAATAAAATTGGACAACTGATAGGAAAGGATTTTTAAAAAGGATTTTTAATCTTTATTGTTGAGCCTTACCGTTCAGTCCTGTTTCACAATTTATATGTAACCATGAATGTATATTTAAATGTAAATCATTTACATTAGCTAATTAGTGACACTGAAAACACTTGGTTTTTATATTATTGGTGTACTCCAATTAGTTCACTTTATTTTAGTTTTTCGGAATCCATTAAATAATTACAATTAAATCCTTTATTGCTATTAAAAAGACAAGAGTGACTGATGCAGAAAATCCAGTCTAATAAAATGAGTTTGCTGCTTCAATAAATTCCAGCTAAATCCAGCCATAACTGGAATCAACCTCAGCAGACAAAAAGCCAAATAACATCTGGTCCAGCGGTCACAATGCACAAACAATCCCAGCATCCAAACAAGCCTCTGCCATGCTGTCATACGTGTCACGAGAGATGGAGTCAAAATTCCCCCCTTTTCCTAAACTATATTGACAAGTCGAGTCCTAAACAAGCGCTAAAGCAGCTGTCACACACACATGCACACGCACACTCCCAGCAGTCTATCCCGCTGTATAAAAGCAGTTCACTCTCTAACAATAGATTTCCACTGCTCCAGTGAGCCCATCAGTGCCTGTAACTGGCACGATAAACAAGGAAATCCTATCTCCTCAGAACAGATAGAGGAAAAAACTCCTTTGCATCACACAGCACATCAAAATACATTCACGATAAGAATAAACAGAACCCCATCGTCAGGAAGAGAGTGGTCCAAGATTTATGCATGCTTTATCAGACTTGAGCGGAGAGAGAGAGAGAGAGCAAGGAATGGATAGTGTCGAGAAGAAGAGGTATGGCAAATGATAAAAGAGCATGTGATGGGAAACCGAGGGCGGGAAGCCGAAGCTGAGAGAGCAAGGTTAAAAAAAAACAAATAAATAAAAAGCAACGACCGAGTTTTTTCTGACTTTCCGCTTGCCTCTTGACTCTCTGCATCCATCTCTATGCCCCATTAATTCTCTATGCCTCTAAATCAAATCTCCTCATGTCTTATTGTGTGGGTGGACTTTGAATTATTTCTCACAAGAACCCACAGGGGGGTAAATTATGATCAACCGGAGGTACAGAGAGAAATAAATCACCCTGAAATGAAATCCATGATGCTAACTAGGAGGAGGGCGATGCCAATGAATTGAGTCATATCGCACTAACATGTACTTACGTTCGCCTGATGCTGTGCTACGCAATGATTCAAGGGAGGACAAACAAAATTATGCTTGTTAAAACTTGCATTTTTTGATCGTAATAAATGTGAAAATTAAATAAAAGCTGTGAAAATGATAATCATGCCCACTGTTGACTCACTACAGGAGACCTGGGGATTGTACTCATCTGCTAATTTGCTTTAACTCTATTTGAACAACATCGGTGCTTTGAGGTACTGATTACAACATTAGTCCCACTCGTGTGGGGTTGTAGGCTCCAATCATCACATAAAACCCACGGGTCTCATCTAAAACTTCTAAAAAACAACAAAACAAAAAAAACAGTCTGTTCGATGACTATCTGATGCGAACAAAGCTGGAAAGCACTTTTTTTGATCTGGTTTATTGTGACTGCCTGGCTTTTTATGCTTTTGCAATGCCAAAAACTCTGACTTGGCATGAATAGGCATTTGGACTAAAAGCTTCCACTTTATTTTTGGCTTGGAGGATACCGGACATGTGACCCCAACTGCCTCTTTATCAATTCCTGTTACTTTGTCACGGGCCACTCTGAAAAAAATACATGGCAAATGACTTACATTTTGACAAAGGGGTCTGAGTAGCCATTCGAATCCATGGCGGCCAGGTGGGCACAACGAATAATTCCCACAACTAGAGAACTCTTCTCTGTGACGTACAGCAGAGATACTAGGATACGGCCACGCTAGAGAAACAGAGACAGACAGACAGGCTTGTTTCCATTGATCAATATTCACACCATCAATAATACATTAAACAATATATGTCAGTAGGGTACAACCGGGTTAAATATCCCCTTAAGAACAATGTGATTGTTTTTCTAGTCCAAAATAAAATGACAGATTTTTATATTTATTTATTTATTGGAATATTTATTTTTATTGTATTCAGATGTAGTATTAAACTATATATGTATATATATATTTTATATAAATTATATATATATATATATACACACACACACAATTAATTTAATATATTTTGCCTTTAATAACCTTTTAACTTAAACTAAAGAACAACTTATAGTAAATGAACATTATATATATTGCAGTTAGAATATTAGTTCAGGCAAAAATTATAAGAATGTTGTCTCAAAACACTAACAAAGTTTGGGATCAGACAGATTTTTTTTAGCTATTTTATTTAGCAAGTATGCATACAATTGACAATTCATAAAGTAACATTTAAAATGTATAAAATTTAACCTATAACATTCTATTTGAAAGAAATATTTTTCCATTTTTCACAAAAATATTAAGCAGCACAACTGTTTCCAGTTTTGATAATAATAAGAAATGCTTCTTGACCATCAAATCAGCATACTACAAAGATTTCTAAGGGGAAAATGGCTGGAGTGATGGCTGCTGAAAAATCCTCATTATCATTATTTTGAATTGTAATAATATTTCACTATATCACTGTTTTTACTGTGCTTTTGATTGAATAAATGCAACCTTGGTGAGCATAAGAGACTTTGGGAAGGTAGTGTGAGTACAGTATATACTTAAAACTCCCTGAGCAAAGAATGTTTTTCTGTTCATTTAATATATTACAAAATTTCATAACCTGCTAAAATTAAAGAATTACTTTTAGTTAGAGAACACCATATAGCCTACAATATTAGTACAGGCAAAAAATATAAGAATTTTCTCTCAAAATGTTCATGATAATTTTAGAGATTCTCATTAATGACATCAGAAAAAAAAAAAATGTAAAACTTATTTTAAATGAAATTACCTCATAATCAGCTACTGAATATGATAACCTCATTGACCAGGACAGTTTATCAGTCCAAAGTGGAAAACAAGTGTTCAGAAAAGTGCTTTGGTTGCTAATTGGTGTTTTGGGATAATAAAAATCAGGTCCTTTTATCCTGGGGGCTTTGTCCTCGTTTTGCCCTCAACATGAGTATTCTACATTCAGGGCAGTTTCAGTGTAAATAGGGAGTTTGCAGAGCTCTCAAGTATGGGATGGAAAGTATCGGATCTTTACCTCCTCTTCTGCAACAGGAGCCCCAGAATCTACTGCCTGGCTGTTACCCTCCCGGGTCTGTAAGACCATAGAAAGGTTATTAATAATACAGCAAATACCCAAACACTAAATTATGCATAGTACAAATTCCAACGGACGTAACCTCACAACAGCCACAATGACTCACACACACACACCTGTGCAATTCTCTCGAGGCCCATGTTGTATTTCTTGCTCTCTCCTTCCTTTAGTTTCTTGAGGGCTACCCTGACTTCACCTATGAACTCATTCCGTCCTAAACGATCCATATCACACACACACAGCCTGGAAGAGAGAGAGAGAAAGATGGCACTCAAAATTCTTCAGCTCAACTCTCAAGACAGAACGTGTTAAGCATATCACACGCACAGCCATAGAGAGAGAATACGTCATCTAAGAAGATGAGGCTCTGAGCTGAGAAGTAGGTGGTATTGACTAGAGGCTGACCATAATATTGTTTTTGACCATTTAATTTCTGCTGATAAAAGCTTTCAGAACCATCGGATATTTGGAAATATTAACACTTATGTTAAAATAAAATGAGTCAATCTGCAAGGCTAGATTGCTGTTTAAAAATAGTCACACTATTAATTTTGAAACGTTTCATGCATCGCTATTCAGTGGCAGAGCTAATAAATCTACAGTGTCACAAAATAAAACAAATGACACTGTATCTGAATTGAGCATTTGCAATCTGAATAAATCATAATGATTTAAAATGCATGGTTATGGCAAAGAAACCCATCAACAACAACAAAAAAAAGTTACTATCTTTTGTAATGTCTTTTTGGATGCAGATCTAAAAAAAAACAAAAACAAAAAAAACAGTGCAGACTGTGCAGCCTGATTCATGAATGAATAGTTCATGAGAGCCTTCTTGATTCATTGGAATTGACACTTATGAGCCAGCTCTTTTAATAAATGAATCAACTTTCATTTTTATTTTCTTATCTTAAATCAACTTGTGTATGCTTGTAAGTTTCCTTATGTTGATTTTGTTTACGTATGATATTGATTGTTTAGTAATCCTGCTGTGGGTGTGGGGGATTGGTTGAGCATGTCTTCTAGTATGTATGTGTTGTGTACATGTTTTGTATAGTTGTTTTGTTTATGTTGTAATATTTAGTTTTTTGTTTTTTGGACCCCCCTTGAAAATGAGATGTCACATCTCAAGGGGCTATCCTTTCAATAAATTCAAATTTTAATGAGTCAAAAGTCTCCACAACTGCAGAGTAATTCATTAGTCTATTTGATTCATTTACTCATCAGTTACTGGAAAAAAATGAACACTTGTGTTAGTTTTTTGCACAGTTTACATCATTCAGTTTGTGGTGGCTGCTGCCGCTGTTATGAAGAATCACTCTCAAAGTCTTGGGGTTTTGATGCCAGAAGATAGACTTTATTACAAGAACAAAACCGAGAAGTTTTCTGCAGAAAAAAATCTCCCGAATGCTTTTGAGCTGTCTCTTTTATACAGTTTTTCCTTTAAGGCGTGTTCCATACATTTCATAGAGTTTTCCTTACACATACAATCTGATTCCTCCCTAGAGAGAAGGGGCCCTAAGACGTGTTATGGTATAGGCAAAAGCCCCCCTATATTCCTCCAGATGTTTCTTGTCTGCATATTTCAGCCACGTAGGCACTTTTTACCCAGTGGCCTCAGCCACGTAGGCACTTTTTACCCAGTAGCCTAAGAGTATAATGGAAGATCAAATAGATATATTGATGGCAAGATTCACCTTGATTATACTTGATTAATTCATGCTTTGACTAATAAAACTCTTCTTCAAGTTCAATAGCACCTTTATGCAAATCTAGAATATTACTAAAATCACTTTTAACAAAATTAATTCAGGTTAAAATGACTTCTGAAACTGAACTGAGCCAATCTGAAAGACTAGATTACTGTATAAAAAGTGTCACACTATTAATTTTGAAGCATTTCATGCATCACTATTCGGTGGCAGAGCTACTAAATTTAAAGTGTCATGACAAAATTAATGATACTGTATGCGAGTTGATGACTTGCAATCTAAATAATTCATAATGATTTAAAAGACATGGTTACTGAAAAAAAAAAAAAACTCGTCTTGTCGGATGCACATGTAAAAAAACAAATAAACAGTGCAGCCAGTGAAGTCTGATTCAAAAATAATTCATAAGAGTCTATTTGATTCATTACAATTAAGTACTGAATTGACACTTATGAGCCAGTTCTTTTAATAAATGAGTCAACTTTAATGAATCAAAAGACTCCACAGCTGCAGAGTAATTTTTTGAATCATTCAAACGAATCATTCACTGAATCTGCCAGAATGCTTACTGAATTAACATTTGACTCACTAAACCGCTTCATAAATTTAATTCATGTCTGACTTGAAACAAAGCTCTTTCACAGTGTTTTGTGTCCTTAATCCTCTATGGATGACATTACGAAATATGATGAGAGACTTTAATCAGCATAATTACTGACTGGTTGCTCGGTTTCATAAAGGCAAAGTAACACATTGCAATTTTTTTTTTTTAATATTATAATATTTTAAAAATAATATTTTAATATATATATTATAAATGAATACATATTAAAATATGCTATTATAAATATATAAATATGCCATATTTTTTCATCAATATATCAATTTTAAAAACTACTGGTTAATCTGCTCTTTTCCCCACCGTAGTTATTGGACCCATTATCGGTCAATCTCTAGTATTGACACTGAGTAAGAGGGAGATTAAGGGAACAAAACAACAACAGCAACCAGAATGAGAAAAGAGGAATTTAAGCAAAGTGTACAATGTAAGAAAAGACAGATGGTTTTTACGTCAGCGACAGAGATTGAACAGAAAAAGAAAACTGAGGAAAGAATGCATAAGGCAGAAAAAACAGGATGAGGAGACAAATACCCAAATGTAGGCGAGGAAGAGCTGAAGTGTTAATGTGGGTGTCAAAGAGCGAGAGTGCGAGAGGCTGCACGTAAGCAGATGACACTGACATCATGATCTCATTGGCTTCTCACTTCCTTCTAGGGCTCGATTAGTCATGCCTTCCAGCCAGGTGTGTACACATGCTCACATATGCACACACACTCGTGTGGAGGTGGATAACAGGTGCTCTCTACTTCCTGTAACCTGTCCTGGGGACCGTTGAGCTTTTCCTTGTTAATGTCAGTCATAGTGATTATGTTGAAAGTTTGCATGCATATGGAAGTCACCTGCAAGCAGGACATCCAAAAGACAGGTACTATTCAGTGTTTATTCAGTACTGAACTGTGAGTCAGATGAGTCATGGGCAGACCCACGCAGAACCAGTGCCTCCAGGATTTCACAAAAAAGCTCCACAGGTTTCTGCAGAATTTGACTGCCCGATATTCTGAATTTTTTACGTTTATTAAGTGGTTCATATGCTAATTTGATTAATGATTTCAGCTACCAGTAAGAATGCAGTACACTTGACTTGACTTTAAACATCTTACAGTATCTAAAACTGTTCCACACAATGATAGAACAATGTACGGATGGACAGATGGACGGATGGATGCATGGATGGATGGATAACTAGAATGATAGAATGATGGAAAGATTGACCAATAGAACGATGGATGGATGCATGGATGGGTGGATGGATAGATAGATGGACGGAAGGATAGAATGATGGATGGATGGATGGATAGATGGACGGATGGATATCTAAAATGATGGCTAGATTGACCGACAGAATGATGGATGGATGGATGGATGGCTAGAATTATGGATAGATTGACAGATTGAACAATGGATGGATGGACGGATGGATAGCTAGAACGATAGAACGATGGATAGATAGATAGATAGATAGATAGATAGATAGATAGATAGATAGATAGATAGATAGATGGACAGATGGATGGATAGCTAGCATGATAGAATGATGGAAAGATTGACTAATAGAGCAATGGATGGATGGATGCATGGATGAATGGATAGACAGATGGACGGACCGATAGAATAAAACGGATGGATTGCTAGAATAATAGAATGATGGATAGATTGACCGATAGAACCATGGATGAATGAATGGATGGACCAACTGAACGATGGATGGATGGATGGATAGATGGATTGACGGCTGGATAGATGGATGGACAGACAGATAGCTAGAATTATATAATGATGGGAAGATTGACCAATAGAATGATGGATGGATGGATGGATGGACTGATAGAACAATGGATGGATGGATGGATGGATAGCTAGAATGATAGAATAATGGATAGACTGACCGATAGAACTATGGATGGATGAACTGATAGAATGATGGATGGATGAATGATGGACAGATTGACTGATAGAATGATGGATGGATTGACCGACAGAATGATGGATGGATGAATGAATGGCTAGAATGACAGAGTGATGGACAGATTGACTGATAGAATGATGGGTAGATGGATGGACAGATAGCTAGAATGATGGATGGACAGACCAATAGAGCGATAGATGGACGGAGGGATGGTTGGATGGATGGATTGACAGATAGAACGATGGATGGTCGAATGGATAGCTAGAAAGATAGAATGATGAATAGCTAGAATGATAGAATTATGGATAGACAGACTGATGGATGGATAGAATCAGTGAATGAATCTAAATAATTTTTTTCACTATGATAAATCTAATTCCTCCACCCATAATTGTTGAAAATGTTGAAAAGTTATCAAAAATCTCCTTCTACAACTGTATATTACATCAAACTTCTGATTGGTGGTAATTGTTGCATCATGCATTTCCACTCTAGTGAGGGTAGAAAAACGATGCTTTAAAGTGTCACGTCTGGTTAGGGCACAGAGTCAGGGTGTTTTTAAAATGTGGCAAAACAAATTTGTCAGCTAAGCTCCTAAAAGACCACTCAACTCACACTGCCTGCTAATAAACAATGAACACACATACTTTACGCTTCAGTGACATCCGTTATGATGACGACTCCGGTAATAGCATAGGATGCTTTCCTATAATGGCACAATAGCACTATTGATAACGCATCCATTCTTCAGAAAATGTTCCCTGCCAATAGCCTGCCAGCAGCAGTCATTGTTCTCATGTGGGAAATGACATTCACATGACAAAAGACAAGCTGATGATAGAAAAGCAGTTTATTGACAAAGGGCCATATGGAAGGAGATAAAGTAAATATTGAACTACTATTTGCTCTGGATAACACCTCCAAAATCTTGCATAAAATATGAATTCCTCTCGCCTTACCCTTCACTGAACAACTGCAGCCGGACTTGTGATCGGCCAGCTGTCACAGCCCAGATACAGTCACTGTGACAAGGTGCTGACGCTGCCCATGGTGACATACTCCATCTATGCCCTGGGCTCCGACAACCTGCTCTTTGGGATGATGGTCACAGAGCGTAACAGAGCAGAAAGAATCATCGACTCAAACTCATCCCTTGGGATTCCAAAGTGGTGAGAATCCATGTTCACCACAAGAAACAAGATCGGAACGTATCACTTCTGGCAGAATGTATGCATCTAAATGTTTTTTTTTTTTTTAAATCTAGAAGAAGTTTCTGATAAAAAATAATTCACAATTTGTACAAATATCTCAGCACACAGTACTGCAGAAGCAAAATTCTCTGGATTGAAGCGCTGAGGTAAATCGCGGTTGTGTTAAAAACCCTTTCAGCATGAAGCTCAAATTTTTCACGGTCTCAACCAAAAAGTGGAACAAGTAAAGCAAGCGGCTTCGCTCTCTCTTTATCTCTGCCTCTCTCTCATCCTGCGAGAGCACCTGCTAGGTTTGTTTCCCAGCTGTGGATCACAAGGGTTTCTATTACATTTCTAGAGAAATTGCCCCCATCTCGTTCTGTCCTCTGAGATTTATTGCTCAAATTGTAGCGTACCTCTACACAGAAGGTTAGACCCAAGTGTGGGTGTTACCCTAAGGCTATTGTGTGTTATTACACTACTGAGATGTCCACTACATGCTGTCAAAGACACACACACATACACACGATGTGCTCCGAGTGACAATGTGCTTCTGGAGAGTTGACTTGACCTCAAAGTAATGAAATTCACACATGCACACACACAAATGGCTCACACATGTTCTCATTGTCACTAATAAGTTGGACGGAGACACTCATGGGATCTGACAGACAGCCATATGTTCAAAGGTGAATTGGAAGTGCAAGTAGAGCCAAAAATACTTGAAGCTGGTGAGGATCATGGGAAACAGTACCTGAGGGTTTTGGTGGTCATGTCAGCAGCCGTTATGCCGTGATAGATGAGCGTTTCGTTCCACACTGGATTCAGCGTGTTCTTTAAAGTCTTAGTGCGCAATTTATTTGCCTGAAAAAGAGAGGGAGAGACCATTAGTCTAATGTTGATGAATCCTGATTATTGTAAATGAGGGAGAGTGAGCTTCAGTTAGTCATTAGCATAAGACACGCCCAAACCATCTCCATATAAGGGCTTCCACACAACCTTTCCTATCCATTCATCACTCTCTGAAAACACGCTCTAAAGATCATTTTCACCTGAGCACATACAGCAATATTTTCTGCATTTTCTTGCAAAATCTATCTCAGACTGAGCTGTATTGGACATAATTTTTATTACTTTGAAAGTAACAATTGAAGTAAGATTTATTGTGGGGTATAGTGAAGTTGTATTATTAATTTTATTATCTATATATACTGGTTTGGGCAGCAGGATTACTATATATAAGACCAGCCTAAACCAGAATTTTCAGGACCAGGGGCCCATTTCAGAAAGGAGGTTAAGTGAAAACTCTGAGTATGTTAACCCTGAAATGAGGGAAACTCTGGGTTTTCCGTTTCAAAATGGGAGGTTTGTCAAACTCGAGAAAGCAGGGTAAGTCAAGTCCGTTTCTGAAAGAGAGGTAACTTTTACTCAGAGTCAGTTACCGTGGTAACTTACTCTGTGAACCTAACCTGGTCGGGAGCAGGTTTTCTTCGCTAAACCCAGAGTTTCTCTCGGTCTCCTCCCCCGTTTTACAGCGTAAGCGATGTTTAAATAGCTTATTAATTCATGCACGCTGCAAAAAATGCTTTTCTTGCTGAGAATTTTTGTCTTATTTCAAGTACAAATATCTAAAAATTATTAAGTTAAGATGCATTTTCTATAGATATAAAATGGTATAATTTAGTCTTGTTTCCTGGGGGGTTTTCCTTTTAAGTGCAAACATGTAAAATTGTCTGCCATAAGAAAAATAATCTTAATGCAAACGGAAACAAGAATATTTTTAATTTCTTACCCCATTGGCAGATAAAGTCTGCAGATAAATTTGCCATTGGCAAAATAAGAAAAATGCACTTAAATTCGTTTTTTTTTTCCTTCATGGAAACAAGACTAAATACCTTATGTTATTTTTATTATCTTATTAATTTATTTATTTTTTGCCATATTCACATGCATATTTATTTGAGCGGTACCATTTTAAATGGTAGTTTTCTTTAAAACATCGGCGATGCAGAGCACATTAGTAAGAGCGCTGTATGCAGACCTATAAGAAAAGTGTGCGTCCCTCTCACACTCTTTCTGAGAATTTTTTTCCTGTGCACAAATCCGTCAAAGAGGAGTTTCACAGGACTGTAGGTCAGTGGTGTAGCAATCGGTTTAAATGAAGCTAATCTGATAAATAACGTTCACTTGATAACATCTTGCTGCAACCTCTGGAAGAATTTAGATTTTCCTTCAGGATTTCCAGTGTGGTTGGATGCATTGATGACAAGCATATTCATCGCACCTTCTGAAAATGAAACTGATTACTGTATGGAATGGAAGGATGCCAGATGTAAGGGTAGTTTGAGATATATGCCGTAACCACAGCTGTTAAATAAACACAAATTATTCACAATTTATTTGGTTATCTTTATTTCCTATAAATACAAAAGCAAAAGTTATTCTTTTTCCTTTTGTATTTTAAAATTCTTCCAATACTTGACCAGCTCCTCTTCATCTGTCAGTGGTGCTGGTGCAGGTTCTCCCCCCTTTTTGGGTGCCTCTGCCTTCTTAAGCTGTCGACTGAGTGCAAGTTAATTTTATTACTCTAATTAAGAAATGTAACAGGTTGGATAAGAGAATATTTACTTATGTGAAAAGAGTGTTAGGAAAAAAAAAACAGCAGTGCAGTGAAATAGACACTGAATGATATTTAATGTCAAATGTTTGAAAAATCATTTAGCCTACACCCATGAACCTTTCATACTTAAAGCTTTACCTTGTTTGAATTGTGTTTTTATAGGCTACTTCATTTTTAGCTGCTGCCAGCTTTTTTATTTTGTTTGTTTGTTTTTTGCCATGGGATACCATTAAAATGAATATTAGTTCAATAATTTACAGTTTTCACCTCTGATATTATAACAGTTATTAAGTTATTAACAGTTATTAAGAATTAAAGTTACACATTGACAGAAGTACGCAAGCGGAAGTCTTTTTGGCGGGAGCTGTTGCCATGGTGAATCGTAATTTCGGTGCTCCACTGATCATGACTTTTCATAGTTGTGGTGCACGTGCTAAACTCAGAGTCAACCTACTCAAAGTTGAATGAACTAACACAATTCTGCTGTTCTGAAACCGAAAACTCTGAGTTTTCAATCTCTCGGTAAGTCAACTCAGAGTTCAAGTTTAAACTCAGAGTTGGTTGAACCTCCTTTCTGAAATGGACCCCTGGTTGATCAAGTTTACTTGTGCTTGTTAGTGCTGGTTTGATTGTTCACAAAAATAAATAAAATAAATAAATAAAAAATAAAATAAATATTTAAACATCTTCTAAAGATGCATTTACTTGAGACCGGGAAGCAAAGTCTTATTCACAAAATTGTGCAGGATAAGAAGACTTATTTTCAGAAAATATAGCTTATAATTTTGCTTTTCTTACCCCATTTTTAAATATTTAACCTTAAATCAAGAAAATTATAGGAAAAATAAACTTAATTCAACATACATTCTCTGAAAACAAGAATTTATCTTTTTGGAATGAGGCTTAGACATTTTTACTGGAACACAAGATAAAAATACTGATGAAAACAATGACTTTTTTCAGTGCAGGTGAGGTTGAAACGCTTTCTCAAACATTATTCCATTAAAATGGAACTTTAATTTATCACCATACCCCCAGTGGAATGTTTCCACGACTTTCACACAATGTCATCATAGAACAGCACCATGAGCTTATTACTGGGACAGTCCCCCTGGAGCAATGTGGGGTTAAGCGCCTCGCTCAAGGGCATAATGGTGATGGTCAAGCAACCCTGCGGTCAACAGCCTAAGCCTTAACCACTACACCGCATCACCCCGATACATCCTAAATGAAGAAACTGAGCTCTAAATTCACCGCTAAACCAGAAGCTCAATCATCCCCAAAATAAACATTCTTTCACATTTCACCACCTAAGAGCATTCGGTGAAATAATTAACACCCCCAAGCTCCATCTGTGCAGAAATTACCACTGCTGTAAATAGTTTCTCAATTTAAAGAATCTGTTAGAATCAGATGCTGCTCAGATGTGCTACAGTTGTTTGCACTTTGTGCAGTGGGTGGTGATGTAGTGGTTAAGGCTCTGGGCTAAGAACTGGAAGGCTGCTTCAATTCCTACAAAGTGCAATCCGTGAGTCATCACCACTGTGCCCTTGAACAAAGCACTTACTCCCAGGTTGCAATAAAAGTTATGTAGTAATCTTGTATAAATGTCACAGAAATATGTACAAATATGGATTTGCACATAACTGCACATTAAATATCAAATATGTTTGGAATGACTGTGATACTGCACCACATTTTTGTGTTGACATTTTTTTTGGCTTGCCATAAAAAACAAAACAAAACAAAAAAAAAACAATGCAAAAAAAAAAAAAGTAACACCTAGTAACAATGCTGCGATCAGTCCCGGAATGAGCCCTGTGTGAACAAAAGTAAAAAATATGTGCATGTGTTTTTTCATTTCACAATGAAAAAATATGTGAAAACTGGAATGAGGCAGAGATCAGGGAGCTCCTCACTATCCATGCTGAAGCTGAGATCGTTTGCCAGCTTAGTGGAATGGTACACGTCACATTACACATTACATCCTAATGTCACATGTCTTTATGGGATTTTTAGGGGATGTATGCCAACGCATGCACGGATTCCGGAAAATCACTTGGCAGTGTGAATGAACCAAAATCAAACAATCCCAGGACAAATCATGGGACACACTATCCGTGTATTTTCCAGAATCTCTATGTGAAGGAGGCTTTGCTTTCGGATCATAAAATTAAAAGGACAGATCTAGACAGGTGGTGCTGGGGAAGTGGTGGGCTAAGACGAGGACATGCATACGTGCAGACATAGCATTCATTGAATATATCCTGGTTATACAGGTAAACGGTAATGAGTATGTTAATCTGATTGGCTGGGAACATTGAATTAAACGCAAGTAGAGTTTCATGGTTGAACTATTCATTTTGTTCCATGTGTTTAACCAAAAAAAAAAAATTAAATATGAAAAGGACAAAGAGAAACTTAGGACACAAGGACAGAAGTAGAGATAGAAGTTTAAACAAACTACATAAATCGTTTGAGGCAGTGGTGTCATGTACTTTTGCAGTCCTTGCTCACTTTGTGGCCAAGCTGAGATAAGATGGAGAAAAAAACAAAACACTTTTTAGCTACTTAGTTTATGTAAATGTAAGACTCAGGTGCAACTCAGCTGGACTCTCCAAATTTAGATAAGTAAAAGTGCCAGTGTTTCAGAACCTATTTTACCTGCAATAAATTACAACAAATAATTTTTGAGAAATAGGATTTCAGATCTACTTGGAACAAAATTCTGAGGGGACACATGCTCCTAGTTTGAATGGGCATGATGTATCTGGGTAGAGATGACAGTGGGAGAGATGAAGAGAGAGAGTCAGTCAGGGAGGACAGGAGAGGAAACATCATTTATCTCTTCTCCCTCAGGTGAAAGGCAGACATCTGCTCACCTACTTTGCAGAGGAGAGAGAGAGGACGAGAGGCTTTCCCCAGCTCACCTCCCCTCTGTCACACACACACAATCATCATTACCCCTTCTGTTTCTAACCCTAAAATCTGCTCCCTCCCCATTCTCAGATACATACACTTGTTTACCTAGCTACCTAAATGAGGACTAATTATGTAAACCTCTATTGTTTGTATTTAAACTAATTATATAACTAACCCAAACTATAACCTTTTGAAAATAACCTCATAGAAGGACTGACAGACGGACGGACGGACAGATAGATGGAGAGATAGACAGACAGACAGATATATGGATGGACGGACAGATAGACAGACAGACAGACAGACAGACAGACAGACAGACAGATAGATAGATAGATAGATAGATAGATAGATAGATAGATAGACGGATGGACAGACAGACAGATAGAAGGACTGACAGATGGACAGGTAGATAGATGGACAGATAGACAGAGAGATAGATGGACAGACAGACAGAAAGATGGAGAGACAGACAGACAGACAGAGATAAATGGATAGACGGATGGACAGAAAGACAGATAGAAGGACTGACGGATAGACAGATGGACGGACAGATAGGTAGACAGATGGACAGATAGTCAGACAGACAGATGAAGAGACAGACAGACAGACAGATAGATAGATAGATAGATAGATAGATAGATAGATAGATAGATAGATAGATAGATAGATAGATAGATAGATGGACAGACAGATGGACAGACAGATGGACAGATAGAAGGACTGACGGACGGACGGACAGATAGATAGGTGGACAGATAGATGTAGAGATAGACGGACAGACAGACAGATAGATGGACAGATAGATGGAGAGATAAGACAGACAGAGATAGATGGATAGACAGATAGACAGATAGAAAGACTGATGGATGGACAGACGGATAGGTAGATAGATGGACAGACAGACAGACAGAAAGATGGACAGACAGACAGACAGACAGACAGACAAAGATAGATAGACAGACAGACAGACAGACAGAGAGATAGATGGACAGACAGATGAACAGATAGAAGGACTGACGGACGGACGGACAGATAGATGGTCTGATAGACGTAGAGATAGACGAACAGACAGACAGATAGATGGACAGATAGACTATGAAGGTAAATTAATGCCTAAAAGATTTGCATACGCAGGGTAAGAGTTGTGGAAGTGTACATAAGACTGCAAGCATAAATTAAATTTGCATGCGCAAGAGAAGCTTTGTAAAGGTGTAAATCACGTTTCAAGCTTAAGAAAAAATGATTTGCAGCATTTTACTGTTACTCGTAAGTGTAATTCATGTATTGTGAAACTGCAGCTTCATGCTAACGCAAAATAAATATGATCTGCATTCTTCTGACTTCCATTTTTCCACGCTCACACTTTTGGCACGTTGTTTTCGCTAAAATACGGTCAAAAGTACCGCAAGCCTTTGAACAGTGATTTGCAAGCAAAAAAAACAGTTTAAAGAACTGCAAAACGGATTGACTGCATAGAACCAATAATAAAAAAAAAAAACTGTTGCAAATGTACAAATGTTCCGCTGGTGTTTGTTGGATTAGTGCGAGCTGACCAGAGCTACAGGCGATTGACCGTAAGTACTGCCGTTCACTTTGTACATGTTTAAATGGCCGGTCCTTCAGCGTTTATGTTAACCCCTTCCTCTCTGGTGCATTGATTTCAAAAACAAGCTCAGATCATGAATCTTGAGTGTTTTAGCTTTCAAATGATATATAGTTAATGATAATTGATTGAATATTGTTCTAAAACAAAGGTAATAAAAAGCGCAGACACGCCCCCCCGCCCCCCCACAGCCCGTGTACGGGCCGATGCTAGTTAACAGGCTAAATGACTTGTGCATGTGGGGAAAAAGTTCCCGAAATAATCTGATATGTACAGCTCCGTCTTTCTGTTCTCTGCGCTTACAATTTTGGCACGATTCTCTCACTCGCTAAGTTTTGCAAGCGTGAGGGGGAGGGCGGGTCCACCACCTTCTTGTAGCCAATCAAATGAGGCTCTCGCTGACTCTCCATTTAATCTTATCCGATTGGTTCAATAAACACATCATACGCCAAAACATTAATCTTTAACGAGAATCGTGCCAAAATTGTAAGCGCAGAGAACAGAAAGACGGGCTGTACATATTGGATTATTTCAGGAACTTTTTCCCCACATGCACAAGAAGTCATTTAGACATTTGCAACAGTTTGTTTTTTTTACACATACAGATTGGTTCTATGCAGTCAATCCGTTTTGCAGTTCTTTAAACTGTTTTTTTCGCTTGCAAATCACTGTTCACAGGCTTGCAGTACTTTTGACCGTATTTTAGCAAAAACAATGTGCCAAAAGTGTGAGCGTGGAAAAATGGAAGTCAGAAGAATGCAGATCATTTTTATTTTGCATTAGCATGAAGCTGCAGTTTCACAATACATGAATTACACTTACGAGTAACAGTAAAATGCTGCAAATAATTTTTTCTTATGCTTGAAACATGATTTACACCTTTACAAAGCTTCTCTTGCGCATGCAAATTTAATTTATGCTTACAGTCTAATGTACACTTCCACAACTCTTACCCTGCGTATGCAAATCTTTTAGGCATTAATTTACCTTCATAATAGACAGATAGATAGATGGAGAGGTAGACAGACAGATAGATGGATAGACGGACGGACAGATAGAAGGACTGACGGACAGACGGATGGACGGACAGGTAGATAGATGGACAGACAGACGGAGAGATAGATGGACAGGCAGATAGATGGACAGATAGACAGATATACGGAGAGATAGACAGACAAACAGACAGACAGACTGTCTGACAGATGGATGGACAGATAGACAGATGAAAAGAACGATCTATAGATAGAATGACAGAATGATGGATATATAGAACAACAGATAGACAGATGGACAGAGAGAGGGACAAATAGATAGACGGACAGAAAGATGAATAGACAGGCATTGGACAGAAAGATAAAGAGATTAAAAAAGATAGATAAAAAGATAGATAAATAGAATGACAGACAGACTAATACTAATTGTATTTATATTATGTGTCTATTATTTAGTAATTTGTTTTTAGCTTTGTCCACAAAGAAGGGGATGTCATGTTTTACTATCCTTGTGGGCAGAAGCATCATGCCCATGAAGTTAATTTTAAAAGCAACTTCCAAAAATGTATATTGAGCAAATTAAGGTGTGCGGTTATTTTAAGTAAATAAGGTGTATGTCTAAATTTGGCCAATTCAACTGACCAATTCTGTCATCATTTTTGCACCACCATTTTGCTTCAAACATGCATGGCTTTTTCCCTGTAGCATAAAATGTCAAAACTGCTCTTTTCTTTATAACAATAATGCGTGACGATCGCTGGCTGTCAAGCTCAGTTAAAATTTAGCTTTTGTATATTGAAAAAAAACAGCAACAACAATATATTAGGTCGGGACTTGAACCCGGGTCCCCTTTCACGCTGCACAAAAACTGTAACACTGAACTCATCTCACACAAAACACTACAGAGCAAGCTGAAAAGTGTTTTTCCCCCCGTAGTCATGTCATGCTCTGCCTAGGGCACAGAGTGAGCCAATACCACCGCTGGTACTCCCTGAAAAATGGTGCCACTGCTTGTGGGGACGTTTGCTCCCCTCAATGTAGGCCAAATCGGACCACACACACACACAAACACACACAGCTCACCATCACAGCATTTCTTCCCTAAAATTCTGCTCCCACCCCAGACTCTCGTACTTCAAATACCCTGACATGCACGCTAAACTCCCCAAACTGGGCAATTATCCTGCAACAGCTCGTTTAGCAAATTAGTGTTAAATCAAAGAAACGCTCTGGCTGTGAAGACCCAAACACAGTCTCCCAAACCACAGCCTCTCTTGCGCTCGCTCTCCTGACAGAGCGAGTGCATGTCATTCATTGCCTGAAGAACATGTTGCTTCTCTGCATATTTCATTTCATCTCTCTCTGTCGCTCTGTTCTACTCTCTGCACTGCTGCATTTGAAGCTGGAACCAGCCAAGCTTGGCTATCCTCTCTCTCGCCCCCTGAGGATGCTCAGCAAATGAATAAACACACTTTAATTCCAACAGGCATTAGCAAAAAATACATGTAACAATTCATTAAAACAGCACCAACTGAGCAAACAGCTACTGGGACTTGAGATGAATCATTCAAACCACTATTCATTTAATTGACTTTACCGTGGCAGTACCATGGTACAGTGATGGCGTTAGATGGTAAGACCATACTGAGTGTTTCATATACAGTATTCATTTACCATAGCATTTTAAATTAAATAAAAATGTAACAAAGATTACATATTTCTTGGCCATAAAAAATAATAGCACCATGATAGTATTATGGTAAACTCAAAGAACCATGTTATTACAGTATTATCTAATAGCATCAGATACAAATATGTACCATGGTACTACCATTTTTGTTTTGGAAAATTTACAATGGTACAATTGTATTCCTGGAAATATGTAAATATAATATATATCTATAAACATGCACTACGGTTTAAACATTTGTGATGGTAAGATTTTTAATGTTTTGGAATGAAGTCTATTTTGCTCACAACAGATGCATTTATTTGATCAGAAATACAGTAAAAATAGTAATATTGTGAAATATTATTATAATTTAAAAGAACTGTTTTCTATTTTATTATATTTTAAAATGTAATTTATTCCTGTGATGCAAAGCTGAATTTTCAGCATCATTACTCCAGTCTTCTTAAGTGTCACATGATTCTTAGGAAATCATTCTAATATGCGGATTTGATGTTCAAGAAACATTTCCTATTATACTCAAAACGCTGGTGTTGTTTAATATTTGTGTGCAAACCATGGCATTTTTTTTTCAGAATTCTTTAAAAAAAAAATAGAAAGTTCAAAAGATTTATTTAGAAATCTTTTGTAATATTCTAAATATCTTTACTTTTTTTGATCAATTTAATGCATCCTTGCTGAAAGTATGAATTTCTTTCAAAAATTAATAAATAAATAAATAAATAAATAAATAAAAATCTTCTTTGGAATAATGTGTACTGGTGAATTATTCACAATAAAACTAGAAAAGTGCATTAAGTAAACTTTATTTTCATGTTGACTTCAAGCTTCAATTGTTGAGTGCACTAAAAACATGGTACTTTAGACAATAAAGACTGTTAACCATAAAAACAAGCTCACAATTTGAGTCTGCCCTTCAAGCATTCATCAAAAAATGCTCCTACTTACTTCTACTAGCTTTCCAGCTATTTTCTCTCCAAGTTCCTCACTCAAATTGCATCTTTGCCTGCAACAGCATATGGTTTCACCTGTCTCTCTCTCCTCCTGCCAAATCGGTGCTATCGCATTTTCTTCTAAATATTTTATCCTCATCTTCCACGTCTCTCTTCCCCCTTTTTTCTCTCTCTCCCCCTTTCCTCCCTCCATCTGGCCCAGGGCAGTGAGATTCCCAGAGCAGCAACTTGGGAGAGTGTGTGTGACTCATATCTCATTCTCCATGCTGTGTGATGATGACACACACACACTCAGCCAAGAAGGGCCACTCTCAAGCCCTACAATCTCTCCCTCCCTCTCGCTTTTTTCCTTCTGCTTCCTGCACTTTTTATGGGATGCTGATGGAGTTCCTGCACGGGAAGTAGTTTGTTAAAGGGAATGACTCATCGCTATGTTGTGCCAAAGCTGCGTGACTTTCTTTCATCCATGGAACTTAAAGACGACGTTCAGGTTGCCGTTTTTTCATACAATGAAAGTGGATGGGGACTAGCTATTGTAGCATTTATTGATATTTTGAATTAGGTTTTATTTTTCAAATTATTAGTTTTCATTTTTTATTTAGGTTTTAGTAAGGTTTTAGTAATTGTGTAATGTGGTTTTGTCATTTTATATTACTTAATGAATTTTTAATATTTTATATAGCTTTAATTTTATTTTAGTTTTCGTTTTATAAAAAAAAACCGTCAAACCTATTTCAGCTGTCAATGCAAAATTTAAAATTTTTGTTTTCTTCAGTTTTTTTTAAAGTTTTTCATCTAATATTTATATTTTATTTGGATTTTTTTAATGACTGAAAACATTTTAGCTTTAGTTAAAAACACTGGGTTAAAAAAGACGTTTTAAGCGAGGAAAAGATTAAAATTTAACATGTGACAACTGAAAATCTTGCATAGCAGTTATGGTCACTATTCACTTACATTGTACGGACAATGTTCTCTAGGCAACACTTCTAATATTTTGAAAATTTTGAAGATTTTTTTATATTTTCTTTTTTTTATTTTAGTTTTAGTCATTTTGTGCTTTTTAACATTTCTAAATAGCTTTAATGAATTTTTATTATAGTTTTGTAGTAATTTTAGTACTTAACCTTAAAATACCTTAAAAAAAACTTAAATTAGAAAATGTTTTTCATTTTATATTTACATTTTTTTTTCGTTTTTTTAAATACTATTTTAAATACACTTTAGTTTTAGTTAACAACACTGGGACAAGCCCTCGTAAATGTCATAAATTAGAAATATTGCCTCAACAGCTTCCTAAAATAAATAAGTTTAAAGGAGTAGTTCACTTTCAGAACTTAAATTTTGAAACTGGAGGAGAAAATGAGATGGGAGTTTTTAGACATACTCTAACCGTCTTGAACCGGAAAACACAAGAGTTCAGCAGAGCTAGACAAGATGAGCATTTGAGGTTAAAAAGTATATAAATTGTAAATTTTTTAGAAAATAACCGATCGTTTCGCTAGATAAAACCCTTCTTCCTCGGCTGGGATCGTTTAGAGCCGTTTGAAGTTGGATTGAAACTGCATTTAAACTGCATTTTGGAAGTTCAAACTCGGACGCACCATTATATCGAGAGAAATGCTGAAATGTTTTCCTTAATAAATAATTTCTTTATGAATGAAGAAAGAAAGACATGAACATCTTGGATGACAAGGGGGTGAGTACATTATCTGTAAATTTTTGTTCTGAAAGTGAACTACTCCTTTAAGGTTTTCTTCTAATATTTATATTTTATTTTATTTTTTTAGTGAATTGAGTGAATTACTGAAAACACTTTAGTTTTAGTTAACACTGGGTCAAGCCCTTTTTAAAAATCATAAAAGTAGCCCATATGACTTGTACACTATTGAAACATTAGATGTGACGACTGAAAATCTTTCTTAGCAGTCATGGTCACCATTCACTTCCATTGTACAAACAAAAAAGCTCTTTTTATTTTCCACGAAAGAAGAAGGAATGTCATATGAGGTTGAGTAAAAGAAAATGTTTATTTTTAGGCTAACTATTCCTTTAATAGATCGCATATGGATGCACATGAAACCATGAAGCGTGTAAAAGGACAAAAGGAGAGAGAGAGAGAGTGTTATAAATGGGTTCTTTTAATGCCTGCACACCCATGTACGTGCGTGTGAGTGTGTGTACGTCTAAGTCTAAAGGAGGGCATACACACACACGTCCATCACCTCTGGCTCGCACACCTTTTAAAAGCCCGGAGGTGTCTTTATAACCCCGGCGGTCGATATTTACCAGGCTCGCACGTGGGAGCGTGCGCAAGACGTGACGCTTCTTGCTTTCTCTTTCCCTCTCGTACATATACGCTCCTCCGTTGATGTGAGTCGTGTAACAATCTGTGCTGTTTCCATGACAACTACCTGCTGCTGTCCCCCCTCATCTGTTTCTCTCTTTTTTCCATCCCTCCCTCCTATCCCGCACTCAACGCTGTGTTGGTATTCCAAGGTCAAAGTGGGTCATGTGGCGATAGACAGAGAGATAGTGGCAGAGATTTGGGCGAGAGTGCGGGAGGACGGAGAAGAGTAAAAACCGCTGGAGAAAAGACAGGACTCAGCCTGTCCTGCTTTGAACAGATTAGAGCGTTGTGCATTCGTTACATGCGGTGAAAATGAAAGGGAATGAAAGAGAGAATAATTCAGTGCTGAAGCGCTCACTGAATCCACCCGTTTCCACTGCATGTTCTCCACACGAACAGCTTCAGCGCTCACTGGATGGCCCTGCTAGTGATGCATGCTCACATCACGCCTGTGTATTTTGTGCAACGCACGTGTTGACATGTGTGTGTTTGTGTCAGGGAATAGCAACTTGTGCTGATGGTGCAGCGAGAGTTGAACCATGCTGTGTGCGTGTGAGAAGGTTGCAGTGACCTTGCTTGCTCCAGGCAGGAGGTGGAGTTTCACATATGGATCCGCCAGTCCATTGGAGTCCATGGCCTTTAGTCCCTGTGGGCACAAACAAACACACAAAAGCACAAAGACTTCATGTCACATAAGATGCACATGCATGTCTGGGGTGAGAGGTTGATAGATCATATCCTTACAGTGATATGCGCAATTTAGGGCACATGGTTTAAGACTGTTTAATTAAGCAAAACAGTTTTTTTTTTTTTTAAGTTTGTTTTTTGCTTGCTCAAGATAAACCATGGAATAAAATGTTGAACTCCATTTTTATTTGGCGATTTACTTGCAAGTAAATTTTATGTTTAGTAAATTATTTGTTTAAATATATGATGCTACTTGCTTTTGTTAGTCAGTTAAATTTCTAAAGAGCATTTTATTGGACAATATTTTGTATATGAGTGCAGGATGAGTCATCAATATTAAAAAAGACCCATATATTTATAGCATATGAAATAATTAACATATTGAAAAAGTTTTGTACAATTTGTGAATATATTTAAATTTTAAGAAGTACTCTGTCAAAGGTAATAGACCGAAAGTCATAGAATATTTTGTAAAAGGGTGTTTCTTCAACTTCAGGAACTTTTATATTCCAGTGCTCGACTAAAACGCAGATTTTTGTAATATGAAGGTCACATTTAAACAGTCTTGGAAACTTTTTAAATTTTTTCTTTTATGTATAGATTTTATTATTCTACTTCTGTCCCAGACCAAGTCTTTTAATATTAAAATATGAAAACCCATAAAAAATAAACATTCATTATTACATTCTTGACCTACTGTATTTTAATCTAAAAAATCTTATTTTCCATTAAATTATGACTCAAAATTCATTTTTAACCACAATACACTTTCACCAGCTTTTTTTTTTCAAAACCACTTGTTTGTATTGTGAAGAAAAATTAAATATAATTTGTGTCACTTCCAATCAAGCTGTACTTCTGTCAAATGATGCAAAAAGTGTAAAAATATAACTTCATTTTATTTGGGATACACAAAATGCTACCTACTAAACTACTTGTCACAAGACAGCAGTCTGTCGTTTTATTTTAAAAATGTTTCCCATTTCCAACACCGATTATTATTAAACACAATACATCATTTCAGATGTGGTGGAAATGGTCATTAGTTTAGAGAAAAAATGTCAAAACAAAAATGTTAACTGTCGGAAATTGTTAGTTGAGTGACTGTGGAAAGCATGCTTTAAAAGAATTTATTTTCTAAAACTGCACAAGCATGAAAATGCCTATAGTTGTAGAAACACCCAGTAGTGTTTGTGCAAGCGTAAACCTACCTTGGCCTTGTGGATTGTGCAGTGCAAGCAGTTATTTTCTTGGTCAAATAGCAGGCTGAACTCCAGAGTTCCCAGGTAGGCTGAAAGAAACAAAGGAATAACTTAATGTGTTGCACGCACATTAGTAAATAGCAACCGATAACAACCCAAAATACTTAGCTGGGAATCAGTCTTGCCTGTAATGACCTAATCAGGGCTGTGCACATACAGAGGGCTTGTAGTGTTTATGTACCATTACAGAGACTAATGAAGTATTTAATACTCCGGTCGCGTAACTCAGTTATCACGCACTCGCACCAATCCAGCAAACACCACACAAAGCAATCAATACCGAACAGTATGAGACTTAGGTCCAGGCCGATGGGAAGTGCTCACGCCTCATTGGCTGCTTACTGGTGAATAAAATCAGTCAATCAAACAAAGGCAATCCAGAGCAGGAAATATCCTTGGATTCATGTATGTGCGGAGTTATGTAATAGAGAGGCATGTTTTTACAGAATGTGAGATTAGGTTGATGTGGTTAAAGATTTGGGCTTGCAATGACAAAGGTTGTAGGTTCGAAGCCCACAAGGACTCCTTCAAGTACTATTATTAGGGCTGTGCAATTAATCGAATTCGATTATCATGCGCATCTTGTCAGTAAAGCCGGTTCTGTGATTAATAGTAGTAAATTGCCATCACCTGTTTTCAGATGGAGCGGCACTTACTACACAGAGCTGTAGTTCACTGACAAGCTAGGCAATATCGCGTTCATAATCCATCTGAAAACAGGTGATGGCGATTTACTACTAATCACGGAACCAGATTTACTGACGAGATGCGCATGATAATCGAATTCGATTAATTGCACTGCCCTAACTATTACCATTGTGTCCTTGAGAAAAGCACTTAACCCCAGGCCGTTCCAGAAGGATGTCAGTAGATTTGTGAAAAATGCATCAGCAAAATGATTACTTAGAGGAAGAGCACATGTGTAACCCACCCAAAGGGAACCAAACGTGAAATAGTCACTAGCCTCGAGACAAACTCACTGTCTTCATCATCCGAGTCGGCAAACTCTCCGTTCTCGTCTTGCTCTCTCTCCCTCTTGTGGTCTTTCTCTCCGTTCCCGTCTCCGTCCTTGTCTTTGTCCTTTAGAACCTGTTTCTCCCGGGGTGGAGGGGGGGGGATGGGGAAGTCGTGGAAACGAGGGAAGAAGTCGGAGATCTGTGGGATGGGGAGGATGGGGCCGGGGCACACATTGATGGCAAAGTGCTCCTGCATGGAGATCTTGACTGGGGAGGGAGGAGGAAGCACAGCAGGGCTGGGGGGACCCGCAGCGGAGGGAGGGGTGGAGGAAGAGGAGGATGGAGGAAGGGAGAGATGGGAGGATGGGTTGCTGGGGGGGAAATGGGAATGGGGTGGAGGTGGTTTGGAAACGCTCATCGGGACCACTGGAAAGAACTGTGGAGATAGAGAGAGAAAAGAAATTTTTAAAACAACATAACTTTAACATCTTTATACTTAAAGAAAAAATATTTTATAAAAATAAAATATTAATACTATTTATGTTGTATTGAAATAAAAACAAGATAACATTGTGCGTCCTGTACATCTTTCCCATCTCATAAACTGCAATCAAAAATCATCTTATTAATGTTTGTTTTTTCGGTCTAGTTTTTCTATAAAAACATATAAACATCCTTAAAATAAGATCCTTAAAACTTACTTTAGAAGCAAAAGTTGTAACATAATGGATTTGTTTTCATGTCAGTTTTCTTGAATTAAGTTTATTTGGCATTTTCTAATTTATTTTCCTTTTATTTTATGTTTATATTTCTTAACCCATTAGTTTATTTTTTATGTTTATATTTCTTAACCCATTAGTAAACATTTTTCTTGTTGTGAAAATAATTCCAATCAAGTTTTATGCTTAAAGCATAAAGAAAATTGGGTTAAGAAAAATTGAACAAACATACATACATAAACAAACAAATAAATAAATATGGTTATAAATTTAAAATTATCAAAAAATAGTTTTTGTGCAGTTTTTCTAGTTCCCTTTTCCCTCTTCCTTTTAAATGAATTCAGTAAAAAAATTAATAAATGACCCAAATGCAGTTAATTTCCCTCTTTCCTTAAAATAAATGTAAAAAAATTTCAAATGACCCAAAAATGCTTAAATCCCCTATTCCTTATAGAAAAAAAAACACTCCATAATAGGTAATTTGATTATATTCTTTTACTGTGGAAACAGCAGCTTGAACAGTCTGCTAAATATTTTCTTTTATGTTCCGCAAAAATAAACAAGTGTGCAAAGACATCATCTTACATAATTTCAACCAATTTTGTGGTGCCAATTTTTGTCCTGAGCAAAACTAAAACAAACGTTTGATGTGACGCAAGTGAAACAGAAGAATGCCCCACGGCCCCTAATCCAGCCAGATAAAGATGTGTGACAGACTTTCTGCAGATAATATCTTTCATTACCAGTAATACGGCTGTTTGATTACACTACCTCCCTAAGGACAGAGATATAGTGTCTGTTTCATACGCGTCCTCTTCTGTGCGTTCTATCTCTGTCTCGCACGTTCTCTTTCAACCTCTGTTTTTCACATCTTTCCCTTTAGTTCGTAAGATTCTTGTCTCGTGAACTAGACTGTCTAACGAGCCAAAAATAGAATAAGCGAGATAAAATGGCACTGTTATGAGTCAAAACAAAGTTTTTTTCCTTTTTTGTAAGTCTAAAATATCAAACATGCAACATGCTGCACGATTTTACTTCACCTCTTGGATTATATGACTAAAAAAAAGCATTACAATAACATCACAATCAACAATATTTGCAGATGTGAGGCAAGACCGTGTTCATACACAGTGAGGCTACTATGATGCAAAAACACTGTCACATGCACACAAAGGCTGTCAGGCTGAATAACATACACATGTTGGCCAGCACAAACAGAGACACATCACATGCAGAGTTAAGCAGAAGTGCAAATAAACACAGCTACTAATACACAACCATGAAACCCGACTTACAAACATACACAGAAATGTGAGGAAATACACCTGCAGGCAACATGCATGCATGTGGACACAGACACACTCGCACACACACTAACAGGTGGTCAAGCTGATACACAAACATGCATTATCAAGTGGACAAAAATATAAAGGCACTCAGACAGATATAAACACACACTCACCCAATGACAGTCTTCATCTGTTCCAGCACTCCATCTTGTCTTCACTCATGGTCTCTCTCACACACACTGAAGAGAAACCACCGTCGTTCTGTATCAATATATCCCCCCCTCCCTCTCTCTCTCTCTCTCTCCCTCTCTCTCTCTCGGTTGTGACGTTTTCTTTAAATTCTCTGCGCACCGCACTCACTGATCTGTCACTCTTACCGTATACTGCTGAGATTTAACAATGAGGGAGAGAACGCTGTAAAGAGAGAGAGAGAGAAACTGAATAGCCATAGTGAGTTCGTAAAAACATAAGAGGAAGAAGAACTGCAGAGAACTTACAGTATGTACAGAACACCGGGGCTAGTTGTCACAGAATTTTACCCCAGTGAATATTTTTTGAAGTCACTTTCTGTGTAGACATAGTATTTAAAAGAATAGTTAATGTATATAAGATTCATTTACTCACCCTGATGTTGTTCTAAATCTGTATGATTTTCTATCTTTTGTGAAACACAACGATGCAATGAAATTGAACGAGGACTGGAGCTGTCAAGGTCCAAAATGACAATATTGTCACTATTAACATACCATAAAAGCAGTCCATATGACTCATGCACTATATTTCAAGTCTTCAGAAGCCTTATGATAGCTTTGTGTAGGGAACAAATTAAAATGTAATTTATTCGCCGAAAACCCTGCACTAGCTCTCCTGTGGCGTTCATGTGAAAAGTAGCGACGTTCGAGTCATTCTTTTGAATCAAACCTTTTTGGTGAATTGGTTGACCCAGTTCAGAAAATAGGACTAAATGATTTGTTCAAACGAATCGAACTGATTCAGAACTTGTTAGAACCTGCAATTTTCATAGCCTATAAAAGACTATTCAGCAGTAAATCTGTTATGAAACACAAAACAATTAATGAAATGTATGTTTGCCAGTGTGACTTAATTGTGTTTACTTATTTAAACAAAACATACTATACATTATATTTTAAATTCTTATGTTATACATTTAGCTTGCAGGATAAAATTCACAAAAAAACTATTCTAATGACAGTTTTGAACTAGGTATTTAAAAAACATCAAAAAATTACTGTTAATATTTCAGATATTTCATATTTATTACATTATTAATCATTACCCCATTTACATCTATATAATCTAATTGTGCTTCTCTTTGTTACATATATTCACAAAGAAAAAAAAAGTGCTGTTAAAGAAAGAGGAGAAAGATGTTTAGTCAGGAAAAAAGTATCTATTCTAACAGAAAAACTGCACAAAAACCTCCGTCATCAAAGCTTTGCCGCAGCATTGGCTATAGAAACAATAGAGGGAAAAAAATGCATCATGGGAGCTTGTACGTGACCAGTTGGTGCTGAGATATGCTAGAGATATACTCATATTTTACTCTTCTGCCTGCTCAGGAGTTCTGTCAGAAAAATGTGTGTCACGAAAATCATTCTCAGTTTTAAAATGTTCTGTTGTCATGACGTAGGCCTAATCTCCATACAAAAATAAGTGTTTTATTTGGCAGATTATTTAATTTATTGCTGTATTCTGATTTTACACTCTTAAAAATAACAGTTCCAAAAATAGGTTTCCGCAGCAATGCCATATAAGAACCATTTTGGGTTCCCCAAAGAATTTTCAGTTTACAGTTCTTAAAAGAACCATTATTTTCTTAGTGTAAAGAACATCTGAATAATCTAAAGAACCTTTTTTCACTATAAAGAACCTTTTGTGCAATGGAAAGATTCCACGGATGTTAAAGATTCTGCATGGAATCATTAATGCCAATATAGAATCTTTATTTTAAAGAGTGTAACAAAAACCATTCAAGTTTATTGCAGATGGTGTTTTATTACAGACTTGCATGTGTCTCTAGTAAAGACAGAGAGCGTGAATTTCTATTTTATTTAAGCACCAGATGTGGCATATCTTGGCTCAGTTTAGCAAGAATCTTGCTGAGGTGCAAAAACAAACTCGGTCAGGTTCTCTAAACCCCTCATGATGAATTCACAGAAGAGGAAGAGAGGGACAAGAAAGATGATGCTATGCCAAAAACATGAAAAAAAAAAAAAAAAACACTGGTTATTTTACAAATGCTGATGAACTGAGAGATATGATAAGCCTGAAACCTTCGGTTTTGGCGTAGGCGTTAATTTGTGCACCGCTAAATTCAAATCAGTAACGTGTCTGCAAAAATAATTAGCAATTAGAAAAACACTCAGTGCTGCTTTTGAGCTGTAAGTGGTGAGCTGAAGGTCACCTTGTCACATGAAGGTCAACCGTCACAATCTCAGTATAACTGTCCAATGGGCTACATCTCATGACGCAGGAACCATAACATGGATATTAAAGCATTCAAACGT
The DNA here is from genome assembly GCA_039654775.1 of Spinibarbus caldwelli. Classification (NCBI taxonomy): domain Eukaryota; kingdom Metazoa; phylum Chordata; class Actinopteri; order Cypriniformes; family Cyprinidae; genus Spinibarbus; species Spinibarbus caldwelli. The sequence continues at coordinate 24,592,139 of CM077249.1, forward strand.
GTTTTAAAATCCCATAGCATACAATAAATGCTTAAGTATGACTCATAGCAGAAATCCCACACTGCATTGATAAATGCACATACATAAATACAAAATAATAGAGTGTGTTAATAATGAATTATGTATGAAAATCTATTTTTGCTGCCTGACATAACAAAACCACACAATGAAGGATGGACCTGCTGAAGCAAAGAGATTGTCTTTCATTTAAAAGATATTTATCTGTTTGTAATTTATATTCTGTGCATATTCATCCATATTCGCCAAATATGTTAAACACAGAAGGTAAATGAGCATGCTCGATAGAGCCATATGCGCACAAACACGTTGATGGTTCAATGGCTCTCTCTCACCGCATAGAAAAGTAATAATCAGTGGATGATACACCAGTACAAATAACCTGTCATCCTCCATTACAAATGCTATGGCCGACCTAGTCTCTACATTAGCATGGGACACCAAAAGAATTCACCTTGATTTACATACACAAACTGAAAAGGGCTCTCGCACAGATATATTTATCACTCGGTTCTCCAAATACACTGGGAATAGATGGATGTTCTTGCCCTTGCACATATGTCTCTGTCCTCAAATGTACAAGCTTGCCTGTTATCTTCTCAGGGAGCCCAGATGGGAGTCGATCCTAAAAAAGAATCGAACCTTTGATTCCAAGAGGAATCGATTCCATTCTAGGATTCTGGAGTGATATGACTAATAGTGTGTTCATGCTTGATTACCAAACTATTACACATCCTAGAAAAGCCTTAGCTAGCAGTGCTTTTGATTCATCTCATTGACTCTCTTGATTTTGTTCACCAAAACAACTTGTTTAGATTTAAAGTCGCATACTTCACTACTATGTAGTAAGCACAAAAAGAGTAGGATGAATGTCCAAATTCACAGTATTTATGAAACAATAGGCAAAAAGTACCCAGATGACCTACTATTTCCAGGTGAGATTTTGAAGTGCACATCTAACGGGCACTTTACTATCCCATGGAGCCACGGGAGAGGATTTGTGAATGGCAACTGATGCTGGTAGGTCATATGACAACGGAAACATGGCGGAGTATGTCCAGACTGTATTCATACTTCACACATTACTCAAAAGGACCTCCTCAGAGAGTAAGCATTTCAGACTGATGTTGTGTGTTACAGCAGCAGAAAGCGACTGTGTCAGTGAGCAAGTATTCCCCACTGCTGGGAACGATGTTTTGTGGAATATGTAAACATTTGCTGTGACCAGAGAAAAACAAACTCGCATTTGCGAGAAAAAAAACAGAGAAAATTTCCACATCAAAGAAGGCAGAGCCCCAGAGCCACACCTACCTATTACATATTCACCACATACCAATAGTAGTAAGAAGGTATTTACCATCCAGAACAAACTTTTCTGGAAAGATTGCTTTGGCAAGCTTTTTCAAACTCCTGAAATAAACTTCAACTATTGGCCTCATATTCGCTTGAATACTCACCCTTTATGAATGAATCACTGAATCATTTACTCAAAGGATTTGTTTAAAAACACCTACTCATTCAAAGTCGAAACAACACAACAGCAGTAACTAATTTTAACAGGACAGTAGTTAAAGTATCATAATTAATAATAATGTTGAGTAATAATTACTCAACTAATCAACTGATGTGTGACAACAAGATATTTTTACGGTAAAAAGAAATTATATCAGAGTTGTGCTGAGTTTCAGGCAAGGGCAAGGCTTTGCTATAATAAGCTGAATTTGAGACTGCATTTTGAAATGTTTAATATAGTTAAATCTGCAATGAAATTGAAGTAGCGACAGATCTTTTCTTCTGTATTGTGATGAAACTCCAGATTACTGAAAAAGAAAAAATGTGGATGACGACTTGGATTTATACATCAGTTGTTAACAGGATTTTGAGATGTGGGCGTTGCACTCAAAAAAGGAAGCAGATGAATGCGCATATGTACGCGGCACCTAAATTATTGGAAAAGTCCTCAATGTAGTTTTTATTCCAGACACTAGAGAGCGAATGAGTATTTTTTTAGTGTAGGCCTATTTAAAAAAAAAAAAAAAAAGGGTGTTGATGAGTTACATATAGAAGCCCGTTTCCGCCACTGAATAAAAATTAAAAAAAGTTTTTATCTCGCAATTCTGACTTTTTTTCCTCAGAACTGTATGATATAAACTCACAACTGCAAGTTATAAAGTCAGAATACCTGGATATAAACTTGCAAATGCGATAAATAAAGTCATAATTGTGAGATAATTTTTTTTCTTGCAAATGCGAGTTTGTATCTCACAATTCTGACATTTTTCTCGCAATTCCTTATTCGTTTCTCGCAATTCCGACTTTTTTTTCTCACAATTCTGATTGTTTTTTCTCGTAATTCTGTGTTTTTTTCTTGCAATTCTGGCTTTTTTTCTTGCAATTCTGACATTTTTCTCAGAATTTTGAGAAATAAACTATTGTGAGTTATAACCCAGCAGGCACCAGACGTCTATGTAACGTCAGGTTGACGTTGGACATGACGTCGGACAGACGTTGCATTTTGGTTGAAAACGAAAATCGGGTTGACGTCAATATTTGACGTCAATTTGACGTTGACTTAACGTTGGATTTTGGTTGCACAACCTAAAAAACAACAAAATCTCAACGTCAGCTGACGTCGGTATTGGACATCAATTTAACATTGACATTAGACGTTGAATTTACGTTTAATTTTGGTCACCCGACGTCGCAACCAAAATTTAACCAAATATCAACGTCTTATGACGTTGTGTGCCTGTTTTGTGCCTGCTGGGAAAGTCCAGTTCTGCGGGGAGGAAAAGACTGATATGTTCTCAGCATTGCGAGTTTATATCCCACAATTCTGACAATTGCATGTCATAAAGTGAAAAAAGATAAATAAAGAAAAAAAAAAGCAAGAATTTTGAGTTTATATCTCGCAATTGCGACTTTCTTTTGTTTTTGTTTTTGTCTTGCAATTGCGAGTTTATTTCCTACAATACTGACTTTATAACTCGCCACTGCACAATAAATGGATTGGCATACCCAATTTATCCTAAGTTATGGACAATGTGTTTGTTGTTTATTCAACCAGGAAGTATGTGTCAAAATCAAGACTTCTAAAATATCAAGACTTCTAAAGTTAGCCTGCGTCCCTATACGTCACTAGAGATAATTTTGATTAAACATGACAAGATCAAATTTAAAAAATAAATAAATAAATAAATAAATAAAAATAATTATATGAACAGATTAATTGTAATAACATCTACTGTGCAACATGCATTTAGAAAATAGGCCTAGTTAGGGTCAATTTTCATCTCATGCCAACATTAATCTTTACTATTTTCTGAAAGCAGAGAGCACTGTGTAAATGGTGTTATGCTTAGTTCACACCCGCACTGTCCCATTAGTTTTCCGTTTTTCATCTCAGAGGAATCCACCCGTCATCGTTCACCTTCACGTACTGATAACACATCACAGTCCCTGTCCATCTGAGACTCCTTGAATGTTCGCTCTCTGCGTTTTGCTCTTTTTCACTTTTATAATAGACAGGCAGGTCCTATTAGCCCTCTGCCAGTCTCATCTGTAGTCCTGACAGTCAGTAAGCACTGCTGTGCCAAATTCTCTCTCTCTCCTCAGTTCAACGGACATATGACTTTCTGTTCAGCTGTGGGGGAGACAAGCTAGATTCCAGTCACCCAACTGCCTCACAAAACACACCACTGCTGCTCTCTGAAAAGCTGAAAGCACTGTGTGGGATGCAACAACAGTAAGAATTCATCAACAGTATTCCAAATGGAAGCATAAGAGGTTTGTTGATGATGCATCACACACATCTTGAAAAACTTCAAAGAAGGGTTATGGTAGAATGGTCAAGCCATTATTCAGTTTGTAAAGGATCTATGTGGCTGTGAGGTATATGGTAATATTTGATGTAACTTACATGGTATTTTTTTCATAATATATATTTTGTGTAGTTTTATGAACTTTTGAGAAATGAGAGACTATACATGGAATAGCTGTATTTAAAAAAAAAAATGTAAAAGGATTATTTAAATGAACTTGTGAAAACAAAAGAGGTTATTGAAAATATTAAATAATAATAATAATATAAATAATTATTAAATAATAATAATAAATAAAATAAAATTAAAATAATAATATGATAATAAATCTGTATGATAATAAATGCTTTCAATCAACCCATTCTACCCATTTATCATTTGGACTGATTCATGGATCAGCATTATACAGGTAGGTGGCAACAAGTGAGTGAGTATTATGAGTGAATACGTGAATCATTCACAAAGATTAAAATAAAATAAAATAATAAAATAAATCAAACATAACAACACTACTTAAAAATACAGATTTTAACAGTATGGCAGTTAAACAATTATAATTATTTAATTGATAAACGTGACTTTTTAAAATGAAGGGTGAAAAAAACAAGAGAGTTTATTCATTCAGAGAGACTGCAAATGATTAATTCGTGAAGATGTTGCAAGTCTGTGTTTACAAATAACAAAGCTATCATTATTTTAATAGAAAATGTTTTTATAATCATTTATTATTTGGACAGATTAATTCATTCAGAATTTGGAAAACATTTTGCTCTCAGCGGGACGTTTCAGGGTCGAAGAAAATAAGTCACAGAGCGGCAAGTTTCTTTCACTGCTTTGAAGTTACGTAAGTCTCACGTAGCAGTGTGCAGTTATGCAGTATTTATCACAATGCACACTCTGCCTGTCTGTGAACTCTTCTCTCAGGGGTTTAAATTAGTTCCTCTCCAGGGATAATCCTGAGCTGGGGACTAACCAACCACAGCACTCACAGCTTGGTGCCAACTCAGCCACTTCACATTTCCAAATGACCCAATTTCTCCCTCCTCTTCATCTTCTCCCTTTTCTCCTTTGCTGCATTTCCGCTCTCTTATACATCATCCTCTTTTCCACCTTTCGTCCTTCTCTTGTTTTCACTGATTATTCTTTCATTCTGCTCCTGTTACTCCCTAATGGGGCCTTGCTTTTCATGCTGTTGACATGACTGATAATAGGTTAGTTTTGATGGAGAAACTGACATGGCTGCGATTGATAGCATACTCTCCCACTCCTTCTTATATATATATACACCAGAGAGAAAAATGCATATATGTAGATGTAGACATACAGTGTACAGGTTGGCCCTATTCAACATACAACTGAGAATAACTAGGGAAATGGAGTGTGTCAGATATTACCTCTAGGGCAGGATGATAGACCGGATTTGAAGGTGACTGTGGTATAAAGGAAAGATAAAAATGCAAGAAGAGGAAAGGGACAAAAATTAATAACATAAATAGAGACATAAATCAATGCTACAATAACAACAACTGGATGAAAATGTGAGAATGTTTGCAAGAACTACCAGAGAGTGGAAGCTGGTAAGGAGACAACTTACAAAAAAACGTACCATGCTATTTAATTTTTTTTTTTTTTTTTTACATTTAACAATGTAAATTATTATTATTATTATTATTATTATTATTATTAGTATTATTATTATTATTATAACAATGTTATTAGGATATTATGTTGTTTTTAAGGACTAATTTTAGGTGAGATTTTGATGAAGGCAAAGTTAATCTAAATAAAAAAGGAGGGGAAATGATCATGCACAATTAAATATTAGCAAATAGAAATAAATATCATATGATCTAAATCATCTGTAATATTTGATGTAACTGACAAGAAAACAGTTTTTACTATATTATGCATGTAGTTCTATCAACTTTTAAAAAAAAGAGTAACATGGAATATTTGTATTTAAAAAATAATTTTAATTTAATTTGTAAAAGGATTGTTTAAATGAACTCGTGAAAACAAAAAGCAGTTAAATATTATCAAATACAAAAAATATCACATGATTTAATATCAAACGATAACTGATATAGTACCACTGTATCGTGCATCCATATTATGGTATATAAAAATAGTAATCATTCATTATGGTATTTATCTGATACCATCATCATTCTTCCACAGTATTTTCCAAAAATGCTTTTGGGACCCTGGACCTCAAAACCAGTCATAAGTAGCAAAGGTATATTTGTAGCAATAGCCAAAAATACATTGTATGGGTCAAAATTAGCGATTTTTTTTTATGCCAAAAATCATTTGGATTTTAAATAAAGATCATGTTCCATGAAGATATTTTGTAAATTTCCTACCGTGAATATATCAAAGCTTAATTTTTGATTAGTAATATGCATTGCTAAGAACATAATTTGGACTTCATAAGTTCCAGATTTTCAAATAGTTGTCTCTCGGCCAAATATTGTCCTATCCTAACAAACCATACATCAATGGAAAGCTTATTTATTCAGCTTTCAGATGATGTATTTAAAAAAAACTGACCCTTATGACTGGTTTACAGCAAAAAGAGTAATATTGTGAAATATTATTACAATTTATAAGAACTATTTTCCATTTTCTATTATATTTTAAAATGTAATTTATTCCTGTGATGGCAAAGTTGAATTGTCAGGAGTCATTACTCCAGTCTGCACCGTCACATACTTTGAAAAACAATAAAACTTGTATGACAGTGGTCTGTTTTTGAGCGTGCGAGTGTTGGATCTATTCATGCATATCTCTCTGTGTGAGACCAAGTCGACGAGCATACCAGCATGAGACATCTAATTTTTTGATGTGTCTAGCAATTTTAAAGCCATGTTTAATGAAGCAGAATGCTGTCATTATGTGCTCATGCATAATCATTAGTCACCTCTAGCATTCCGCACCATCACACCTGAACCCTAATCCGTAACAGTCCCTGTTCAAAAACACACCTCGCGTTACCCTCACCCTGCATGGATGAACACACCGTTACCCACTGAACGCTGAAATTTAAACATTATCATGCAGTGTCAACTTTGCTATTTCTTGTATGCACAGTACGTTTGAAGAATGAATCCATATGCCGCACATTCTGAAAACTTCATAACACAAACGTTCTGAGAATTTCACTTAACTGCACTTTGTCATTTCACTGAATATGGAGTTTGTTTCAGCAATGGCAGCAGGAGTTTAATTCGCTGACTCCGGTTTTGTTGCTCAGTTTTAAATGGCCCATGTCTATTGGGAGCTCACACTGGAATAACATTATTGCTTGACTTGCCTTTTGGTTGTTTCTGAGAAAAAAAAAAAAAAAGTTGCGAGGAAAATGTGCAATGCAAAAACAGGTCTTTTTAGAGCACAGTAAGCATAATCGAGCGTAATAGACTTTGACGGCTCACCTCAACATTACCCCCCTGCCAAGCGATTAGGAGAGAAAATTGAAAAAAAAAACGGGTGTCTCGCTTTCTTTTGACAAATGCCATGAAGGACAGCGGGCAAGAAAAGAGGCCAAGAAAACATCAGTAATGACTCTTGCTCTCTTGTCTCGGGCTTGACCGTTGACGGACAGCATTTTGACACATTTGCAGTTTGTGCCTGAGAAAGCTAATTTACTAAGACACAATGAATTGCTTCCTTACGATAATTAGAACTCATGATATACTGTAAACAGAAGTAAATAAGCTGGTGAAAATGGTTGGCATTGTGTAATATTGAAATAATTTGAACCCGTGACCTTTCTAAGAGTCTTGAATACATTAAAAACCATCTGGCATAATTATGCAGATAGGAATTATGCATAATGTACAGTAGGCTACAGTACATTACTCTGCATGCAATCATGCAAACATTCTCCTAGCCTTTTCCTAGCCTTGGAGCTAAAGAAACACACAGAAGAGGTGTTTGTGTTCCTATGTTTTGCTGCAAGCACGAATTTGAGATTTAATTACGTGACTTTTCATTATAAAGCTTTATTATGGACTTTGAATTTAACCCCGGCTGTATTACTATCCATTTTTTATCTTAATTAAAATTTTTAATGATTATCTTCGAGACATAGTCTGGTTACAAGATGAGACTCTGCCCTAGGGTTAAGTTCTTTGGCTTAATTAAATGTCCATTCAATGATCTGGCCAAACTGTTCCTAAATACATGATCCAAATCTTTGTCTTCATGACAGCCGTTCATTAGGAGCTTATTATCTGCAATAGTTTGAGCTTATTTATGTCACAATTTGGAGCTGTAATTACATTCATGAAACTTGTAATCAGCTGTCATTGCCATGTTCAGAGTTCATTCACACTTCTTGAACAAAGTTAGAATCAATTTCTCAGACAAACTTGCCTGACCTCTGGCTGACTGGGTCAAATGCTGGATCAGTACACAGACACAGTGCAAAGGGAGAGCAGGGCTACCCATCACACTTTTTACTCAAGATCAATTTCTGTATAGAGTCTATAGACACATACATTAAAGTCTTGGCTACAAAAAGACTATTGATCATTCCACTGTCACTGGCCAAGAAAAAGAAAACAGTTCATTCAACACCATTGAGCTTTTGTGACAACATGCCCCAATAGCTGGCAATGTTGTCACACTATATGTGGTAAACTTTCACAATGGAACCAGCCCAGTATAGGCTTTTAAACAGTAATACAACTATGAAAAAAGAAAACAAGAAAAATGTATATGGTAATGTTGATATTTTCATATTTTTGAACAAATTGTATAAAATTATAACTTGTGACAACGTGCCCCAACCTAAAATTTAGACAAATAACTTAAAAAAAATAATAATTTAAGAGACAGATTGAAAAATACTAGAGATGTTAGAGGTTTGTTATTGTTAACTAAAACTATCATTAACTGAAATGAGGCAGAAACAAAATAAGACAAATATGAAAAATAAAAATTATAAATGTTGCCTTGGAAACTAACTGAAGTTAAAAAAAAGTTTAAGTACTAAAATTACTAAAGGAAAAAAATGTAATAAAAATGACAAATGCACAAAATAAAGTGACTAAAACTTTAACCAAAAATAAACTGGAAACTGCAGATAAAAGCAAAAGCTAATTTAAAATATTAATAAATACTATAATAGTATATAAATAATACTAAAATAATGCTAGCTAAAGAAAACAGATTTATGTCTTTCGACTTTTGATGTAAAACCCTGTGTGACAACATAATTGTCAAATGTTTTTTTCTATCACTTTAACTCATCAAATTAATTGAACAATTTTTAACCTTTTTTTAAATTATGCAAGATTCAGCTCAATTTTAAGTCAGTTAAATATAATATAAGTTTAAATGATACAGACAGTTTGATTATACTCAAGCATTTAATGCAGCAACTGAACTTAAGTTTTTAAGATAAAGTAGGTGGAAATTTTTTACATTGTGCAGTCATAGAAAAATGCAGAGCAATGTGTCTGTTCCAGACAATCACATTCACAGGAACACTTGCACGGCTTAAACCAAACACATCATCAACATGCTCATCTCACATGCTAATCCAAACATATTTAGACAGATTATCACCTACTCAGATTATCAAAGGAGGGTGAAGGGTCACTTTCTACAGTCAATCTGCACATTCTCTCAGAGGAGAAGGAATTGATTTTAAAAGATTGACTCGAGTGGTTCTGGATTGTGCGTTTTCTCTCCTCATTCTAAAGGTAAGCTGAAAAACAATGTAGTAAGATTTTAGAGGCATCTTAAACTCTTTCAACTCGCAAGAAGCTCTTTCACAGTTGCAAACAGGCCTAATTTACTTCAAACCTCACTAACAACAAAGCATGTTCAACAGTAACTTATCAGGCACATGGTGACAATCTTTTTCAAAAGCTTTGCTGTATTAGTACAGAAACTGACAGGAAGAGAAGCAGCTAGACCGTAATTACTGAAACATACGCAGGAAATAATTACAGTAATGTCGAGGACATGAATGACAGCCACAGAGAAGAGATGAGCCTTTGAAGGCATTCAGTCAGATGTAAAGTTTGTCTAGATGTAAATAGCAGCTACTCTAAACACAGCAGCTGATGGTGGATTGTCAGGGGCTGCCAGGCCGAGCAAGATAAATCCCATCGCTGCGTGGCTGTAATGGCAAAAGAGGGGGCCGGCCTCATTTCAGTACCATGACACAAAATCGGTAATGGGGATCGATCGCGCCAGTCTGAGCGTTCCATGGGTATTGTTCTGTGGTTTGTTTTCAGATGTAACCCAGGAAAGTTCTTGCAATCTGTGATTGATCTAGTGCCAAAGGCCTTGTGATGGATCTCACGAGAAGATCACAAAACAAGGCAGAAATACTGTAGTGAACAAGGGGCTTTAAATAACCGTCTTATACTGTACATCCTTAGCACACATGCACACAAACATATGCTATTCAAAAAAATTTAAAATTAAATTGATCAAAAGTGACAGTAAAATTTTTACAACAATTTTTATTTCATATAAATGCTGTTCTTTTGAACCTTTTTACTTATTGAAGAATCCTGAAAAAATGTACCACAAAATATTAAGCAGGACAATACTAAGAAATGTTTCTTGAGCACTACATTGGCATATTAGAATCATTTTCTGAAGGATCATGTGATACTGAAGACTGGAGTAATGATGCTGAAAATTCAGCTTTGCCATCACAGGAATAAATTACATTTTAACATATACAAAAATTGATTTTAAATTGTAATAATATTTCCCCCAGCTTTTAAACAGTACTGTATGGTTTTTTCAAACTTTAGACTTTAAATTGACTTTTTTATGTTTTTACAATGAGCTAATTTTCTATGCTTTAACCCTAAACCTTAATCCACAATTTTGCATTTTTACATATTCATGATGACATTTAGTATGTTTATGAAGCCATTTCCTTAAGGTTTTACTATCCTTGTGGGACATTTGGTCCCCATAATGTAAACAAAACCTGACCACACAAATAAACTCAGTTATAACATCCAACATATATCTTTCAACTTCTGACATATCTATGCAAGTATGTTTCTGCCCTAGAGTAAAAAATAAAACAAGTAATAAGTCATGCATGAAATGGAAGTTCCGATAGTCTTGTCTTCCTTATTGTGATGTATAATCGAGTGAAATGGCCTCTTGAATGAGAAAAAGAGTGGGACAGAAAAAGAGCGAGGTTTAATTTTGTCCATCGGGAATTGATTAGATCGTTGTTGATTTCTAATTGCTGCAATCTCATGTGAGTGACAGGTTGTTCTGCCCTCATGCCTGGAAAACACATCATCAGAGAAGAGGCATGAACTCATTTCAATGGGAGGGGAAGTCATTTTGATTAAAGATTACAAGGGAACATGAATTTAAAAATAATAATAATGATGCACACTGATAAATCATTTATAATAAATGCTGCAATACTCTATAAAAAAAGAATTAGTCCTAATGCACGGTGAGAAGGAGAGTTTGAGTGGCTAAAGACTCTCCAAGGACCACAGCTGGAGAATTGCAGAAAATAGTTGAGTCTTGGGGTCAAAAAATCTAAAAAAAAAAAAAAAAATTGTCAAACAGCCCCTACATCACCACATGTTGTTTGGGAAGGTTTTAAGAAAAATTCTCCTAGCTCATCCAAAAACAAACTCCAGCATATTCAGTTATCAGACACGACTGGCTTCTATGGTCAGATGAAACTAAAAAATGAGCTTTTTAGCAGCAAACACTCAAGATGGGTTTGGTGAACACAGGGATAAAAAGTACCCCATGTGTACAATGAAATATACTGCTGTATTTTTGATGTTGTGGGCCTATATTTCTGCTGGAGGTCCTGGACATCTTGTTTAGACACATGGCATCATGGATTCTATCAAATACCAACAGATAAAAAATCAATAAGTGACTGACTCTGTTAGAAATCTTTTATTGTCAATTGTGGCCAATGTATATTAGAGAAAATACACATTGGCCACAATGTGTCTCACCCCCTCCTTAAAAAAACAATATATATATTGTAAAAGTACTTTACAAATAACTGCAATCAGTTTGTTTTTTGACACTGAAAAGTTTATCAATCAAAGTTCTAACACCAGCGACAGTTCAATAAAAAGTCTGTCCTAATGATTCTATTCAGCATTCACCTGTCAAACAATAAGACAAAGCCATTTGAAAGCCTGTATCTGATGCCCTTGGCTTGGACAGATATTTCAATGTGATTGAGTCTTTCAGGGTGCTAAAGATTTCTATCTCTGAAGGTCCACGTTCAATCTAATCTGCATCTGTCAGATGCAGTCATTTTTGGAAGGCCAGCTCGGAAAGGTGGCTGCCATATAAAACTTTACTTCATGAACTTTGGGGGGGAAAAAAGAACTAGGTGCAGGAACCGGTTTCAGCATTCCAGCAAACAAATCATCTAATATGTAATTTTAGAAGTAATTTCTTTCTGCATATCACAACTCACATCAAAAAGGTTCAGTATCTTATCGTAATTAGGGGGGGAAAAATGGAGAAGCCACGTCGTCTTTGCCCCACCACAGCTTTGGCTCTCTTAGACGATTCTATCAGTTTGTTCCATAATTATCCCCACACTCCTCTGTTAAATCATTCCAGTTAGAGGAATTAGGAGCTGAAATTGCTAATGTCAACGTGCTGATTGACAGCAGTTGGTCACTTAGTTTAATAACTCTTGTAGATTAGCGAGGCAGGTTTTTCTTCTCGGTGAGAGTCACTAGTGCACTGACATAAATTCACCAAATTATCCAGAGCAGACGAAGCCCACGTACTGACTTTTAGTACGTTTCATCTCATTTGAAATATGAATAATCAGTTTGCTGTGACTGTGTGCCATGAAGACTCAAAAGTAATTAGAAATTTTCTAAAGTAAGCTTTTATTAACTACATTTTCTTCAGATTTAATTTTTTGAGCCAACATACTGATTTATCAAGGCCACCCTTTTAAATACACCACAAATATGATTAGAGTCAATGCAGAGGGTTCATTTCCATATTTAAAAAACTCAATCTCTTTTAAGAGACATGACAACCAAATAAATAAATATGTGTACATGTACTTGTAACGATACTTGAACGAAGTTGATTATTTGTATAGAAACAACATATTTGGACTTTTTTGACTTTTATTCCAAACTATACATACTATACAAATATGCATATACACAAATATATAAGTTGTTTGAGAGCGTAGGAAGGCTGACTTGTCATTCGCAGTGCTTCATGCAAAAAGGCGGGAATTAAAGAGTTCTTTTGCAGTGGTTTACTTGTCACAGTTCTTTGATTGGTGGAGATTTCTTTGCAAAATAATGGGTAATGTAGATTTTCACCAGTAATATTATTGTTAAACACGATCATTTAAAAAAAAAAAGATCAAAATTGAAATAATGCAGGATGATAACTCCAATAAATGCATATACCAACTTTGTAGCTCATTAAAGATTTACAGGTTATCTTTTTTCACCTATGGAGAAAAGGAATTTGATTTTTACTTCTGGTCCCTGATTGTTACACTCTGTGGATAACACTGTCTAGCATAATTTGGTTTTGGACTAATTTAAGATCTTGGACTAATCTGAAATTTAAAGCAAAAGTCACAGTTTGCTATTCATTTAATATTGTTGTAGTCTAAGAGAAACTATTAAGACATTAAAGAGATTTATTTTGGTATTTTCTTTTCTATTCAAGCTTTTTTTTTTTTCCAAACCAATGAATGGAGCACAACAGATTTATAAAAAATCCAAACACCAAGGCATTAAGAAATAAATGTTTTTGCGTGAACAGTTTGCTCATTTTGAATTCATGCTTGTTGCTTGTAAGGAGCCATTGACAATTTCAGTTCTAATGACTTGTTTGATGGGCAGAGGACAGACAGAGGTTCGCTGCTTTGCATGGGCATATTAAACTGTTGATTGTAATTTATAGGCTGTCTGTGTGCCTGTCGGCCTCCATTGTAATCTAATTCAGTGCTCGGAGGAACGGTCTTGGATCTGCCGCTAGTGTGCGTTTGATTATGCCGTGTGTCCTTCTCTTCAAACAGAAGCCTTTCTACAAAGGGAAAACAATGGCATCAAACTGTTGCCATTTGTAATTCCAGCCTATGACCTTTCTGACTATAATAATGCCAGGAAGTGACCCAACGGCCATTTTCTCAACTGGAATCAGAGTAAAACAGGTTGGACTAACCTGGCCAGAAAGCTGCTGTTATGTTTATACATGTCAACATCGATGGACAGGGCACGGTTGCATGGATGTTACATGAAGAATTGTGTAACTACAATGTCAATGTGAACAAACTGGGATACGAGATGAGAATGAACAACATGAGTAACATCTAATATCTTCCTTTTCTCCTTCTCGTTATCTACTAGCATGTCTCAGAGGAGTAAAACATCTTCAAAAGAAAGGTATGGGTGGCTCTAAATCAGTACTTGCATTGGTTGCAGTGATGTGCGGTGTGGTCACTACAGCTCTTCTCTTCCTTTAGCAGCTCTTCTGGTCCTCCATCCACATCAAACGCTCATCCTCCACGCTCTGCTCTTCGTAACTCCTCCAAAGACTCGAAAAACTCAGGTCACAGGGGCTCATCTGACAGCCAAGGAAGCCGCGGCAGTAGATCTTTCAGCCAGAATTCTGCTATTGCTGCGGCTTATACACAGTACCTCAATGCACTCTTTGGACAGGTAAACTTAGCAGATCTCTAGATGGATTCTTGCTGCTTTTGTCGAGTGATCTACATTTAAATTATTACAATAATGTTAGACAAGTGATTACAAAACTAATAAAAATAGAAACCAAAATGTATATGGTAATACCATGCTATTCCTCAATGTACCTTTGAGCAACATTTAACATGACAATGACCCTTACATTATAGTATTATATTATATTATATTATATTATATTATATTATATTATATTATATTATATTATAAATCAGATTTTATATATTTTAACATTTCATTTTAGTTTAAATTGTAGTAACTTTCTTGTGTTTTTTTTTTTTCATTTTAATTATTTTTAAAATATTTCTATTTAGCATTTATTAAAATTTTAGTAATTTTAAAAACTTAAATATTTATTTCAGTTCTTGTCAAGGCAACATCTCTGATTTTCGTTTATATAATATCTGATATTTAATTTTATTTCAGCTTTATCTCAATTATCGAAAACTATTTTTAATACTTTTAGTTAACAATAACAACACTGATTCAGCATCATGGTATTACCATCTGATACCATCACTGTACCATAGTATCATCACATTATTGAAAAAAATAAAAAATAAAAATCAATCCATCCTAAACAGGTCTTAGCTGGCTTAAGATGGTCTCCTATCTTGACCAAACTGATGTTTAGCTGATTTAGCGTGTCGACCTGTTGGTCTCCCATACTGACCAGGTTGAAACATGCCTAAAACCACCCTAAACCCAGCCTCAGATCAACTAAAACCAGCAAACGAGCTTAGACTGGTTTAAGATGTTTTTAGACACATGGACTTTTTTTTTTTTTTTTTTTTTTATAGCCGTCTAATATCAGCTAGTTTGTTTGACTTATTTTGCATTATTTAAACTGATATATCCAGGATGGCACATCAATGCGTCTTTATTTAGCATGAAGTCAGGTTCATAATCTGTGATACGTCTGCTGAGAAAATATTGCCGCCTGTCAACACACTACCTTCCTCCTCAATCAGGTCAGTAACAAGTGCCAAGTCAAATTATTTTGGTACACTGAAGCTCAGACCTAAGCTAGTATCTTGCTTCTCCTTTTAAAACTGATGCTATGAATCTGTCACGATTTACTAAATCATAGTCATCTAAACTCAGAGGCACTTGATTATATTTTCAAGAGTACGTCTGGAGATCAGAGAGAGCCAGCGAGCAAGTGAAAGCCAGTAGAACAGTAAGAGAGAGATAATGGATAGAGTCTAAAAGAGAAACAAGACAAAGGTGCTCCCAACAAAAAATAGAGAATATACCAATGTATGCACAGCCTAAAGCGCCATGGCTTCTGCTCAGCAGGATTGGAGGGATGAATGAAATCAAAACAGATAGACAAGGGACCCTATTAGCATATATCCGAGGGTAAATAGCCTGAAGCAACTCACCAAGTTGCATAACCGCTACCTCTGCCAGAGAAGCCTATGAGTAATGCATTATTTTTGATAATAAATATGTGTTTTTAGGGAGTTTGGAGGTCAAAAGTCCAGTGAATGCAGCGAATGAAACATTTGAAAGACAGCAATGGCCTTGGGCACCAGCTTTACAAATCAATTAGTAAAAGTTTTGATATACATACCAATGTCACATTGGATTAACATCGCAGTTACAAGGTTATCTAGTTGGCTAAGCATAGGAACATGTCGTTAGGTGAAATTAAAGTTGATGTGTGTCATTTGTTTTTATGCTAAAATACTTTATATGTAGAAAGTAAGCAATTTAAAGATTATTTACGGTGCTATCAAAATATTAATACATTTGTTTAAAAAATCCAGATTAATCTGACACAGAAACACTGGCTCGACCAATAGCATAAGTTTGGGGTAGGACTAGCTGTTTATTATGCTATATGGAAGACAGGAAAGATAATAAAATACCAAACTTTAAATACTAAAGTGATAAATAATAAATACAATTTAGATAGTTAAGAAGGCCAAGACTGCATATGAGACAGGCCAAAATCACAATTTTAAGAGGTGAACCAGACAGATTTATTTTAAACTACAGTATAGCTAACTTTCATGGTAGGTTAATTAGGATTTATTTATTTTTATTTTTATTTTTACTACGAGAACAAAAACATTAGATTTGTAAGACAGGAGAGCATTCCGAAAACCTGCTTAAAACTGAAATTTCAACCTGCTTGACATTTCTTTCCATGAAGCTATTAGTTCAAATTGTTTTCAATAAATTATTTTAATGTCAAAGACTACTGTGCAAAAATCATTAGACTATACAGTGAAGCTACAGGCCAGGTTTGCTTTAAAAAAAAAAACATTCAAGTCAACTTTATTTGTATAGTGTATATGTATGTGTATTTGTATGATTTTAAAATATTAAAACATGCATTTGTACATTAATCTAATAAAACTGCATGCAAGGATATCATTTACGAAATACAGCAATTATATAATTTTTAAACTGTTTCTCTCCTAAAAGTTCTTTCTCTTTTTTCTTTAATACACATTGCCCCTTAACCATATACGCATTTTATGTTTGCAAAACGAGTTAATTTTTTCCCCCTGAATTTCTCTGCCGTTCTTTGTTTGTATGAGCGTTGACGTGAGGCATGGTAAGGCATGTTATGGTGTAATCCAATTATACAATCTCCCCCCCCCACCCTACTCTATGCGTCATTGTGCCACTGAGCAGCTTTGATAAGCGTGCTAACATAAACCTCAGTTATTAGTGATTAAAAATGGGCAATGTCTCTAAGGACGTTCAGCTCTCGTGCTGTAATAATTTCCATATTTAGCTGTTTTTTGTGTGACGATTTTTTTTCCCCTCGTTGTGATTTTGCTCTCTCATCTCTCTGTCCTTCTACCTCTCTCTCACTCTCTCTCTCCCATTTGCTTGCACCAGGACAGAGATTTACTGCCAGAGGAACTAGATGGTATGTACAGAACATGCATATTTAATATCCGAGCCAGTGCACAGCGCCTAGACTGACACAATACAATTGCAACAACACATTCAGCATAAGATAAATAACTGACAAGATTCAATAACATCTGACACAAATAAATTTGATTAAAAATGGATTGGTATTGTCATGAATGGTGAATGGCGTACAGCAGATGAAGACGTAAGCAGCATTAATAATACCAGAGCAGTGAGTCAGCCTGTGCTGATGGTCCTATACCCGCTTAAGCTGCACGGTCCTATAGATTACATAACTGGTACAGTATGTGGCATAATGTATATGTCCTGACCTAATGCAATCATAATGTAAAGTTAAATTATAATAATATAACTAAATAAATAAATATTACATTTATATATTTTTTCTGCTAATTTTACTGTATACAAGATTTGCAATTATAGCTACCCTGTTACAGAAATGTGTCTAAAGTCAGTTTAAAACCCTGATCTGTGTGATCTGCAATTTAATTAATTAATTAAATAAATAAATAATTAATCAATAAACGTAAATTAAAGAGAAGTAGCACATTATAATTAACAACAAAACACAATGTTTTTTATATATATATATATATATATATATCTTCATGAAACGGCTAAAAACACTGTTTCATCTTTATTTGACCCTCTAAATCTAGCACTCTCTATTCTAATTCTATTTTATCTTTGTTTTCTTTTTTATATATAAAAACATTTGACCCTTTAAGACTTGCACTCTATTCATTTTCTAACTGCTTGTTCTCTGTAAAAAAAAAATAAAATAAAAAAGGCCTCTAACACTAGCTTTCTCTATTATTCTTCTATTCTATCTGTTTTCTTTTTATTTATTATATAACAAAAAAAAAAAAAAACTTTTCTGAGTGTACTCCGTTAGGCTAACTGAGACTTGTCATAGCACTTGCATATTATTGCTCTTTTGTTGATTTTGATTGCTTCCATTGTCCTCATTTGCAAGTCGCTTTGGATAAAAGCATCTGCTAAATAATTAAATGTAAATGTAAATATACACACACACACATTGGATTTGTACCTCTTAAATTTTTAGTACACGTAATAAGACCTAAGCAGAATACTATATACTGTAAGTTGAAGAAAAGCTGGCATAGTGATTAAATGTGACTACATTTTTTTCCTTTCAGAGCTGCATGTTGCATTTAAAGAGTTTGACTACGACCAAGACGGGTATTTGCACTACAAAGATGTCGCAGACTGCATGAGAACCATGGGATACATGCCAACAGAGATGGAACTGATTGAGATCATTCAGCAGATAAAAATGAAATGTGAGTGTGTGTGTTTCTATTTATACTCTAACCTTTTGACCTACAATAAAGTTTAAAGGTTTGGGGTCAGTAACATCTTTTTAAAAGTTTTAATACTTTTATTCAGCAAGGATGCATTAAACTGATCAAAAGTGACAGTAAAAATGTTACAGAAGAGTTCAATTTCAAATAAATAATTTTCTTTTGAACGTTCTATTCATAGAATCCTGAAAAAACTGTATCAGTGTTTCCACAAAAAATATTAATCAGCACAAATCTTTTCAATATTGATAATAATACAAATGTTTCTTGAACAGCAAAAAAGCATATTAGAATGATGAAAGATCAAGTGACACTGAATACTGGAGTATAGGCTGCTGAAAATTCAGCTTTGTCGTCACAGGAAAAAGTTACATTACATATTCAGATAAAAAAAGAGTTATTTTAAATTGGAATAACATTTCACAATATTTCTGTTTTTACTGTATTTTTGTTCAAATAAATGCAGACTTGATGAACAAAAAAGACAAACTTAACATGTAACCAACACCAAACTTTTGAACAGTAGTGTAAGTCAGTTTAAAAGTAAAGATAATGTGTCTACGTGGTGTGTTTGTGCTTATAGGGGGAGGCCATGTGGACTTTGATGATTTCTGTGAATTAATGGGGCCCAGGATGCTGGCTGAAACCGCTCATATGGTGGGTCTAAGGGAGCTGCACTGCGCTTTCAAACAGGTGAGTATGCACTCTAAAATTCCCTTCACAGGGAGCTCACTTTAAAGTGTACGTTAAATAGAGAACAAAACCCAACAGACATCAAACATCTTTTTCCAACCCATAAATAAAATTAGTTTTTCATAAAACTCTGCATTCCTCTCCTAGTTTGACTGTGACGGTGATGGACGAATCACCTTTGAGGAGCTGAAGGAGTCCACAAAGACACTGCTCGGGGAGAAACTGAAGAAGGGAGAACTGGAAGAAATTCTGACAGACATCGACCTCAATGGAGATGGGAACGTGGACTTTGAGGGTAAGGAAGGCGGCATGCTTTTGAATGTACTACTCTGTTGAGCTGAATAGACCACAGCACAAGTTCAAGCTCAACTAACTGAGCAGTAAACAAACAAAAAGCTGGAGCTTGTATCGCCCCAAACAATAACCATTTAACTTGTGTACAACAGGTCACTTAAGACAATAACAAAACTTTAGAGCGCAATCTAGTGGCCAGCATTTGAAACAGCAGCAGCCCTCTTTTCTTGGGCCCTGCTTTTCTGAGGATATATGGGGAATTTGTGTAGCCTGGAGGGTTAAAAAGAGGTTTAAAACTGAGGGTGTCCCCATTTGAACACACCGAGACCAGCAATCTTGTACTAAAAGTGGACTGACTAAATTTTTCATATTCAACCAAATTCACATGTCCTCAGAATGACATTTTTATAATTGGACCTCACTTTTAAAACCAGGTTAACTTTGCTCTAGGGGTAACAGTATAGCACTGTTTTAACCCTGAGCTGTCCATATATCCCTAACCCCTTTCCCTTTCCTTTTCAAATACACAAAACATACTATGGTAACTACAATTGCTAGGTTAGTTATTGAGATATTTACCATAGTTAGTGCCTCAAAACAACCAAACAACCAAACAAAAAAGTGTTATACTGTACATATACATTATATATCATTACAACTCCCACAGAGTACATTCACACCAACTGTGGAGTAATAGACACCCCTTGCAACCTTCATCATTACTTGATTTTTAATTAAAATTAATAATAAATAAAGGAGCTTGTTCATCTTGACTTCTTAATCACAACACAACACAACAACAAACGCGTCTGCTTACCTTACTCAGGTAACAATTCCCGCCACCTTCATCTTTAATCTCTACTATATTGTACGTATATGAACCAACTTTGATAAAGTAGTCCAAGGTGGAAAACTTAGAGCTCGAGAAAACAAGCCGATTGTGTTTCAAGAACTGGATAGATATGTGAACTTATAAAACGAGCTTCAAGCTCCGGAACCCCTCAAGTGACATTTCAGGGAAAATCCTTACAATTTCTTGTGCAGTAAACTACATAACGAGCTTACATTTTGCCTCTGTTTTCTTACAGAGTTCTTCATGATGCTGTCTCTCCGATAGCTGGATTTTTTTTTTTTCATACTTGAGAGCTCAATCACAGATCATCAAACCTGTCAGCTGAGTTGTTAAATAGGGTGAATTGCCCTAATGTGGGACATTTTTTGCATTTCGGATTTCAGTGACATATTGCGATGTGTAGCCAAAACATTAAATCCACACCCAATATCATTTTAAAAACCTCAGGATGTGTCCTAATCAAATCAAAAGAGAAAATGCAGATAACACATTCATAAAAGAAATGATAGACATATTAGTGCTCTAAGTGCAAGTCATCTGAGAAAATCTGCAGTTTTCTAATGTGGGACAGTTGTGTTCCTATTGTGGGACACTAAAAAATTTATATGATAAAAGGCCAAAATGACCTTGGTTCATGTAGAATTGTAAAATCTTAAAAATTAGTAATTCTCTTGGTTAATGGTGGATAAAATATGGATAATTGAACATCATCAGAAAAATAATACAATTAATGCAATTATTATAAAGACATTAAGTAACTATTATCATAGGCCTATATGTTATATATAGATTTCTGACTGTTCTCTAGCTCATTTTACTTAACAACAAACACATACAACAACAACAGGCATAGCCTATGCCTATTTGAAGGCAAAATATAAAATCATGCAACTTGCAAAAAACCATCAACAAACAGTTTGAACAAACTTTAGGCTAGATTCAACCCTGAGTCAGAATTCATGAACGTGCAGTTAAAAACATTTAAGACCATTTTGCCTAATGTTTTCTATTTTACTAAACAACAAACACATATAATCATAACAGTCTTTTTGAAAACCTCCAGCCTGCACAAACCTTAGAACTACCTTAATAAAACAACCTGCAGAGGTTAACTCATTACATCTCTAGAAACAAGCAATTCTTGAATGACAAGACACCATTATCATTATCTATAACCCCATCTGCAGTAACAGCATTCTAATTTTGCATAACAACACTAAAACCCTGTAAATAACTATTTTTCCCCACAAACCCTGCCCCACCACACATTTTTGACTGACTGAAGCGCTGTCTCACATTAGGCTAATCATACTGTCCCACTTTACGAAACCATATTTCCTAAAGTGGGACACTAGGAAATTTGATTAAAATATAAAATACATAGTTTATACATACACAGTTATACTATTTTTTGATGGACAAACATTTCATAAGCACATTAGGCCAAAAAGTATCAGGATTGTTTTGTTATAAATTAATTTATACACCTTAATATCAAATTTGTCAAAACTCTATGTCACTGACCTTTGGGTGGTCTTTATACAAGGTGCTTCCTGTTTGATGATTGCTCCACCTTCATATATGACTGGACATTTTAGAGGTTATGTGATTTTGATCACATGACACCGCAGCTTTGATAACACATAGTTTCACTGGCATTCATGTATTTATGGGGGAGCTACAAACACTAGATCTTAAGTGTCCCACATTAGGCAGTGTCCCACTTTAGGGCAATTCACTCCGTTGTGCATAAACTGCGGATATTTATGTAGAAATGTACAGAGTATATATTTGTATTCAATAAAGGTCTGAAACTGTGTGAGAATGTTCTGGCTGATCCATGCAGGGTGGTGGATTATCTAATAAGTAGTAAGAACAGGACAACAAGTCTGCAAGTTATGAACCTATGGTTATGAAACATGATGCTGTTGCACAACCAGTGACGCTGCTGCGACCTAGTGGAGGATACAGGTAACGATGATAATAATGATAATAATAATAATAATAATAATAATAATAATAATAATTGTAATTTGTTAATTATTATTATGTAATAATAATAATAATAAAAATAAAATAATAATAATAATAATAATAATAATAACTGTTAATCATTATAATAAATAAATAATACAAAATTAGGCTCCAGCGTCCTTGTGACCATACATAGGACAAGTGGTTTATGTAATAATTTATTACTGTCAGTAAAAAGAAGGAAATAAATAAATAAATAAATAAATAGTAGTAAATATAATATAATAAATTAGGCTCCAGCATCCCTGTGACCATACATAGGACAAGTGATTTATGTAATAATTTGTTATTACTGTCAGTAAAAAGAAGAAAATGACTAATAATAAATAAATAATATAATGTAATATAATATAATTAATATAATATAATATGATATGATAAATTAGGCTCCAGCATCCCTGTGGCCATACATACGACAAGTGGTTTATGTAATCATTATTATTGAAAAAAAAAAAAATAATAATAATAATAATAGTAAATTAGGCTCCAGCATCCTGCAACCCAACATAAGACAATTGTTTTGGACAATTTGGAAAAATGTTTTGAATGGACAGATAATAACAACAACAACAACAATAATAATAATAATACAACAGACACAGATGCAATGAAAAAGATGTGCATTTTATTTGAAAATTGACAACTTAAATATTTGAGCAGAGCTGTAAAAAAAATTATTTTTCAAAACAAAATGATTTACATACAACAAAGCCATTATCTGACATTTTACACACTGAAAGGATTTTGGCCAAGAGGCGAATGAAGTAAATTAAACCACAGAATTATTTCTCCATCAACAGGAATGCAAAAAACCCAAGCCGATGCATTATACCATAGGAGCAGAATGCAACAAGGTATTATAAGGCAAAAGTTAGTCTGCACACAACAAGCACCACACAGGTATGAGCTAGTGAGTTAGCATTCATCACTGTCAAGATGCAAAATGCTTGCTGGGGCTCCTTTCAGTATGGTGCTAGTTGCAGCCAATGATAGTTGGTTTTTCACTTGTCTACATCTGTCAAAATATTGCAAGTTTCCCTTTGTTTACACAAATAAAATACATCAATATCTCAGCATCATTCTTAAAAATGACTCCTAAAGAATTTGACAAAGAGCAGCTTGTGACTAATAGAGACACTTGCAATATGGTGACATGTTTTTGCTGTTGACCAAAGCAAACCCACAGCAAATGAATGATACATCTGAAACAAAACTATCGAGATATTTGGAAGTTCTAATTATTTCTCCGGCAGAAATAAATCTATGCTAAACAGTCTCGTGCCCATCTCTGAGACAGGACGGGACAGTGCAAGCTTCATTAACGTCCATTACTGTAAAAGTAACACAAATGAATACATGTGCATCATCAGAGTTTTCTCTGTCTTAGGCAACTCAGCTGTTGTGCGACAACGACTTCTTGTGCGAAAGCTTGGCAGAATGCTTGGAAGCGATATTTATGCTTTTGTTTTTAACTGGAGAAGAAAAGATATTCAAAATGGTCTTGCCTTCTACCTTGGTGCCCAAAAATCTACCTTGAAGATTTAGTTTTTGCAGTTGCTCCGTCTACTTCAACACACACACACACACACACACAAAGCATGGCGTGATCATGTTGAAAACGTTGGAATGCTCTCCAGAAATATTTCTGCCCTCAAAGCACTGTATGGAGGCTACGGGCATTAGACGGAAATGTGATTTGAAGTAGACTGTTTCTCCTAAATGAGAACGGACAGGGTGTTCAACAATAAATACTACAGGGATCTCCACAAAGAAAAGTCAGATGGTGATGAACAGATCACTATGAAACAACGAAACACACTATGTTCTTATAACTCTCTCGGCATGAATTACATCTGTCAGTGGGGTCTCCTTGAATTCTCATTAGTTCTTCATCAGTCAGCACCATAGAATGATTGCATGTTGGCCAGCAGAAGGACACAGACATTAGCTGGTGGAAATAGAGTTCTGTGTGTGTTTGTGTGGAAGCTCTAGTCGCTGGAAAGGTTCTGCAGGTAGATGAGGATGTGCTGGATCTTGACTAGTCGCTCTTTTAGTGTTGTCATGGAAAGGACAGACAGCTGGTAACGTGGATCAACAGGAAGAACAGCTAGCAGCCACCAACAGCACACTGGACCATTAGGTGTGGCCTTGAAAAAAGAAATAAAGAAAGAGTGTTAGTGTCTTAAGATCAAGGTAATGTAATAATAATGTGTACTGTTAATGTATAAGCCATATCCTAGAGACGCACAACATTTCTGTACTCTATCGGTTCTCAGCTGATATCAGAGATTTTTATCTGTTGATATTGGAAATATATCAGCCGATATTGGATATTTAATTGTGCATGCTCATTTCCTGTTTTACATTTAGTACCTTTGCTGTTTCAGTATTATTTATAAACTATTATAGTATTTATAATTATTTTGAATTAGCTTTTATTTTTCAGCTTTTTAATATTAGTTTAAATTTAAGTAGTTTTACGTGCTTTTGTCATTAAGTTTTTAAAAATATTTCTACTTGGCTTTAATCGACTTTTATTTCAGTTTTAGTTTTAGTAAATTTATTATGCCAAATTTATAAACTTATTCTATTTCACTTAGTTGCCAAGGCAACTTTTGTTCAAAAAAATTTTAGGTTTTAAGTTTTTCCATCATCTAATATTTATATTGAATTTTATTTCAGGTTTATTTTAATTAAACAAAAACAATTTTTAATAGTTAGTTTTAGTTAACAATATCAACACTGTATCTAATACTCACTTAAAGTTAATTTTCTTAAAGTTCTTTAAAAATTACACTATTAAATTTAATATTTAGTTAATCTCAAAATTTATTTCACTTTTTATACTGTACATTAAAATGTTGTGATGCCTAGCATTTAAAACTACTGATTTTAGTTTTTTATTATTAATTTATTTTGACAAAATATTTCATTTTAATATCTGCTTTTCAGTTATCAGCCATAACATAACAAAAAAACAACAACAAATAATTTTATAAAAATAATTATTGCCTCATTGGTTTTGGCTAGAATTGGTATTGGTATTATTCAGTCCTGCTTTCATCTTTTTATCTCACCATAATAGGCAGATCAAGTTTCTGAACACCACTGCTCAGACGTTTAACAGCTCTTTTTCGACTCAAGAGGAAGTTCTGAGTTACACAGAACATCAAACTTTCTTTAATCTGAAAAGATCAAGGAAATTTTGATTCCTCATGACATGACCCTTTTAATATCATGCTTTCTTTTTGTAAAAGAGAAACGATGAGCTAAACTAAATGCAGACGAAACTAGCTTGAACATCTGTAAAAATCCTATTTGTATCACAGGACAGGCCCTTCAAATCGACCACATAAGGCCCAGCTACGTTCATAAAGCTTACACAACCATAACCTCCCTCCGTTATTATTCAAAGCATGCCGTCCCTCTTTGGGACAGCGCACTAATATGTTTACCAGACAGTGTGCGCGCATTTGCGAGAGCTGCCAGATTCACTTCTGTTCTTTCTGACACATTTATGATGTAACAGCGCTTATGCAAACGCAACCCTGAATGCACTTTGACCTACTTCCTTGCATCCAGCTTGCTGGAGGGCAAAGAAAGGAGAGAGAGAGGGCTTCTCTCAGTAGTAGGGATTAAGAGAGTGGGAAATACCTGGATGTCAGCCTCTCTCTCTGGCATTGGCCCAAAATGCTGCAGGATCTGGTTCCGGAAGCGGTTCTCCAGGTTCTGGAACCATTTACGGGCCTGGTCATACACTTGATCATGTAACACTTGTAGCTTCTCCAAATCCTCCTCATCATTGACCTACAATGCACAAAACTGATCAATTCTCAAGCTTTTTTAATACTGTATCTTTAAACTTAATTTAACTTCTGGTCAACATAATCTGTAGAAGGACATATGGTTTCCAAACAAGATATTTCTGTCCCTGCATTCTGCTATATTACAGTAATTTAAAAATGCAAGTGACTATGGTGCTAAAATCTAAATAAATAAAATAATAAAAATAATAAAATTACCTTATTTTTTAACAAAAAAAAAAAAAATCTTATTGTTTTGTTTGTTATTGTTGAGTCCTGAATACTATTATAATTATACACAGTCAGATATTTTCCTGCATTCCTCTATATTACAGTTATCTAAAAATCTTTCATATATCTTTTATCCTCCAGATACTCAAATGTTTGCAATACAGTATCTGTCTTTCTTTCCATGCAAGAGGATGCAAAATTGTAATAATTTCTTTGCAAAAATGTTTATAAAGTCTATAACTATAACAATATGTTTATGTTTATAATGTTTAGTCTATAAATAAAACTACAAATTAAAAAAAAAGAAAAAAAAGTTGGCTTTATTTTTTAATAATAAAAAATTTAAATAGTTTTCTCATACCTAGAAAACTAAGGTGCTAAAATTTAAATAAATTTAAATAAAATATAATCTACCTTATTTAAAGAAAAAATTGTTATTGAGCCCTAAATGCTCAACAATAACACAAACATTAGACATTCTTTTCCTGAATTCCTCTACATTACATTAATCTAAAAATCCATCACAAGTGCATACTTTCATATCCTCCAGATACTCAGTGTTGGTGATACAGTATCCGTTTCTCATTCCATGCAAAAGGGCACAAAATTTGTAATAATTTCCTAGCAAAATGTTTATAAAGTCTATAACTGCAAAAAACAAAACTACTATTAGTTGGCTTTATTTTTTCAATTAAAAAAATTAAAATACTTTTTCCATACTTAGAAACATATGGTAAATACATTTAAATAAAATGTAATTTACCTTTTTTTTTTTTTAATTGCCCTGAATGCTCAACAATATCATAGATAGACATTCAAGAAAGACATTCTTTTCCTGCATTCCTCTACATTACAGTAATCTAAAAATCCATGAAAAGTGCGTACTTTCATATCCTCCAGATACTCTATGTTGGCGATACAGTATCCGTCTCTCATTCCACGTGAAAGGACGCGAAACCTCTTTCCTCCGATTGTATCCACAACAGAGCGCCCATCTGGGAGGAAATGCACGCTGCGGATCTGGAGCATGCAGCCGTAGTCCACAAACCTTCATATATCATGATATAAAAGTCAGCTAAACAATCCAACAGATTAAATGCTCACGGTCCCATGAGATCACATATAAGCACACACTTACCCTTTCTGGGGGTCGCTGATGCACATGCCGAACTGACGTGTCCCGGTTTCCATGCAGCGTCGGATCATGAGACGGTATCGTGGCTCAAACACATGAAGGGGGCAAGGCACAGTGGGGTAGGCCATGGTACAAACAAAGATGGGCACATTCTTTGTTAAACTGGGGAAAAATAAATAACACAGAAAAGAGATTGAGCGTGTTTTGTAGATTAGATACAAAGATTTATGCAAACATTATGTGAAATTTTACAGTATGAGAAATTTTTTATATCATGGTAACAATATGAATACAATTCAGTGAATTAAATACTTTACAAATGAAAGGTACATCTCATTTCTTTATTTTCTCTTTTATTTGGAACTGGATAGATGGAAATCAAAATATTGTGCATAACAAATGAATATTAAGTCTGGCATTAGTGCAAAAGCAGCTTCTCATTACGTAACGCTTCAAAACAAAATGATGAAACGGACTGGATGAGCCACAAACGAAGCAGTTGTGCAAACTTACTCTGAGAACTCTTTTGTTTCCTCTGTATGCAGCTTCAGTCTCTCTGAATGTTCCTCGGACAGATACTGCTTAATGATGTTATCCAGCACTTGTGTGATTGTGTACTTTCTGAAGGCAAGATACTGTATGAAGAACCAAACAGAGGAAGAAGAGAACCGAAAGAGAGACACAGAAATAATTCGATTAGTTACTAATGCCCAAATCATTTAAAATGCAAGTATGAAACTACGTATAAAAAATGCCATGACAGTGCACAACAATAAGGATGACCGAATGGCCTGAAGTCAATGTGAAACTTTTGATAGTCTTGAAAGCAATAGTTAAAATTAACATTATAAATAAATTAAGTAATGTTTGGACACTATGTAATCATTTTTAGCAAAAATGTTTATGGACTATAAATGCAAATAAATACAAAAAAATAGTATGTAAAATTATTTTATTTATTTTAATTTGGAAAAATTGTAATACTTTTTTTAATAAAAAAAAAAAACTGTGGTGCTAAATCTTAAATAAATTGAACTTATTAAAATAAAATACAACAGAACACAATTTTATTAATTAATATAATTTATTTAAATAATGCAATTAATATATATATATATATATATATATATATATATATATTTTAAGTCTTGTTGAGCCCTGAATGCTACTACAATTAGTTGACTGTTGCTTGCCATGCAAATGCACAGTCTATGATTTTGAGACAAACCTCTTTCAGGCTTTCTTTGCAGAGAGGGCACTGGGGATTATGGTCTAGACAGCGCTCCAGACAGTTTTTGCAGAACGTGTGGCCACAGGGTGTAGTGACAGGCTGATAAAATAATCTAGAAAAGAAACAGGAGATGATCTTGAGCTATATTAAACAGTGACTGACACTTTCAATTTCAGGGTGAAAGCAAGCACGCTTTCACTGACACATATATGAACCTGTCATCTGGCAGCTGAGGCTTTTTTGTTTCCTGAGGTAAACATTACAGGCTCTATTAGTTTGCCTTCTATACATCTATGCACTGTGTAATTTATAAAATAAGCTATTCTAAGACCCTGTTTACAAACGGTTTTTAAAATCCATCTCAAGTCCTATCACCAGTGGACAATGTCACAGTTGTCACAATACCAAATTAACAGTAGCTGATACCAATAACAGTGAAATCTTGTGATTTTTGCTACTAATTTTGATACCAAAGAAGAAACTAATCTGCTATTAAACATTCCTTTTCATTTAAAAGCTACATTACATGACATTATATGAAATATTAACTTTTTTTAATCAAGTCAATTTAAAATGATTGAGAAAAAAAATCATAAAATAAACTTTTTCAGAAACTCACTTGCTATTAAACACATTAATTTTAAAATTTACATTTTGACATTATATAAAATAAACAATTAAAAAAAAAATCAAACCAATTTAAAACTGAGAATTCTTAAAGAAATGTCAAGTTTTTTTCATAAAATCTATTTTTCTAGAATCTATTTTGCTATTAAACACTTTCGATCAAATAATAACAAATTAAAATAAAAAAGCAAACACATTTAAAATAATGAAGAATTTTGCAAGAGATATCTTTATTTTATATTATTGATATCTTTATTTATTCTGAAGCTTATATGAGAGAAATAGTGCACTGATTACTTGTCCTTTCCTCCTTTTCATCTTTATTTGGCTTTTAGTCGATTTGACTCTAGAAACACACACTCTTCCCTCACCTCATACAGAGAGAGCATTCAAAATCATTTGGGTCCAGCAGGTCTTTTGGCAGGGTTCGATGGGACTTGGTTTCCTCAGTAACCACAGGAGTAGCTGCACTGGCAGTCGCTGAAGGAGAAAGGTTGAAGAGCGGAGAGATGAGGACACCACTTTATTCAGTGCAAACTCAAACTGCAGACATTTTCAGCTGATGACAGTAGTGCATACTGCTCACAGTGCCAGTGGAGGTAAGGCAAACTCAAAAATTTACATTTTAAAGACTGACTGGTCACTGGGTTACTTGAACAAAAAGTGGAGTAATTAGTTTAAGGAGGCCCTGTATAATATATAGTTCATTAGGGTCATTGGAAAACCACCAGCTACATTTTAGTTTGGCTGTCATTAAAATGTTCAGATGTGCGGTCAATGCAGCATTTGCATGGCTTTTCAACCTTGTGTTGGCTTCACATACTTGTCAGGTGAGACGACTTACCTACTTGCTTTTTATATTTACTGCTGTGGCTGTAAGCCACGCCAGGTCCTGCTTCAGACACAGAAAGCTTCCTCTTTAGCAGCGCGCCTTTTTCTGGGTCACCCAACTGCGGGGCGGAGCTAACTCTTTTAAGCCCCTCCTCCACAGCTCCCGCTATCCCGTGAGCACGAAGGGAGTGAGCTCTGCTCAGGCCGGAGCGCTCCAGACTTTCAGACCGACCTGGTTTCTGCAGACAGAAAAATGAGGTGTTAAAGTATTAAGAACCGCTAATGTCGCCGTCAACTAGAGATCTATTTCTGAAGCTCATTTAAAATACAAGGTGCTAAAGGGTGAACAGCTAACCTCCGAGGTTGTAGGGGGCTGGTGGGCAGATGCTGCCCGTGTGTCAGACTGGTGCTGGGCTTGCAACTGGGTCTGCTGGTCTCGATCCTGGCCCTCGGACACCAGGGTTTTAGTGCGCAAGTGTGAGGAAGTGTTGTGGGTTGTCTCTCTCAAACCAACCTTTACATTATCACAGGCCGGAGCCAACAAGTCATGCAAGATCTGAAGATGAAGAACAAAAAAAAGATGGAATAAAAAAAGACAGTTTAACAAGTTTAGAAAACAATATAGTTAAGAATATACATTCTTATATACAGTACCATTCAAAAGATTTTTTTCAAGAGATTTTTTTTTTAAGAATTAATACTTTATTCAGCCACGGTACGTCAATTTTATGTCAAAAGTGACAGTAAAGACTTTTCTAATTTTACAAAAATATCTATTTCAAAATGTTTCTAGTTTCTATTTCCTGGAAAAAAAATTTTTTATCACAGTTTCCAAAAAATGTTTCTCGAGCACCAAATCGGCATATTAGAATGACACTGTGACACTGAAGACTGGAGTAATGGCTGCTGAAAATTCAGCTTTGTCATCACAGAAATAAATTACATTCTTACATATATTAAAATAGAAAAAAGTTATTTTAAATTGTAATAATACTTCATAACATTACTGTCTTTAGTCAAAAAATGCAGCCTTGATGAGCATAGCTTCTTTTAAAAACATTTTTAAAATCTTAAAACATCAAACAGCTAAAACGGTATGTACACAACTAATCTTAATGCATTCTGTTCAAACCCAGACAAATGTATCACAGGAATTAGGCACCGCTAGCTAGTGTTTATGCCTCAGAACTGTTATTTAAGACACCAGTCTTTGTTAATGTCATTGAGAGATCATGATTTCTCCATTAAAATAGTTCTCAGTCTTAATGTAGGCCAAAGAAAAGCACCTAATTACATAAGAGAATGTGTTTTAAGCCGTCTGTAAACACACCCTCACACACACATACTCTGAAAGATACACATTATGCAACACTCACAGCACACTTTCTTCGTCTTTCTGTGGGCTTAGGCAGAAAGTCGCAAGGCTTCACCAGTAATAATTATCTTACATAATTTAATTATGGTCCATAACTGATATAAAACAGCAGTTTGGCCATAGCAATAACAATAAATTGACCTTTAAGAACACAACTAAAACTGTATCTTGAACATAAAACACTTCTGTCTCCATTGCACTGACCTCTGGCCTACAATATGAATCAACACTATCGTGAGACCATACCTACTGTGCCAACAAATGACTTGATATAGTCCTGAATAAACAAAACACAGTTAACCTGATTAACCCACATGCTCTCATATTAGATAGCCAAAGCAGCAAAGTAGCAAAATACAGACAACTTAATTATATTGTAAGCAATGTTTGCTATTCTGCAACTTCCACTAAACAAAAAAATAATAATTATAATATTATAAATATAATAAAATGTAAATAAAAAATTAATATATATTAAATATAATTAAATATAATATAATATTGAATATAATATAAATATAAATTTGAAATGATGCCCTAATTTATTTCATCAGTCATCTGAGGATGTTTATTTGTTTTATAAATAAATATCAATTAAGTATTGATACTGAAATTCAAGTTGGTAACGTGATGAAGTCCAATTTTTATTATCATTCCAACTGAATTAAACTACAAAAGCAGAAATTAATCTCACCAATTCCACCTCTCGTTTGGCCTGATGGAAGTTTTCATCCAATGCCAAACACTGAAGGAAGACCTGCAGAGAGTCATCTACATGACCCATCTCCTGGAGAATTTTTGCTTTCCGGAAATAACCCTGCAAGAGAGAGACAGATCAGAGTGAGTTCAGCTTCCAGTAGCACAGATGCTGTTTTGGGTTAATCTGACTTGAATGGGACTGAGAGTCTAGTCATGTTAATAGCCTCAAGGCTAATAACAGAGCTAGACACTGAGATAAATACACACTCGAGTGACCCACATCTCTGCCTTATCCCGACCTGTCTGTATCTCCTTATCTCACTTGTCAGCTTGGCAAACATCCTGTATACCTTAATCATGTGTTTAACACAACTACATCCCCTCAACGGGTTTTCCGATATCAACACAAGACCAGAATAAATGTAGTAAAAACTGAGCTAATTAAACAAATATAGGTCAGATGAGATGGTGCTGAAATTCCCATTTCAAATGAATAGCAATCAGCAGTCATTTAAGGTCAAGAATCTACAAAAAAGCAGGGCTAAGTAATACGGATAGCCCTTTTCTGTTACGTAATCCTAGGAGTTCAACAAATGTGTATACATGAATTTATAGCTGTTATAGAGGTACATTATAGCAGTATAACTTCCAAATATTATTGTAACTGAGAAAAAAAAAATTAACAAAAACATCTAAATATAATATAGCCTTGAACATACAAGCATTTATATTATTTGAACACATGGCTATGACATTTGGAAACTTAAGTTTGCTGCCTGTATTTAAAGCAACAATCCAGCTATTGAAATATGTGCAAAAGCATGCTGATGTACTGTAAATTAGTCATCAGTGGCAGTACGTGTTAGGAAAATTCATCGACGTACCTCTGGAGATGGGGTAGCAATCAGGCAGGACTCCCAGTTTTCTAAAGCCTGACGGTACTGCTTCAGTCCTCTGTGAGCCTCGGCATGGCACACCCGCACCCATACATTACTAGAGTCTGAGAGAAACAGAGAATCAGTGAGAGACCATGACAAAACGCAAAAGTCTGTCTGACACACATTATCATATTAATCTAATACTTCAGATGGCATAGATTAGATGTGTAAGATCAGTAGATCACGGAGAGACATTTGTGCACTGAAATGCCACAGGAATAAAGGGAGAGAGGATGTGACACTGCAGCAGCACTGCCTTTTTTTCACAAGGGCAAATGAGGACACACCAGGAGAGATGAGACTGCTGCACTCTGATTACACTGACTCTGTGATATGTTCAGGGGCTTCATGGATCTGAACCAACACTTTCATCAAGATACGCATCAAGAATACAATGTGACAGAGGGTTATCAAAGAGGAAGTGTCCCAATTTTTGTGTAGAACGACAGGAAGGTTCTGACATTATGTAGCCGTTATGTAACTTCATCAACATCATCAAATATTTCCTGTCAACCACTTAACAAAGATGATATGGTGATAGATTTTTGTGAATCAACAGCACAAATAAAAAACACTGGGGCAAGAAGCCCCCCTAAACTTTGACTTTTAATATCATTCTTATTCATATTTGTGTCATTAATGTAAAATACTAAATCTACTACTCTATTTAATGTTTCTATGTTAATTTCTACATTATAATAGCAACACTATGAATTCAAACTGAATGATTTCACTTAATTCGCCTATAGGTTCTAAAAAAAAGTAAAAATGTCCGAAATGTACATGTAATTTATGAAATTACTGAATAATAGCCCCATGAATTACAATACGTATTAGATTTAACAATAATAATACTAGCAACAACATGCAACGGGTAAAAATAGGGCCTTCTGTGTCAATTCTGAGGTCTAATTTTATATTTTCACTTCAAAATAATAAAAAAAAAGAACTATAATTTTTTAAAATCTAAAAACTAGAATTTTACAAAAAATATAAAAACATTAATGTGTTCATAAGCTCCTCATTATCAAACAGACAAAAAAAAAAACTTAACCTCAAAAATGACAATCTTACAAATGTTGATTTTCATATTAAATGACAGAATTTGTGTAGCCATTCATTAAATGTGTTGAGATGTGCCATCTATAATCAAGAAAAAAAATAAAATGGGGGTCATCTTACACTTATCTATCTATCTATCTATCTATCTATCTATCTATCTATCTATCTATCTATCTAAATTATCTATCTATCTATCTATCTATCTAGATTACACTATTATTACTCTATATATTACTCTTACTGTTGGGACTTATTGAAAAATTCAGATGACATATATTAAGTATAACTGACCATTTTTCTCTATTTTGACATTGCAGCCTTTTCAAATTCCAGCTGTTGCTTAACCAATGTATTTTTAGTATTTAGGCAAGAGACAGGACATTAGACAACCCTTAGGCATCTCTCTATTGAATAAACACATGAACATTGTAGCTATTACATACTGTTCTACTTGTTATTATCAAACTCAGTTTGCCTTAGATTACAAAACACTCTGTGTCACGACCTGCCTTACACAACGCGTGCCGAGTGCGCATGCGCCATGCAAGCGCGTTTTGTAATTCAGGCACTCGCCAGTTACATGATCGCTGAGGGCGGGGCTAATACATAAATTACAGCTGTCAATCCAAATCTTGGTAAGTGAAACTCCCTGTCCACCCTCGTACCCTTTTAATAAATAATATAAGACGTGTTTTGTGACCCAGTAACCTTGCTCGTGGCATTATTGTCAGGTTAGTGAATATATTTAGACACAGACAAGGATGTGAACTTACCAGATTCTAATAACTGACTCGTTAGTGCAATAGCATCTTCGTACTGTTTACTCTTTAGCATGCTTTCAGCTTCCCCAATGCATTTAGCTCTTTTCACGTCTTCAGGGAACCACTTCTCTAAAAGTCCACATAGGATCACATTCAGTCGGGGATCCCCAGGCCTCCTCCTAATGTCTTCACTGCACAGTTTGCATTTGGAAAAAGTGCTATGCTGTATACATCTCCTACAATACGTATGTCCACAAGTCACCGTTAGGGGCTCGGCTATGAAACTATGACAGCCAGGGCAGTCGAATTCACAATCCTGCGTCCAGCTCGGCTCACTTTTTGCTGAGGACTCTTCTGATTTCTTCTTGAAGTTGCGCAGGACGCATCCGACTAAACTGCTCAGCTGGTCCGGCCGGACTGGGCCATATCGGAGAGCCATGGAAAACATATCGACAGCCTCTTTAAGACGATTTTCCGACGCTAAAGCATCAGCTTTGGATAAAACTAGTTGACGGTGATCAACATGGTCTTCCTCGTCCCAGTCGCCTTCTGTTTCAGGAGCTATAAAAAATCTTCCCCTTTCCTCCAAAGCATATTCTTGGTCTAGTCTTCGCAACGACATGCTTGCGAGTGACATTCACAGATACGCCGCCAAAATAATAAATAAAAAAATGTTAAAGCATTCTTACAGTTCTCAGTGTGGGAGTAGGTAGTGACTCGCGCTCCTGAACATACAGTCGTTTTGTCCGTGTGTTACGTAAAAATAGAATCACGTGCTTATCAGCGAGCGCGTCTATTGGCCGCCGAGGCGCATTACAAAACACAAAACTCTTGAGTTTTGTAACGTGCGCTTGGCACTATGGCGAGCAAAGGCTGCTGTGAAAGAATGCATGGTTTTAAGTCCAAAGATGTCTTCAGTCATCATCAGCGTGTTAATGCTGAGCATTTTAATGCATAAAAGGAAAATGACACGATCGTCCCTACTGATAACATCAGGAATTGTGATAACGCTTCTCTTGTTTCACTGATGTGTAATTGCTAAGAAAAAGGAGATTAATGATTTCCTGTGTCAGCCGTGTTTTTGTGTTGCCTGTGGGTTTAACATATAGGTTGAACGTCTGGATCTATGTTACTCAACGGTGTTAAGACTGTAGGAATGTCGGTAGTCATGTAATAAATAGGTCAACGCACATACGTAATTACATATTGCACAAGAGATAAGTCTGATAGCTTTTTTCCCTTTACAAAGCATCAGTAGCCCATAGATCAGAGCGTCATTTACTGTGGGGAAATATTTTTTTTCTCACCACTTTAAAAAGAAAAGAAGCATATTCTAATGATCGCTCTAAAAAGTATGTGATATAAGTTTATGCAATTTTTGTTTATTATAATAAAAAGTTGCATTATTGCGTTTAATTTTAACTCTTTTTTTGCTGTTTAAATGATTTGATAAAGTTTATTTTAATGGACGTATAAAGTCCGTTCTCCACAAGTTAAGACAGGATACTTTATTAAGATTTACATCATATAAATTTATCAATATGCACTAAATATGTGAAAACTGGGGCGTCACTGCAATAAACAGATATACAGGTGCATCTCAGTAAATTAGAATGTCGTGGAAAAGTTCATTTATTTCAGTAATTCAACTCAAATTGTGAAACTCGTGTATTAAATAAATTCAGTGCACACAGACTGAAGTAGTTTAAGTCTTTGGTTCTTTTAATTGTGATGATTTTGGCTCACATTTAACAAAAACCCACCAATTCACTATCTCAACAAATTAGAATACTTCATAAGACCAATAAAAAAAAAAATAAAAAAAAACATTTTTAGTGAATTGTTGGCCTTCTGGAAAGTATGTTCATTTACTGTATATGTACTCAATACTTGGTAGGGGCTCCTTTTGCTTTAATTACTGCTTCAATTCGGCGTGGCATGGAGGTGATCAGTTTGTGGCACTGCTGAGGTGGTATGGAAGCCCAGGTTTCTTTGACAGTTTTTTTCAGCTCATCTGCATTTTTTGGTCTCTTGTTTCTCATTTTCCTCGACAATACTCACTCTGGTGAGTTTGCTGGCCAGTTAAACACACCAACACCATGGTCATTTAACCAACTTTTGGTGCTTTTGGCAGTGTGGGCAGGTGCCAAATCCTGCTGGAAAATGAAATCAGCATCTTTAAAAAGTTGGTCAGAAGAAGGAAGCATGAAGTGCTTCAAAATTTCTTGGTAAACGGGTGCAGTGACTTTGGTTTTCAAAAAACACAATGGACCAACACCAGCAGATGACATTGCACCCCAAATCATCACAGACTGTGGAAACTTAACACTGGACTTCAAGCAACTTGGGCTATGAGCTTCTCCACCCTTCCTCCAGACTCTAGGACCTTGGTTTCCAAATGAAATACAGAACTTGCTCTCGTCTGAAAAGAGGACTTTGGACCACTGGGCAACAGTCCAGTTCTTCTTCTCCTTAGCCCAGGTAAGACGCCTCTGACGTTGTCTGTGGTTCAGGAGTGGCTTAACAAGAGGAATATGACAACTGTAGCCAAATTCCTTGACACGTCTGTGTGTGGTGGCTCTTGATGCCTTGACCCCAGCCTCAGTCCATTCCTTGTGAATTTCACCCAAATTCTTGAATCGATTTTGCTTGACAATCCTCATAAGGCTGCGGTTCTCTCGGTTGGTTGTGCATCTTTTTCTTCCACACTTTTTCCTTCCACTCAACTTTCTGTTAACATGCTTGGATACAGCACTCTGTGAACAGCCAGCTTCTTTGGCAATGAATGTTTGTGGCTTACCCTCCTTGTGAAGGGTGTCAATGATTGTCTTTTGGACAACTGTCAGATCAGCAGTCTTCCCCATGATTGTGTAGCCTAGTGAACCAAACTGAGAGACCATCTTGAAGGCTCAGGAAACCTTTGCAGGTGTTTTGAGTTGATTAGCTGATTGGCATGTCACCATATTCTAATTTGTTGAGATAGTGAATTGGTGGGTTTTTGTTAAATGTGAGCCAAAATCATCACAATTAAAAGAACCAAAGACTTAAACTACTTCAGTCTGTGTGCATTGAATTTATTTAATACACGACTTTCACAATTTGAGTTGAATTACTGAAATGAACTTTTCCACGACATTCTAATTTATTGAGATGCACCTGTAATATAACACAATAGAAATTGCAGTGAATGCAAAAATACAAGAGGGCGGCGACAAAAATAAATATACTCGAAAATGTGCAATAAATATTAATGAACAATATTTTGTTGTGCAAATTGAAAAGGTTCATACATGCATACATACGAATTCATACATAACAAATAATGAAGGATGAATTAGACATGAGTGGAAAGATTTGTACATGAGAATGAAGCTCACAAAGGTTTCCTAGCCGAGTTTAACCAAAGGTATAGCTCAATGCATGTACACACAGAATTATGAACGTTTCACAGATCTTTTGTCTCATTTAAACTGTATATCTATTGTTTAATCATTTAAAACCCAACTAATTTATTTTTGTGAAATGTTTTACTTTAAAGGTGAGCTATTGTCATCTGTCTTTAAAATAGCTGTCCATTTGGTTTGATATTCTGTTGTATAATGCAACGTCATTCATATATTTTAAAGTGCGGCTTAGTATCGCAAAACTTTCTGGAGTCAACTTTTTATTTTTTGGGGTGATTACATATTCTGTAGTGCGGAAATTACGTCATTGCTTCGCGACAAGCGCGCACGCACCTTAGAGGACGCCGAGCAAGGCATGGAACACCTTGGTGCATTATTACTGCTGTCGACGTGTGTGTCACGTTTACATTTAACAGAAGGTAAGGGATGGATTGTAAATGTGTGTGAACAAAGGATAGTAAATGCATGTGTCTAATGTGTCTGGCCGCATCGGTAGAGTTCACACTTTCCTATTGGACCTCACGCTGCGCTCTCACGCCATCTGATTGGATCGAGTGTCACATGCAGCTGTCAAACTCGAAGTCTTGATGTTCCGAGTTTCATTGTACAGTATGAATATATACTTACTTCCGAAATTACTATCAAGCACATGCACTTTTAACATGGACGAAAAGAACTAAAAAAAAATGTATTGTCACTAGACTGTATTTCACACGTTTTTTGTATTGTGTCAAAGGTGCTTCCACGTGCACGCGTGAGATAATAGACCCGTGTTCTTCGCCGACGCTAGGAAGTTTGTGAACCCTTAATAATGTTGCGTATTCCATCATAAAGGTAATATTAGTTTAACTGGATTCTCTTTGTTTATTCATTGGATTTGAATGAAGATCTGATTCTGATCTCAGTGTAGGTCAAATTTATGCAGCACATCCTTAAGTGTTCACAAACATAATTTTATAACTTAACATGTTTTGTAATTATATAAAATGGTTTGACCTCGGATTGTTTTTCACTCTATATGTATGTGTATATATATATACACACACACACACATATATATACATACATATATAGGTTTATATATATATATATATAATTTTTTTTTTTTTTTTTTTTTTTTTTAAAGAACAACTCATTTGTTTCCTATGGGACTTTGCAGCTTCCATCAGAGAGGTGGTCCATAGTTGTTCATGGCTGGGCTTTGTGATGGCACGTTCTTCTACACAAGTCTTAATGGTCTTGTTTTGTGTGCTGTCATTTTGGAATAGAAAATGACCCTTCTCAAACCCTCCTCTTGGAAACATGGAATTCTCTAGAATTTCATAAGGCACAGCATTACATTTAGTTTTCACTGGAATTACTGGAGTAGTCAAACTTGTTGATTTAGGGGGTGTCTATTTCTGGCCAAATTGTATTGTTAATGTGGGACATTAAAACTCTGATGTGTGCATTTCTTGCTCCATCAAGTAAGTCTCTTTACATCACTATATACTTGCAAGCAGAGCTGGGTAGTAACTGATTACATGTTATCTGGATTACGTAATCAGATTCCAAAAATTAAGTACTTGTAATTAGAATAAATTAAAATTTAAAATACTCATAATCAGACTACAGTTACTTTTTTATGGATTACATGTTATTTACACACTAGCAATAATTTATTCAGAATTTGATTTTTCCATAATTCCTCTTTTTCATCTTTTAAATGTTCTTTTCTAAAATAGCCTACCGCTTATATACACACAGAAAATCTTCCAGTTTTGTGGACATTCACACAAACACCAGTCACTTGTCAGGTGGCTACACAGCATTTGACCACTGGATTTACAAAAATCATTATAGGTTTAAGAAGTGTTTCAACACCGCATCAACTGCTGATGATTTATTTGTATTGTCACTCAGTCAGTTACAAATAAATTATTACACAAATATTTCATTTTTTTTCAGTAAGCGTTTTATTTTGATTCATTTTAAAATTATTTGTTTTTATGATGATTTAATTAATTATTAGACTTCATTAAATTCATAAATCCCCTGCGGTTCCTTCACAAACCCAGTTTGGGAAACTTTGACATTATGTAATGTTTAATGCACTTCATGTTGCTGATAAGAACAAATGGAATATATTTTCTTACTCTTTTTATTTTTATATCAGTATGGTACAAGATTATCCTATTTTAAATCAATGTAAAAAATGAGATACGTCATAAGTAATCTAAAAGTTGTCTAATTATAATACCTAAAATGTGTAATGTAATGGATTACATTATTAACTACAATTTATGTCATGTAATTTGGAATCAGTAACGGATTACAATCTGTAAGTAATCTACCCAGCTCTGCTTGCAAGGTTGCCATGTGATGTCAAAAGTGCAAAATATGTCCCAGATTATATTTACCTACTTACGCAATTTGACCAAATGTAGTACAGACGGATAAAATTAATAGAGATTTTTATCCTGTTTCTCTGATAAAGCCTCAAAATCTCTCAGAACTAAACAGCTGTTTTTACTTCTTTTGCAGGTTTTCCAAAGTGCAGCATAGAGCAGTTTGTGTGTAATGATGGCAGCTGTGTGCCTCTGAATCGTCGCTGTGATGGTGTGGATGACTGTGGAGACAGAAGCGATGAGATCTCCTGTTTGAATTGCACTGGTGGCTCCTTCCACTGTGTGGCAGCAGCACGCTGCGTTACTTCCCGTAGTATCTGTGATGGCAAGCCTGACTGCTCTGATGGAGCAGATGAACAGTTAGACGCATGCGCACAGACATGCGCTAGGTCACAGTTCAGGTGCAGGAATGGACGCTGTGTGCCATATTCAGGGAAGTGTGACAACATGAAAGACTGTGAAGATGGCAGCGATGAAGAGAACTGTGGTATTTATTTATAAATAAACCATATTAAAGCACATACATATATACTAGGATTGTGTGAAAAGTGCTTTATAAACAAAGCTTATTATTAATATTATTTTTGTGTGTTAATTTATTTATACTCTATTCATATTCTACTGTTTATATAAAGTTTATATATAATATACTCTCTCTCTCTCTCTCTTTCTCTCTCTCTATATAAAGATGCTTATGTAAGAAGTGCTTTAAAAAAATGAGTCTTATTTTTATTTGTTTGCTATAATATATTTTAAAATGTATTTGATATGAAATATAAATTTTCAGCAGCCATTACTCCACTCTTCAGTGTCACATGATCCTTCAGAAGTCATTCAAATATTATTATCAGTGTTGAAAACAGTTTAATATTTTTCTGCTTACTATTTTTGCTCGAAGTGTAATATATATATTTTTTAGAATTTTTTAGTTCATTTGTTTGAAATAAATTGTTTGTAACAATGTAAAAGTCAATTTAATTAATCCATTAATCCAATATGTAATAGTATTAATTTAATATATATCATAAATTTTATATATATAGAAAGGGAGAGAGTGACAAGTATGAAAAAGGTGCTTTATAAATGCTTATTATTTCTGTTATTAATGAACATTTAAAAATTCACTATTTATCTTTATTTCTCTGTTGCTGTAGATGACAACGAATGTGAGCTCAATAACGGTGGCTGCTCTCACCTGTGTATTGATCTGCCCCTTGGTTTCATGTGTGACTGCCCCAGTGGAATGAGGCTGGTCCAGGACACACACTGTCAGGGTGAGAAATGACTCACACTGGTCAACAGTACAAATGACGTTGACATTATGTGATTCAATGTAAACAAATGATAGTGTTGCTGTAGAAATGGCACTGCAGAACAGATGGCAGTCAGTGATCATACATTTTTACATGAGCAATAGTATCCAGAACAGGGTGGTTTGGTTACTGAGCTAAAAGTAGTAGTATTCAACAGTTCATATGATCTAAACGTGTCTGCCTCTGTGAAGCGATCTCCATGTAAAATAAAACTGGTCACTTTAAATGTGACAGGTTACTAATTGCACTTTTAAATGTCATAAAAAATAGCTTATTTTAGTAATCCAAAAGAGTTGCTTCTCTCTTTGGTTATGTTATAATTTGCTGTAAATCACAGTTGTTTTCAAAACATAAAAACGTATTATCTTTAAGAGTCATAATAGATTTTTTCCACTAAAATACTCATTTTTCACTTCCAGATGTGGACCACTGTCTTGATTCAGATGTGTGTGATCAAATTTGTGTCCATACCAATGGATCTCTTGTGTGTGAATGTCAGGATGGGTATGTGCAGACTGCCGGGACTGGACAGTGCAAGGCTACAGGTGAGAGGAAGATTTCGATGTAATTGGCCTGTAAAGACAGCCAAGATTGTATATGCTGAACTTTTTGTGTGTATATTTGGCTCAGTGTCAAAGTAATATTATTATTTTACTATTATGGTATTTATTCATATTTTGAAATAGCATTTATTTTATTTATTTTTATTTTTATTATTTTTTTTTAAACTTTAGTCTAAGTTTTGGTTTTTGCTTTTGTCATCATTATTAGTTTTTTTAATAATTCATTTTTTTTTAATATTTCTATTTAGTTTTGCTTTTTATTTTAAATTTGTTTTAAGTAATTTTAGTACTTTAGTATTTTTAGTTAGTTTCCAAGGCCACATTTCTAATTTTAAGTTTTAATATTCTAATTCTCTAATATTTATCTTTTATTTTATATTTTATTTCAGCTTTAATTTAGTTAACACTGGTTTGGTTTTGTATAGGTGTTGCTGCTCACGTGGCGGTCAGCACTCACGAGGGTGTTAAATGGATGGACCTCAATGGCTCTGAGCAAAGAAACATCACATATAAAAGAGCCTCACCAGGACCTGTTTCTGCCCTTAATGCAAATAACACATTATACTGGATCATTCCTGAGAATGACATCATCTACAGGTGCAGAGCCATACAGATTAAATAGAAAATTATACCCGTTATTGTCATTAATGCCTAAATCCTTAAAAACTGTTCCAATACAAAACACATTTAATTTTATTTAATCTTATCTGTCTATTTCAGGATGTCTTTAGACTCCAGTGACCATAGACCAGCTGTGTTGTTAAAGGCCTCCATAGGCGTTCTGGGATTAGCGGTAGACTGGATCCATGAGCTTCTGTACTGGGTCAGCACCAGTACTCATGCTTTACACGTGGCCTCTTTGAATGGCTCCAAACCAAGCGAGCTTATTTCTGGGCTCTCCAGACCTACTGCAGTTGCTGTCCAGCCGCTGCTAGGGTAAAAATACTGTGTCGTCTTCACTTCACTATATAAATTTGAAAGTATAATGACACTTAAATTTAAAGTATAATGTGACATTTCTGTGTGAACCAGAATATTCTGCTGGAAATAATGTGGGACAGGTCTTTATTAAGTTAATTAGAATTTGAGTTATATGGTGGATGGATATTTTAGGTCAGTTTTTGCTATTTTTCTTTAAATGTAATTTCAGAGGTGGAAAATTATTATTATTAGCAACTCATCGGAATATTAAACAATGTAATACAATGTACCGCAATTTATACCATAAAAAGTGCTAAGATTATAATAATAAGAATAAGAATAATAAAGAAAATGTTTTTCCTTTAGATTAATGTCATTGTGATGAATTATGTACAGTAAGAATAAGAACATTTATT
Organism: Spinibarbus caldwelli; assembly: GCA_039654775.1. Classification (NCBI taxonomy): domain Eukaryota; kingdom Metazoa; phylum Chordata; class Actinopteri; order Cypriniformes; family Cyprinidae; genus Spinibarbus; species Spinibarbus caldwelli. The sequence continues at coordinate 24,636,499 of CM077249.1, forward strand.
CAGGAAAGATATGGCCAATATTGATTTCTTGAATTATATTATTCAATATTGAAATTAAAATTCTCTCCTCATTTACTTACTCTCGTTATGTCACAGATTACCTTTTTAGAACACAAACTGAGATTTTCAGAAAAATAATGCATTTCTGTGAGTCCATATCACGCAAGTTCATGGGTCCCTCAAAGTTGACACTAAAACCACTAAAAAAAAAATCTGTACAAGCTTAGCTGATGAATCAGTGTCTTTAATGCTTTGAACTTTTTTCTTTCTTTTTTTTAACTACAAACCATTGCTTTTGTTCTGCTGTCCAGGGTTCCTACACAGTTTGGAAAAGTATGAAATTTGATTTGAGTAATTTCCAGGTCTGGAAAAGTATGGAAAATAGAAAGCAGTGTATGGAAAAATATTTGCATTTTCAGACTTTTGCCCCTATTCAGTTTTCTATAATAGAAAATTAAGAATTTAATGAAAATAAATTAAATGAAATACAAGAAGTGTGTTTTCAGTTTGGCAACTGTTTAATGGCTCTGATTGTCAAACACGACTGAATGAATTCAAGGTGCACCTTTTTATTATGCAATAATGCAGGTTATAAGCATTTTGTGTTTCCTGGCACCGGATTACAGAGCCTCTAAAAGGATCTTTGCAAAAATAAAAATTATATAGACTTTCGTGTGCACACAAGAAACCATTAAACTTGGCAAATAGGATGATGCTCACTGAGCAACCTATTGCACCATCAGCGTATTTGCTGTGTGGTTTTCAACATCAAACTGTCTACATCACGAAGTTTTGATTGTGGCATCCCACACATTGTTTTCATAACACAAGGCGCAACATGATGTAAACAAACAACACTCAATATAATATCGCTCATGTGGCATCTTATTATGTCAGACCTTTCAGACATATTTACATTACACTGGCTCGTTCGTCATTAGTGGTATGCAACATATTTTATGTTCACCTGCGAATACATTTAGCTTACCTGCTGTTATAGCAGGACGTTAAATTGAACCACCTATCTGAACGATCAGGGTAGCGCTGCTTAATCAAGAAAGTTTATCATTCTCACACGTTTTAAGTCTTGTCAGTTTAAACATGAAAGTGTTTTAAGCTATTCAAGTGCAAGACAGCGTGAAAGAGATTTCAACGCGATTTCATTGTCATATACATCTGGGTTAGCATGAGGATGAATAACTGATAAAAGAATTTTAATTTTTGTGTGGAGCAAGCAAGCATGCCTTTAAGGTTGGATAATGTTTGAATGAATTTAACTAGTTTGCCTGAATGAGTTTAAACTCTAAACCTGTTTTTCCTTCCCCAGGTATGTGTTCTGGGCAGATAGTGCAGCGTCTCCCAGAATTGAGCGTGCCGGTTTGGATGGGACGAGCAGAATAGCACTGATAACTTCATCTATACGTTATCCTGTCGCAATCTCTTTAGGTTAGACTTCTCATAAGCAATTAAGTTGTGAAATCCAGCTTGCTTTTTTTACTCCATTCACTCCATCACTTATTGCATCAAAGTTTTATATAAAATTATACCAAACTCATCAAACTAATCATGGATCATACACTTCAAAACAAGATAAGTAAGGAAAAATTGATGACAGGCTATTGAGTTATTAGAAAATAATGCACACCCGAGGTGGTGAAGTGGCCATTACACCACCAGTGCATTATTACAGTGTGCATTACATTTACATTTACATTTACATTTAGTCATTTTGCAGACGCTTTTATCCAAAGCGACTTACAATTGGGGAATACATGAAGCGATTCATCTTGAAGAGGCACTCAGACAGAGGAAGTGCTCGTAACAACAAGTCTCAGGCATTGTTCAAATAAGTACAAGCTAGAAAGGAAAGGAATAAATAAAGTTTTTTTTTTTTTTTCAGTTATAATTTTGCTTATACTCAATTTTGCTTATACTACGGTTACCACACCTAAAGACATTGTTCAGGTGTTGTATTTCAAGACATTCGTCAGGTTTTTGTCTTTAAAACCCTCTTGCATGTAGGACCAATTTCTTATGCATCTCATCCAACGTCTCCGTTGCTAATTCCAAAACGTCATTTTAAACCTAGTAACGGAGGCTTGAGCCATTGATGGTAATGCAGTTATTAATGCAGTTATGAGAAGAGAGAGAGAGATTTAGCGAGTATGAATTACCTGCGTGTATGAATTATGAACTGCAGTTTCCAGCATTCAACAGAGAGTTAGATAAAAGAATAACGGTGTCAAGTCACCTTTATTTTTATAGCACTTTATACAATAGAGGTTTCAAAGCAGCTTCACAGTATTGAACAGGAAAACTAACAGAATCAATGATGCAAACTTCAAAAATGAGGTAAATCCAGATTCTGCTGGTAGCTGTAGCAAGACAATAGTGTCATTTTCAGCTCCAGTCAGATCAGTGTTGATTTACTGTAGTTCAGTTCAATAACTCTGTCATCTATGTTTGTCAAGTTTGGTCACTTAGCAAAGGGGTAAAAAGTTAATAAATAAACCTATTGATGTATTTTTTTTTTTTTTTTTTTGCTCGTTTAGATATCCCTCGTGGTCTGCTGTACTGGGCTGACTCAGCTCTCCGCACAATATCAAGGGTTACATTTGATGGGCTACATAGAAAGACAGTTGTAGAGTCCAACGGATATCTAGATCAACCATTTGGACTGGCTGTATTTGAGGTACATAACACAATCCATGTCACTGTTCCTCAATCTATATAATTATTTCCTTACCAATGACCATAGTTTATTTTTATAAAATGTGTGTGTGTGTATACACACACCTGTGCCCCTTGATAATGTTTAATAATATCCATATTCATATATTAAGCATATTATTGATTTATGAAAATATTAATAATATATTATTGATGTAGCATTGATAATGGAGTAGTGAATATTTTAATGTATGTCCCCTGCAGAGTCGAGTGTACTGGAGTGACCAATTGACCAAATCTATTTGTAGTGCAGACAAGCACAGTGGCAACATGCTCCAGATTTCTCAGAGACTCGGTTCTGTTTCACCAGCTGGACTGGTCATCATTCACCCACTGTTACAGCCTTCAGGTAGTCAAAAATAATATTTTCTTACATATAGTAACTAACTTTCATTCTTGCTAGAGCCACAGAAGTTGTGTTAAGCATGCACTGTTTAATATACGTATATTCAAAGCAGCTTCACAGTAATAAACAGGAAAATAACTTATAATATCAGACAAATTCAAATTCTGATGTAAAGCAGCTGTAGAAAGAAAATTGTGTCATTATTCCTTGTTGGTTTAGTTCAATAAAAGTGTAAAGGTTCAAAATTGAGATAAGCTATAATCTGCTCCACAGAAGACCATAGTGTCTTTGTTTAGCTTAGGTCGGTTCATTGTTGGATAGAAGTGTTGATGCTGCAAGATGCAAATCAGCTATAAAGTAGCTCTGCAGAAGACCATTTGTCATTGATGTATGTGTGTTTTTCTCTCTGAGTCACCTATCTCTTCTCTGAAAAACCTCAAATTATTTGCTCGAATTATTTTGGTGAGCGTGAGCATTTGTGTCAGTGTAGATTTGTGGTTCTCATTTACTGGTATAACTTACTGTTAAGTGGATATATCACATATTTTGCTTTTTTGTTGGAGAAGAACCTGCCTTGTAAACATGGTGTTACTTTTGTTTGTATCTACTCAGTTGGTAAATGCAATACTGTAGTTGCTATAAATGGCTTTTTGTTGCTTTTGTAGCTCAAGGAGTCTGTGTGTACAGTAACAAGCCGCTTCACTGGTGATGTGAATTTTCACATGAGTTTTGAAAAAAGTGAAAAGTACTGAAGATGGTACATTTGATGTGGGATCACACTTTTGCTGCGAATACCACTTTTGCAACGCTTTCTTGTGGGCATGTAGTTTTGTGTTACACTAGTCAGTGGTATGTGGCGCAAAAAAACTAAAAAAAACAAAACAAAAATGTATTATCTTACAAAGATAAATTAAAATATCCTTAAAACCAAACACTGAAACATATTAATATTTCATTGAACTACAGGGATCTGATAAAATACTGAATGATTAACATGACAAAGGCTGAACAGGAATAAAGTTTTTTTTTTTTTTTTTTTTTCTTTTTTCTAATCATCTCTTGAATTTGGATAGATTCACACTGTTGGTGAGGACAGCAAAGCATTGTGTTTTTTATTTAAAATTTTTTACGTTGCCTTTTTTGTGCCACAATACAGTTTAATTGTATACACAGCCTTCAATGTCAAGCGCATATCGGAAGTGTTTCTTCCTTCCTAAGTTATTTTTAAAATGTATAGATAAGCTATTTAAATGATATAAGACAAACCTTTGTTTTTCCTTTTTCTAACTATACGCATGATTATGTGATTTGTTGCATTTTAATTTTAATTATACATTTTCAGACAACGATCCATCAAACGGTACACTTGCTGTGGCATCACAATTTTTCTGTGAATATCACTTCTGCTTTTTTTTTCTGCAGTTTCTTGTGGTTGTGTAGTTTTGTTATACTTCGTTTTAGACCCGTCAGTGGTTTTGACTTGGATTTTCACAAACATGTTGTTTCAAATCAGCTTTACAGAAATTCATGTTAATGTGTATAATATCTTAATGCATTATCATCCACATTTACAGTAGCAGTTAAGCATGTTGTCTGGCTTTAAATTTGTGCCGCAATACAGTAGAGTCAAAAACATGTATTGGAAGTGTTTCTTAAAAGTTATTTGTATCATTTTGCATTTTCAGACAATGATCTGTTGCAGTCGGAAACAAGAATACCATTTCCTGATTCACAATTTGCATGGCTCCTCTCACTGACTGGTTGGTCTAACTTTTCTGTTGAAACCTTCTTGCATTCGTCATTTTGAGAAACATCACTTCTTACAGTAACTGGACTGATGTTCCCTTGATCACTTTGTTTGTTCTTCATCTGTTAGTCATCATCAGTTTACTGTTGGTGGGGGCAGCGGTATGGCGGCAGAGGTCTGAATTCTGTGCCCCTCATTCTCTTTCTCCTCTTGGAGACGAAACGCTTAAAGAATCCCAGGATCCTCTTCTGTTATCCAGGCTGGCTGTAATACATGAGCATAAAGTAAGAGCCACAGTATATTATAGCCTTCACACTCAGATAATCTAAACGTTGCTGTTGGCAGCATGTCTGGATGTTTGTTAACAGTAGATCCCTGAACATTTATTTTCAACGTATTTTAATTTATAAGCTGAGAAAGGAAAAAAAAAAATAACAAGGGTTTCTGAATTCTATATATAGCCTCTTTATGAAAACAAATTATTTGAATTTTGATTTGATGGCTACTGTTTCATAATTAATTATATGTATCACTAATTTTATTTCTGTTGATTTGTTTATATAATATGTTTTAGATTTTCAGTAGTAACCTATCACACACTGTTTTGCATTGTCTTTCCTGCTGACATTTTCAAGTGCATGTTAATTTTCATAGATAATGTGTTGCTTGTGTTTTCAGGATGGCACACTGTGAGTTTTCCTGTGATAGAAACTTTACCCTTCCTGTGCTGGATATCACAGCCCCCATTTCCTGTTATGTTTGGGAGAGAAAGTAAAGTGAGGCAGGCAGATGGATTCCACACAAATATCCTGCTTGCTGACCCCAAAAATGCTCTTAAATTCTTGCCAAATGTCTGTTTATGGTCGATAATCATAGAACTAATCAAACAGAGCATTGGAATCAAACTACGCATTCAGTGGAACATGTTTGTCTTATAAAAATATGCTATTGTCACTGGATCAGACTTTTTAGTTCTTTAACTGAATTGTATCGGTGTAAATGATGTCTTTCCATCTTAGCATTTGTATCTGCGGATTCCACTGGTCACGGAACAGCAAAATGTCTCATAACAGTGTTCTGAGCTTCAGGTCAATAATTAATGTTATTTGGTACAAACAAAGCTGTCATTACATGATGTTTTTCAAGCTTGTTTAAAGGTGCTGTTCTGTTTAGTTCTTACTGCTGTATTTTATGAAGTGATAAATGCCCATTCATCATTGAATTTATAGGCACACAAGTTGACCAATCTCTGTCTTGTCTTTGTATGTGTGCATAGAGACAAAATCAGTTTGGAAAATATTTTATTTTGAAATTCACCAGTGCTGTTGATGCTTTAGACTACAGAGATAGTTGTGTTTATTTATGCGAGGAGAAAAAGAAATGCTATTTATTTTTTGTGGTTTAGATCATTTTTCCTGTTATAGTATTGAAACTGTTAATCATTTAGCTGTAAAACAGGTTTTTGCTCTTCTTTCTGATTGTATGTAGTTTGAAAAAAAAAAGTGGTTTAAATGCTTTTGGTGACTCATGGTGAAGGGTTTGGAGAAATAAAATATAAATTGGAAATTGTACTTTTGCTATATTTTCAACAAGTTTTCTCTGTCTTTTCTGTGTACATTTATTGATTCTTTTATTAAAGGAGAAGATGGAAACCTCATCTCAGTGTTGTTAGAGAAAGGAGTAACCCTGAATCACATGGACCTCTTGAATCATTGATAAAATTGATTTGGCATCATTAAGGGAACATTCCAGATTATTAATTCCTCTAATTATATGAGAATAGGGAATTCCAAATACAGCTAAAGATAATGACAATGAGGAATGATATCTTAAATCACTTTAAGAATGGTTTTGACAGCTACTCAGAATCTCGCTTAATTAAAAAGCTTCTTGTAAAGGAGCAGATGTCAGCAACTGCAGCGTGTGCTTACAATAAACATTGTTAATTGCATGTTGGTATGGACAATAATACAATTTGCGTTCTTGGTGTGAATGGGCCTTTTTTCAACGGATTATCACATTTGCACATTCCATAGAAGGACATTTATACACTGCCGTCAAATTCACTATATCTTCCCTTTACTAAGGTGCAGTCACATTTAGTCATAGTTCTGCGAATTTTTTGGGGGGCGAAATGCAGTCGTCTGTGCAATCTGGAATTTTGCAAAAGATTTCACAACGAATTCGAGTTTGTTAAACTTTGAAGCTGTTAATTTGCATTACTGACCGATATAATGCTTAATTTGTAAGTGACCTGTGAGTAAGCAGTGCTTTCTGCTGGAGTATGTGACCGCACCAGGTTTTTATCATAGCAAGCACTATAATGAGTAGCCTGATGCCATGCAAAACTGTTGAAGATAAGCAGAAAAGCGGGCAATGTGATGAGTTTTTGGCACGCAAAAGCAGTTTATTAAGTGTATTGAAAAATCTCTTCCGTTGACGTTCAGTTCAAGTGGAAGGGTTTCCGTTTTTCTTTTGGAGGAAGGAACATGCTGACGCAGGAACATTTTACTCTGTAAAATTACTTTATTGCAGAATTTCACAATACTGTCAAATAATTAAATTAAAAATAATTATGTTTTATAGGAAATTTGCCTCGCAGTGTTTGAGGTTCCTGCAAATGATCATGAGCAATACTTTATTTTTATTTTATTTATTTGCTTATTTTAAGAAATGTGTGCCTTACTGTGAGTCTCAGTATAAATCAGTTTGGTTACATTTTAAAGTTTCTACAAATGAGCTGCTACCTTGACTGTACACACACCAGGGCCGTAACCACCATAGACACTGAAGGGGACAAGTCCCCCCCAATAATTAGAAATGGGTAATCTGTCCCCCCAAATTTTAACTGCTCTAATACAAGATACACAAATTTGTATAGTCCTGTCAAGCAGACAAAAACATGTACATGATGAATAGGACACGTGGCTTTGCATGGTTAAACGACCTATAGCTGTTATCACTATAATGACAATAATGGCTGTGTGTTGAGTTATTTTCAGAGCACAGGAAATCTACACTGCTATACATGTTGCACATTGACTACTCTAAAATAAATCCAAGTTTCATTTTTATAGTATTGTCCCTTGAGAAAATATAATAAAATAGTTGCTGAAATGTGAGGGGTGTACTCACTTTTGTGAGATACTGTATATGTATATATATATATATATATATATATATATATATATATATATATATGTATATATATATATATATATAAAGTTGGTTTAAATAGGTTGATAAAATGTACAAAACAAAGTTCTTGAACTCTGGAAAGACACTAACACCTTTTTATAATATCATTGTTTTTATGTAGGCTATAACTTAGTGGTTTTACCATGGCAACACATCAGCTGCTGGAGAGGAGAGGACGCGTCTGACATTTCTCTCCAAAGTTCAACAACTGCATCAGATTGGATAAGTAGCATTACCCACAGTCTGCTTTAAATGCTTTTGTTAATATGATTATGGTATCTTTCCTTAATTAGGCTATTTGAAATGTGGTTGTAAGCAAATGTTACGCTAGTATATCTGTTTATATTGATGCTGAGCACTGAACGTCCTGAATGCTTTCATTCATATTTCGCTGTATGTCCTGTTTTTATTAATAATTTGAGTGTATTTTATTGTTGATATTTGTGCGTTTTTCAAAATAAATGAACTGAATTGATTTCGAGTCTATATTCATCATTCACAGCTGTTGGAACAGCCTTTACATTAGTCTGGGCATATGAGGACACAAATTAGGATAAACTACTGCATGTCCACCCATAGAAAATAAATAATTATAAAAAATTACCATAACATAAAAATTATTGATCCGCGACGTGCCACGATGAAACTTTGGTCACCAGATCACGTTGTAGTTACGAAACAGACACGTAATTTTGTTAGCTGGGGTTCTGGTCATCATGTTGTCTAAGTGCTGCACCAGACTTTGAGATCCAGCCTCTGTCTACATTTTTGTGTACCTATAGACATCTGTACCACGGAGACTCGTGTGGATTTGAGTTTGAGCTGTGAATACAGGGTGTGGATTGTTGTGTAAGTGCATTTGACCATGAACAAAAGCTCAAACACTGTGCTGACATTATCCAAAGAAGCTAATTAACTGTCAGGTAAGATGCATTTTAATCTGTTTCCTTTAGAGGTTTACATAACCAAACGTCACTTTGGTTTACTTTTTCCCGCATGTATGTGAAAAAATAAATCAATTTCAGTAATTGCGTTTTAAATGTGTTTAAATTATGTTGGTTTTCGATCGTTGCTCTCAGAAAATAAACCTGGCGAATTCAATGCAACGACAATGCTACTGTTACGTATAGGCTACGTTTTTATAGCTAAATATGAGGATTCTTAATTAATGTTATTGTATGATTATCGCTTGTATTGTGTCTTAAATACATTAAACGAAACAAGTTTGTAAATTAAAATAAAAGGCTCCCGAGGATAGCCTACTGTTCACTAACTTTTTTTTTATTTTTTATTTATTATTATTATTTTTTTACTAACACTAAAATGTCGACACTGAAGTGCGGCGACTTTGGTTACTTTAAAAATGAATTTCAGTGCAAACAATGACATGCATATTCAAATAAAGGTTCACAATAGTAGCCTAATGCAATCGACAACGTAGTTCAAATACCTTAAAATTAAACTTATTTACGTAACTAAACAGTGTTACAAGTTGAATCTTAGAAAGAGAAAATGATGGTGACTTTTCCACAATATGCTATTCTGATTTTCAGATTGGTAACCATCTTGTTGATGGATCAAAATGGTTCATACCATATTTTTCTAAATATATATATATATATATATATATATATATATATTTCTTTTTTATTTTGACCCACAGACAGCCTTCCGTATTGGCATGTGTAGCATATAAACATTCAGGGCTCCAGACAAAAAAATCGAGTAAGGAGCCATTGGCTCCTATAAGAAAAAAACTTGGGTGCCAAATTATTTTTTTAGGTGCCACAGAATAAACATGTTTTATTTATTTATTTTTTTAACATTTTGACATTTCAATCATACTGTCGTGTTTATGTCTAATCTTTTCTTGACTTTATCAGCATTTTAATCCATCTTGTAGTTGACCTGGGAACTAAGGTTCACTTAAAGTGGGAACTAAACGTCTTTTCCAACTTGAAATATACAGTCACAAAGAATTGTTTATTACACAGAATCTGTACCAATGTCATGGACCATAAGCATCACTTGACCATTGAGTGTACACTTAAGTAATTGCAATTTAATAAATTAAAGTTAGTCCAACTTAAATAAAAGTGAACACAACACATTTTCAAACTGTTATTTGTCAGTGTAACTCAGAATTGTCAAGTTCATTTAATGTATTTCTTTAATTATGCATTAAGTTTATTTACTTAATAATTTTAAGGCAATGAGTTTCAGGGCTTGCAAAATTTCAAAATCCCTGGTAACCCTTTGGGCAGATACTCTTCAGATTTTGGTTGCCCGAAAATTAATTTAATTAGCCGAAATAAAAAAAGACCATTTTTTTAAATATAGAAAATCAGTTTTGTTTTCAGTTTTGTTTTCACACACAAAAAAATCTTATAAAATGGCATTTCAGCTTTTAAACCATTTTTATGAAAAGGGACAAGTCAAAATATTATCATATTTAAAACCTAAATATTACTGTCTTAATTGTTTAGATTTTTAGAAGGCACATTAACTTTCACATTTACAACTCTATGTTTGCTGCATAAAAACATGGGTCGATATTCGCATTAATCTGAACATGAGATAGGCAGACTGGAAATGCAAATTCACTCTCTGCCAGGAGGTGGCGCTTTAGGGGCAAATATAGCGACTTCTCCGGTAATGGCTGCACACAAAGCAGCACCGCACTCATATAAGCTGCTTTATCAGGCTTTTTATAGGACATGTTGAATTTTATCTTTAGCTTGCATTCTTGCATTTTTTATCATGTAGACAACAGGTTAAGTAAAAATATTAATATGCAATAACGAATAAATATAGCAAAATGCTCCTCTTTATAGTTATTTTTCTAGCTGACTGATGAGCTTATGGATGCGCAATGGTTATTCTGAGGTAGCCTAACTGTATTGTTAAGTGGCATTGTTTACAAGCTTTACATGTTTTCCGCAGTTTGACACAGAATGAGCGATTACATGACACATTTCAATAAGTTGTACTATAGGCTCTCTTATAAAATAGCTTACCTTTTGATGTTAATTCGTACTATAGTAGAGAAAGATATAATGGGTTCACTTGCCGCCTGAACTGAGGCTCTAAAGCGATTGCGCCTGCCGCATTAAAGGGCGAATGAATGAATTTCGTTACGAATTTGGAAGAATGTTAAAGCTGATACTTTGTTTATTAAAAAGTAGCAAAGCTTATTGTGATTACTGGACGGCAAGTGCGCTGCAAACAGGCTAATATGAAGTTCACACATATAGAACACAGCCTAAGATCTTGATAACAAGAAGAGATAGGCTATTAGTAATGATTATAAACGAGAATTGTTAACGATATTGCCAATATCCAAACAGCTGACACCTGACAGCTTTACCTGTTGAAATTTGTTCAAATTGTGCACGACACTGCTTTTCTGCACTTTCACTTTGCATTTTGATCTCTCTCGCGCTGCACAACTGAGCTGCGTTTAGCAGGTGCGCGTCAATGCTGCAGAGATGAGGACTGTTTGAAACTTTTTTCCATTAAAACTTTGATGCGCATCGTCTCAGTTTAATACGTGAACATAACAAAAGATGTGATCGCAAAACAATCAGGAAAACATTTTAAGTCATAACATGTTAATATACATAGTTGCCAGTGGCGACCTCATCAAAAACTTCACTCACAAATTAATATTTTTGGTCGCAAATGCGACCGTTTTAGTCGCAGTCTGGAGCCCTGAACATTATTTCTATAAGCCTATCAACAACAACAAACAGTGTTACGCTTTCCCAAGAACAAATCGATATCTGCATGGTTACTACTGCCTATCCATCTCGTTTGACATTATTTTTATTTAAATATTTAATATTCTAACATTCTAGTGAAGATTACAATTGTATTGTAAACCTTTACTTGAGTAAGTATTTCATTCTATCATGTATGGCATTGGCTCTGTAAACCTTATTGGAAACACTGAGGTTCCCCATGTTCTCATGACCCTGCAACTTTATCCTTGTTGAGTACTGTTTTCTTTTGTACTTTTGGTACAGTTGTTGAGTTCAGATATTCAACCCTTATATGCTCCTTCGTTATTTTGTTTCCAAGAACTTTAGGACATGAATCATGTGTATCATAGTACAACAAATTTCGGAATAATTAAAAAAAAAAATTATTGACACCTAGATTCAAAAACAAAACTGTGTCCGTGTGTGATTTTCGTTTAACAAGATATGGCAGCAACTGCACCCACATGCAAATGAGAATGCAGAACATAAATGAAGTGGTGCCAAATTTGCTATAGATCCGCTTACCTGGATCCCTCAGATTTACTGGGAAGTTATAGTAACCTAATGTTAGTGTTAATATTTATAACCTGTCCCCAAACTCTTTTTCCTAAATGGCTTGGATATGCAGAACACACACACACACACATACATACATACACTTTTATTTTTAAATGTAAGTGTCATTTAAAATCATTTTGTAATTATTCCTAAATGTGTTGTACTGTGATAAACATTCATGTCCTAAAGCCCTTGACAAAGTTCAAACACTCTTGTATTTGAGTAACATTAATATGAATTGTGTCTCTGTTCTTAAACAGGTGCAAAGATGAGAAGGAAAAACTCGCAGATGATAGCGTTACTTCTGACAGGTGTTGTGTGCCTGGTCATTATCATGAACAAAAACGAAGACTTTGAAAATGAAGTGACACTGAAGAGCAAAGACATATATGAGATGCTCCATCGTCAAATTGATTTGTCCAGCTTCGAAACTCTCCAGACTCCGTCTTCACATTGTCATCGGAATATGTCTGCTTATAATGTGACTGGATTTTCTGCTCTGCCAAAGCATATCCAAGACTTCCTGCTTTACCGACACTGTAGGAGTTTTCCCATGCTTCTTGATGTGCCTAATAAGTGTGGCGGACCCCAAAACTCTGCAGATGTCTTCCTTCTGCTGGTCATCAAGAGTTCTCCAGAGAATTACGATCGACGAGAGGTTTTGCGGAAAACATGGGCGAAGGAAAGACTGCACAAAGGTGTGTGGATCCGCAGAGTCTTCATAACCGGAACGAGTAAAACTGGCTTTGAGAAGCACAGGTTGAATAAGCTATTGAAGCTGGAGAACAGTGAGAACCAGGACATTTTACAGTGGGACTTCACTGATTCTTTCTTCAACCTCACAATGAAGCAGATTCTTTTCTTAGAGTGGATGGAAAGATGGTGCCCGCATGTCAGATTTCTTTTAAATGGAGACGATGACATCTTTGCTAATACGTTTAACATGGTTGAATATCTTCAAGGTCAGAAGGGCAATGATGGAAGTAAACATCTCTTTACAGGGCACCTCATCCAGAACGTAGGTCCTATCAGAAAACCTTCAAGTAAATACTTTGTCCCGGTGCATATACAGGAGTCTGAAAGGTATCCTCCATACTGTGGTGGAGGAGGCTTTCTTCTCTCTAGCTTCACGGCCAAAACGATCTACAACATGTCTCACTCTATAGATCTGCTGCCCATTGATGATGTTTACATGGGAATGTGTTTGGAAAAGGCTGGCCTCAAACCTACATCCCACTTTGGCGTAAGGACAGCTGGTCTGAATATCCCCGCTGAGAACGTTGACAAATTTCACCCTTGCTTTTACAGAGAAGTCATTTTAGTCCACAGATTTCTGCCGCACATGATTTTTGTAATGTGGAATGAGATACAAAACCCACATTTGCAATGTGGATGGACAAATTCCACATTCAAAAACTGAGCAGGGTGTGTGATTACTTTTAAAGGGAAAGATAACAGCTTGATGGAATCAATATGATTAAGTTTGTTTTAAAATAATGAGCTCTGCAAAAATCCTGTTCTAAACATGGTGAAAGGTCTAAAACATGGTGTAGTTTTGCAAAATTATAGCCTTTTGAAAAGTATGTGGTCTGTTGCACTTTAAATGAAAAGGGTGGTTGGTTCCTTTCTCACCAATGGTGATTATAGGCTTCGTGATCTTTATGCTTGTTTTTAAAAAACCTGAGAGTGCTTCTCAGTATATAGATATAGAAACATATATATTTCGCTCTTTAAAATCTCATTTTATCAGTGCACTCTCAGAAAAAAAGATACAAAAGTTGTCACTGGGACGGTACCTTTCCAAAAAGTATACTTTCGTACCTTATTTACTTCTAAAGAGTGGATATTAGTATCTTAAATAGTACATATTAGTACCTTTTAAAAGGGTACCACTTCACTGACAGCCTTTGTAGCTTTTTTTTGTCCGAGATTGTGTAGTATATAAGAATGAAGTAGGATTCTCTATGCAAAATGACTGCTGAAAAAAAGCTGTTTTTTACACCTAAAGAGATGTAAAAGGTGTGTATTATGAAGTACGGTGCTGTATTCTAACAAAGTACAAATACTTGTAGGCTATGGGACATTTCTGCTTTCGATGAGTATTTATGTTTTTGTATTGAGAAAATGAATACTATTACTCTGCGAATCACAAATCTGAATCGCAAGACAAGCACGCTGGACTACGTGTAATAGAGTTTTACAGAGATATGTTCATGTAAACTTTTGTGTCTTAGGATATAAATTATTTTATAACCTATGTTTTTAACTTATGCGCGTTGTGAAATGCTGATGAAGTTATCAAATTTGCCTGCCTTTTCTAGAACTGTTCATATTAATAACACCAAATACCACCTTCAAAAGTCAAATACTAATAAAATGCGGTACCATTTACATTTATTCATCAGTGGTGTAGATGTGGCTTTATTCCCTTTGTTTGCTTTGCTGTTTTATGCACATGCATATTCATGAACATATTCTAACTCCAGTATCGCCATAGCTTTGCCAGTCAGCTTGTTCATAAAATTGACTATTGAAATGTGATTATTATACTTAAAGGCATAGTTCACCCAAAAGTGAAAATTCTGTCATTGTTTACTCACCCTCATGTCGTTCCAAACCTTATGTGTTTCTTCTGTGTTCAGTTTCAATACAGGAACAACATGAGGGTGAGTAAATGATAAGAATTTTCATTTTTGGGTGAACTATCCCTTTGACTAGATTTTATGTCAGTTATGTTTATTTGCCTATTTTTCTCATGTTACCTGGTATACCAGTTTCCTGGTATCTGTATTTTTATCTTTGAAGACTGGATATGTTTACAACACTAAAGACTGTAAATCCAGGGATTTATTATTAGTAGTGTTTTTTTTTTTTTGTGCTGTTGGAGATTTAGCCTAGTAAATACTTATGTAATATACTGTTTATTTTGCTTTTTTTGAAGGATTTTTTTTCCAATCGTTTACAATAACTTATTTTTTAACTTGATTTCTTACCTTACAACCATGCTGTTTAATAGATAGCAAGTAAATCTTAGGGTATATTTACACGTCACCCATTACAACTCAAAATGAAAAACTTTTTATGCATTTTGGCTATTCTTTTATGTGACAACAGTGTTTAGGGGGCCTGAAAACTACAAAAACACAAATTTGTTCTTTAGAGCAGTTTTGTCCATTTTTTCTTGCTTACTTAACATCTTATTTTTTTATTATTGTGGGATATTTTTATAGGCAGTGCATTTGACATTTCTTTTTGCTGTTGATGAAATAATAATCTGTTATTCATACCATTTGTTGTAATCTAAAACGCAGTTTTCTCGTAAGGAAAAAATGCCTACATGCCAATTATCATTCCTTTGTAAGGATTAAAATAATGACAGCACTCAGCAGGTTTCTTGTTAACACCTGAGCATGAATAGGCGTTCAGACAAACAAGTCAAGCATCTCATCACTTAAACAAATCATGAATTTCCCTCCCTAGTTTAAGTTACAGGGCAACAAGAACAAAGAGAAGGGCCATCAATAGCAGGGAGACATCACTAGCAGAAAGCAGGTTTATTGTTTCATTGAATGGTAAGTTCTCAGAAAACATTTCAGAAGTCATAAGGACTTTTATGGACATTTGTGCTTTTGCAGTTTTTCTGTTGAAGGTTCATTGCTTCATTTATTGCAAATTCTGTAACATGGCTAACCTAAACAAATCATAACTATTAGTGTTAGTCTCTTGAGCAAGTTTGTAATTTATTTACTCACTACTGTTACGGTACACATAACTATGGGGAAAACGGAACTCATTTTAGGTGGTTAGTAGACTGTATAACAAACTGTATAAAAAAAAAAATTATTGAGAAAAGACTTCTGGTATATAGTTTCATTAACTCTTTACATAGGTTTTTATGTAGCTTCAAAAAAATTAAATTTCTTAGTATTTGAGACTCAAAAGGTTTTATAAACTGGAAAATATGTTTTTTTTTATTTTTATTTTTTTTACAGCTTGACACATTATGACTGCATGTATGAAGTCTTGCCTGGCATCTGTCCATGCTGCATGCTTGACTGCAGCCACTGTGTCTGTAGGCGTATGAGGAACTGACATCATTTGGTGTGGTTTCCTCAAGAGATGAGAACCTGCTAAAAATGCAGCCCCGAAACTACCTTCTTTAAAGAGCAAAGGCCATTCTTTTGAATGACTGTCAGTGGAGAAACATATAAAGATAATTTTTTGTTTTGCAATAAAATTGCATTAAAAACATGTTTCTTTCATTTGTAAATAATTTATAATGATTATTCACAATGATTGGAAAAATGTAGTAAAATACAAATACAGTTTTTTGTATTGTAATTTTGTATTTTGAAAATAGACAAAATCCATGTAAAATTGGCCATTCAATACTTGTATTGAATACTTCAAATACTATCTGGACCTATTCTGCATGCAAATAACATGACATGCATGACATTCTCACCTCACAATCCTCACATCTTCAAGAGATACTGATGTTAAACTAACAATGAAAAGTTGAGTTGTGAAAATTACTAAACAAATTATGAAAAAACATCTATACAAAAAAACAAACAAATTAATTAATTAGAAAAATAAAATAAAATAAAATAATTAATTTAAAAAAATCATGAAGGCATAATTTCATTCTGTAAGCCTGCTGCTAAACTTAGTACAAATATATTAACAAATTTTAAATAAAATGATAGTATCAATCGGATAACTCATCAGTTAGGTAAAGAATATAATTTTAGGCAAGGCAATACAAACATAAAAACCTAACTAATCAAAAGTTTCAGTAGAGTTGCGAATGTGTGAACTATTAAAGCCCCAACCAGGGATCAGGTATTTCAGATACATGTATTTCAAATAGTATTTTTTAATTAAAAAATTTATTTGTATTTAAATAAATTTAAGTTTAGTATGTTTGTATTTTTTTCCAAATACAAAATATTTTGTGCCAGTCAGCCTCCTTATTAGGCTGCTGATTTGTGATTTTCTATCAACTGCTGTAGTTCAGAATCTCCATCCCCAATTATCAGGTTTGTCTAGTTCTTTTATCTCTTAAAATGTTCCGTTGTTGTTAGATACAGTTCCTTAAAACAATATTATTTTTGTCACGCATAGTGAAAACCTATCATCAAAGTAAAAACAAAAGAGAAACTGGGAGTCACATATATATTTGAATATGTCAGTCATAATACCTCACATAAACCAAATGTATCATATTTTAATAATTCACATTGAGCAGCTCCTAATCCTTGTATGGTTTTACAATCATATTTTGTCTGTTTACAGCTGGATTTGTGTAGTCCTAGGCAATATCATGAAAATGGGCTGATTGTTTTCTTTCTTTTCAAAAAAGGGGGAAAAAGTACCTTTCAGTGCACTGTACCTAGCTGACAAATAACCATGACCATTTTTCAAACATCAAGACTTTAGGTCAAAATGCAAAAGTATTTTGGTAACATTTAACAATAAAGTTCCATTGGTTAACATTATTAACTTGAACAATGAAAAATACTTCAAAAGATTTATTAATCTTAGTTAATGTTAATTTTGTAAAATTTACTAATATATTAAAATCAAAAGTTATACCTGTTTATCAGTATTTCAAATACATGTATTTAAAATAAATATTTTGAAATAAAAAATACTATTTTGTATTTTAAAACCTCAAATGTAATTTGTATTTAAATACATTTAAGTTGTATTTTCCAACCCCAGATATCATGCACACAAGCTGCAGATGTCAGAGAAAACGGCTCCATCTAGCATTGGGGAGCTAATTTTCTGTGTTCCTGCATGAAAATATGGAGTAGGGCTGGAACTCTATTCAGAGAGAATCATTTCCAAAGGTTGGACTTGATTGCACTCCGGTTGCACCAGCTGGACGTAGAAACGTTTGGTCAAGTCGAGTCCCCTTTATTTATATAGCACTTTATACAATACAGATTGTGTCAAAGCATCTTTACAGTGTCAGAACAGAACAATAGTATGTCAATAATGCAAGAGGACAATAATAAACAGTCAATTTTTCAGTTAAAGTCAGTATATTGTTGATTCAGTGCTGTCATCATCCAGCTCAGTTCAGTTCTCTTCAAATAGTGTCTGTGCAATCAAGCCGGCAATATTGCCAGAAATGAAATGTCCCCAACTAAGCAACCAAAGAGTGGCAAGGAACCAAAACTCCACTGGTGAAAGAAACTGGGTGAACTGGATCTGTGTGGCTATGGTGACCATCTGCTCTGGAACAGACTGGATCTGGGTGGCTACAGTGACCTCGAAATAAAAATAAAACCGACTAATATTAGTGTAAATCTTTCTTCTTTTTTTTGTATAAATGATTTTTCATAATTTTAGTAATTAAAAAAAATTTTTTATCAGTGCAATGCATGTCAAAGTGAGCAAATCAAAACTAACAACTAAACATCTAACTATCATTACTAACTATCGTTAGTCCATACACTATTCAGTGCTGAACTGGTGAGCAATTCCAGCTGCAGTGTTGAACCGATTGCCCATTGAGATTCTCTGCATTATTCTGTCCTCTTGTGCATTTGTCTTTCGTGGATGACCAGCCTTTTTGGGGGACTTGAAGGAGTTAGTGACATTGTAAAGATGCAATATTCTAGAAATTACAGATTTGAAACGACCAACTTCTCTTGCTATGGCTGCTATTGGCCTTCATCTGGACAACCTGTTGTCGGAGGGTTTCAGTCCCTTTAGAACAGCTCACCATCTTGAAATACGGTGTGTCAGATAATTAAGGAAATTAGCACCAAGTACCAGATTAACACCAATAACTGCGAAGTATCTAAGTGTGTTCTCTAATTTTGATCAGAGTTCTTTTTCAAATATATATTTAAGTGTTTTATACTGTGCTTCAGAATATATTTAAATCATGAAATATGCTTAAAAATGCTTTTACTCCTGTTAGGATAATTTCAAATAGGACTAAGCAGTGACCTTGAAATTTAAATATTTATATAAAATATAATATAAAATACTTTATTGAATGGCATGTATTTAGATACATTTTTCCACATAGTATTTTGTGTTTGTATTTTGATCTGTTTAAACTGAGGTAGTTTTTATTTTTATTTTAAATACATTCTCATGTATTTGGGCCCATCTCTGGCCCCAATATAGTTCAAGTGAATGAACTGGTGTGATGTCATTTCGAACAAAATCATCAGCGTCAGGGTGTGCACTAACAGTAAACTGCTGCTTGGGTATTTTCTTTATATCCCTAAGCAAAGAATGAAAAAGAACTTCGCTTGAAGTACACTGGGGCCTTTAGTTGAATATTAGCGTTACTGTTGAATTGAATGAGGCTCTTCCGAGGACTTGATTCCCTGGGGCCGGTGTCACCAGGGATGGGCAGTATTTCAGATACATTTATTTTAAATACAAAATACTATTTTGTACTTTGCATTTAAATAAATTTAATCTTAGCATTTTTGTATTTTCAAAATATATAAAATATTTTTTGCCAATCAACCTCTTTATTAGACTGCTGATTTCCTGTATCAACAAGTATACAAAAATACTAAATACAAAAATACTAAGATTAAATGTATTTAAATACAAAATACATTTGACTTTTTCCGAAGATATTTAAATACAAAATACTATTTCAGATACATGTATTTGAAATACTGCCTATCCCTGCAGGAAATCAGCAGTCTAATAAGGAGGTTGATTGGCAAAGCACCTTATGTATTTTGAAAATACAAGAAATACTAAGATTAAATGTATTTAAATGCAAAATACATTTGATTTCCCCCCCCCCCCCCCCCCCCCAAAGGTATTTGTATTTTGTATTGTATTTGTATTTGTATTTCAAATACATGTATTTGAAATACTACCCATCCCTGGGTGTCACCAATTGGAAAGTCACCCGGCTGTAAGACTAGACTGGGCATAAAATGTCTAATCAAACTGAAAAGTGAAAATACTTGACCTGCATCCATGGTGAAAATAAAAATGTTGATAAATGGCAAGTCTAATATAAAGGAAAGAGTAATGAGAGTAATATAAATAAGTGGAGATCAAAAAGATTTTGTTTAGGGCTGAATTGTTGGAATTAACTGATGAATTATCATTGTGTGATTGTTTCACAATCTGTGTAGTTTCATTTTCTTTTCTTTTAAGCTATTATGTTAGAGTCGGTAAAATGCAAAAATACTGAACTTAAATGTATTTAAATACAAATTACATTAGATTTTTTTCAAAGGCTTTAAAATACAAAATAGCATTTTGTATTTCAAATACCTATTTTAAATACATGTATCTTGTTTTGGATATTATTTGGATGTTATTTGCTTGTTTTAAGTTGATGCTATATATGCTTTGAGATAAAGATCCTTGCACTTGCAAAATTTGCTTTATGAGAGTAAGCAACAATTGTGAAAGACAGGCTTATGAGCTGATGCTATTTAATCAAGCACAAAAGTTAAAAAGAGGGTGAAGAGAGGATGAGGTGAGCCAGACGGAGACCATGAAGAAGAAACGGAAGAGTGCAAGATGCAGTCAGCAACGTAAGTGACAAAGTAAAGACCAGTTACAGAGACTGATACACCTACAACAGGAAGATTGAAGACATTGAGGAATTGGTGACTAATATGATGATTAATTGGTGTTAAAATTCCCCAAAAAGTAGGATAAAAGGTTTGAGGAGTAAAGTACTCCATAGATGCTGCCTGCATTAAGTGTGAAGGACACCTGATACCCTAACAAGGGACACTTAACAGCATCTCCAGTATTGCTGTTTAGAGTTTGATTATAGAACTTATAACTTAGCTGATTTTTGTTTTATTTTTGCATTAACTGCTTTGTATTGTAACCAATAAAATAAGATATTTTATTGTTACTATTGCCTTCCGTGAGACTTTACTTGTAACTACAAACTGAGCCTCAAACAAGAACAACCACAAGGGAGTCTTCTACGTCATTTCTGAAGGACTTCAACCTGCAGGCATTTGGGAGTACTTTATGGTTTAGGTTAGATTTGACTATCCTTACCCTTCCTGAATAATCATAGAGTTAAAGGTGTAAGAAAAAAGGACACACCAGGTAACAATCTAAAACACTGCCCATCCCTGATATAACTTTCGATTCTTATAATGTAGTAGTAAATGTTAAAATATTCACATTAACTAAGATCAATAAATCCTTCTAAGTATTTTTCATTGTTCAAGTTAATAATGTAACTAATTGAAGTTTATTATAAAATGTTACCAAAATTTTTTTAACCATTTTTTTTTTTTTTGAAAAGAAAGCAACCAGTTGGCCCATTTTCATGATCTACATGAATCCACAATACCCATCTGAAAACAGACTGATTGTAAAACAATACAAGGATTAGGAACTGGTCAGTGTGAATTATATGATACACGTTTTATGTGAGGGATTACAGTATGACTTTGTTTTTATTGTACTGCTAAGTTTTCACCATGTGACAAAAATAATACTGTATAGTAACTATATCTAACTCCAGTTGAAAATTCTGAAACAAAAGATCCAGACAAACCTAGTAGTGCTAGCTCTGTAAATGTATGGGAAACTTAACTGCGAATATACAAGCTGATCTACTGTAACTATGGTTCTCTGTTTTGAAAGGAAACAAAACACTGAAAAAGCTACTGTAAGAATATATCCTAAAAATACTCAAATATATATCAAATATACATATATGTCGAAAACACAATGATCTGTTTAGGGTGAATCTGATTTTACCCCTTACAGCCCTCTCTCTCATCTAACAGACTATTCTCAATCAGGTCCTGTAGAGTGGAGAAGCTTGGTCTGTCCTCGCTGTTGAACTCCCAACACTGCATCATAATACTGTGCACCTAAAAAAAGAAAAAAGAAAAAAAGCTTATATCAGCAAATGTCTGGATATATCACTAAATCATTGTTCCTAACTGTAACTGCTCTGTTTTTTTTTTGCAATCATTTTACCAAATATTTATGTAGTACTTTAGCTAACAAATGCTTGGTGCATAAACTTGCTGTCTATGTACAACGGAACTCAATTCAACTGGTTAATGTAATCCATACAAAAGCATTCCAATAGAAATCTGTATTTATTTTCACCTTTGGTGGACACTGAGATGGAGCTGGTAACCTCCAGTTATCCTTGAGAAGATTAAGAAGATGGATACCCATGGACGGACTCTGGACATAGCTTCCTATCTTCTGGATACACAACTGCATCAAAGGATTTACAATAAAGCAGGGTTAACATGTTTCTGGAACAACATAAATTGAGTTGACGATAACAGAATCTTCATTTTTAGTGAGTTTTTGGAGGTTTCTCAAGGTGACAGTCATTTATTCACTACCTCCCTGCCACTGTACTTGTACAGTAGTAGCACTTTTATTATGGAGCTTCATTTACTCACTCTTTTGGGGTTTCGACTGATGTCGCAGTAGGAGAAGAGCTCGTGCAGAACAATGCCGAAACTCCATACATCTGACTTGTGGGAGAATTTCAGTTCTGAAATGGATTCAGGTGCATACCTGAACAGGACAGGACATGAAACAAAACATTAATGACAAGTAAAGAACACAACAACACGACTCAGTTTAAAAAAAAAACAAAAAAAACAATGCATTTGTCAACACTGAATCAATCAGAAATTAGAAAAGTGGCATTTCATCTGTAAGCACAACAAGGTTGTTTATTATTCTTATACTCTCCCAGCTAACAGGGAATGCTCTCAGAACTCTTCCTCTCTCTTTTGTTTTTGTTTTTTTTTTGCTGGTAAGTTCTCACCCTGTGTGACAAATAAAATTGCTTCTTTTAAGAAACTGTGTAACCAATTAGAAAACATAAAACATCCAGACATACCTGAAGTTCATCTGCTGTGTGGTGATAGATTAGTTCAGTTTCGATTATTACAATGTCATTAAGAGATACATAACCAAGAAAAAAATGTTTCTAAAACATTTTAAATCTGGACGTTTTGTGCTTTCAAAGAACATTGACAGATAACATTTTAATAACATTAAGGGAATGATAGCAACACGTTCTTAGAACATATTTTGTTAGCTGGGTTGTTGGTTTGTATGAAATGTATTCAGTGCCATGTTCACTGTTGGGTGAAATGTACACTAATAATGTTATCTGCCTGAACTCCCAAAAGCTTGATGTAATCATGACCAGAAAACAGGGCTTTCTCCTGGCTGCGTGACACGGTAGTACTCTTTATCCACTGGGATGATCTTCGTAAGCCCAAAATCGGCAATTTTCACCAGAGTGTCGCTGGCGACTAGGATATTGCGAGCAGCTAGATCGCGGTGAACATAACGCATGCTTTGCAAATACTCCATACCCTACAAAAGAACGTTACAGTGCTGTTTAGATGTGTAAAGTTCCACAAACACATTTATAAACTGATTAGAAAAAGGATTGTGTGAACTCTCTAGTGTTGGTTAGTCTGTTTGTACCTTACAGATCTGCGAGGCAAAGAGCAACAGTCTTCGGGTGCACACGTTCTGTCTGTGCTTCTCCATATATCCAATCAGACTGCCGTATGGAAGATATTCCATCACCAGTTTTGTGCTGAGTCGGCCTGCGAGGAGTTCAAAAGTATGGATTATGGACTTTTCACAGGTGTTTTACACGTATTTCAATTATGCTTGGTATTGTTTTGTGTTTTAGGGTTAAAGGAAATGTCTGTGAACTTCCTGGCAGGAAATTACCAGTGCCTTTTCCATTTTTCTACAAACTTTTTTTTTCTTACAAGAATGCATGCTGATTGGAAACTGATTGGTAATCATAAAAAGAAGTCTGACCTGCGCTGTAACAGATGCCTTTGTATTTGACAATATAGTCACAGTGCAGGGAGCTGATGGTCTGGATCTCTCTCTGGAAGTTTGCCACGGTGGCCTGTTTGTTTGACTGAAGTTCCTTGACAGCTACCAGATCTCCAGTGTTATCACCCCACGGATCATAACGACAAAGCTCGACATTGCCGAAGTTACCCTAAACACACACATTCACACAGTTTAAACAATCAGTCTTCATTTTTCTCTCTTAATTTCTGACTGGAAATCAATAGTCACACAAATAATCATTATGTTTAGTTATGAAAGCGAAGGTGAATTATGAAATAGCAAAGTGCATCATATTTTAAATGAAAATTGCAATCGAAATAACTGCAACTATTCCATTAAGTTAAGAAAACGCTTACAATTGTAATCTATAATTGTAATGGTTTTATCAGATTCTCTGTGCTTTTTTTGTTGTACCTTTCCCAAGATAGAGATGAATCGCAGGTATCTCTCCTCAAAAATATCCTGTTGTTGCTTTTTGAACATGTTCGGTCTTCTCCAGAAACCATCACTCTTGGGAAGTGTACCAGATGCATGAAGAATCTCATAATCTATTGAATGAAGTTTAGAACTGCAATGATGGGTGATCATACGATTCCCATATGTTTTAGGACAAATCTGGCCAAGGTGAATCATTTTTTAAATATAACCAGGAACACATGGTATTAAGCCATTTAACCCTCGATAAAATCATAACTATGAATTCTTTGCAAATTAATATTATTAAATGAATTTTATATTACATAATAATACAAAAATATATAATTAAAATATTTAATAAATAAAGTAAATTAATTAAATAATTAACATTTCAATATATTACTTAAATGTTTAACATTAACAAAAACTTACTAATACATTATTATGTATTAAATATTATATTACAATTTTACATTTTATTTAATACTTGTATTAATTATTTAATATTTATTATATAAGAGATGTACATATTACGTAACAAACAAATAAATGTAAAAATTAGTTTTAAACTTATTATTAGTTTAAAATAATATATTTAAAACATGTATGTAGTAACATAAATTAATTGGCACTAACTGGCCTTAAAAGCCAAGCCACATTCCTTTTTCTTTCAAGAATGGGACCTAAACCAAGCAGACTGCAAACATCAGTATCATTGTAGGAAAGGAACTGGTGTACATCTGTGTGTTACCTGAAGTGATGAGGCTGTTAAGTTGGCGGATGATGCTCCGGCAGGATGGTCTGAGCTCAGGCTGATACTGCATGCACTGAGCTATCAGATCGGCCAGCTCAGTCCACTCCAGCGCAGGCAGGTTTGAGAAATGCTCATAAAACTGCTGCTTCTAGATTCAAATAATGACAGAAGCTGTTTTAGTACTACAGCACCATGGTGGAGTCAGATTTCCTGAGTATATGCGTAACGATTTGGCTTTTTATCTAGAATGTATAACATCCTGAAGAAAATTTACAGTTAATTTATGATTGTATATTCATGTGAGGTGTCTGTACTTGTATTAGGTCCAGGCCCTGCAACGGAGCTTCTCCATTATTGAAAATCTCCCACAGTGTTGTCCCAAAACTCCACTTGTCACACTCCAGTTCAATCTCAAGTGTATCCAGTACCTCTGGTGCCACCCATGGGATTCTGTCTAACACCACTGGATTCACGAAAATGTGCATTTTATTGTATTACACATAATCATGTTACAGTGTAGGCCTATTATAATCTGTAATAAGAGCTAAATAAAGAATGTATTATTTCTCTGTCAAGTGTTATTTTATAAAATACAAATTAATCTAGAAGTCATCAGATACTCTTGTAAAATTGATTTCGTGTTCATCTGTTCAATATAATTACCGTCTTTGCCCAGCAAGGCCATGCTGATGCCAGGGTCACTCAGTTTAATGAAGGGCGAGTTATCAGAGCAAGGGTCTCCCTCTCTGGCCAACAGCAGATTTTTTGCACAAATATTCCCATGTGCAATATTCTTCTCCTCCTGTACATGGTAGACAAAAGAAAATTGATTTTTTTAAATTGACACATCTCCTCAAATATTCAGTACAGAAATCAATCAATATGAGCTTTTAAATAAAAGATTCTTTGATTCTGCAACTTTTCGGTTCAAATGTTTGGCGTCAGTAAGTTTTTTTTTTAATTTTTAAATTTTGTTTTTATTTTAAAGACTTTAAAATTAGTAAAGACTTTATAAAAACTAAAATCTATTTCAACTTATTTCTGTTCTTTTGAACTTTCTGTTATCAAAGAATTAAAAAAAAAAAAAAGTATCACAATTTCCACACACAAAAATAATAATAATAATAATACTGGAGTAATGATGATAATAATATGGTAGTCAACATTTGAAGTGGATCAAAAAAAAGTTGTCCTAAGACAAGAACAGGTATTGTGTTTGTTTTAGGACATCTTTGATGAAAGGTTTTGATCCACTTCAGATGCTGACTGCTGTATTTCACAATATCTTTATATCACAAAATCTTAAATCTTACAGACCCTAAACTTTTGAATAGTTGTGTATATTGTATTTTATATTGTAGGGGCTTGTTCTCATTTGCACTAAATTTTTTAATATACAAACATATAAACATAGATAAAACAAAACTAAAGCACTAAAACCAATAGTTGTTGTCAATTTTAAATCAATGTTATGATTCTTTAGTAAATTTAAAATAATTGGATGATGAATCATTTTGATATTTGCTAAAGAAAAAAGTATTTATTATGATAGAGATAGGACCTTCTTTGCTGTAATCTAGCGCTACTTCTTTAAATTAGCCCTAGATGATTAAAAAAGTAACCTAAAATCAACATATAGGAGTAAACAAGCGTTAAAAATGTCATGCTCAATATTGACTCGATTAATTAAAACATCACAGATACAGCCCTGAGTTCTGTATTTCGTAATTAGCAGACAATTTATCATGCATGAATATTTCTCACCAAAAAGTTGAGAGCACAGGCAAGTTGTTTGGCCACGTCTAATTTCCAGCTGACTGACACAGACGTGCTCTTCTTCAGGTACAGGTCCAGTGCACCGTGCTTGACAAACTCCTGCACCATGATGTCTGCGGGGGTCAGAGGAGGACACACTTTACTGACATGATTGTATTCACAGGCACTTTGACAGGCAACCAGTGTCACCAACGACATTCTAGACCCACTCAGAGTTCAAGAAGATTCAAAGAGCTGAGGTCGCTTTCTTAGGGTTTGCCCTCTTGTGATCAAAGAGTGTTTGCTAAGAGTGCTTTTACAAGTGTAAAACACTTACTTTTGGATTTGTGCACACTGATGCCATATACCAGGAGAAGGTGCTTGTGAGAAATTTGACTCATCAAACTGGCCGCCTCAAAAAAAGACTTGAAAACAGCAGTAAGATTAAATTATTAATCACATGGCTTATGATGGCTAAAAAACTCTTCTCTTCAGTCAAAGAATGCAAAACACTAGCTCATTTATTATATGTCATTGTTGAAATTTTTGTTTGCATTTGTTAAATCTCGCATTAATTAAAACTACACTGAAAAAAATGACTCATTGGATTTACTCAATTTTTTTTAAGGTAAGTGGTTGCAATCAATTTATTTTAGCTACATTTAAATAAACAAATTTAGTTGACTAACTTTCAACTAAATTTGTTTATTTAAATGTAGCTAAAATAAATTGATTGCAACCACTTACCTTAAAAAAATTGAGTAAATCCAATGAGTCATTTTTTTCAGTGTACAGTATTCTGAATCAAGCAGAACATTGTCATGGATTGTCATGTAATGGGAAATGCAATATTTGCTATGCCAAAGTGCATATTTGAGTAAGCGTTTTACTGGATATTGTCTTTTTATTGCAAATAAAATATTCAGCATATGTTTCATGATCGAAAACGCACCTCCCAGCAGTTTTTATGGTTTGCATCCAGGACCTTCAGAAGAACTTCTGTGGTGTGTGTCACTCCGTCTCGCTGGTCTGTCTTACTGCCTCTAAAGATATGCGTGAAGGAACCTTGACCTAAGCTTTCCCTCTGTTAAGAGATAGATGTGAAGTTAAAATTAATCTTGTGACCACTCTAAAAGCAAGCACATTCAGTTGCTTTCAGTCAGTGTCTACAATCTGAAAATAATATATAAAAATAAATTGTAAAATAATAAATTGTGTTTTTATACCCTTAAAGTAGTGGTGACAACTTCAATATTAATAAAAATATACTTAAACTCTTTTTTAAAAATGTATAACTGTACCCAGGTGAGGTCCTCATGTTTAATCATGTGGAACTGCATGTGACTTGGTTTGTGTCTCTGTAACATGGGGGAACTGGGCATCTCAGTCATGCTGCTGTTACGAAGGATGATCATGTTGGTAAGTTCTGCAACAAAGACAAGAAATAGTATATATATATATGTGTGTGTGTGTGTGTGTGTGTGTGTGTGCGTGAAATATATATATATTCTGGTAATGTTATTTCATTATTTTGTCCAAATTATTATTTTAGATTATTTATACAATTTATTTCATTAAATGATATGTATAAAAATATGTAAAAAAACAGCAAGACATAGCACAAAAAAATAAAACATTACAAAAAATGTTTTTTTTTCCCCTCAAATTATTGTTTTATATTATTTATGCAATTTATAAAAAATGTTAAAAAAATGGCACAATAAAAAAAAAAAAAAACCTAATTAAAAATTAAAGTTATTTTCCCCCCAAATTATAATTTGAATAATTTATGCAACTTATTTTATTAAATATGTTATGTATAAAAAATATATAAAAATGTTTTAAAAATTATATGAATGCGAATGTATGAATGTGAACATTGCTTTGTCTAATTTTTATAAATGATAAACAAAAAGCAAATGTTGCACAAAAAATGTTCTACCTTTTGGTCTGGGTGGGCAGCACTTGCCCAGGGTGACGGGGATGTCTGACATGAGAAGTGTACTGTGCTGATAGAAATCTGTGAGCTGTTTTAGACTAGAGAATGAGTTGTGGATCCCCGCCAGGCTAAACTTCTCATTTTTCTCTATCAGACAGTCCTTATAATCCACCCCTAGATGAGTCTGTTAGAACATCCAGAAGTTAAGAAATATAACAACGGAGTCTAGTCATTAAAAATTCAGCCAATCTGTGAAACTAAAGAAACACTGGAGTTGATTCAAAATTTACATTGTAATAATACTAAGCAGTAACATATAGGAAGTAGCTCTTCATGAATCAGATTTAAAGCTTGTTATGAGTCATGAGCTTTTTTAGTTACTTCCTGTTAGTTGAAACACAAAGGCTGGTGTCTGGTGTCCAGCAAGACTGGTACCTGTATACAAACAGTGAGGAAGTACTTGTCAAAGTCCTTGGGACTGTGACGTAACAGGAACATCCCATTTTTGGCTCCGGCTTTCTTAAGTTTGTGCACTGCAACTTCTGACCTTTAGAAAACACACACAACAAAATTATGCTTATTACTAAGTTTTTAATTACATTTCCTTATTACATTTCCTTTCTAATTGTACCATATGGGAAAATATGAAATTGTGTAGTACGTAATTGGGCCGTGACAGTAGTTCTGTATGTCCTCCAGCAAGCTTGGCGGCGCCACTTCTGTGCAGAAATAGTGAGTCGAATCTGTAGTCAATCTAAAATATCCATCAACCAGAGATACAAACGAAAGAGTCTCAGTTAGGGTGTGAAACTCAGCCTCCTATTGGTGGAAAGAGAAACAAAATAAAAGATGAACTGCTATATTATGTAGAATTCAACAAAAAGGACAAGCTTGAATTTTGTTATACTTTCATAATATCAAACCGTGGTTAATCAAAATGGCAGATGAGTCACAACCATTATCACAACCAACTATCAATGGGGAAGTTTACTTCCTTTTCTAATGAGTTTATGTGTTAATATTCCAAAGAATAATAAAGTAACGCAATGCCACTACCATGCACTGGTCATCCTGACGTGTAAGTGTGACCACCCTTCCTTCCAGGGGCGTCTGCTCTTGAGAAAGACGCTTGATACTAATGTCTGTGATCTGGGGGAAATCACAAAACGTCTGCCATTCCTGTGAACGTACAAAGTAAATAATAATAATAATAATAATAATAATAATAATAATAATAATAATAATAGTAATAACAGTACACTACTGTTTAAAAGCTTTTTAACATTTTTGAGACTCTTATGGTCACCAAGGCTACATTTATTTGTTCGAAAAAAGTAAAAACAGCAAAATTGTAAAATATTATTACAATTTAAAATTAATGTTTTCTGTTTTAATATATTTAAAATTTTAATTTATTCCTGTGATGCAAAGCTGAATTTTCAGTAGTCATTAATCCAGTCTTCAGTGTCAAATAATTCTACAAAAATCCTTCTAATATGTTGATTTGGTGCTCAAGGAACGTTTCTTCTTATTATCAATGTTTGAAAACAGTTGTGCTGCTTAATATTGATATGTGGAAACCATGTGGTTTTTATTTAAAACAGAAAGTTCAAAGTTCAAAATCGCAGCATTTATTTGAAATATACAAATCTTTTGTACTATAATTGTCTTTATTGTCACTTTTGCTCAACTTAATG
This sequence comes from Spinibarbus caldwelli, assembly GCA_039654775.1. Taxonomy (NCBI): domain Eukaryota; kingdom Metazoa; phylum Chordata; class Actinopteri; order Cypriniformes; family Cyprinidae; genus Spinibarbus; species Spinibarbus caldwelli. Next base: position 24,667,248 of record CM077249.1, read on the forward strand.
CGTAGCCTACTTGCTGAATAAAATTGTTAACTTCTTTGAAAAGAAAAAAACGCACTCACCCCAAACTTTTGAATCGATTGCTCTGACGAAGTTTAAAAGCATCAAAAATAGTTAAAATAAGCAAGACCGCTAATAAATTGAGCTTCTCATATCTTTTCAATTAACCTTTTATTCTATTTAAACACTTGTGAATTTTATATAACTTTTTTATATATTATATAATTACAACAGCTAAGTCCGGTTAATTCTCGTAGGTGGCGACAAGTGACTGCATTACTGAGAGAGTATATGAACTGATTCATTCTTTATGAGTGAGTTAGTGAATCAATTTCACTCAACCGATTCGCTCAAAAACCCTGATTCATTCAGCATTCATTCATTCAGCCTACTGTTGCTCATCAACACAAGTACTGCTCACTGCAGAGCCAAATGACCTCCAGCTCCCCCTCTCTGGATGTCCAGCTCCACCTCTGTGTGAAGTAATGGGTGGAGTTAGGGTTAGTAATAGGGTAAGGGGTAGGGTTAGGGTGTGGTTAGGTGTCTATCTCCACCCATTACCTCCAGCGAGGGGGAGCTAGAGCTCCAGCTCCTCCCATTTGGTTCTGCAACGAGCACCCTCCATCAATACGCAATGGTTCTTTCTGCTGTGGCTTCGTTGTCGAAAATGTAAGTGACTCGAAATTAACTTATTGTTTACTGAAATTTGTATAAAGTTCTACCTGGTATATAAAGTTATACAAAATTTCTACCTGGCTCTCTTTGGTCTGTATCTGAATCCCTCCCTCTCCAGACACTCGCACGGCTTTGACCCTCTGCTGCTCGCTCTGCTCTGACCATCCAGAGTGATGCAAAGTGAAGCTTTCTGAGCCGTAATTCGGCTCCACCACATTCAGCTCCATCAGGTACTTGAGCTTCAGGCTGCGCTCACCAGCCGAGCATCTGCCCAGCTTCTTTAAGAAACGTTTCAGCGTTTTTCGGATCTGATACCGCGCTAGGCGGCTCATACGCTGTATATCTTGTCTGTGGGTCTCTGGGAGGCAGGATTTGTAGCTGGAATGGGATTTTTGCAGTGGTTAATGCAGATTAAACATAATGCAGAATGTACATAAAATATCTGTATAGATTTATCCATCCATTTATATAAGATTTTCTCAGTTTCTCATGTTACCTTGTTGTATTGCAGATCTCTCCAAGGCTCTGGTTTCTCTCTTTGGCCATTCGCCACAGATCCAGCACTGCCATTCCCAAACATTCCTGCTGCAAACTCAAAGCAGGAGAAATCCCGCCACGTCCAGAGATAAAATCACTGCGGGACTGAAACAGGAAAGACTGTACAGTCAGATGGGAAGGTAAATGATTCTAAACAGTTGAGTCAGCATTTTTATGGCACCTTTTTTAATTAATGTGAATCATACTGATAGTTTACTATACATTAGCAGGATAGAGGCACATAATCCTGGATGTTCATTTTACATTCATACATGGCTTTCAAAATAATGTTCAGTTGCCTGTTGAGAAGGCAATGACAGATTATTGTCTACTGTATATACCTGAGCAAAAAGATAGTCAATGACGCAGTAGTCCAGCACAGCACAGATTCGACCTCTGCTGAGGCTAAAGCGGTATGATGCTTTGGACCCTTGACCGAACCAGCTTGAGAAGAAAAACCTTAAACAAACAGAAAAAAGCTTTTAAATTCCAGAAAATTTTATATTTCTATCTGTTTTACAGTTTTTACTTTCTCACTATTTAATCTGTCCTCTAGCAATTATTTTAGTGTTATTTGTATACTATTATAGCATTTATTAATATTTTGAATTTGATTTTTATGTTTTCTGTGTTCATTTTAATTTTAGAAATGATCTTATTTCAGCTACCAAAAATTTTAATAGTTTTAATAGCATTTTAATAGTTTTTTAGCTAACAATAACAATGCAATGGCCAACAATGCACATTAGTGCATCACTGAAGTATTCTGTAATTTTTGTAATTTTTACATATAATATAAATCATATATTGTTTTTGATTACATTCTATGGTGCAAATGGTAGTAATGGGAATGACATTAGCCTCCTTTGTCTTACTAAGTCATATTAAATATAGTATTTTGTGTATCCGAAATACAAAGAATTAAATAATATCTTCATAATTGTTTTGCGTCATTTGACAAAATGATTGGAAAAAATGTACAATGAAAATATTCTGCTATCGTCATATTTTTTCACATAAAGTGTAATATAACTTAGATTTTTCTTTTTTCTTAACACATTGTGTATCATATTTATCTTATATATGCTCTTCACTGACATTGTTGTCTTCCTGTAAGCAAGTATACTAACTTTTGAAAAAAACTTTATAAGGGCTAACATTTTTGTTTGTGATGGAAATGACACTACATTTGATATAAACACTGATATAAATAATTTTCAAAGCATAAATATTGAAATTTAATTAAATTTAGATTAAAATGTAGAGTTTATGATTATTTCACTTATTAATCATCATTGTTTTATAAACATAATATGCTAAATTTACTTTAAGACTGAAGTCTGGGTCAGGGACAAGGTTAAAAACAATAAAATCTTTACATATCAGGCATTGGCAAATTAAATGAAAATTAATGGCATGAGTAGTTAAAATTCCGAATATTCAGTAAGATTAAGCTCTTTGTAAATAAAACATATGATTACAACACCTGTTTTACCTCACTCTGTAGTGAGCTTTGACATTCTCCTCGCTCTTAAACATATAAGTTGGTGGATACCAGTATGAAAGGTCCTCTGATGCCAAAGCAAACAGGTTGTGGAACACAGGAAGAATTCCTAAAAATATAAATATTACATTCAGGTTGTTGTAAGGTTGGTTCACAACTCTTTTAATTGTATTTAATTATAAGACTAGAAATATATAAGCAGATTATTGTTTAAATTTCTATTTCTTCTATTTACTGTTTAAATTTTTATGCTTTAGACACTGAATCATCTAAAAGACAGACCTCAACCTTATAAAAGTTATCAGCCATTATCACCGTTGCAATGCTTGTTGCATCTTTATTAAAAAAGCCTTATATATATTATAAGTGAAAAAAGTATATACTTGAGTATATGGGTGCATCTCAATAAATTAGAATGTCGTGGACAAGTTCATTTATTTCAGTAATTCAACTCCAATTGTGAAACTCGTGTATTAAATAAATTCAATGCACACAGACTGAAGTAGTTTAAGTCTTTGGTTCTTTTAATTGTGATGATTTTGGCTCACATTTAACAAAAACCCACCAATTCACTATCTCAACAAATTAGAATATGGTGACATGCCAATCAGCTAATCAACTCAAAACACTTGCAAAGGTTTCCTGAGCCTTCAAAATGGTCTCTCAGTTTGGTTCACTAGGCTACACAATCATGGGGAAGACTGCTGATCTGACAGTTGTCCAGAAGACAATCATTGACACCCTTCACAAAGAGGGTAAGCCACAAACATTCATTGCCAAAGAAGCTGGATGTTCACAGAGTGCTGTATCCAAGCATGTTAACAGAAAGTTGAGTGGAAGGAAAAACTGTGGAAGAAAAAGATGCACAACCAACCGAGAGAACCACAGCCTTATGAGGATTGTCAAGCAAAATCGATTGAAGAATTTTAGTGAACTTCACAAGGAATGGACTGAGGCTGGGATCAAGGCATCAAGAGCCACCACACACAGACGTGTCAAGGAATTTGGCTACAGTTGACGTATTCCTCTTGTTAAGCCACTCCTGAACCACAGACAACGTCAGAGGTGTCTTACCTGGGCTAAGGAGAAGAAGAACTGGACTGTTGCCCAGTGGTCCAAAGTCTTCTTTTCAGATGAGAGCAAGTTTTGTATTTCATTTGGAAACCAAAGTCCTAGAGTCTGGAGGAAGGGTGGAGAAGCTCATAGCCCAAGTTGCTTGAAGTCCAGTGTTAAGTTTCCACAGTCTGTGATGATTTGGGGTGCAATGTCATCTGCTGGTGTTGGTCCATTGTGTTTTTTGAAAACCAAAGTCACTGGACCCGTTTACCAAGAAATTTTGGAGCACTTCATGCTTCCTTCTGTTGACAAGCTTTTTAAAGATGCTGATTTCATTTTCCAGCAGGATTTGGCACCTGCCCACACTGCCAAAAGCACCAAAAGTTGGTTAAATGACCATGGTGTTGGTGTGCTTGACTGGCCAGCAAACTCACCAGACCTGAACCCCATAGAGAATCTATGGGATATTGTCCAGAGGAAAATGAGAAACGAGACCAAAAAATGCAGATGAGCTGAAGGCCACTGTCAAAGAAACCTGGGCTTCCATACCACCTCAGCAGTGCCACAAACTGATCACCTCCATGCCACACCGAATTGAGGCAGTAATTAAAGCAAAAGGAGTCCCTACCAAGTATTGAGTACATATACAGTAAATGAACATACTTTCCAGAAGGCCAACAATTCACTAAAAATGTTTTTTTTTTATTGGTCTTATGAAGTATTCTAATTTGTTGAGATAGTGAATTGGTGGGTTTTTGTTAAATGTGAGCCAAAATCATCACAATTAAAAGAACCAAAGACTTAAACTACTTCAGTCTGTGTGCACTGAATTTATTTAATACACGAGTCTCACAATTTGAGTTGAATTACTGAAATAAATGAACTTTTCCACGACATTCTAATTTATTGAGATGCACCTGTAATTAAAAACAGAAGCATCTGATCTTTGAGCAACAGACATAATTAATGTTTAGATTATGTGTCTCACCGCTGGCTTTAGCAGCAAGCGCACACACGCTCTCCGCTGTGATGTGTCCGGTAGGGATAGCGAAGGTGGTCTCTGAATTTAAACTGGGGCTGTAGTACAGGTGCACCTGTAGGGCAGAGTCACAGCTGGACTTCTGACTGCCAGCCGTTTCATTCTTCATCAAGGGCACCTCTTCCTCTTCACTCATGATCTTCTCACCAAAGCAATCTTTTGATTGGACAGAAGTTGCAAGTGTTCATTGACCATTCTTTCTTTCCAAAATAGTGCATGTAAGTGGTTATTTCTGATAAAAAGGAAATTATTTTGATATTAGAAGCAATTGGAAAGTTTTAAATGAACTCTTATGTTCTGTTTGGGGCTTTTTGAAGCCCTTTCAACTTTTACAAAAACATTATTAAGGTTGACTTTTGCTAATCTTATAACTGATTATGAATAAAATATCACACATCCTAAATAAATTTTAAAAAAATGCATTTCTTCTGCTGGGGGTCTCAGCTATATATATATATATATATATATATATATATATATATATATATATATATATATATATATATATATATAAAAAAGAAACTTGCCCCAAACAAAAGCAATGTTTTCTATATTGGATAACAGGCACAATTTAGAAAAAGTGTATGTTGAGATTCAACAGATGGTTAAATTTTAATACTGTCAAATGAGCTTTAATTAAGTCAAAAGTGAATTTGAAAGGTTTATTTGTAATTATTATTATTATTATTTTTAGACATACATCATTAAGGTCTCTGGGACCCCAACATACCCCAAAAATAATCGTTGATCTCAACAGAACTTGATGGCTACTGTTTGTAATACACAAAGCAGAAGGTGGTAGCATTGTACTGTAAAGCAGTGGATTATTGTTAACACCAGTTCTTGGAACCGTGGTGGTCATATGGTTGATCGAAGTGAGCTCATCCTTCTCATGTTGGCGATCTGTACTTTCCGTGTTAAACTAAATCAAGGGTGTTTTCCCAGAGATTTCCAATATTAAGCCATTAACAGTGAAGAATTTGAAGTGAAATTTAGGTTACACAAGTTTCGTTTGGTTTCGATAATGTCACTGGCTGTTAAATATTGTAGTGGAAAATCCTATTACAGAAATACATCGGTTTATATTCCAATAATACAATAATACAAGTACAAACAAACAGACAAACATGAAACATACAATGCCAAAATGTACATTCATAGTCACGTGACTTCCATTGGCATATGTTCTGAAATGCCAGTTACGAGGTATTTTTCATATTACGGTTCTAATAAAGACAACTGAGAGGTGTTACCTGAAGTTATTTAAGAAGAAACATGTTGATGATTTAATGATTTGTTCATGTTGATGCGAAGAGCTGCGTAAATTTCACTCAGGCTTCGCTGTTGTGAGCCTCTGGTGGGAGGGATCAAATGAGACTAGTTTCCGGCAAGAGACAAACCACAGTGGCACCTCATTTCCAGAATGCTTTAGCAAGATCAGCACCACTTGATGTTTCTTTACTGGTCGGCCTCATCTGGCATCTCGGTTTCTAGACCTGTGACCAGGCTGTAAACTGAACACAGGCCCACCTGTGCAAGTATAGTGTATTTATAAGAGTGGAGAGAGAAAAAGAGGGAGGGTGTTTGCTGGAGCTGCTGGTTTGTTGCTTTCTTTACGTGGGAAGAGTGAAACTGTGGTTTCCTCTTTCTCTGCTAGTGAGTGGCGGGTTTGTTATTTCCGCCTGCAGAGAAAAACTAAGTAGGTTTTCTTCCGTTTGGCCTTATATAACCAAGTGCTATATGAAACTTTCATTTAAACAACTTTCATCAGAAAGTATTATGTGCACCTGACATTAGTGTTGACATTTCAGTTTATTGTGAATGTGACAGGGGCACTCCATCATTCAAAAGCTTATCTATGTGATACAGGTAAAAATAATACAAATATTCAAAATATGCATGAATTGTACAGCCATTGCTTCAGAACATCAACACTGAAAAAATTCATCTTGATTCTGGTGACTTTTGGGGGTTTTTAGGGCTTTCTGGCACATTCAGGTTATTTTTCTAGGTCATAACTCAGAGCTTAGAAATGCTGAGGAATTAATATCCTGTTAATGAGCCTTGTTTTGTAGTTTTAGACACAGAAAGAATATTCCCGTCTGCCACAAACAAATGCATTATTTATTGTAGTGAATAGTATAAAATCTGTTGCAACATGGTCAATAAAATGGATTTTTGTAGTTTGCTAAATCATTTCAGGCTACATATTCTCTTAATTAATTCAGACTAATAATCAGACATACTTTCACAGAGTTATTGGCTAATTTAGAAAAGAATCATAATGATATACAGTGGGTACGGAAAGTATTCAGACCCCCTTAAATTTTTCACTCTTTGTTATATTGCAGCCATTTGCTAAAATCATTTAAGTTATTTTTTTTTCCTCATTAATGTACACACAGCACCCCATATTGACAGAAAAACACAGAATTGTTGACATTTTTGCAGATTTGTTAAAAAAGAAAAACTGAAATATCACATGGTCCTAAGTATTCAGACCCTTTGCTGTGACACTCATATATTTAACTCAGGTGCTGTCCATTTCTTCTGATCATCCTTGAGATGGTTCTACACCTTCATTTGAGTCCAGCTGTGTTTGATTATACTGATTGGACTTGATTAGGAAAGCCACACACCTGTCTATATAAGACCTTACAGCTCACAGTGCATGTCAGAGCAAATGAGAATCATGAGGTCAAAGGAACTGCCTGAAGAGCTCAGAGACAGAATTGTGGCAAGGCACAGATCTGGCCAAGGTTACAAAAAAATTTCTGCTGCACTTAAGGTTCCTAAGAGCACAGCGGCCTCCATAATCCTTAAATGGAAGACGTTTGGGATGACCAGAACCCTTCCTAGAGCTGGCCGTCCGGCCAAACTGAGCTATCGGGGGAGAAGAGCCTTGGTGAGAGAGGTAAAGAAGAACCCAAAGATCACTGTGGCTGAGCTCCAGAGATGCAGTCGGGAGATGGGAGAAAGTTGTAGAAAGTCAACCATCACTGCAGCCCTCCACCAGTCGGGGCTTTATGGCAGAGTGGCCCGACGGAAGCCTCTCCTCAGTGCAAGACACATGAAAGCCCACATGAAGGACTCCAAGATGGTGAGAAATAAGATTCTGTGGTCTGATGAGACCAAGATAGAACTTTTGGCCTTAATTCTAAGCGGTATGTGTGGAGAAAACCAGGCACTGCTCATCACCTGTCCAATACAGTCCCAACAGTGAAGCATGGTGGTGGCAGCATCATGCTGTGGGGGTGTTTTTCAGCTGCAGGGACAGGACGACTGGTTGCAATCGAGGGAAAGATGAATGCGGCCAAGTACAGGGATATCCTGGACGAAAACCTTCTCCAGAGTGCTCAGGACCTCAGACTGGGCCGAAGGTTTACCTTCCAAAAAGACAATGACCCTAAGCACACAGCTAAAATAACAAAGGAGGGGCTTCACAACAACTCCGTGACTGTTCTTGAATGGCCCAGCCAGAGCCCTGACTTAAACCCAATTGAGCATCTCTGGAGAGACCTAAAAATGGCTGTCCACCAACGTTTACCATCCAACCTGACAAAACTGGAGAGGATCTGCAAGGAGGAATGGCAGAGGATCCCCAAATCCAGGTGTGAAAAACTTGTTGCATCTTTCCCAAAAAGACTCATGGCTGTATTAGATCAAAAGGGTGCTTCTACTAAATACTGAGCAAAGGGTCTGAATACTTAGGACCATGTGATATTTCAGTTTTTTTTTTTTTTAATAAATCTGCAAAAATGTCAACAATTCTGTGTTTTTCTGTCAATATGGGGTGCTGTGTGTACATTAATGAGGAAAAAAATGAACTTGAATGATTTTAGCAAATGGCTGCAATATAACAAAGAGTGAAAAATTTAAGGGGGTCTGAATACTTTCCGTACCCACTGTATCTCTATTAAAAGCATTCAGTTAATTAAACTACTTTCAGATCACTTTAGTATGCATGCTTATGCTTTCTTCTCTTCTGTACTTGGCTTGGAATGAAAGTGAACTGACACACAGGTGCAACACAGGTGTATAATGAACAGAAACGTACTGTGCATGATTTTATACTATGAAAGATGGCACTATTGTTTAATAGGTCAAAGAATCATCTTTCAAATCAGGTGGTGATGGTCAAGTATTCACTAATGCCAACCAAAACAGAGACAACCAAATCAGTATGGCTTTGACATTTTTGATATGAGAGACTGTGCAGAATGTAGTTTGCATGATTGTTCAACAGTTCATTGTACAAAGGCACAGTTCTTCTTATACTAGAAGTCAATTTTAATTTGAATTAATGCAGTATTTCTTAAACATTTTGATTGAAAATGGAAGCCTGGCTTGTTTTACTTTACAAAGCCAATCCTGCACCTGTCTAAATGTCAACTTTCTTCAGTAAAACATCACGTTTATCAGCAGTGGCAAAAAGTTATTTCGGACTGAGAAGGATTTCGATGGGATTGTTTGTCGTAGTTTCATTCTGTAGAGACAAGAATATGATTTCAGCAGTGTTGTTATTGTTAACTTAAATTAAAAATATTAAAAACAGTTTGGGGTCAGTAAATTAGTATTCTTTCTTTTTTCTTTTTTTTTTAAAGAAATTAATACTTTTATTCAGCAAGGATGTGTTAAATGGATAAAAAGTGATAGTTTGGTATTTTGAATAAATACTGTTCTTTTTTAACTTATTATTCATCAAAGAATCAAAGAAAAAAGTATCACAGGTTCCAAAAAAATATTAAGCGGCGTAACAGTTTCAACACTGAAAATAAATCAGCATATTAGAATTATTTCTGAGAAACCAATATTAGAAATTGCAATAATATTTCACAATATTACTGTTTTTCTGTATTTTTAATCAAATAAATACAGCCTTGATGAGCATAAGAGACAATATTAAAAAACATAAAAAAAATCATACTGATCCCAAACTTTTGAACGATATTTTATTAGTTATATATATATATATATATATATATATATATATATATATATATATATATTAAAAAATGTAATTCTAAATATTAAAAAATACTTTAATTGTATTTAGATGGTGCCAAATTAACACTGGATTTCTGGTGGTAAGAACTGGACTGTAATTAAAAGTAAATTAAATCTTACTACCATGAAACTTACCAAATTATGACAGAATGTGTTGCATTTCTTTTGTTCCAAGTTCCATCGTAATAGACCAGGACTGATAGAATCCTTCTTGGTGGGTCTTGTAATAATCCAACAAATAGTCATTTGAAGGTAAAGTAGTAACATCTGTTGACATTTTCATTCCTTTTAAATAACTGTAAGTGAGTTTCTCTCACCTGTAATGTAGCTAACCACCACACCTACCAGCACAACTGCACTAGTTGACAGGGCTCCAAAGTATAGGTAGGATATTGAATAGAAATTTTGAAGGCTGTATGAATTTAGTTGAAAAAGAAAATTGTGCTATATTTTATGCGATAAACATTCCGCAAGTAATTAAAGTCACAGAACAGTGAAATAGCATAATATTTTGGTCATTATAAAATGTGATACAACTTTGACTCTCACCCATAATCCCAAGGGACTGATGATGCCAAGATAGAAGATTCAGTGACTGCCATGGTGCTGTTGAGCGTTGCATTACTTGCCAGACAGTGACCAGCACTAGTGGGTAAAGGGTAAAACACCCATAATTTGTGGTGTAGGAGGATAAATTGTGCTTCCAACAGCAAGCCATAGAGACAGACAGAAACCCACAGCCACACCTGAGAACACCCCCTATAAGATGTGAGAAATATTACACTGCTATTCATCGAGTGGAGCAGTGAATAATATATGGTAGACTGTGATGTTTATGGAGTCTTACTGGTTTATTTGTGGCTGGAATAAACATGCCCAGCACAAATGCTCCCAGGAGTGGACCATTCACTACACCCATGACTGTGAACGAACCCTGAGGTTATTAGAGAAAAAGCTGGTTAGAGCACAGACACATAGACTGAAATACAACCTGCTTGAAATCACAGTTATTCCTGTAGTTCATATTATACCTGAAGGACACCCCAGTCCAGCAGGGAAGAGAGCGCAGCCATTGTAATGCAGCCAAGCCCGTACAACAGTGCTGTTTTACACATGCCAACAAATAATAATGGAATTAGTTTTCATTGTAGTCATATTTATAATCATCATCAGATTGATATCAGCAGATACTTGCAGGAAAACATAATGGTCTCTTACTTTAATAAGTAGTTACAGCTTTGTATGAAAAACCAGTCTCACCAATAGTTTTGATACATAACAAATTTAGCATGAATTTAAATTAAGATAGAATTAAGTGAAAATTATGCATCAAGAAATAAGACTTTTTATACCTCATTTTTGGTTGTGACATTTTCATGATAATTAAGTATCTTTTTTTAATGAAGGCAGCACAACAAATACTGACATTACATAATTATATATGAATATAAAATACATAAATTACATAAATATATTAAAATGAGATATATACAATTATATAAGTAAATTGCAAAATAAAAAAAATATTAAATCTAAATAGAAAATGATAATAAAAATGACAAAAGCACATAACCAAATTATTCAAACTTAAACTAAAATGTAAACTGAAAATATAAAAATAAATCAAAATTCAAAATATTAATAAATATTATAATTTAAAAATAATAAATTCTATAATTTGCACCACAGGAAAGAAGCAGTTGCTTTTGACCATCCGTGATGACTTGGAGAGTAAGAGCTGTTTTCTCTGTGAAACAGTGATTAGCCACGGCTTCATTACATCCTCCATAGTAACAGCTGCCATGGCGTTAATGCTGGTGGAGACAGTACTGTGGAAACAGAAGCGGGTGGTTTATTCCATTTGCACCAGTAATCAACACCTCACTTCAAGCACCTTAAAGTTCCACTGTAGGCACAGGCTAGAAAAAGACCCAGGAACCCTGGATGATTATGGAAAATGTCCAAAACCAGGTAGGCCATGTACTGTGAAAATAAAGACAAAAAGACAACTGGGTTGCTTAAAAAGAATAGTTAACCCAAAAATGGGAATTTGTTGAAAATGTACTCACCCTCAGGCCATCCATGATTTAGATGAGTTTGTTTTGTCATCAAAACAGACTTGGAGAAATTTAGCATTAAATCACTTGCTCACCAGTGGATCCTCTGCAGTGAATGGGTGCCATCAGACTGAGAGTCCAAACAGCTGATAAAAGCATCACAGTAATCCACAAGTAATCCACACGACTCCAGTCCATCAATTAACATCTTGTGAAGTGAAAAGCTGCATGTTTGCAGTAAACAAATCCAACTTTAAGGCATTTTCAACTTCAACAACCCATCCAAACTATCCATAATATTTAATTCTCTTGTGAAAAATTTGTCTCATCTGAATCAGGAGAGAAAAATGCACATATCAAGCATCATCTACAAACAAAACAGTTCTAAACAAATATGTTGCTGATATGTTGTTTGATGTGAGAGGACTACAGGGGATGGGCTTTTTAACTAGAGAAAATGTTATTATGGACTGATATTTTGGCCAGAAGTGATGTTTTAAAGTTAAAATTTGTAATAATTTGTAAATTTGTCATAATAATAATAATAATGTTTCTTACTAACAGGCAGCTTTTCACTTCACAAAATGTTAACTGAATGAGTGGACAGTGGACCCATTCACTGCAGCAAGTAATGTAATGCTACATTTCTCCAAATCTGTTCCGATAAAGGAAAAAAACTCATTTATGTACATCTTGGATGGCCTGAGCATGAGTAAAATATTCAACATATTTTCTCTAAATTTCAAAAGTTCAATTTTGGTTTCAACAAATACATTTCAAACAGAAATGATCATTTGTGATATAAATGACTGAATTGTAATTTTTATACATTTAATAAAAACGTGGTGAATTATAATTATATAATATCAATTTCTTTTAGAAAAATACTAATTTAGTAATTAGTAGTATAGGTATAGGGAATTCTGTTTATTGATTTACCTGGTCAGGTTCAGATATTCTGTCAGTCTTCAGTGGATCACAGCTGGAGTATAAAGCAAACATCACAATGCCACATGTGGCTACACTGCTCACAATCAGACACAGACCCACCTGATTAACTAGCAGCGCCCTGCAGCACAAGAGTGACACTCAGTGGATCAGCATCTCATTGAGTAAGAACAGAAAATATGTCAGAGTTCTTCTAAACCATGACTATGATATCTGGTCATTATTAGGAGAAATTTAATGGTAAATAAAACTAAATGTAGAAGACTGAAGAGGTTATTTTATGTGGTAATAAAAGACAGATTTTACTGATTTATTCTCTCACAGTTGGGCTTGTTTCTCAGTCCTGCATGATATGTAACGCTGCACTTGAGCTTGATTGGCTCCATACATGGATAACCAGACCATAGTGCCGCCCACTGTGAAACTCCAGAACGAGTAGTGCCTCTGAGAGTCTATAACAAAACTAACACACAGAAAGAGAATGAGCAATAGAATAATAAATAAACATTTAATTAACTTGACAATTGAACAGATTTCCAAATATTTGATATTGTTCATACTCATTAAAATTGATGCGGGATCCATTGTTGGCGATCTCCAAAACTCTGGAAGGCCCTCCTACCAAAATGGTGCCTTAAATGAAGATTGCAATGAACCCAGAGAGCATGACTACAATCTGAAACACATCTGTCCAGATTACAGCCTTCATACCACCCTACAGGAAAACACAAACACAACATTATTTTAACAAACAGATATGTGCACGGTCATAATCATAATTTCAAGTTACTGAGCAAAAGTGGCACATTTTTTCTATATAGATCCAGATCTGGAAAGATTTCACACTGGCCTACCACTGTTGTGTAAAATGTGCAGATGAGCCCAGTTGAGAAGAGAGATGCCCACATATTTAGGCCTGTGGCTTGATTCAGAAAAGAAGAAAAGGTTGAAAAAGGTCAGTTTAAAAAAAGAGGAAATCAGTCTATTTCACTAACCCTGATTCAAGATGACTGCAGGAGCAAAGATCACTATTCCAGTGTTGAGGAACTACAGAAAGAACCAAACAATCTTAGTGTTATATATCCCTTAAATGCAAATCGAAAACTTAAAAAAAAGAATATGCACATATTTTATGCAAACTAAATATTGAAATTGAAAGTATACAGGTGATATTCATAGCTTTATTGATCAGTATTCTTCACATAAATTTTATGGTTTTGTTTTAATATGATATCTAAATTCTGATGATGAGTTTCTCTTACTGTGGCTACAATGAACTGTAAACTTCCCAAGAGCTGCATCCCTCTGCCAAACCTCATTCCTAAATAGTGAAACACAAGTACATTTATTTGAACCTGGTGTTCTCTCTTACACACACAGAGTGGGGTCCAAACGTACATGCAAAAGCAAATGCAATACATTCTAAATTCAGAAAGTTCAAAACTATTAATGGGAAAATGCATATTAACTTAGAAAAATAGAAAATAGAATATATTCACCAGTGATCTCAACTTTTGGACCCCATTGTATCAGAGTTATAGTAAAATAAAACTAAAATATCTGTTAATATCTTGAAATTAAATTAAATTTTAATTTAATTAAATTAAATTAAGACCTGATAAAATGTAAAAAAACTGTAACTTGAATGCAATGTAAGTCGCTTTGGATAAAAGCGTCTGCTAAATGCATAAATGTAAATGTAAATGTAAATTAAATATAAAAAATAATATTATGTTTTTTCAGCTAGTTGCCAAGCAAAACTTCCCTTAAACTAACTAAAACTAATAAAACTAAAATAAAAATTGTATAGACACATTTAAAAGTATAATATAATATATTTAGTTAAATTAATTAATTTATATATACATTAATATATATATACATACGTGTGTGTGTGTGTGCAAGGATTTATATAAAATTATTTAGCTGAACTACTGAAAGAGAAAAATGGACAAAATCCAAACCTGACTTGAGCTGGTAAAACACAGGAACAAACAGAACTGCAGTAATGAGGGAGTTGAGCGCTTGTCCCAGGCACATATAGAGGGACTTAAAGCCATATAAATATGCCTCTGATGGCACACCTAGCACTTGGACAGCTGACATTAAGCTGGCACAGAGAGACAGTCCAACTGGCACAGCAGAGAACCCCCTGCCCCCTGTGAAGAAGCTGTCCACGTTAGAGCGACCCGGGGTCTTCCTCAGAGACTGGAATAGCCCGATGGCCACCGACACCCCCAGCATAGCAGCAAATACTGCATAGTCCACCAAACAGAAGCCCGGTCTGTCAGAGTCTGAAGCCATAGTGCTGTTTGTTTGGACTCAGTCAGAGCTTGAGTGGAGTCCTTCTCTTCAAGAGGCTTTCAGCTGTAACAACAAACCCAGAAGTCACAATGCATTCTCAGTCAGCCCCCTGTTATGTTCTCTTGACTCTAAAATATTGGGGCTCATGCAGTGCACAGAGTCATTTAAGGTAAGAGCAGATGAACCGACAAAAATAGAAATAGTACAAAAGAAAATACAGCAATTTATATCTCTTTACACAATATTACAGTATTTAAAAAACAACTTACAAAAATCTGCAAAATGAGTTTATGAGTGTTTGAAAAGACTAAATTCCACATAATCAACTCATACAGGACAGAAAACAGTATTGGTGTAAAGATATGGTCACTATCACTGACCAGTGTGGAAAGTGAGTGAGCATTCTTTCAAGTAGAGGTGGATTTATTTTTCTGGGCTCATAATTTAGATAATCGAAGGCAGTCAGAGGGGAGGGGAATTAGGAATTAATGTATATGAAAGGAGGAGTATGTTGTGATTGACACAGCAGAGGCGGAGTCATTCAGCACCACAAATTCTTTTATATTAATTGTTATGTAGGCCTATATTAATGTACAAACGGTCAGATTTCCTTGATTCCACTAAAGTTTCTTTGAAACATTCTCAAATAGCTAATTCTGGATAACATGTTGTGAAATCCTGAAATTTAAAAAAACGTCATTATGGTTATAATATAATTAGAAGTAAAATGTAAAATAAAAATAAAATGTTAAAATGCAAGTGTATTGCTAATTCTATTTAAATAAATAAATAAATAAACAAACATTACAAATATCAAATGCAAAGCAGAATCAGAATCAAGGTATAGAGTCCCTTGTATGCATTTGATTACAGTAACAAAAAATTAAGATTTTCTCAAGACTTTTGTACCCCAGTGTTTACGGGTTATAGATTAGATAGCCTGATAACTGTGTCTTTGTGTGGTATCGTGTAGTATCACACATATTTCACAGATTTTTCTGTATCCTACCTGTTGACAAAACGAGCCACAAGTCTGAAACATGCCAAATTAATGTGCTGACCTGCAAAGTATATTTTCTGTATTTAAAATGTATTGTAATATCCTATGGCAATGTAAATATATGTATAATATATATTTGTCTGTAAACTGATGCTTATGTACCCTCTCTTATTTTCTTTTCTTTCCTTGTTCCTTCTTGTTGTGGCATGTGAAATGTTTTTTGTTATATAGTGGGATATGGCACTGTACATGCTACTTGTTGACAATAAAGCATGAAAAAAAAAAAAAAAGTCTGAAACATGCCGGTGGTCGCTGTTGACCGCGTGCATGGAGCGCGGTGACCGTCGAGCCTCCAGGTGGCGCTAAATGAAACCCTGCAGCTGTGTCGCGGCGGCTTGAGAAGAAGAAGGGCGAACAACACCCCAGCAGGCTGGCGCAGGAAAAGGTTGGTGCTGTTACATTATATATTAGATTCGGTGCCTAAAAATGACTTCCACTAATAAAACGAGATGTTTAAGACCTCATCCTCTCTATCTTCTTTCATTGTTCAAATGACAGTATCCAATACAAGCTTGAACCTAAATACTGTCACTCTCTGAAACCAGAGTGATTAGCAAAAATGCTAACGAGAATGTTCCTGAAAAAGAAAAGTAGAATTAAAACGTTGCTACAGTTCCAGAATTTTCCTTTTTAACACTTTATTTAGGAAATGTAGAGAATTAAATCTTATAGCAACGAGTCAAATGATAAACGTGCTGTCAGACCTCAGAAAACAACATCAGTTGTGAATTTGTGTATTACAATCATATTCTAATTATTAAAATATTTATCTTTTATCTATCTATCAAATATATATATATATATAGAGAGAGAGAGAGAGATACATAAATATATACGTTTAAAATTGATATCACACGTTTCTTTCTCTTTGCTTGTGGCTGGAAGAAAAGTAGCAACTGTTTTTCAGAATTGACTTCTCATTTGGAAATAATGTAACGTAAAATAAATATTTGAGGTTTAACTCTCTCCAGTAATACCAGATTATGTTGATACTGAGAGATCAAGGGCCTTCTAAATCCCGTAATTTCTTTCTGTTATTTGAAGTCTGTATTTTACTGTGAAATTACTCATGCACATAAATTTCTTGAACGCTATGTATCAGAAGATGTTCAAAATCCAATAGAGAGCCCAAAAACACCTAAATAGATATAATGATTCAGCCTCAGGTCATCATTACCATGTGTTTAGTTTTTGTCTTTCTCTCAGTTTGTTTAATTTGTTTATACACTACATATTAATATCCTATGTGATCTCAGCACCTATTCTGACACTGTCATTATGGTCATCTCAACCTTACCTCCGCAGGGGAGTCCCAGGAATGCCGAAGAAATTCCAGGGTGAGAATTCCAAATCGGCCACGGCGAGGGCCCGGAAGGCCGAGGCCAAAGCAGTTGCTGATGCACGCAAACAGAAGGAGCTGGAGGATGCGCTCTGGCAAGATAACGACAAACATGTCATGAAGAAAGAGCAGAGGAAGGTAGGACTGATTACTTGGTTTAACAAAGAGCTTGGAAAGTGATATGTTGTCAGGGTCAAATGATAAAAGAGTTCCAGCAGGTCTTTGATATATGTCATGAAATGTACCATTACTGTGATTAGATTTTTGTCTCCAGTGTTCACAGCTAATTGGCAGTACCTTCTATGAAATCAGAAGAGAGATACAGTACAACAGTGCCTTGTGTATGGAGTGTAGTATAAACACAAGGTGGCAGTAAAGATCTTTCTCTCTGCAGACTGCTCCGCCGTTCCATTTAAAAAAGTTTGACAGTGAAATTGTACTAATTGGAGTAATCAGTGGTACCTGGTGAGAGATTGCTATCTGTTAGAAGCCACAGGAACATGCCATAATAACAACTCAGTCATTTTGAGTTCTTCAAAATAAAATTTGTCACTGTATCTATGATGAAATAATAACATATTTTGCATTTATTTACTAAAGTTAAAAAAAAATTGTGCTTGGTAACATTTTTAAATGTTTTTTAAGGCTCTTGCGCACACAAAGGCTTCATTTATTTGATCAAAAATACAGTAAAAACAATAATATTGTGAAATATTCTTACAATTGAACATAACTGTTTATTTTAATATATTTTCAAAAAAATATATAGTATTCCTCTAATGGCAAAGCTGAATTTTCATCAACCATTCTAGAAATCATAATATTTTGATTTTGTGCTCAAGAAGCATTTCTTCTTATCAATGTTGGAAACAGCTATGCTGCTTATTATTTTTGTGAAAACTGTGATACATTTTTATTTAGGATTCTATGATGAACAGAAAGCTCAAAAGTTCAGCTTTTATTTAAAATAGAAATCTTTTGTAACATTATAAATGCATTTTGTAGCATATAAATGCATGCAAAGCATCAAAGCAGAAAAGATGCTTCTACCCATGTTAACCAGACAAACTTTGCCCCTTGGTCCCTAATTCACAAGATGATATGGAAATGTTTTGAGTTCTGTACTAAACATACAGAAAATTGATTCTCTCCGTGCCCATGTTTTCCATGATATGATGTCTAACATTCCCGCCGTTGGCTGCTAATCTTGTATCTAAATGACACAGCTGTCTTCCTCGCTAAAGCTGCAGACATGTGAGTCTGAGTAGCACACAATAGATTAATACATTGCAAGTCAGGTTTAGGGTTGCTCAGGAAATGAGGTCCCCACGAACAAAACGAAAGCCGAAGCCGACTGGGTTAAAGTAACACCGTCACGCAAGTTCTGATATCCTCTATCAATTATACCGTATATGGATGAGTGTTCGTTGTCAGTAATGGAGCTTGATTTTTAAATTAGGCTTGGATGAGGTCCATGGGCAAATATATTGACTGATATGCAGTGATTGGCTTTTTATTATGTCTGCTAAGGTATTTTATGCCATGTTCAGTGTCAGCAGACCAGATTGCAACTAGTCTACATGTAATAAAGATTTAGAGTGAAAGAAAATGTTGTTTAATATCCCATGTTGTAATGCATGCATAATCTTAAAGCAATATTTCACAAAAATTAAAATAATATTTAACAGTTAACAAATTAAACAATGAATTTGAGAACTGAGTCAGTATGATGCAATACATCTTGCAAATGTGTTAAATTAATACAAATATTTTGGGATCATTTACTTACCTTCATCTCGTTCCAAACCTTTATGACATTTTCTTCTGTGGAACACAAAAAGAAGATTTTTGGACAAATATCTCCGTTATAGTTTTTTTGTCCATGCTGTAAGTCAACTGGGTTTGAGGTCGTTTTGGACCCCATTGAGTCTGGACAAAAATAACTTTTTCCTCCCCAAAATATCTCTTCTTTGTTCTGCAGAAGAAAAGACAGTCATACTGGTTTGGAATGACATGAAGGTGAGTAAATGATGCCAGAATATTTTTATTTTTGGGTGAACTACACATTTGCAAGCCACACTGCATCATACTGACTCTCCCCAAAAATGAAAATTGTCATCATTTACTCACCCTCATGTTGTTTTAAACCTGTCTGACTGACTTTCTTCTGTGCAATGTAAAAATATATTTTGAAGTGTTTTTTTTTTTTTTTTTTTTTTTTTTGTCGCCAAACAGTTTAGGTTTCAATTGGCTTCCATCATATAGGCAAAAAACAAAGGAAGTCAGTGGGAACTGAAGCTGTTTAGTTATCAATATTATTCAAAATTCTTTTGTGTTTCACAAAGGAAAGAAATGCATACAGGTTGTGAATGGCATGAGGGTGAGAAAATAATGACGATTTTCATTTTTGGCTAAACTATCTCTTTAGATATTATCAGGGACAAGCTTATAGCAAAGTGCCATATAGTTATATCAGAACTCTTTTATTTCAACATTTTAATTATTATTTTATGTCTTGGTAGTCTAAATATTTGAAAGGTCTCTGGTGGCCACTGGTGCAATTTTCACCCTCCCCGGCTCTCTCCTGCCTCTGTTTCATAAATTATTGAGCCGGTGTTGGCATATGCAGTGAGCGTCCGCAACGCTGGCATGATGTGCCAGTCTACTTGGTAAGGTGCTCTGGTAAAGAGCTCCTCACACCCTGTTCCTTTCCTCCTGTTTCTTCCCATCGGTGCCATCTGATCCCCGCCGGCCTATCAGACCCACGCTGCTGTTATCCTACTGCAGCCATTCTGCTAATTATACCTCATGTCACTGGGGCCACTGTGTGTGTTCAAGCAAGCTCACCTGCACTGGAAACACACTGATTGATCCTTTACATCTTCTAAAGATCAGCCACCGCCTGGGACTCGCTGAAGATCGGGCTCGGCGAATATAATTTATCACCAGTAGATATGTGAGAATGTCAAGAGAGAGGAGCGTATCTTGGTTTGCTCTTGAGCGCAGCCTGCCGTGCGGCTTATCTGTGTCACGCGAATGACATTTCAGCCTCTGCTCGACATCTGAAGGTGTCATCTCATTATGCGTATCTCCTTACTGTTGTGTCACCATTTCTGCGGATGTTATCAACAGGAAGGTGGCTGGGTGGTTAGGATGTGGACAGTTAAGACCACGTCTGATCCTAGTAACCATTACTTACCCGCCGCGCTGACACAGAGTGACTCCGAGCGCACAGGAGGCATCTCTAATTTCTTTACTCTGCTCTGCAGTTTACACTTACATTTGCTTAATGACTGTCAGGCTGCCTCGATAAAATCAGTCCAGTTGCAATTTAAAAGAGTGTGTGTGCGTGTGTGTACAGGATGATAAGGAGAGAAAGCGTTTGGAGGCTCTGGAGAGGAAGAGAGAAAACCAAAGGCTCTTTGAGGAAGAAGAAGCCAAGATAAAGGGTAAACAGACAAAAGAAGCCCCAAGTAAAGTGACTCGAGCCCAGATTGAGGAGAACCTACAAAGCGGGCAAAATGTTAAGGAAACCAAGGAAAAAGGTAAGGCCAAATCCAATCCAGTGACTCCGACGTAGAGCGCTGCCTACATAGGCAACATGCTGACCATCACAAAACCTCATAAGTGACTGATTTCAATGCTTTAGGCAGTGACCCTGTGTTTCACTCAAAAAGCCCTTTATATACAGTCAAACCAAAAATTATTCAGATACCAGATATAATTTTTGATATTTTTTTTTATTTAGTGGGTGCAGAACACTATGGTCCATTTATGTAAGTGAGGATAGCAAAATAAAGTAAAGTGTGAGATATTATACCCAAAAATCCTTCATACAGTGGACTAGCAGTAAAATTGATTAAAAAAAAATTGGGACCAAAATTTTGATTTGACACTTTGACCTGACCATGTTTTGTTACATACCTCTCTATCAAAGTTATTTGACATTATCAAGATGAATTTGTTCTGACAGTAGTTCAACTCCTGAGTTCTTGTCGTATTACCATTTTCTGAACTATAACGAATAACCTGTGATAATATGAGAAATGTTGAAGGTGTCTGAATAAATTTTGATTTGACTGTATATATATTTGCAAGTTAATAAACTAAAGCCCTAACACTAATAAGCATAAAAACACATTTATTTTTACATATTTGATACCATGTTTTATTGTTATACTGTTTCTTTGTCACACTGTATCATTCCAATCATTAAGGAAACCCTGACAAGTTAAATTCACAGTGAAATGTAATTCATATTGTGGTGTACATTTGAATAAAACAGTTTATCGAAAAAGAAAAGAAATGACAAGCAGGGACTTGGTTCAATCCATTGGTTGTTCATCGGATGGAGGCGGATGCATGCTTGCAGTTAATTTCAAGAAAGGGGCGGGGTTTAAGTCAATAAAATTATTGTCGTCTGGCATACATCACCAGAGAAGTCATATCATTTTTCCCCAGAACATTGAAGAAGTTATGATATTTGAATTTAAAATGACAATTAAGTCAATAAAATGAATAAATATAACATAAAAAAATGAGATTCATGGATTGGATAATTGTTCACATTGCAACATTTACATTTAGAAAATAAATAGTGAATTTTCGTTTCATGCTGACATTAAGCACTATTTTTATCAGGAGTCACACAACAAAATAAATTGTATTGCTTGTCAAAATTCATACTAATACAGTGCTCACTGATTGCCGTGCACACATTTTTTGCATGCAGTGTGCATGAATAAAACAAGATGCACTTATTTTCACACTAAGCGTAAAAGTGTCATAATTGTTTTGTTGTTTTGAATAGGCCTTTTCAGTTTTCTCATTTTATCTTCTGTATCTTTTCAAACCTACAGAGAAAAGTCACTTGGAGATGCCACTTGAGGAGAATATCAATCAGATAGTTCTAGAAGAGGGCACGGAGGAGGCCCGAACCATTGAGGATGCCATCGCAGTTCTCAGGTATCCTGTTTTCTAGAGAAAGACATTTTTGGAGTGATTAGGAGACTGTTGTTTTACAAACATTACACAATGATTTTAAAAAAGTACTTTTGTAAGAGTCACAATTCTCAGATTGTTGTGCTCTTAAGTGCTGTTCTAGAAAATGTCTTAAAATCAGTTTTTTCGAAGGTGATAAGTCTTAAATATCTTTAGACTTTTTAATATTTAATGTCTTAAATGGTACAACAAAAAGCTTAACTATCATTTTAGATGCCTTGAATTTTAAGTTGGAAAATAGGAATCTTGACGCTCCTAATCCGATTATTAAAATTCAAAAGCCTGTGGTTTAATCAATAAATGTGAGTGCTGCACGTTCTACAGGCATCCCGTTTCAGAGCAGTTTGTAATCAATTAATACCAGGCATTTATTTATTTATTTACCCAAGCGATCGGTTGTGATTTACTGTTGATGAATTATGGCAATGTTGTTATATTGTAATGTGATGTAGATGGATTTAAGAGTGCACATTTTTTTCCCTCAACTTTGAATGAGCTGCTGGAAGTATAAAGCACTCCCAGTGTATTTTGGGAGTGTTTTGTAATTAAAAATCCCATGTTGTGCATAAAAATGCTTTATTATGCCGATGTGACTTCTCACTGGGCCACCACGTCACAGGAAGGAAAGACTAAGAACATCATTTAACACATTCATCATATAGATTTGACCGGTATTGGCACAATAATCTGTTTTTTGCCTTTCTTTAAAGCTAGATGTTGTTCTACATTTGGTTCATACCTTTGTTTTTCAGCACTAAGGAAGACCTGGATCGCCACCCTGAGCGCCGTATCAAAGCCGCCTATGCTGCGTTTGAAGAAGCAAACATGGCACGCCTTAAAATGGAGAACCCCAATATGCGACTTTCCCAGCTAAAACAACAGCTCAAGAAGGAGTGGACAAAGTCTCCGGAAAACCCCCTCAATCAACGAGTGGCTGCCTACAACTCCAAGTAAACCAACACAATGGCACTTAAAGACTGACCCTCGGTGCAGATCCTAACAAATGCAAAAAGGCACCACGATTAAATTTGGACACACAAAATTAACAAATGAACTGCTGATTTATTCATACCCCTCACCTCATACGTGAACTCACAGACAAACTTGGATTATTTAACTAATTCAATAAATTAGATTCAGTGATAAATTAATTAAATTCATTCAATAAATTCAATTCAATAAATATCTGATGTATGAACAGCATACAACCTAATTCGCTTATTTGCTAGACAGTGAGCTGCTGGGAAGTTTCTAGGTTTGGTTTTGAATGAACGCAGAGTGGATTCTCAACTAGCACACGCTTCCTCCACAACATGTTTTACTGCTGTGTTGAGTTCATTTATTAATATCTCCATCTAATATGTGGAACATGAGCTAGAGTGTGGTTAACCTGAGGCAAGTTTTTATTTTTTTATTTAGTGTCTGTGTGATGATCATTAGGGTTCAGCTTCTGGTTTGATATATTTATGGAGAAGAGGAAGGTGATCTGATCATTTCTCTAAATTAAGATGATATGGGTAGAGATTTGTTTGCTTGATTGATCTTACATGGCTCTTTGTTTTGAAAATGCACTTTGGACCTCATATGGAACAATGTCTCCACATCCCAAAGGCGAGTGGACTAATAGCCGTTGGATTCCCGTACACACGTGTCCAGCAGTGCGAACACACTCTGGGCTGTGCTTCGCATCTGTGGAGGAGAGCAAACACTCTCAGTGGCTCTTGGAAAATAAATTCAAATAAAAAGGAAGGAAGAAACAGCGATTATTACATTTGCTGATGTTTTCCTTTAAAAGAAATGTCCTCATACAATGGAAAGCAGTTGTAGCTGCAGTTTACATTTTTTGGTCTCTTATTTCATTTATTTTCAGGAAGAAGTTTGTTGCTCTTATACAAATATTGTAGTGTTGACTGTATTTGTCAAGCTGAGCTCAACCCTGATACCCAAATTATGGTAAGAAAAAAAAACCTGATAAAACAAATATTTTTTTCTGAGCCACAAACCAACATTTGGTGCCAAACTTGCTAATAAGTTAACTTAATTGCTTTGCAACCCTTGTTATATATATGGACCCTGGACCACAAAACCAGTCTTAAGTAGCAGGGATATATTTGTAGCAATAGCCAGAAATGCATTGTATGGGTCAAAATTATCGATTTTTCTTTTATGACAAAAATCATTAGGATATTAAGTAAAGATCATGTTCCATTTAAGATATTTTGTAAATTTCCTACCATAATCATATCAAAACTTATTTTTTGATTAGTAATTTGCTTTGCTAAGAACTTCATTTGGACAACTTTAAAGGCGATTTTCTCAATATTTTGATTTCTTTGCACTCAGATTCCAGATTTTCAAATAGATGTACCAAATATTGTCCTATCCTAACAAACCATGCATCAATGGAAAGCTTTATTTTATTTTTATTTATTCAGCTTTCAGATGATTTATAAATCTCAATTTCAAAAGATTGACTCTTATGACTGGTTTTGTGGTCCATAGATAGATAGATATATATATATTTACCTATGTTTATTTACCTATATTATATAATTTATTTTAATTAATTTGATATTTTACATTAATTATATAAAATATATTTAATAGATATCTTATTTAATTTTATTTTAATTGTATATTATTTCATAATATTTATTTAATATTTTTTATTTTTAATATTTAATTTTACTAAATATATGACTTTTTTTATTATTATTTTTAGAAAATTGTAAATATCAGGCAGATATAATACCAGAATTTTGTTAACATGGTTGCAAAAAATTTATTTCATTTTAATTAATTGTATATTATTTAATTTTTATTTAATTCTTTTAAATATTTAATTTTACTAAATATATTACTTATTTTTTAAATTATTTCTAGAAAATTATAAATAACATGCAGATATAATATAAATTTTGTTAACATGGTTGCAAAGATGGCAAACCCATAGAAAATGAATAGAAAGCAAAATATCTCATGTAATATTTACTTTGACCACTCGGATTGATTTTTAGGGTTGCAGGTCTCATTTTGTACCATGTTCATTGAAACTGCCAACCCATGATGACACGTTTTTCCTTGTTCAACCACATTATAAAGGTCCTTGCAGCTTACGTGATACTTCAGACACAATGAAGGCAGATTTGCTTTTAATAACGTCTCTGCAGGTACACAAGCGATGGACATAAACGTCACTGACCCCTGTGGGACGTTCCGGAAGGAAAGGAAATTAGCCTGCAGGCTGGATAATTCCCAGTGGCCACCTTTATCCTCGACAGGAACACTCTTTAGCACTTAAGGTAATTTATGGCCATAATGTGTCATCAAGCAGCGTCAGAGCAAAAGAACTGTAGGTCATCTACACGATAACCTCTCCTGTTTACTTACCTTCCATTAAAACATCTCTCCTACGCAGAATGTTTTAATGAATGTGTCCTTTTCATTACTCCGACGTAATTGCCTGTAAAACAATAATAATGGCAATTTTTGAAGACTTCAAATACAATTGTGAAACAATAGCGATTTAATCAACCTAAATATCTCCAGGCGAGGGGTTTCAAAGCGAAGATATTATTCACGTAAGAATGGCGTTTTATTTTTAAACCTATTTGCACATTATTAGTTGTGACCTACTGAGAGTGTTAATTAAAAAACATCCCCTTCCTGCACTCAAGGGCAGTGACTATATTTGGCTAATCTTTATTAGCAGCACTGGTTCATCGTGATGGTTTTATCAAGATCGTTTTAGAGAACAGGCTTCTTAAGTGCAAAATTCTTTGCTGAATGAGTGGTCTACTTGCAAGATCAAACTGAATAAAATAGCTGATACTTAGCTCAGCATGATGAATCTAAGAGGGAGAGACCCTGCTGTCTTAGAGAGCATCAGGCCTAAAATAGCACAGAGTTCCCTTATCTGCAGAGTCTCAGAGCATCACTGATTGATGATGGTCCGTATCCGTCTACCACAAAATGCAAAGTCTGCCATTATTCTTTCTAGATCGAGGTAGTAATAATCAGAAGTGATTTTGCACAGTTTTTGTCACTGATCAAAAAATGTTGCGTGTTGAAAATGATACCTCAGATGATTTTGCTACCTTTGCAGCACAAAATACTGGAGAATATCATCAGGTTTCATTCAAGTGATACTGAATTCTACTGTCATTGGCACAAAAACTAGGAAATTCTTTTACATTTTTTAATTTAACTTAAATTAGTTTGAATCATTTGTAATGTTTTTTTTTTTTTATTTAAAAGTAAAACAATAATAATAATTTGCTAAGAAAAATACATTAAAAAACTAAGCTAAGAAGAAACGCTAAGCGGATATTGTTTCTTTGTTTTTCAAATGCAAAAAAAAAAAAAAAAAAAAAAATATTCATTAGTGGCCTTTTTTATTAGACATTTGGGCCCCATGGTTTTTCCCACATTTTTTGCCATAACCCTCTAACATTGCTAAATTATTTAATGATAAACATTAACCAAAACTAATACATATTTTTACATTTAAAATAAAAAATAATTTTATTAGAAAAATTGTTAGTTTAGAAAAAATGCTAAACATTTTTATTTTTTTATAAAATATTTATTTTAAAAATGGCCTTTTTTTAGTACACTTACACTGGAAATAACAACTACTGGTTTACATATATAAATTTGCATTGGTGGTCTTTTCTTAGTAGTAGTAGTAGTTTTTTAGTGACAGACATTAACCAAAATGACAATTCATATTTTACAGTTAAAATTATAGGAATTTTAATTGGTTGCCCTTTTTAGTAGACTTTTGCACCTCACTCTTTTTTTTTTTTGTACTGTGTCCCTCTAACATCGCTAAATTCTTTAATGACACACATTGACCAAAAATAACCCTCTATCAATCTAAAATCAACCCTCTTCACTGCAGTCTTAAATTTAAGCATGAATGGAAGACCATACACACTCTTCAACACACTGAACCCTGCTGGTTGTGTACATGTACATCTCACGTATCCATGTTTCCGTCCAACACTTGGTGTGATGCGTGTTGCTCTTTTATCTGAGCTGCCTCTGTGGCGGGAAAGATAAGAGGGTTTGGGAAGGCCTTTGAACTGCTGAGCATCAATCGCAGATTTCTCTCCCCTCTATTTCCTCATCTGCGGACCTCAATGTATTCGACTACCTCAGCCAACCCGAGCAGTGGACGCAATAATGATACCCGACACTTAAAGCAGAAAGTGTTGCGGTGTGTGCAACATATAGTGTTTTGCTCTCCCTCTCTCTCTGTGCTGCTTGTTTCTTTGTCTCCTTATCCATTTGCATGCCAACCCTTATGAAGCTGGGCTGTCCTTTCTTCAGCCTGCATCCTAATTATGCGTCTCAAAGAGAGACCGGCCGGCCCCCTACATCTGACAAGAGTCTGAGGAAAAAGCTGCATGTCTGATGACTAAATCCCGTTTTCTCGAAAAAGCGCCCATCACTCAAGCATGTTAGGGGACCCGAGTCTAACATGCTCGCCGAAGGAAACGAGGATGCTGCTTTAAGGTAAGGATATCTTTTGAAACTGTTTTTTAAAATCTTGTATGCAGAGATTGAGCTTTTTGGAAAGTTAATTTAGCAATTCTAATCAACAGGTGTCATTCCTGAGGAAATGCTAGAAAAAAAATGTAATTACATTTCTGAGTCATGTATTTCAGACATTGTCTTTAGATGGTAGATTTTACTCTTATTTCAGTTTTAACCAACTGTTTGCTCAAAGCAGATCATCATACTGTATTTTCCGACAGCTGTGTTTTATTATACATGACTCGTGGGAAAACTATCCTTTATTTTTATGACACGCAAGTCTTTCACTCTTTTATTTAGTTTTAATATCCACCAATTTTGATCTGTTTTATGGCATACAGGGAGATATTAAATCACAAATTACCTCAAAATTGTGTTTAAAAAGGGCCAAAGTGTTATCAAGGGTGTTATGGTCTGTTTATTTTATATATATTGTAAATGGCTGTGTCATCCCACAAATTAGCGTGAAATCTCTTTCCCGCTGCCCAAACCCCCCGTCAAGGGTAAAGTAATGAACACTCATCTGCTTGTGACAGGGCCTCTCCATCTCTCTCTCTTGCTGTTAGACAGGAACATGAGTTTCTTCATACAAAAGAGCATCTGCAATGGCAAAACGGTTAGCCTAGCGCAAGTGGATCAACACCATTTCGTAATGTTTTCCTGAGCCGTTCTCAGAAATGTATCAATCGGTTTGATAGGCTGACTTGAGATTAACATGTTTGTGTTCAAACTGACTCTATATCAATTTCATTTAACTGTAAACTGATTTTTCCATTCCTGATACGGAATATAACAGTAAATTTCCATTTACAGACATTTACGCTTTATGCAAATGAATCTGCATTAACACAAACCGCTCTAGTGTATTTACGACTATTGATTGGTGCCGCTGATCTTGAGGCTTGCTTTTCTTCAGGCCTGGATTTTTTTTCTAAGAAAATTATCCAAGATCAGCAGAAAGGCAATTAAAGGTAAAAATCTATATTTAGAGTGTGTAACCTCATAGTTGTGGGCGAGAAGTTTGAATGCAGTTTAATGAACAGGTGGAACGGCAGGAGCAGATATATAAATAATGCACACTGAGAGGCCTTTATGTAAGAGCTGTCAGCTTGATTGCTAAAAGAATTACTTATGTTCACTCTCTTGTACAGGTTAAAATAGAAAACAGATGGCCCTTCTGTTGTAAAAGTGATACCAGGATATTAAATACCTGATAGCCCATAAAATTGCTCTGTTTGTATGGTGCGCTGTTTCCAGGCCCTGAGTGGTTTTACAAATTACAATCTGGTCCCTCCGGGGAGGTTTGATTCTGATGTCAGAGTACAGAAACGTGTTGAGATTGTTTCATTTCATTCAACAGAAATGATTGTGGACAGTTCTACAGACTCTGTCTGCTGAAAATGACATGTACTAGTTAGTTAACACCTTACAGTCAGGTTCAGTGTGTTTACATTAGATAAGGCATTAAGTATCATGCACTAACAACACACAACATTTTTATTGATAAACTAACATGAACAAACAATAAGGAATTGTGTTTTTAATTAACAAAGATTAATAAATGCTGTAAAAAATATAGCTCATTGTTTGTTCATGTTAACTAATGTTAATAAACGGAAACTTATTGTAAAGTTTTAACAGTATTTTTAATTCACAGTTTATGATACCTATTAACAAATTAAACCCTTAAGTGTTATTTATCATTTGAATATGAGTAGATGTAGAATTTGTTTAATGGTCAAACACATTAACAAATACCTTTCGGGTGTTCATTCGGAAATATTCAGCCTGTAACCTCACAAAACAACTCTCTAGCATTGAAAACTGAAAAGAGAATATTTTTTTTAGCTTAATTTAAATGTTGTTTCCAAATGCCACACTGGGGTCAATTCAGCAGGCAATCCCACACACCTACCTCTCTGAACATGGAGTGGGAATGAGAAATTAATAATTCATGTGGTTGTAAGCAACATTGCCTCCAAAACCAGCAAGCAAATGATACTTCATTCTCCCCAGGAGCCCATACAGGTCTCCAGGACTAATTACTTAATGAAAAAGATCAAATTACCATCTTTCTTCATCTGTGCCCCAGATCCACTCCGAAGTTCAACTCCAAACTTTGGCATGACCCTCACTGACATCAACACTCCATCCTGTGAAAACCGACACTACTATGCTGAAATCTAAACAACTTTACTCTTGAGTTTCAAGGCTTTTTAAATATTGGTTTAGGTGCATGTGCTGACAGAACAAATAAAATGGAAAAGAAGCATATTGTTTGAGAACGCAAAGACTGATTTCATTTCAATTAATGTGCATTTATTCTCTGATCTTTTTGCAGGTCACTTGGAGATGCATGACAGCCTGGCCATCAAATTGACCTATTAAGATTAGATATGTGATCAGCTCACAAAAAGTTGTAACAATTTTTTTTTTTTTTTTAAACTTACAGAATTATTAGGCCTTTTTTTCCCCTCAATGTTTTTAACATGTTTTTATCATTAGCCTATATAATACGATTTGTATTTCCATATTTTTAGCTGATTACAATTTGTCAAGTGTTTTAATTTTATGTTTCTAAAATGGCCAAACTTTAGTTACCGATACATCTCATGCAAAACAACTTAAAGGACACTTACTGCGTGGACAATTCACCTTGACCAACTTCATATAAAAGCCATGAGTACAATGTTGCCAGATCAGTACTGTGATTTCAGTATTTCTCCAATTCCTGAGTCACCTTTACTGGCAGGATTTGTGTTAGCAACCTAGACCTTCACCATTAAGCCATTACCACCTCCTAAGCAGAAGGACTTTTTAAACGGGCACCATGGACGACGATTTTAAATTGATTTAAGAAATAGGCCTAGATCTTGACGTAATCTGTTAAGATTCCTCTTGCGCAACCCAACCTGTCATCTAGCGATATGTAACTAAACCTCAATGATCTAAAAGTATTTTTAAACCAACATTAATGTGATATCTAAATATTAAACTGATAAATAATCACAATACTTCTCACCCTTTACGCACACATCGCCCGAATCTGACCGCAGTGGAATCGCTCGAGCTGCTTGCTGTTGCTATGGTTACACTCTCAGGCGAACACAACTTTTATTTGTTAGCGTTTGTTCGTTAAACCTAACGATATATTTGAACTAAGACGCCCCAACCTTTTGTTTCGATTTCCTTTAGGGGGATTCAAGCTCTAATTCGGGGAGTCTGCTTCCCCCACGCCCGCCTCAAATCGCAACCGCGTACTGAGCACTTTTCTTTATATACTCATTCATATAAACACTTGGACTGTCACATGAAGGCGGGGCTCCCTGTAACTCCAAAGTAACGTGATGAGGCTTGTCTTGGTCAAACCTACCAATGAAACGGGCCTTCTGGACTCCACCGGGGCTGCGCGCAGCGAAAGGGTGCTGGATCATTGCAACGCAAAGCGGCACTCCGCCGCAGGTGAGGCGGGGATGCAGCATCGCTACTCGGGAGCCGTCCATCAGCACCACCATCACCACGCGGAGCGCAGGGGTGGCCCTAGACAGACCGCACACCCCTTGCCAAAACAGAGCCAAGAGAACCTGCCTAGCCCTTTCAGTCAGGAAGCTCCAGTCAAAAGCCAAGGGAGCAACCCAAGTCTCGCAGACTCTTCCAAACCCTCCCTAAGTCGGCAGCAGAGTGCTGGAGGGGCTGCCAAAACTGCGAATTGCCAACAAGAGCACTGTTCGTGCAGCTGCGGATTGCAAGAGCATCAGCAGCAGCATCACAACCCTCCACCTTCCCTCCAGCTACAGGTTCAGCAGCAGCGGCTGCTGAGGAGCAGCCTGCCCAACTGCTGCGTGAGGGGATCCGGGGAGCTCAGAAGCCAGCAGCCGTCTTTGCTGCTGCAGCAGCAGCACCGTGACAAAGACAGCCTGAGATCAGGCGAGCAGCGGAATCTAGCGTGGACGCCTGATAGATGCCAGGGAGCCAGGAACTCCGTTTCGACGCGGAGTAAAAGCAGTCCGCTGTCCTCTGACAGTCGCCTGTGGCTCGAGGAGAATAAACACAGACACGAAGGCTATAAGGTAAGCCTGCACACACCGACTCGTTCGTGCGCATGAAATACGCATCGTTTATACATGCGCTCTGTGAAGTTTATGCTTAACAGGTGGCCAGTTTTATCAATGCGCCCGATTACTCAGGCAGCGCAATGCTGGGAGGTCATGTTTGAAATCGCTTGCCATTTTTAACACCAAATTTCGGCCGTGTGGATGCAGAGGGCTGCTTTGTAGTTTCTAGGTGTTGGTATTCGTGTTATCCTCGAAAGCATGGAAAGAAAGAACAGGCCGGGGGTGCTTGCAACAGGCTGTCCATGATTCCCATGATGGCGTTTAATAGTAAGTAAGCGTTATTATGAAGCATTCATTCATTCCTACACCTGCAGTCTAACCCTGAATGTTTGTAGCCTACCTCATTATGTGAGTCACAGCTTAAAATTAGTCTTGAAATCTATCTGTCTGTCTGTCTGTCTGTCTGTCTGTCTGTCTGTCTGTCTATCTATCTATCTATCTATCTATCTGTATGGCATCGCATTCGTCGCCTGAAAGGAGCAGGGGCCAGAAAAGCAAGGCAGAAAGGCAAATCAGTGTCATTCATTCCTTGTGGGAGAGTCGACCCTGTTTCTGCCTCGCTGTTCCATTTTTTGCCTGTGCAAGCTAAGGGAAAGCCCCCCTGAGTGGCACTAACATGTACTTCAGGCCTGTATTATTCATGACGGGTTAGACATCTCTGCCAGAACGGAGAGACATTAGTATCAGTTTAGTTCACAATGCACAGCAGATGGAGGTAAAACCATCAGAGATCTCTTCCCATGAAATCTCCTATAAGTCTTTCCCGTTTTTTGCGTCAGTCTCTGTTTCTTTCTCCGCTTGACTGGTTCTTGTGTTTGACTGCATTGTGCTTGTTCTAAAAAAAAAAAAAGTGATTGTTCTACCTGTGGCGTTGGATTAATTTGTAATTTAATTCATTGTTTGATGCACAGCATTGGTAGGAAGTAATATTACCCTGGGAGCTCGAAAACACATTTAGCTGTTTGTACAAATCGCTCTTTTAGGAAAACCACATTTATGCAGAATTCTCTCCATGGGGGGTTGTAATTATGTAAATATTTACGCAGAGTTTACAGTTAGGCTTCTTCTTGATTGTGCATGAGAGGGAGTGAAAGCACTGGGATGTGCCGTGGATGTTGGGGGAATGACTGGTTCAGAATGAGCGAGCAGGCAGAGGGGAGAATCTCTGGGTGTTGTTGCTCTGCAGCTGGCGTTCTGCTGCTTAATCAAGGGTAATTTGTGGAGAGTATAATTGGCTGAGCTCTCTTGTCTCTATGTGTATTCGAACTGAAACTGGCCGAGAGATCTGCACGGTGTGTGTGTTTGTGCCTACTGGAACTATGTTAGACTATGTCAAACCCTATTGCTGGGATAGTATAGATTATTAAAGGAATAGTTCACTCAAAAAAAGATAAAAGGGTGAAAATGTACTCACCCTCAGGCCATCCAAGATGTAGATGAGTTTGTTTCTTCATCGGTAAACAGATTTGGAGAAATTTAGCTTTACATTACTTGCTCACCAATGGATTCTCTGCAGTGAATGGGTGCCGTCAGAATGAGTGTTCAAATAGCTGATATAAACATCACAATAATCCACAGGACTCTAGTCGATCTCGTGAAGCGAAAAGCTGCGTGTTTTTACTAATAAACAAATGTATCAAGATATTTTTAACTTCAAACCAATGCTTTTGGCTAAAAGTCCATAATCCATAATAACGCTTCCTCCAGTGAAAAAGTTTTCTCATTTGAATCAAGAGAGAAATATGCATAGATCAAGCACAGTTTACAAGCGGAAACAGTTCAAAACAATTCTAAACAAATATGTCTGTGGATTTTGATATGAGAAGACAATGGGGAATTAACTTTTTATGGATATTATGGACTCATATCTTGGCCAGCAATCATGGTTTTAAGTTAAAATTCCATAATGATGGATTTGTTTATTACAAACACACAGCTTTTCACTTCACAAGATGTTAACTGATGGACTGGAGTCTGGAGTGTGGATTATTGTGATGTTTTTATCAGCTGTTTGAACACTCATTCTGACGGCACCCATTCATTTTTTCATTTTTTGGGTGAACTGTTCCTTTAATAAAAGAATATGCTCTGAAACTAACATACTCGGGCATTATTTTGAATTATTGGTGCTACCAGTTAAAACACCTTACGCTATTTCAAGTATAATTCATCCATCTACTTTTAAATACCTGATCATTCTCTTGTTTTCTATAGTCTGATGACAGCAGCAACAACAACAAAACACTGTATTTTAAGTGCCCTTGCTGCAGTGTAATTATACATTTAGGTGCTGAGTAATATTAATTAACAACGACTTAGGAGTTAGGGTTAGGAATAGGTTTGGTTTATAGTTAGTTGCGTGTAATTATACAGAATTTACTGTTATCACTAAAGTAAGTACCTAATGTATAACAAGGACACTGTAAAATAAAGTGTTACCAAAAACTTTGATTAGGAAACAATGATCTTGACTCCACTGCTTTTGTTTTTGTTGTCTTTTAGCCCATGAGAGCCCCTGCAGTTATTTGTGAGAGAGCGCACTAAATTCCACTTGGGAAACAATGAAAATGATGTTATGAAGTCAATTGCTTGAGGATGTAAATACAGTCTTTTTAACCTATAATGCGGGAAACTGTTCTGCATGTGAAACATTGTAAAAATCAAGTTTATTTGCTACTTGTCATGATGCTGGAGTTGGCCGGACAGTTTTGCCAGTATTCCCAGTTTCAACAGCATCGTTAGGTTATTGCTAATGGGTCACTAAGTTATTCCAAGGCCGTTGCTTGCTGTCTAGACGCTACATTTTTTGTGTTTTTTTTTTTTTTTTCCCACATATAAAGATGATAAAATCATAAAATCCACCATGCAAAAAACATGACCATTCACTTAGAAATATAATAGGTATGATTTGAGTTATAATTTATGTCTGTATTACTGTAGCAAGATGAGTTCCACACAAAAGTTTTGGAATGGGAGTAATAATAATAGTGAAATGGACTTTTTTTCTTATTATATCTCAGTTGTGAAGGGTTTGGTACTGGGTGTTCGTGTGATGCCATCAGCATTGAAGCTCTACACTTACTACAAAATTTAGGCCTAAATGTAATATTTCTTTATTTGAATAGCATACTGAATTGCCATCCATTTGGATTTCATGGTTTATGCCAGTCCTGCAGTATACTAATAAACTGAATGTTTTAAAATACACAAGGTTTCTATATTTATCATCAATAAGACTAGTTTGTTTCAATCTAATATTTATATGCAATTCAAATGCCGGTACATATATCTGAAATTTATGCCTAAATATTTTTTGAGTTCAGAATGATTAGTCATTTACAGCTCCTTTGATTGGCTCTAAAAGTTCTGTGGTTCCCATAAGCAAAGATTGTAGATTTCTAATCGCAAACCTCTGATGGTCCTGCGTCAGCCACGCAACTGGCATTGAGATGCTAATTGATAGCTTTCTCCAGTTATCATGGTTCAAAATCGCAACAGCTGAAACAAATCTCATACAAATGTTTTTCTTATTTTGGCTCTTATACGGGCCCTGAGGTGCAAATTTATGCAACACGAGATGAGGGAAGATGTCTGGTTGTAAAGATCACATTTTGATAGTGAAGAGCAGTTAGAAAAGATATTCTTGAATAGCGGGATCTGTAATCAGCTCTCAGGTCTGCTGCAGACATTTCATTACAGAAGGAGACCTGAGGAACAGAGAGTCCGATGCCACATCTGAATGAGTGCAAATTCAATGTCAAAATAGATTTGCTAAATTGGATTTGTACAGACCAAAGCTTGCAGAGAGGGGAATGAAGGAGCAGGGGAGGGTGAAGTCTAAGGGCCCTTCAGCTTTGACACGCACAGAAGAGAATATTGGTTAATATGGAAAATTAGCCAAATGTGAAATTGTGAGGCTGAGACAATAAAAATGCCATTCCAACGTGGTACGTTCCTAGCCTGTTGCATCAAAATGGAGATGAGCAGATGTTGTTTTTGTGACTGATATAGGATCAGTTTTGTAAACGTATCCCAAATCAGTATAAAATTGCACTCGGAGCGTGCAGCTGTGTGTTTTAACTGACTCTTCAAGGTCATGCAAAGAATTTCTAGCTTTGTGCGTCTTTTGTTGTTACAGCAGCTGTGCTGTCATTCATGTTGGAAGTTACATTGCGGTGCATCTCATTGGAAAGAAAAATCACAAATGAGATCTCTGTAATATCCTAATTCTTTCTCTTGACAGCAATGTGATTAAATAGAGAGCGAATGGAGACTTTTGTTTAAAAAATGCAGTAATCAATGTGCCTCCTCTGGAGTTTCAGAATAGATCAATGTCACTAACTGTGCTGAGATTTGCCAAGATACTAAAGTCTGCGATCAAAAGTCAGGGACTTCTCCGTGTACAGTATTTATATTTTTTATATATATTATATTTCTATCTATCTATCTATCTATCTATCTATCTATCTATCTATCTATCTATCTATCTATCTAGGGATCAGTAATATTAAAATTTTCTACTTTTTGAAATTGATCAAAAGTGACAGTAAAGACTTTTACATTGTTCCAAAAAAATCATATTTAATATATCATATTTCTATACATTATTGAGCAGCAAGTCAGCATATTATAATGATTTCCGAAGTATCATGTGACATTGAAGACTGGAATAATGGCTACTGAAAATTCAGCTTTACCATCACAGCAATAAATTACATATTAAAATAGATTAAACCTCATTATAATATGTCAATATTCAATGTTATTTTTTGGGAACAGATGTTTAGTATATTGTACCTTTTAACATTTCCAGGAAGAAAGACTAATAACACAATTGACTACTGGCTCTCTTTGGACATTGATAGAAAAAAGAGCTCATTTGGCATCTGGCAGACCATGCTAGCCTTGGAAAGAGTGGAAGTTTTGACAGCAGCTTTGCTATGTATTGCAATTGATCCCTGGAGCTCTTTCATCAGTGAGACAGTCGCTGCTTGTTGGAAATCAGTCCTGAACCTCTGGGCAGGGGCGCCGCTAAGGGGGGGCGGGGGTTGGGGGGGAGTTAGGACGATTCTAAGGGCCCACGTACTTTTGTGGCCCCGAGAGATCTGTTTTATTAGTAGTAACAGTAGTAGTAGTAATGCAATAGAAATTAAAAATGTATCTACCAAAGAGTTACAAATAAAACAAAATTACGGCTTATTTCTGCATTTCTGCCAAAATTATCCCCCCCCCATTCACTGCATGGTTTCGTCCCGTCCTACGTAGCCTAGAGTCACTGAGTGAGATCAGATGGTAAACTGTCAAATTAGAGATGTCTTCGAGTTCGAGGGGGGGGCAAACCGAGCCGGACGATTTGGTCAGTCGCACTTTTAAACACATTTTAGTTTTGCTATAGAAAATCTACAAATTCACTCTGATTACAAGAGCAGCAGCAGGAAGTGCATGAGGTTGTCATGGGAACCAGATACACTGCATGCGAATTACGGCTGCGCTTCTATTTTACCACACTAAACTAAACAATAAACACGTTGAAAATAATACACAATAAACATGTCTGTCAAAACGATCTCAAAGGAGGCTTTTATTAAGCAAATCAAGGAGTGAATTACTCATCCGTTTATTAAAAAAAAAAAAAAATACAAAAACTTTACCTGGGTTTCCACAGGGCAGGGTCACAATTATCTACAGTGTATGAAGCTAAAGGTTTTTGGATTAAGGTTCATAATGTAGAACATTTTTAACATTGTATGCTGTATGTGTATAGGTAGCTAGCAAACAAGGAATACAGCTGTTAAGCTAATAGTCACATTTAGCTGAGTAAGATCATGATTGAGAAATGTTGGATACTGCTGGTGTTATGGGGTATCCTATTTATTATTTTAGGATTTTTTAGTTTGCCCAAACTAAAAAGCCACTGGCTTGTACACTATATTGCCCAAAGTATTGGGACACCCCCTTCTAATGAACAGGTTTGACTACTTTAGTAATTTCCATGAGTACAAACCTTAATGTTTAAGCATATAATGATATTCTAGGGAATTGTGTGCTTCTAATTTTATATCAATAGTTTGGACAGGACCCTTTTCTGACAATGCCTCTGTGTATAAGGCAAGGTTTTAAAAAAAACAAACAAAAAAAAAAACAATAACAAAACAAACCTTGATTGAGTCAGTGTGTAAGAACTTGACTGGTCTGCAGAAAGCAAAGTCCTAATCCCAGCTGAACACCTCTGGTGTGACTTTAAATGCAGACCTTGAGCCAAAAACTCATCACCAAACACTAATGACTTGTACATATGGGTACAGTCATTTTAGACACTTCCAAAATTGTGGAAACAAAGATGGAAATACAATTTTTAAATACATGAATTATGTTTCCATCTATGTTGCCACAGTTTTGGAAGTGCCTTTTTCTGTTCTAAAGAAGGGGGTGTCCCAATACTTTTGTCCATATAGTGTATATACAAGTCATTGGTGTTTTTGGCTGAAGGTCTGCATTTAAAGTCACACCAGAGGTGTTCAGCTGGGATTAGGACTTGGCTTTCTGCAGACCAGTCAAGTTCTTCTACACTGACTAAATCAATTTTTATTTTTTTTGAACGTTGCCTTATACACAGGGGCATTGTTTTGTTAGAATAGAAAAGGGTCCTCTTCAAACTATTGGTATAAAATTAGAAGCACACAATTCCATAGAATATCATTATATGCTTAAACATTAAGATTTGTACTCATGGAAATTATTAAAGAGGTCAAACCTGTTCATTAGAAGGGGGTGTCCCAATACTTTAGGCAATATAGTGTATGTTTGGTGCGGTAGGGGGCCCAACCTCATATTCTTTCATAGGGCCCAAAATTGCTAGCGGCGCCCCTGCCTCTGGGTCTGTTTTATTATATCTGTTATTCCATTGTATTTTAAAGTAGTATAAGTACACATAAGTGGTACAAGGACAATAGATATATTTTTCTCTTTAGCTGAAATAGCCTACAGTATTTCAGAGACATATGTTTAAGTAGAAGGTCCCCAAATACACTCCAAAGTGTGTGTTTTCCTTCAGTAAAGGCCTGAGAGTCCACACCACAACTATAATGATAATGGAACAGAGGAACAATATCGTTGGGATCATTTTGAGCAGTTTTTCCTGCTGATGAATGATAAAACCATCAGAATGCATCCTGCTTTAAAGAGCTTGACCATTTAAGGTGGCAGACAACATAACTGCAGCACATGCTTATTATAAACAGAATGTTAACGCGCTTTGGTGTGGATGCTAATATAGTTATTGTTTTTGGTCTGAATGGGCTTTAAGTGGCTTTCCGTCCTTCTGCATGTTTACTTTTCCAACACACTGTCATTACAAATCCATAATAATTTGCACAGTTTGATGACATTGTGTATAATGAAGTTGATTTTGATGGTTAGGTTACTTATTTCATAAAATTTGCTATGTATTACTTAATTTTTTTTATGAAACCATGTTGACATTGAAGTAACCAAATATATGCATTTGTAACAAAATATAGATTATATAAAATATACCTTTTAGATTAGACTTTATTTTAAAAATTCTTAGGCCTATTAAAAATATGTAGTATTGTAGTGTATATTACAGTATATTAAATTGGGTATTCAGAGTGTTCCCAAAAGGGCACAGATAGTCAAGACTGTAAGTTCCCACAGTCTGTTTGTGGAAAACAAACAAAAAAAAAGTGAGAAAAACAACTCTTTGTTGCCATGTCAGCAGTAAGCCATGTGAAAGACTCCATGAGAACTGTCTCACACAAGGGGTCTTGATAGAAATTTACTTTTGGGAACCCAGATACTTGTTTTTCTAGTCCTGAATGGTATTATTTGTAACCTCAGTTTAAGTGTCAGTACCTAGTAGCAGTGTCTGCATAGATATAGTCAGTACAGCTCAGTGCAGTCCCATAGATAAACAGAATTTTTCAAATAAAAATAGTGAATCTATGCTGAGGAGGCTGGAGGTTCAAGCAGTGATTTTGGACTTAACATGATCTTTACCGAGGTTCAGCTAAACCAGCAAAACCAGATTTGTGACAAGAACAGTTTCTAGGTGGTTCCACAACTAGCTTTGGGTTAACTATGCCTATCAGCAGTGTATGCTGGATATGTTTGCATATGTATTCAGTACTGTTTTCAAAGCAGCTGTCATTACTCTAATTTCTAATCCATTGGTGTCTCTCTAGTCGGTTAAAATGTGGGTCTACGTTGTGCGCTGCCTATCAGAAAATGACATTACAGAAGTAGGTCTCTGCAAATGAGTTGGCATTGTGTCAGCCCAGCAGCAGCAGCTAGATAACAGAAACTGATCCTTATTGCCTCAAAAATTAGAACAGTATAAATTCAGAATAAAAATTCAATTCAGAAATAATTTAATAATGTGAGATTATTATGAGCAAGCTTTTTGTATCATCCTCATAAGCATTATCGCAAGTATTTTGCCGCATTTACTGATCTGTAATACAATCAGGTGAAATATTCACTAATTTCTGAACACTGTAAAAAACGTTGCATGTTCCCATGCCTTTAAGGTTACAGCTTTTTTCATTTGTACTGATTTCTTTAAAATCATTTCACTATTTTTCCCAGGGGTTTAACTGATAATGTTTCTTCCACCAGAACAGTTGACCACTTTTGAAAAGTGATAATACTAGTGACAAACTATAGTGATAGTGATACTGGATTATATTCCTACTTACATATTTGTTTATTTAAAGTAAACAATTTCTGTTGTCAGATTGTTTTCCTTTTGACAGAATATTATCTAAAATACATTTTCATTTTAGAAAGTTTGTCATTTTAGCAACTCATTTGTATTCTAAATACAGTATCAGCATTACACTACTGTTCAAAAGTTTAGGGTTGCTGAGAATTTTTATTTATTTATTTTTTTTTACACTCACCAAGTCTGGATTTATTTTGTGAGAAATATAGTAAAAATAGTAATATTGCGAAATATTACACTTTTAAATATGTTTTTCTATTCTAATACTTTTAAAATGTAATTTATTTCTGTGATGACAAAGCTGAATTTTCAGCATCATTAACCCCAGTCTTCAGTGTCACATTATCCTTCAGAAATCATTCTAATATGCTGATTTAGTGCTCAAGAAACATTTCTTCTATTATTAATGTTGAATAGAGTTGTGCTGCTTAACATTTTTGTAGAAACTGTGATATATATTTTTTCAAGATTATTTGATAAATAGAAAGTTCAAAAGAAATGCATTTATTTGAAATAAAAGTCTTTTGTAACTTTATAACTTTTGATTAATTTAATGCATCCTTGCTGAATGACAGTCTAAGCTTCTTAAAAAAAAATCTTTTGAACGATAGTATATATTGGCCATTAGCTGTGTTTTTACTGAAAATTTCAGTGTTTTACTTTAAAATATATTTCAATTTTTTTAAATCATTGTTCCATTTCAGTTTTTCTTTATTATAGCCTTGTGATGCTTTCATATAAATGAAACTGTAAATAGGTGATTTCACATGACCGAAAGCTTTATCAGTAGCCACAGTCAGTAGATGATGCTCCTCCCACAAGCATTATGAACCCTGTAGATGTTGGCATTTATAATGTAATTTTCTAAAGAAATGTCCATTAAATCAGCATTGTTGCGAATCGGCAGTGCTCTGCCTGTCAGCCAGCACACAAGCTCCTGGACACAAAAGACAATGATAAACTCTAGAAAATATCTTCTCATTTCTGGCAGGTGAATGCGGATGCCAACAGGCTGAGCCATGCTGGATCGCGGCCTTCCCTGTCCCACGGCGGCCCACAGTATCCTCAGATAGCCATGAACAGCTGCAAGTACAATGGGGGTATAGTCAGACCACTCGGCAGTCTGGGGGCGTCCCGGAGGAACCTAGCAGAGCTGGACTCTGAGACACAGCCTTTGCAGACCCTGCACACTTCTGGCCTGGAGGTGGTGGTCTCCAAAGGGAACGGGGAAGACACTAGTAAGCAGTCCAGCGAGAACCTTGTGAGGCAAAGACCATGCAGCGCTCCGCATAAGAAGAACAAAGACATTGGCTATAAGCTCGGGCACCGGAGGGCGCTGTTTGAGAAACGCAAGCGCCTTAGCGACTACGCCCTGATTTTTGGAATGTTTGGGATTGTTGTCATGGTGACGGAGACCGAACTCTCCTGGGGAGTTTATACAAAGGTAAAAGTTTTGAAGTTTTGAATGGCCTCAAAGAGTTTTCTGGATACTTAAAGGGATAGTCCACCCAAAAACTATATATGTGTGTGTGTGTGTATATATATATATATATATATATATAATTTTATTTTGTTTTTTATTTTTTAAATATGTTGGTGCGTGGCCCACAAGAAACAATATTTTTACTGTTTTATTGTTTAAAACCAGTATTGTTATTATTAACTGAAACTGAAACTAGTAAACAAGTTGTTGGTTATTCAAGTAAAATTAAATAAAATGAAATAAAACTTAACTTACCAAAAAACAAAACAAACTAAACTTGCCTTGGCAACTGAAATATTAGTGTGAAATCAGTGTATTACACCTGTCAGTGTAAAATAATATAATAATAATAATACAAATTGCAGGAGCACATAACAAAATTACTAAAACTATAAGATGCAAATTGAAAATATAAAAATAAAAGCAAACTTAAAGTATTAATAAATTCTATAATTGAATATAAATAATGCTAAAACAACACGTTGAAACGTAAACATTTTTTATTTAAAAAAAATTGCTTTAAGTGTTTGCTTAAAGTTTCTTCTTTTTTTAATAACACAAGACGTTCCTAGTTTTTTTTTTTTTTTTTTTTTAGTTTGGTTCAAGTGTCCAATACTTTTTGCGGCCTTTGTATGTGTATTATAGCATGCTTTGTTTTGGATGTTGGTTGAAAACATAGACTTGTAGTTAAGAAGTTCAACCTGCTTCACCAAGAAAACCAATTGTATTGTGAAAAGAGGATGGCTATGCTGTCCACAAGTTAGACCAGCACCTGAACCACCATTAAAATTCATGCTTGTGTAAGATGGTCTTTTTCAACAGGGCAGTGATGTATCACAAGATTTCGCATGTTAACCTCTGCTAGATTAGCTTTATACATCTTACTTCATCCGTAGTACTTTGATTCATACCATGTAATTAAATGCTGCAGCATATTGAAGTCCAGGAGTGATCTATTTATGACCGTTTAAAGACACTAAAGGATAAATTCATCATTGACAAAGACTACTTTGTGTGCACTTCCTTAATGAGGCATTAGAGAGGATCAATCAATGAAATCTTCATAGCATGCTCTTGACAGTTACATCATGTGTAATTTTTTATATAAGTATTTGCACTCTTTTAGCCGAAGGTATAGCTTCTATACAGAAAGAATGTGAATGAGCTAATAGGCCTCACAGTTAATTTTTTTCCTTACTTTCCTTACTTATTTTAGGGACCTTAAATGGCTCAGCAATGAAAGAGCAGGAGATCTCCACTTAGAGTTGTACTCACCAGACCTTCAAAAAATGGCATTTTTGCCATAAATAAAAAATGGTAATAGTATATTTTCACTAACGACATCTTGACACAAGACAGTAGGCCATCTGTCAGTGCAAAATTTAGTTTATGCTTAAACCAGTCTGGTTTACTGTTCTTGCAGTAGCTGGTTTGACCTTTAAAATCATTTCCTACAAGTTTTCATTCTCATATGGTACTACAGTAAATCTGTTTGTTGATTCTTTTGGCCTAAGCGAATCGCTGGCCCTGAAGTTAGTTCGAAGATCCCTGGAGTGGAGCTTTCTTTTTTTACCTTCCCCTAAAGCATAGTTCGATGCCTTAGCCAGCACATCATGTTCCAG
Organism: Spinibarbus caldwelli; assembly: GCA_039654775.1. Lineage (NCBI taxonomy): Eukaryota > Metazoa > Chordata > Actinopteri > Cypriniformes > Cyprinidae > Spinibarbus > Spinibarbus caldwelli. The sequence goes on from CM077249.1 coordinate 24,711,276, forward strand.
TGTATCAGAAGAGTCAGACAGGTTTAATGAGCTCCAATTGCACTGATCTCATAATGAGGATTGTCATCCAGAGAGAAAGAACAAGATCTAAGATTGAAGGACAGAAACAGAAAGAGATGATTGTTGTTAGTTCCTCTTCTAGTCATGATTGTGTGTGGTGGGGGGGTTGGGGACTGGACTTATGGGTATACTTTGTGTAAAATCAGTATTGACTGCATTTGTTGGAATTAGTTAAGAGCACAAGTCTAGCTCAGGGATGCCAAATCCTGTTCCCGGAGATCTACCTACCTGCAGAGTTCAGTTCCAGCCCTGCTCAAACACAACTGTCTGTAATTATGAAGTGCTCCTTAAGATCTTAATTAGCTGGTTCAGTCGTGTTTAATCAGGGTTGGCGGTGAACATCTCCAGAAACAGGATTGGGAACCCCTGGTCTAGTTGGCTTGGAGCTCCTAGACCCACTGAAAAATGCCCAAATCCATCTATAACTAAGAAGACCAGGTTAAGATGTAAAAGTTGTTACATAAAAACTACAGGTTCCACAAGAATGTGAGTTCCCTAATGAAAAATAAATATACTAAAAGGTATTTGAAATACATGTATTTCATGCTAAGTATATTACAAATACATTTACATATTTATATATAGAGAGTCGGACTTGTAACCCGAAGGTCGTGGGTTCGAGTCTCAGGTCTGGCAGGGATTGTAGGTGGGGGGAGTGAGTAACCAGCACTCTCTCCACCCTCAATACCACGACTGAGGTGAGACCGTTGAGCAAGGCACCAAACCCCCAACTGCTCCCCGGGCGCCGCAGCATTGGCTGCCCACTGCTCCAGGTGTATGTTCATTACAGTGTGTGTGCAGTTGGATGGGTTAAATGCAGAGCACAAATTCCGAGTATGGGTCATCATACTTGGCCACACATCACTTCCCTTTAAAAATACCCTGCAATCGTACTTTTGGTACACTAAACTGGTATACTTAGGGCGTATTCACACCAGGAAAGTCAGATAGTTCACTTGCTTTGGTCCGGACCAAATAGAATTTTTTTTTTTTTTGTTTTTTTTCGCTTTCACACTGCGCTTTTAGCAAGTGAACCAAAAATTGTGAACAAAACCACACGTGCGCTTAAGGTCATCCATTCATTGGTTCATCCGTTCAACCGCACCAGAGTTCGTTTGGAAGCGGACCGAGACCACCTCTTCAGCTGGGTCTCGGTACGGTTGTTTGGTCCGCACCAGAGTGCGATTGCTGTATTCACACCTGCCCAAAAGGTCCGCACCAAAGGGGGAAACAAACTCTAGTGCGATTCAACCGAACTAAATGAGGCAGGTGTGAAAGCACCCTTAGTCTGCTAAATTGGAACAACTAATTTTGTACTTAATGCACTTTAATTGTGCGGAAGTAGTGCCTAAGTCCAACTAAAGATATACTTAAGTATATTTGATTGTGTTAAAGTGGAACTGTTGCAAGTATTCTTCAGGTACACTTTAAATATCTTGCATTTGAAGACCAATATTATTCAAAGATCATGCAATCCTCATCAATAGAGACATTAAAACGCATTTAGGCTTAATTTTAAGAAATATGCATTGTGCACAAGTAGTGCTCCAAATAAAGTTTAATTGTAATTTTCATATCTGTAAGTCTCGTGCGATATGTTAGTAAATGTTAATAGATTTGAACTATACTTAGTATGAAATAAATGTATTTTAAATATATTAGTTTTTTACTAGGGTTTACATGCTTGACAAATCCGTTACAAAAATTAACCATGGTTTTACTACAAATAAAACCAAAAAAACATGGTTACTACAGTTAAATCATGGTAAAATTGCTACAATAACCATAGTTTAACCATGGTATTTGTAGTAAAACCGTGGTTATACAGATGGTAATCAGTATGCCAAAAAACATGGTTACTATACATTCACTGTAATGAAACCATGGTTAATTTTTGTAAGGGATCAGCTAAACTGTTGTAAGTCTTTTGGCAACTACTTAGCATCAACTTACCAACATTTAAAAAATGTTTACAATCCAGTTTGAAAGTGGGACTGTGTGTGGTTTTGGTTATTGAACAACAAGTAATATTAACCAAAAACCATTTTTACTCTTAAATCAAGTACTTGTATTACAAAAAATCCATTCTTGAATGACTCCATAACTTGAAAATGCTAATTGCTAAAAACTGAAACTGTCTATATAGGTAGCTTTCATGCATCAGAAATAAAAAATAATGAATCCTGCAAAGTTCAAACTCCACAAACTGCTGTATGCTTCATCTAGTACAAGTGCAAGACTTTTAACCATCAATAAATGGTGTTTGTCTGTCACTATATTTACTCTTATGGATGAAATTTTTATCCAAAGCAACATACAGTGCAGTACAGGCATATGTTTTCTTAGTATGCATGTTCTCTGGGAATCAAATTCACAACAAACGTGAGCTGCAAGAACATAAAAATGTAAACTAATGTTGTTGTTGTTTTTTTTCAATGTCTCTACAGGAATCCTCATATTCATTTGCACTGAAATGCCTTATTAGCCTCTCCACTGTAATTCTACTCTGTCTGATCATTATGTACCACGCACGAGAGATTCAGGTAAGTAGCCGACTCAGCCTTGGAAGCTATAAACAAGAGCAGAGATTGAGACAGGAGCCTAAAAGATTACCGAGGAAGCACTTATGCCAATTCCTAATGACTTATAGTAGCGGCAGAATGAAAACTTGCCCTGGCTTTTGTAATTCCTGATATCTGCATTCAGCGTCTGTGCTTTTTTTACCTATCCATTAAGAGGTCTTTATAGAGAAGACACTGATTTTGATTAATGATGGTATTACAAGTAGGGCTTATGGCTAATAGGAGATGTAATTTAATACAGGCCTGTCAATCAGTGGCTTTGTGAGTGTTATTTAATGACTTGGAACATCAGGTGATGGTCAAATTACTGAATGGATGAACAATTAAAAAACCTTTATTCCTGATTGCAGGTTGTGTACATTACAATCATTGAAACAAAAGAGAAGAAATCCATATTATAGCTAGTCATAATGCTAAAACCACAGAGAATGCTTTCAGATAATATATTCTTTATATTGTATTATGGTTCTATATATATCATGTGTCCATATGCCTGTATACTGTGTGTGTGTTATATCATTTTAAATTTACATTTATTTGTTTATTTTTTATTATTATTATATTATGATATATTCTAGTACTTATTGTATAATTTCAGTCTATAAATAATATCTAAACATGTTTAAAACAAGGTAAATGTACCTGATAGAACTGTTTAAATATGAATGTGTCATTGTGCATGTACATATATACATATATAGTTCAATCAGGTGAATTTATCTTGTTTTTAAAATGTTTAGAAATGATTTTGATGTAATATGTATAAATTACACTATAGTTATATAATTTTATATAATGTATGTGATATATATCTAATATATCTAATATCAATTCTCATACAGTTAAAGATGTTTACATTTTTTTTTTCAATGAAAAATTGCATATTTATTTTGCAATGAAGATCATAGTCCTGCTGCATGATACTTCGGTGCCTTAAAATTTGTTTCTGTCTAACGTTTAGCTCTTCATGGTTGACAATGGAGCAGACGACTGGCGGATAGCCATGACGTACGAGCGTATCCTGTTCATCGTTTTGGAGCTGATGGTGTGTGCCATCCACCCCATTCCAGGTCAGTACGTCTTCACCTGGACCGCCCGCCTGGCCTTCACCTACACCCCGTCTGTGGCGGATGCAGATGTGGACATCATCCTCTCCATCCCCATGTTCCTGCGGCTGTATCTGATCGGCCGGGTCATGCTCCTGCACAGTAAGCTCTTTACGGACGCCTCGTCACGCAGTATCGGAGCCCTCAATAAGATCAACTTTAACACACGCTTTGTCATGAAGACTTTGATGACTATATGCCCAGGCACAGTCCTGCTGGTTTTCAGCATATCATCATGGATCATTGCTGCCTGGACTGTGCATGTCTGTGAGAGGTGAGATAAACCTTTGATTTCTGAAGAAACATTGTTTGTACCTGGAGTAGTAAAGGAATATTCCACCCAAAAATGAACTCACCCCTCATGTTGATCCAAATCTTAGATAACTTTCTTTCTTCTACACTGTAAAAAAGACTTTTGGAAACACTTTACAGTAAGGTTCCATTAGTAGTAACTACATTAGTTAACATAAACTAACAATGAAAAATACTTCTAAAGCATTTATTAATCTTAGTTGATGTTGATTCCAACATTTACTAATACATTTTTAAAATCAAAAGTTGTATCTATTAGTATTTAATAGACCTGAGCTTACATGGACTAACAACAAACAGTTGTATTTTTATTAACTAACGTTAACAAAGATTAATAAATACTGTTAATGCATTAAATATAGTTAACAAATGGAATTTTATTGTAAAGTGTTACCAGATTTTTTTTTAGAAGTTAAGTGTATTTTTTGTTTTTGGAGTAGTTTTTACAAGAAAATACTATTTCTTTCTAAGTCTTTCTACTTTAAAATTTCATGTTTAATTTAATGTGTTACATGCCATTTCTTTGTAATTAATTAATTGTGAAATTAGCAATTTATAAGTAAAAATTGCTTTAAAATAAATCCTACACCATTTTTTTTTCAGTGTATGGAAAACATAATGTGAACTTCTTATAAAATATATCTGAAAATATCTCTTTTTCTTATAATGTAAGTAAATGAGGCCATCAAGCGCCAAAATGACAAAACAAGCACCATAAAAGTTCCACATTTCACTCATGCACTATTTCTATGTCTTGTGAAGTCATTTAATAATGTGTGTGATGAACAGATCAAAATTATAACCTAGAGCCAAAAAGCTGACAGGCTGTTTTTGTTGTCCGTATGGCTTTTCAAGTCCATTTCAAAGTTTATTAGAAGTAGGGGAACAATGTCTTATATTTCAGTCTGTTCCTCACTCAGAGCTATTATTTGGCTTCGGAAGTATTGAAATATGGCACCTTTATGGATTGTTCGATACTTTTATGGTGCTTTTTAGTCATTTTAAAGCTTGACAGACCAAGTCCCCATTCACTTTTATTATTTTACTGTATAACGAGTAGTCAGGATATGCTTCCACAGAAAAGAGAACGTCTAATGCGTCCAAAATAACATTTTAACACATTGAGTTAATAATGACAGATTTTTCATTTTTGAGTGAATAATTCCTTTATGTAGTTCTTTCCTTCCAACGCAGTTTGTCCCAATGTTGTTGCTTTTAAATGTGATATCAGTGGCAAGCGGATGTGTGCGTGTTTCATTGTTCACGGTTTTGTTCTATGTTTCTCCCACATGGCTGCTGCTGGATAGGGGTCCAAAGTGAGTCTGTGATCTGCAAGGAAAAACTATCACTTGGCTCTTAGCTTCTACTCATCTCTCTTGATGAGCTATACTGGCAAAATTGCTGGCATCCTGGAAATCCCAAATTCTTTTTATTTCCAAATTCAGATCCATGTGGGGTTTTTTTCCTGTAAATTGTTTGTGATCTTATAGCCTCTGATAAAGAGTGGCCTTAGCGTTGGGTAATTAAATTTTTGAGTCATTCTTTGGATTTTGGGATTTTCACGCAGCTGACACCATGTGTCAACATGGTGGTCATCATGTTCATGGCAGCCTGTTCTTTTCCTAAAGCGCTGTCAAATATTTGACCTTTTCTGGTGCTCTAAAGTGCTATTCTTACCAAGATACCATCTTGACTTAGACCTCGGGGGAGAGTAAAGATCCAGTATGTTGTCATGACCCATAAACATAGAGAGAGCAGCACAGCTATGCTAATCAGGTCATCCTGAGCCCTTTAGCCAGGTTCTGCGCCCACTTCTTACCCATTAGACTGTATGTGCTACGTCATCCACCTGCTATTTCTTCACTGCACTGCACCACAACAATAGTCCATAGTGTATATATGGGTTTTCTTCAACTATGGCCAATTTTGACCCTGACTTATAGAATATAGACACACTTTTCACTTCCCTATTAGTTTATTTAATTGGTTTAGTAACAAAGTTTAACAGCCGACATAAATGCATCACAGGTGAATGAGTTTTTTTTTTCTTCTTCTTTTTTCACCATAGAGTTTAATAGCATTCTATTCTAAACTGTTTTCCCACTCAAAATTACAGCATGTTTGTGTTGATAGGGATATTTTTTGTTTGTTTGTTTCACTAAGGTAAATTTTTATCAGTTGGTCATGATGCAAATGATGCCACAACTGAGGAATGGTATATTTTTTTATGTACATTAAAAAAATAACATAAAAAAAATACAAATTATGAAAACTGTTAAATAAAACATACAACAAAGTGCTGTCTTCTACACTGTAAAAAAAAGACATAAAAAATTGTTTGATGATTATAGATTTTAAAATACAATATATTTAGTATGCTTTTTTCATATTTTATGACTGGAAATAATTATTTAAAGGCCCGGTTTCACAGACAGGGCTTAGACTAAGCCAGGATTAGGCCATAGTTCAATTAGGACATTTAAATAATTTTTATAAACATGCTTAGGAAAAAACATTGCTGGTGTGCATCTTGAGACAAAACAAAGGCACTGATATATTTTAAGATCAGTCAGTGCAAGTTTATCTCAGTTGAAACAGCTAAGATTTACATTTTAGTCTAGGACTAGGCTTAAGCCTTGTCTGTGAAACCGGGGGAAATAATCTTAAAATTAATTCATGAATTTAATTTTTAAACCTGATCTGAGGTACAAGAATCACTCCTTTAATTATCTTTTTCCCACTTTCACACTTTTTCTTTTTTTGTTTGTTTGTTTTAAATGGTAATAGCTTAGTACACTAACCAACTTGTTTTTTAATCAGTTGGTTATAATGCAAATAGTGCCACAACTGTAGACTGGCATATTTTTAAATAAATGTATGAAAAAGTTTTTATGATTTTTTTTTTTTTTTTTATATATTCCATTTCTGAAAATCTGGATCTTGAACAAGGATAATGAAAAACCAAAACAAAAGTGCCCATAGTTGTTGAAACACTCATATCTTCAATGAAGTTTATTTTTCTTACTCCATTTTTCTTGTTTAAGTATAAATCTAACCAAATCTGTGTGGTTTATACTTAAAACAATGAAGATGTTTTTCAGATAAATTTATCTTGTTTTAAGCATGCCCGGATACTGTTACTGGAAAGACAGATTTAGAAAATGGATTTTTTTTTGCAGTGTGGTTGAGAAAAAGTGCTGAGGACACCAACTAAGCTACAGTAATGTGCTAGTCAGGTGTCATGCTAGCTTGTTATTTTTCTGTATTCACATGTCTTGTGTAAGAGTTACAGTGGATGAATCTGTCGGAGGAACGGAGAGGTGCTTTATCAGCACCTTTCGAACCCTCCCAGACTCTGTATTTCCCTTTGCTTCGCCCCTAAATGGCCACAGCTACTTCTTCACTTTAAATCATTTGTCGGCAGTCTAGTCGACAGGCCTCGTTTAATAGCACTCAAGCTAATGAGTCCTCAGTTAAATTCATGGGCACAGAAGCTGGACGCTCACTGATTGATTAATTCAAACATAAATGCAGAATTACTCCGTAGTCAGCACATGGACATATTGTTCATGCTGATGGAACATGGATTTGAGGCCAAGAGAAGACCTTGTTCTGAAACTTTGACATCATCATTTTTTAATTGTTTTATTCTTTACATTTGGTGTTTGGGGCGAATGTTTCTGGAACTGAGTGGACTGTTTTGTTATGAATGCTGAAAGAATCAACATAGATGGTATGCTGTTCCCTTTACAGAAATTTGCCATGGTAACCTCCGAAAGTGTCACCAAAAATAAAGGCTGCGTCCGAAAGTCTAGGCAGCTGACTTGCTGCCTTATCAGGGAATGACTTTCCAGGCAGCATTTTTGCACGGAGGCACCTCGTGAAACTGATTTCGGACAGGCTTCTGAGGCAGCATAACGGTTTAATGATCTACAACAAAATGGAACGAGTTTTGGTGATAACTAAACGAATATTTAATTACTATAATACTGATAATACTGATTTCTCGCTAGAAATAACATCAAAAGTGCAAAAAGTTATTCAGAAATACAGTGCCCTCCATAAGTATTGGAACAGTAAAGACAAAATTGCTTTCTCTGCTGTGGTGGAGTCAAGACATTTGCAAATATGATTAAAAGATGAATATGAGACAAAACTACAGAATGTCACATTTTATTATTAGGTCTTTCGACACACACGTTTTACCAAATAAAAAGTTCAGCACTTTTAGAGTTCATCCCACTATTTGATGTGAGCATAAGTATTGGAACAGTTGCCTCACAGGTCTTTCTAAGTGATCAGCTGTGTCCTGTTGTATTCATTCTTCAGATATTAAAAGCAGGGAATGTGTCTTATCAGTTATATCCATTGTTTCTGCATTCTAAGTCTTGCATTCAATGATGATACACACAAACCAGGATGAAGACGAGGAAGCTGACTCTGAAAGAAAAGCAAGCAATTTGGATGCTAAAAGAAAAGAGGAAGTTAATTAGAACTGTAGGAAAAACAAAGGGCATGGAGAAATCAAGAGTTTAGAAACCACCAGCGACACCAGAAACCAACAACTACCTGATCGGCTGAGAAAAACAACAGTAGTTGATGACAGACAAATCATAAAAGCGATGAAAATGAACCCTAAAAGACGTGTCTGTAAAATCACCAACAACTTCCAGAAAGCTGGGGTGATGCTCTGACAATCTACTGTTTACAGGAGACTGACACAGAATTACAGAAGCTGCAAGATGCAAACCTCTGACCAGCACCAAAAATAGAAAGGCAAGATTAGAGTTTGCAAAAAAGCACAAAGGTGAGCCAGAAGAGTTTTGGAACCAGTGAGACAAAGATTAACCTTTATCTAAGTGATTGGAAAGCAAAAGTGTGGAGAAAAAAGGGAACTGCAAATGAACCCAAGCATACAGCCTCATCTATAAAGCATGGTGGAGGTGGTGTCATGGCATGGGCATGCATGGCTGCCTCTGGAACAGGTCTTCTCAACTTTACTGATGACTTAATGTATGATGACAGTAGCAGAATGAATTTGGAAGGGTACAAAACCATCTTGGCTACCAATATTCAAGAAAATGCCACCAAACTCATTAGAAAGCACTTCATATTGGATCAGGACAATGACCCAAAACACCCTGCCAGTTCAGTCAAGCAGTCAGGGCAAAGAAATGTAAAGTCTTAGATTGCCCAAGTCGATCTCCAGATTTAAATCCGATTGAACATTAATTTCACCAGCTGAAGAGGAGAGTAAAGGCAGAAACTCCCCAAAACAAGCAACAGTTGGAACTGGCTGCATTAAAGGCTGGGAAAAAGCATTTCAAAGCATAAGACCAAGAGTCTGGTGATGTCTATGGGTTGCAGACTCGCTGCTCTGATTGCATGCAAGGGATCTGCAACAAAATATTAGCTTTTAATCTTTTACATCTGCCTTAAATTCAGCTGTTCCAATACTTATTCTCACATCAAATAGTGGGATGAACTCTAAAAGTGCTGTCTTTGTTATTTGGTAAAACATGTATGTGCCGAAAGATCTAATAATAAAATGTGACATTCTGTAGTTTTGTCTCATAGTCATCTTTTAATCATATTTGCAAATGTCTTGATTCCACAGCAGAGAAAGCAATTTTGTCTTTACTGTTCCAATACTTATGGAGGCCACTGTATATATTTACACACAAACTGACCACCAAACACAACTTTCAGACGCCATCTTTATTTTATTTTTTTAGCTCAACCGTCACGGAATGGAACGCACAAGATTGTGGGATATCAAAGGCAGCGAAGGATACATCTATGGTGCCTTCAAAATTTGATCAGTAGAAGGTACCTCCGGAGACAGGAAGTGAAGCAGAATTTGGATTCGGACGTGCCTTGATGCCTTCCTGCCTTGGAATGCTGCCTCCGAAGGCAGCATTTTAGAGCTTTCGGACACAGCCATAGTTACTGCGATTATTGTTGCTACTGTGCGAAGCTCTCAGAATGGTTCTGCAATTTATTGATTTTTTTTTTATTATTATTATTTTTTTTTACAATAATGCCAGCAAATATCAAGTCACCATGGAATTATTTTAGTAGTAACTGGCAGTTACTGTGGTAAATTTCTGTATAGGTCGAATCTATGTTTAAGATTCTGTGATGTGTATAAATGAAGCTCTCGAACGAGTGTTCTCTGGTTTGAGATAATGTTAAAGTGCCTTGGTTGAAATCGACTGCCTGAACGCTCTTTTGTGCCCCATACTGTCAGGGCAGTGCATTATCTGAGTTCATGGCAGCTTTGGATTTGGTTACACTGCCAGCATGTTTTTCTATATACTCTTTTTATGCTCGTGTAATGGACTGTGACTTCCACAATAGTTTTACACAGGCGCATTCTCCACACCAGACCGAGCTAGAACACTGGGGAACAAGAGCAAGCCATCTAATGGGCCCTGGCTGCCCTCTCGTTCATACGAGCAGAATATGGACAGCACTCCTTTGAAATTATGTACACAAAGGCACCTTGATTTATATTTGGGCTGTCCGCCTTTTTATCCAGTGCGGTCAGGCCTGAATATTGATATATGCTGCTGCATTCAATACTTATTGATATTGCACTTTAGGTCGCCTTTAAGATTACCCTTCAAATGTAATTGGGCTTCTCAAAGACCCCTAATGCAAAGTGTACCTGTATATTTGAGCCGTGCAACAGTGGCGATGTGCAGTGCTGCTCAAATTTCAAGGGGTTTGTATATAGCTTTTGTAACTATATCATTTAGTATGGGACAAATCAATGAAAATCTATGAAAATATGATTGCAGCAGCACAACGTATTAAGTAGGGGTTAGAAAACCTGGAGTCAGGTACGAGAGTAACTCTAAGTATTTTTTTCACAGGTTAATTTGGTTTGTAAACGAAAATGTAGCTACTGTTGTTTATTAATTTATTTAAATGTGTTTAAATTATTAAAAGAATCTAATGAATTAATTTAGATTTGAACCTAAACCGAGATACAAGATTGTGTATTTTTATTTCATTTTGTTTGTTAATGTAAATGTAAGTTTTATTATATCTAATGTTTTATTTATTAATTATTTTAACTTGTAGAAATTATATAAATAATCTAAATCATTCATCAATTTGCATTTTAACCTGAACTGAGGTACAAGAATCATTAAGTATCTTCTTCCAGTCAATTTTGTCTTTTCAAAATAAATATATAAGACGGTATTATATATATTCATGTACAATAATTTATTTAAATAATCAAAATAATTAATTCAGATTCTAACCTGAACTGAGGTACAAGAATCAATTCAAGTATTTTTCTTTAGTTAATTTTGTTTGTCAACATAAATGTAGCTACTATTATATTTCTTAATTGATTTAAATAATTCAAATAATATAAATTAATTAAATTAATTAATTTAGATTTTAACCTGAATTTAAAATAATATTTTTTTCCTCATAATATATATTAATTAAATTTAGTGAGATTTGTACTTTATTTATTTATTTATTTATTTTTTTTATATGTGAACTCATACTGGGGGCACCTTTGAAGACTTTTTCTTTTTTTTTTAATTTATCCTACAAGGTATTGATTAGTCACTTTATCAAATTAATCCCAACTTGTTTTCTTGTCATTTTATCTCATCAGATACCATGATAAAGTGGAAGTCACCAGTAACTTCTTGGGAGCCATGTGGCTGATCTCTATAACCTTCCTGTCTATTGGTTATGGAGACATGGTGCCTAACACATACTGTGGGAAGGGAGTGTGTCTCCTTACTGGAATCATGGTGCGTTTCTCTTTTACCCTGCTAATTATGTACAAATGATGCACAAGTCTTACATTTAAGACATTCATGTTCTTGCGAGTTCATCTGCATATATTTTTACAGTTATTAGTGTCCACTCAAACATCATCAGCATCATCAGGCCTTAAAGCCATTTTGTAGAGGAACTGTATATAAAAATTCTATTTTTGAGACATTTACACCCTTGTGAGTTTATCCACATATTTTTTACAGTAATTAATACGCACTCAGCCATAACGCCATCAAGCTGTGAAGCCATTTTATAGAGGAACTGCATTTAAAAAGCGATTTTTCTATGATTTGTGTTGTGTGTTTGTGTGTGTTTTCAGGGGGCCGGTTGCACTGCCCTAGTGGTGGCTGTCGTAGCCAGGAAGCTAGAGCTCACCAAGGCTGAAAAGCATGTCCATAACTTTATGATGGACACTCAACTCTGCAAAAGAGTGAGCATGTTTTAATATACAGAATTGTAGCTAAGTGAAAACCAAGTATAAAATAAATGTTAAACAGAGCAGTCAAACTCACTGCAAAAAGCACTTTGGTCCAAATGTTGATGCTGCATAAGCTGTGGAAACTATAGCCAACATTCCCTTGATGAGATCATTTTCTAGACAAAACCTGGCAAGCATGTCTCACCCATATCTCTTAATTCACTAGAACCTTCCAGAGTCTACAACTAGTAGCACTTAATGCTGTATTTCAAGAGTATTCACTTTGAATATTTTTATGGCGTAATAAGTTTCCAAACATACTGTACATCTTTCTGTCTACACTAGCTGTAGTGATTTTTTTTAAAGGGATAGTTCACCCAAAAATGAATACTCTGTCATTAATTACTCACCACCATGTTGTTCCAAACCCTTAAGACCTTTGCTAATCTTCAGAACACAAATTAAGATATTTTTGATGAAATCAACAGAGCAATTGACACATTTAAGACCCAGAAAGGTAGTAAGGACATCGTTAAAATAGTCCATGTGACAGCAGGGGTTCAACCGTAATTTTACGAAGCTACGAGAATACTTTTTGTGCAAAAGAAAACAAAAATAATGACTTCATTCAACAATTTCTTCGTAGTAGTTGCGTTGCTGTCTATGTAGGGTCAGAAAGCTCTCGGATTTCATCAAAAATATCTTAATTTGTGTTCCGAAGATGAATGAAGTTCTTATGGGTTTGGAACTACATGAGGTTGAGTAATTAATGACAGAATTTTCATTTTTGAGTAAACTATCCCTTTAAAATTTTCTAAAGTTTCTAATCTGGACTTTATTTGCTCGCAGGTGAAAAACACGGCTGCTAATGTACTCAGGGAAACATGGCTAATCTACAAACACACAAAACTTGTGAAGAAGATTGACCATGCCAAGGTCCGGAAACATCAGCGCAAGTTTCTGCAGGCCATTCACCAGTACGTATATTTGCAACATTTAATCAGTGTAATCTTCCTTTTGCTATGTGTGCTGTCTGCATTTGTATTTTATATAAGATGAGATATAAATCTAAACTTTATGGTGCTTAAAACTGGATTTAGTTTAAGTTCTCACTTACCAATTTAGGGAATCTACTCACATAAAGTTTTTTTTATATGGAGTTTTGGAAACGGAATTGAACCTTTTAGACTGAATAGACTCAACCTCATATTTCCTTCCTAATTTATTGCCACAGTATTTTAAGATCTTGGGAGTTTTACCTGACAGATCATGGGCTGAAATCTTGATGCTGATGATGCTAAAAATAAAATAAGTTAGGACAAACAGCATAATTGTGTGCATAAGTGACCAAATGCACTTTTTTTTGTTAAAAATTACTGTCTTGGCGAGATGTTAATGTAAACTCAGCAGGTTTGTCTTAAATAAATGTTTAAAAAAAAGAAAAAAAAAAAAAAAAGATTTTTCTCACAATTTCAGACCAGTGCATTGGAACTTTAAATGTAAATGCAGCATGCCACTGCCTATTATCATGTTAATATTGATCAAACAGTAATATTGGCAAAGAAGAGAGAACCCACTCACTGCTGTTAATTATTTCTTTGTTTTTTATTGCTGACTGTCTATTTGTTTACTTAATTGAGATATACTCAAAGGCTACATGCCATTGCTTTCATATAATTTGTTTATATTTATATTAATATTTCACTTTTTAAATAAAAGTGTGTTTCGTAGCATATTAGTTTTTGCTTTGAAACTTTTATGGAGCATAATGAAACATCATTGATATTGTGACATCCCTAGTGTAGACAGTAACCTGGATACATGTGAGAGAAGATATTTTTTTTTTAATATCTTTTGTATTGTTCAATATTATGAAAAATTGAAGTGACACCAAAATGTTGCTAAATGGCCTGGTGATGCAAATCGAATGATGGGTTTTTTTTTTCTTTCAGTCAAAAGTTTGAAAGTCTTTTGGTGTGGTGTGCAACTTGAGGTTTTTAAAAAATGTATTCTGTGTTCTATTTGTTTTGCCTTAAATCACTGCAGAGCTCAGAAGTAAGTCATGTCTTCTCTTTTTCCTTACCATTGGAACCCTTTTTCATTTTTATAAGTCTTATTCAGTAATATCAACCAACATGATGAACATTGAAAACATTTGAAGCTGGGTACCATTTTTATTTAGCATTGATATCCATTAATGGTGTTTGGATGAATTACATTTACATGGTTTTCCAACCTGTTAAGGTACTTGAAGGGAAAGGTTCTTTACATCTTCTCAGCTTCAAATTTATCAGATGCCACAATGTCAGAAATTCATTCATCTAGCCTGTACCAGATTTCCACAGAACCTCGCACTGCACTTTTAGATTATTTGAGTCGTACCACCATGTACAATCTGCTAGTCTGCTGGTCTGCAGTGTTTTCTTGCAAACACAAATCTATTGCAAATCATACTTATGGAGATACTTTCAGAGAAATACCAAATGTGAATGTTATAAGACTGCATGAAAAGTTTAGACACAAACTTCAGAATTTAGTACTCGTTTCCTTTCACTTGGTTGGTTCACTTTTAAAAGGGACAAATCACCAAAAAAAAGAAAAATAAATAAAATAAATTGTCATTTACTCAACATCATATTGTTCCAAATGCATATGACCTCTTTAATTTAACGGGTTGTTTTTAAGAATGTGAAAGTTTATGAGAAAAATACTAATGTTTAATTTGTGAATTGTTAATTTTAACTTGATTTAATTGAGTTGAATTAACTGGTTGACCATTTAATAAGTTCAAATTAATATAAATCATTAAATATAATACTAGCTACATTTGTTGACAAACAAAATTAACTGGGGAAAAAAAAAATCCTAAAAGAAATGATTCTTGTACCTCAGTTCAAGTTAATCTAAATTAATTATTTATTTACATTATTTAAAAAAAAAAAGAATAATTTATTATTCAGTAATAATACTGTATAATATTATGTACATTTATCCTCACAAACAGAATGAACCAAAAATGATTATTGTACCTCAATTCAAGTTAAAATCCTAATTATTTTATCTAAATTAATTATAATTTATATTATTTAAAGTTTTACATTTTTGTTAATTCTAAATTAATTCATTCATTAGTTAGATCATTTAAATAATTTAAATAAATTAATAAATACAGTAGTAGCTTATGCATAGTGTTCACATGAAAAAGAGAAAATTTTTCTTTTTGTGTTCCACAGAAGAAAGAAAGTCACGCAGGTTTGGAACAACATAAGGCTGATTAAATGATGAAGAGAATTTTAATTTTTAGCTGAACTAATCCTTTAAGTGCAGTAACATTTTCTGGCCATGTTATAGGTTCTCTGATGTGAATCGCCAGTCCTACCTCTGTTTGGCACGCGGTCAAAGTGAAAGCGCAACTGCTGAGCACAACAATTCATTTATAATGTATTTGGCCTTCACTTTTACGAGACCACATAAACATTCCCTTGCCTAATGCATACAATCATAAAATTCTATAAATATCTGCACATGAAATGCTTCATAAACTCAGCAAATCGGCCTGTGTTGTGGAGAAGGTAACAATTGCTTCTGGAGTGCAGGGAACTATGGAGGTCTGGGTACAGAAACAAACAGACCAATTTTGGCCCTCCCAAAATTGAGAGTTCATCTTTGAAACAGTACAAGCACATGTGAAAGAGTACAAAGTGTCCACCTTTTATTTTCCATAAAGCTTGCCCACTTGAGTTTTTCACACTTGTTTTTCGTTTTTCGATGGGAGGGGGAGAGTTTGAAGCAAATGGTTGCTTGGTTAACTCTGGAGAAGACATTCACAGTATGTTTGAACAAGACACGAAAGCCATTGCGTTGTTTACATTCTGCATGTGAGTATCATTGACAAGCATTTTTCTCAAGAAATTGTCCTAAGATCTGACAAAATTCCTCATTCTACAGTTACAAAACTCTCCTCGCCATCTCCCCCTTCCTTTCCGGGTTTTGTTCGTGCTTTCCTATAGAGGAAAGCCCAGCTATGTATCTAGAGAGTTTCTGATGTTAGCTTTCTCAATTCAATAGGCACTGAAATTAGGTTAATGCTAATGCATCACTTCTAGCACATCTGTCATTACTATGGAGCACAAACTGTGTGTCCACCCATTCTGTGTTTTTATCAGTTCATCTGTTTCCACGTTACACTGGCTCCAGTCTGACACGATATAATGGATGTTTTCTGCTACATCCTATTGAGTTTAAACTTCTGACAAAGGTGGTGTTTGGGGTGTGTTTCCGCACATTTTGCACCTACAATAAAGCTGTTTAGTCTTGACGTCAATTTGTAGACCTGTCTGCAGCTGCAAAAAATATAATGGGTTTTTAAAATAGCAAATTATAGTTTTTGGTTTATGATTTACTATTAAATTGAAGTCTGTAGTTAACATAAACTTACTTGACTTTCAGGTTTTGTTTGACAATATAAATTCAAAGATGAATTCTTACCACAAGTATACAAGTATGTGAGTTTACATTTTTGACAAAACAAATAACGATGAACTTCTGAATCAAGCCTTTAATATTAAATAGAAATTAATTTAGTTATTAGCATTATTTATGTTGAAAATATTATATACACTACCGTTCAAAAGTTTTGGATCAGTAAGACTTGTAATGTTTTTTAAAGAAGTCTCTTATGCTCATCAAGGCTGCATTTATTTGATCAAAAATACAGAAAAAAAAACATTAAGCTTGCAAAATGTTATTACAATATAAAATAATGGTTTCTGTTTTAATATACTTTAAAGTATAATTTATTTCTGTGATGCAAAGCTGAATTTCCTTAAGCCATTACTCCAGTCTAAAGTGTCACATGATCCTTCAGAAATCATTCTAATATGCTGATTTATTATCAGTGCTGGAAACTGTTGTGCTGCTTAATATTTTTTTGGAAACTGTGATGCTTCTTTTCAGGATTCTTTGATGAATAAAAAGTTAAAAAGAAGAGCATTTATTTATAATAGAAATCTTTTCTAACAATATACACTACCGTTCAAAAGTTTGGGGTCAGTAAATTTTTATTCTTTCTTTTTTTTGAAAGAAATTAAACCTTTTATTCAGCAAGGACGCGTTAAATTGATAAGAAGTGATAACAAAGATTTATATTGTTAGAAAAGATTTATATTTTGAATAAATGTTGTTCTTTTTAACTTTTTATTCATCAAAGAATCCTGAAAAAAGTATCGCAGTTTCCAAAAAAATATTTGGCAGCACAACTGTTCCAAACATTGATGATTCTAATAGTAAATCAGCATATTAGAGTGATTTCTGAAGGATCATGTGACACTTTAGACTGGAGTAATGGCTGATGGAAATTCAGCTTTGCATTGCAGAAATAAATTATACTTTAAAGTTTATTAAAATAGAAACCATTATTTTATATTGTAAACATTTTGCAAGATTTCAGTTTTTTTTTCTGTATTTTTGGTCAAATAAATGCAGTCTTGATGAGCATAAGAGACTTCTTTAAAAAACATTACAAGTCTTACGGATCCAAAACTTTTGAACGGTAGTGTGTGTGTGTGTGTGTATATATATATATATGTGTAATCAAATTAATTAGTATTAGCCTATATACAGTTGTGCTCAAAATTATTCATACCCTTGGTAAATATGATCGAAGAAGGCTGTGAAAATAAATCTGCATTGTTAATCCTTTTGATCTTTTATTTTAAAAAAAAATCACAAATATCTAACCTTTCATTGAACTAAAACAATTGAAAATGGGAGAAAATCTCATGATGAAATAAATGTTTTTCTGAAATACACATTGGACACAATTATTGACACACCTAGAAATTCTTACGAGTAAAATATCTCTGAAGTATATTCCCATTCATATTTACAATTTTGAGCACACCAGGGTGATTATGAACATAAAATTATCCAGCCATGGCTTCCTGTCACACAGGATTATAAATATGAGGGGAAACAAAGGTCAGCTTCCCTTAATCATCCATCATAATGAGTAAAACCAAAGAATATAGTTCTGAAGAAGCAAAAGATAATTGAGCTTTACAAATTAGAAATTGGCTGTAAGAAAAGAGCTAAAGCAGTGAAAATACCCATTTCCACCATCAGGGCAATAATTAAGAGGTTCCAGTCAACAAAAAATATTACAAAAGTACCTGGAAGAGGATGTGTTTCTATATCGTCCTAATGCAAGGTGAGGAGTGTTTGAGTGGCCAAAGACTCTCCAAGGATAACAGCTGGAGAACTGCAGAAAATAGTTGAGTCTTGGGGTCAGAAAACCTTAAAAAAAATTATCAAACAGCCCCTACGTCACCACATGTTGTTTGGTAGGGTTTCAAGAAAAAAATAAAGAAAAGAAAATGCTCTCATCCAAAAACAGTCTCCAGCATATTCAGTTGTCAGACACGACTGGAAATGGGACTGGCTTCTATGGTCCGATGAAACTAAAAAATTAGATATTTAGCAGCAAACACTCAAGATGGGTTTGGTGAACACAGAGATAAAAAGTACCCCATGTGTACAATGAAATATACTGCTGTATTTTTGATGTTGTGGGCCTATATATCTGCTGGAGGTCCTGGACATCTTGTTTAGACACATGGCATCATGGATTCTATCAAATACCAACAGATAAAAAAAATAAATAAAAAAAAGACTCTCCATGCTATAAATCTTATAATGGGCCATGTTTGGATCTTCCAACAGGACAATGATCCACAAACAAACATCAAAATCAAAACAAAAATGGGTCACTGAGCACAAAATGAAGCTTTTGCCATGGCCAACCCAGTCCTCTGACCTGAACCCTATAGAAAATGAGTGGGGTGAACTGAAGAGAAGAAGCACCAACATGGAGCTGGGAATCTAAAGGGTCTGGAGTGATTCTGGATGAAGGAATGGTCTCTGATCTCTAATCAGGTGTTCTCTAACCTCATCAGGCATTATAGGAGAAAGCTGTTATCTTGGCAAATAGAGTTTGCAAAAAGTATTGAATAAAAGGGTATGATTAATTGTGGCCAATGTGTATTAGAGAAAAACATTTACTTCATAATGTGATTTCCCTCCCATTTTATATTCTTATTCTCCAATGAAAAGGTTAGATTTTTGTACATTATTAAAATAAAAGATCAGAAGGATTAATGATACAGATTTATTTTCAGAGCCTTCTTTGATCGTATTTACCAAGGGTATGAATAATTTTGAACACAACTGTACATAATGTATATAAATATGTAAATATAAATTTATATTACAAAATGTATAAAATAACATTTTTCTACAAAATTAAAATCAACAAAAAATTGTTTCAATTTCAAATTAAAATCTCTTGACTTTCTCTCATTTTCAACAGTATGTTTTTATTACTTCATAATGTCAAACTGCATTTCATTACTGTCCATTACATTTTGTTGAGAGTTTTTAAATGCATCAGATCACCATCTAAAAAATTCTGCTGCACAGTTTCTTGACTCTGAAGTAGTATTATAAAATCCATATCCATATGCTTATGGAGTTTTAGGACAACGCATCAATTGTTGTTCTATTTTGACCCCTTCTTTTTTATTTTACCTCTTGTGGCTGAATAAGTTTGCATGTCTGACTGGACCGAACTGGAATGTAAATGTTTGCATGTGGGCACATCATTTAATGGAAGAGCATTCATAATGTGACACTTTATTATACCTTCTAGATTTCAGCCTAATTATCAAACTCTCTTTCTTCCTCTTTTCCCTGCCAACTTCCCTGCTCTTTTCATTGACACCCCATCACAACCTCTTGCACTTGCTTTTGCACTTCTTCCTCTGTGAACTCCTGCCTCCCTTGTATATCTGTGTGTCTTCTTTCCTTGTGGCCCATCTCTTTCTCTTTGCCTGGCCACCTGCTCCCTGGCTTCTTTTTTTTTCCCAGACTGCGAAGTGTGAAGATGGAGCAAAGGAAGCTGAATGATCAAGCGAACACACTGGTGGACTTAGCAAAGGTATGTACAGTGTTTCTTATTGCTTGTAAGCCCTAGTACATCTGTAGTGACATGCTGGTTGTTTTGTAGTATGGTCATGTACAGTAAGAACTGTGTTTTTATTATATGGCATAGATGGATTTTAGATTTAATGTTTTAAATTATGTATATTTAATCGAATAATAATAAGCTATATATTATGTTTAACAAAGTGATTGGGGTCAGTAGGATTTTTGTGTAGAAATGAACTTTTATTTAACATGGATGCATTAAACTGATCAAAAGTAAAATTAAAGACATCTAGTGTTACAAAATATTTCTATTTCAAATAAACAATTTTTTTTTAACTTTATATTCATCAAAGAACCATGAAACGAATGGTTTCCATGAACAGTTTCCACAGAAATATGAAGCAGCACAACTGTTTTCAGCATGGTTAATAAGATTTTTTTTATTGAGCACCAAATATTATACAGTCTATTATTATATAATCTATAATGGCTATTGAGAATTCAGCTTTGCCATCATAGGAATATATTACATTTAAAATATATTCAGATATAAAACTCTTTGTAATAATATTTCACAATATTTATTTTTTTAAACTCTATTTTTGATCAAGTAAATAAAGTAGTCATGGTGAGAAACTTTTTCAAACTATTAAAAAATCTTGCCGACCACAAACTTTTGCACAGTAGTCTATGTGTGCTTGTATGTACTTACTGAATCCTGCATAAATTCAGATAAATTGGACCATGTTCACCTCTAAAATAGTATGTGAAATAGTATACAGTATGCGGCATGACCTGCTTCCTTCATATTATTCAGCAAGTGGTGTCCAGACCAATATAAACAATAGGAATTTTATCTTCATTTGTTATTTGACAACATATTTGTGTAAATATGCTTATTGTGTAAATATGCATTTTGTGTCTTTTAATTTTTAAAATTATATTTAAAATATTTTAAAATATTTATTTTACATATTTTATGTTAAAATCTTAATATGTTTTAATTTTCTGTTGTCAGAAAATGTGCTTATTTTTCCATGCCAGTAGACAACACAGGATTCGTGCATTTTTATGTGCACTAATTGTGCTTATCACTTCTTCAGGCACAGAATATGATGTATGACCTGGTCTCAGAGCTGCAGGAGCGCAGTGAGGAGTTAGAAAAGCGGATCGGTCACCTAGAGGCAAAACTGGACTCCATAAACAGCAGTCTGCAGGCTCTGCCTGGCCTGCTCTCACAAGCCATACAGCAGCAACAGCATCACCTGCTGGACGGGCTGACCCAGCGCGGATTCACTCTCACCCGACCCTCCTCGCAGACCTCCGAACGCTCCTGGGCTTCATCCGCGCACCGACGGAGATCACCCTCTACCGCACCACACACCTCCTCCGACAGCGGCTAGCACGCTCTCACACACTCAAAACCATATTCTAAACCTACACACACACTCCTACACTCCTCTGTCATCAACTAACACTGCTAAATATACTTTTAGTACTAAAACGTTAACGAGAATGACAACTTCAACACACTGGATAAAATGTAATGAATTAACACATCATGGTAGAGATATGGTTTATGTTTAGCCATTGTATGGCTGTTTAAAGTTAGCTTTTTTGTAAAGCCCTTGTATAGTATGGACTGGATTCAGACTGCAGCGGGTGGAATGGATTTATATAGAAAGATATAGTTTGGAAACAGAGAATTCAATGGAGCTAAACCCATGGAAATACAGAGGACTGAGAAAGAAGGAAAAATGCGAGGGAGAGGAAGTCACCAGAGAGGCAGTGATTACAGATATAAGCTCTGTTCTGAATCGCATACCAGCATGCTACTTACTCTTACTGCAGTATATATTTGTATACAGTGTACAGTATGCAAATTTGCTGAGAACACTGCATTGAATACCGTATCCCACAATGCAATGCGACAGTGCAGACAATTCTTATATATATTCTTATATAATTTTTTTAAAACATTTGAACATGAACATTTTTACTACATCAGAATGGTACGAAACTTGGTGACTTTTGTGGAATTTACTATATGAAGAAATAAATGTGGACATGATTAGAAAAAATGTTAAATGAAAAATCACACTTATGATCTTTGCCAAAGGAAATGAATGGGAAATCCAAAATAAAATATGAACATACAGAGCTTTTTGAGGGGGTTATGATCTGCAAATCATCATTGGATTTTAAATGCCATTAAACACTATTAATTTGAAATAATATGAAATATTCCTTTCTATAGAAATAATTTTATATAGAAAACTTAATAATTTAGAGGCGAATATTGTCTAGTGCCAATAATTTAGAGGTGAATCTGAAATCCCCCCCAAAATACAAAATATTAAGGAATTAAATATCCAATGTTATAAGATCATGTGACACCAACTACACATTTGTAGAATATTGCATATTCAAAGGAAGAAGTACTGTATACAGTATATACTTCACAGTATGAAGCAAGTACTAAGCTGGTAATTGTTGTTGAATTGTCCAGAAGCTGAGGAAGGGCCTTTGGAAGACTGGTGTTCAGATTGATGAATCATTACTAGATATAAAAATTTAACCAGATATCAGGAAACACCTAAATCAAGCAAGAAAGATTAAATGTTATTGTCAATTGAATATTTTGCAGAATAATTTTTTTTTTAGCTAGTCCAATTCAACTTATAAATGTTTCCATGAGTCACATTACACACTTTCTTTATATTCAAGGTCTAATAGAATAATATGCATTCTCTCTATAGGAATAAACAATATTCAGCACACTTTTGTGTGCAGGTGTGAAAGGCTCTTTAGTGTTTTACAGGAGCTGAATAATAATATATGGCCAGTCAACACTGAATATGATTCCAGCAGAGCTTCCAAAGGTCCTTAAAGCTCCTTTAGCTCAAGCAATCTGTAGGACAACCTAGGGATGTGATGGCAAGGAAATACTGTACACCCCCTCGCATGTTTCAATGTAAATGGCGATGGAGCTGACCTATAGGATGGTTTTCTCTTAATTTTTCCTTTCTTTTCTTTTCTCTTCTCATTTTTTACAGAGATTCCTTTTTTGTTATTTACCTAGATTTTTATAGCTTGTAGAGGATATACAAGATGTTACAGCAGAGTGGCAGCATAGCTGAAAACATGCATTCCTTGATCAAAGACTTTAAAAATTCACCTAAACAAAATGAAGACGCGAACAACAGGAGATGAATCCCAGACTTAGACATCATTACCACTTACATGAATTAACCGATTTGGTTCCCAGTTCTAGGTTTAGAACGAAAGCATCAAGATGTGATTGTCATTACGGGTTTGAAGAACAGCAAACTGCCTTTACTGTGTGTCTTTGGCCTTGTTGACCAAGCTGTAGCGGATTTACATAATGCTGGGCTCCAATATAAAGAAATAAATGAACAAATCCACTACCTGGTCACATTGCATTTTTATCAATCTTGTCTTCGTTGGACATGTTGTCTACTTTTGTTCTACTTTTTAAGTGGATTCGATTCACTAACCTTTAACTTGGTCCATTTTAAGACAACAACAGTAGTAATGATGCAGAATATGGTGCACAATCTAAGAATAGCAGTTCCTGTATTACTCCCAGTTAACAATGTATATATTTGTGCTGAAGAAAATGGACAATATTTTTAGGCCACTCTGAACAAGACACTTTAAAGCCTGTAATGCAAGTACATTTCTTTCTCTCATTGTTCACCCATCCATCTTTTCCTCTGGAACTCCTCTGGCTTTGTGCATTCACTCACTATTTTGTGTCTTGGCGGAAGAAAATTAAAGGAATAGTTCACCCTGAAAATGAAAATGTGCTGAAAATTTCCTCACCCTCAGGCTATCCAAAATGTACATGAGTTTTTTTCTTCATCAGTACAGATTTGGAGAAATTTAGCATTACTTCACTTGCTCACCAATGGCTCCTCTGCAGTGAATGGGTGCCATCAGAATGAGAGTCCAAACAGCTGATAAAAACATCACAATAATCCACAAGTAATCCACACCACTCAAATCCATCAATTAATGTCTTGTGAAGTGAAAAGCTGGGTGTTTGTAATAAACCCATCAAGGAGTTTTAACTTCAAACCAGTGCCTCTGGCCAAAATAGTCCATAATCTATAATAACTCTTTCTCTGGTGAAAAAGTACATTCCCTGTTGTCCTCTCACATCAAAATCCACCGTTGTATTAGTTTATAACTGTTTTGAACTGTTTTTGCTTGTAAACAGTGCTTGATCTGTGCATATTTCTCTCCTGATTCAGACAATTTTATGGAAAGAGGACTCATTTTAGCCAGAAGCCGTCTTAATGATGATTTGTTTACAAACACAGCTTTGATGGGCCAGAGTCATGCTTGTGTATTATTGTGATGTTTTTATCAGCTGTTTGGACTCTCATTCTGACGGCACCCATTCACTACAGAGGATCCATTGGTGAGTAAGTGTTGTAATGCTAAATTTCTCAAAATCTGTTCCAGTGGAGAAATGAACTCATCTACATTTTGGATGGCCTGACAGATAATGTACGCCTACGTTACGTTACGCAAAATACAGCTAATAACATTGTGGTAATGACCCACTAACTGTACATTATTTCTTACGTATGCAGTTGTGAAAGTTGATATATTCAGGCAGTTCAAAGAAGTGGGTGCTGTGATCTGGATAAACGTGTCTCATCTCATCCTCATTGATATTCTTTCTTGTATTATGTCTTGTTTTAGTAATTGACTTCAGTGCTACAAAGCACTTCAGTGACACGCACGACATGCATAAACGTGATCAAAATACAGTTAAATGCAAATTAATAGCTATTTAGAATGAAGATCACTTTCTCAAATGATTGTACAATCACACAGGCTCTGCCTAGTGGCATAATACTATGAATACATTAAGAAATTATAGATAAATCTTTTTAAAAAATGAAAGAAAAGAGAAGAAAAAAATGTTTACTTTTTAAAATGTTTACTTTCCTCAGAAATAACTGCCTTTTGTTGTGATTTATTTAATGTATCAAAAAATTGCCCAAACATTGAAAGTTTCAAAAATAGCTATATTTTTCTCCCTGCCTCTTTTTTCCTCTCATTCAAATTACCTGTTTTTTCTCTCTCAAAAACATAGGGAAGACTTTAGAATAAAACGAGCTACAAGGTAAGATGACTCTTTGTTTCTAGGCAGCTAAACACAAAATGTGACAGCATTTTCATGTAGAGGCAATCATTTTTTGTGGTGAAGGGTTGCACGTGGTGAATGTGGTTATTATATCACAAAAAAAAAAAAAAAAACTTTCTCACCCACAAAGCTGTTTTACACTGAAATGTTTCTGTCACAAAGTTGTTTTACTCCAAAAGTGCTCTGGTGTGGGGAAATTCCATTTGCATTAATATTTAAAAAAAAGAGAGAGAGAAAGAAAAAAAGCACTTTCAGCATTTTCCCATGCATGTCTCTACTCAACACTCCTCCCAGGTCCAGCTTTGCTCAGTGAGTATTTATTAATATTTAAGAACCAAAACAAATAAACCTGGCACATTTTTCATGCAGGTTTGTTTTCCCCCTTGTTTAAAAGGGGACACTCTCAGTACAGCCAAGGGCACAGAAGTGATGTGAATTAATGGACTGATCAATTATTTATTACTTTAAAAAATAGAGTGGTTGTAAGTGCTTTTTGTCCATATAGGGTAAAACAAACTTGGTAATGTTGCTGTTATGCTCATTCTACTCTCTCAACGAGTCACAACATCAAAAGATACTATTTTCAGGATCCCCATTTCATTAAAAAAAAAAAAAAAAAAATGTTAAACATTATATGAGAACAAGGAATCAGGTGTGTGAATTTTTTATTAAATGCTTGCCTAATCTTTATTCTTTCACAGAAGTATGCAGCCAGATGCATAAACTGCTTAGACTAGTCTTAAAAAAGTTAGCTATCTATTATTATTATTATTTATTTTTTATTTTTTCAGTGCTGGTCATAACTTTTTAAAGTCATTTACAAAAAGGTAGATTGGTTTAATATTAATCCAAAAAGTAAGACCGATAACCCTGGGTAACTGTTGGTCAAACACAGTGGCTATGTTGAATAATTTTATTAAACACAATGCTGTTTGATTCAACTTATCACAAGTCTCTGGCTGTTGTCGTTTTATCACTATTGTTTTGGTTTTGTGCCAACTGTAATTATTATATTATATTATATTAAATTTGCGCCATGTTTACTTCTCACATTGTTTTATTGTCATGCCATTCTTTGATTCTACGCAAGACGGCGCAATTTAACAGCACATGTTGCGCTTTAAAAATGTACTAAAATTGCTTTTCAGCATTTTGCAACCTGCATACTTCTCAACACCAAACACACAGTCAACACACTCAAACACCAAGAATATAACCAAGTTATAAACTGATTATTTACACATTGACAATTAAATTAGCGTCGAACAGTGTAGAACCTAGTTAGACTAGTTAATGCTGAGGGACAGATTGTGAGATATATTATCCTACATTGGGAGTCAATTTTATATATTTTTAAATATATTTAAGCAATAATGTACGAGTAGCCGTGCTGTAACGGAATAAATCACAGCTGCTGACCAATCAGAATCGAGGAATGGAACTAACTGTTTATAAATATATATATTTTTATAACTTTTGGCCTGTTGATAGTATCAAGCCAATTTCTATAACTGTATCAAGACATATAGTATGTTTTAGTGCTCAGAAATAATTAAATACTGATACCCTTACATATGTATTTTTTTTCTTAGTGTTGTTTTAGCACTTGTTTTCTCAACACAGATTATGTCACTTATTGTAGGGTGATGTCATCAAGGAATCACAAACAGCTTAAAACTAATGAAATAAATAAATACCTGCATTATTTCTTACAAATAAATAAAATGGCTGGTTTTTCAATTGACGTAGTTTTGACCTGATAAATATGACAACACCTGCTGGAACCAATGTAGTGAAATGATCTAAAATCCATCCTTTGTTCACTTAATTGTGGTGTTGTCATAATATAAACCTAACTATTATAATTTCGATAAAATTTAAAAAATTGCGAATTTAATATTTTATCTATTATAATAAAACGGGAGCACGCTAAAATACTTCGTGACAGGTATAACCCGCCCTCTGCTGCTTTTGTCCAATGAGATTAATCCTGGTTTGACTAACTGCGGTGGAGTCACGTCTCTAGATTAGATCGAGTAAACTTCTTGTTCTCAAGGAAGTTTATTTTCACAGGCGTTCACGCATTTCCACCCACATCTATTGCAGGGGTTCAGAAACACTGGTGAATCCAAACAATCAGACGTCTGATACAGAGAGACTCGTGCAGATGTGCTTGACTGCACGCAGGTGGACCAGAGAGCTTTAGAGAACAGAGAGACAACCAACACCTTTCCTTTCACCTGCTTCATTTTTTGACCCTTTCCCCCTGGAACTGAGATTTGAATTTGAAGACGAAGAAGAAGAATCTGGGAAAATAATAATACTAGAAGAAATCATTTCTTCAGGTGAAGACAGATTCAAAAAGGTAAATGATGTTATGTGTGTTATTTTAGATATAAAAACATAATATTTATATTTTCAAATATAATTATAAATATTTAGCACTAGTATTTTGTTGACATAATTTTAGGCTTTTTATTTAAAAAAAAATATCATTGATGTCTCACTTAAAAAAAAAAAAACACAAAAGAGTGATTAAAAATATTTTTAGTGTGTTATAGACACATGCAGCAGATTTAAAGAAGACATGCAAAGTAAACAATAACAGGTTTTATAATCTTTGCTCCAAGTTAATCCACTTTTGATTTGACTAGATTTCATACATCATTATCTGTTTCAAAAATACCGTGGTACTATTACTTTTGGACATAGTATTATGACAATACCATGCTTTTTTAGACAAATACCATAGAAATACTGTTTTTTATCATGGTAATTTTTTACTTATACCAAGTTATCATGCCAAATGTTTCTGGTCATGTAGGCTACTATGGTTGTGTGCTTTGAAATACCTTGCACTACCATACATATACACACATACATAAAGTACCATTGTATTAGGATGTGATGCCATGATTTTACCATGGTACTGCTATAGCTTTTTCGTAAGACCAATCAATAAAGGGTTTAGCCTAAAAACAGAGTGAATCTCCTGTAATTAATCGTAAATGAAATCAAAACTGTGCTGTGTTGATAAATAAGAAAGGATTCTCTTGAGGACACCTGATCACTACAACTGTATCTGCCTACGTAGGCATCACCCCCACTCCAGAGCAGCCAGACAGTGAAGCTCTTGTGTTTTTCTATCCAAACCTCTTTTTCTTTTTTTTTACCTCAGGCCTTTATTACCATGGTGACCATGCACAGACAGAGTGCAGCCTTGACTTTTTGCTGTAACAAAGGAGAGAAGTTGGGGGAGGCCGGGTAGTAGGTGAATACATAGTAACTAGCCAAATGGCTTTATCTAGGCCTTTGCCGGGGACTGAAAGTGTAGTATGCATTTTTCTGTTGTTGTGGCGTTGCACGCTACAGAAGATATTGAGATTGAATTATTTTAAAATTGTATTTTAATACATTAACAATCATGACATTACAATTGAAAACATAAGACATTATATTATTATTTTTTTAAAAAATGTACAAATTATATTTTATATTTTAAATTATTTTAAATATTGCATTTTATTGAAGACAGTAAAAATCAACAATTTTAAACTTCAAAATCAACTTCAAAACTTCCAAACAAGGACTTTCATATTACATGTACAAATAATGAAAAGATATAAGAAGAACCAACATATTAGCTCTTATAATGTTATACATATTGTATAACATAGTTTTTTGTTGAGTACTTCTTGATGCCTATTCTGTCTGGTTTTGCCCTGTTTGTGACCTTACCCCTAGAGCATATGATCTGAAATTAAACAAACGGCATATTTGGCCAGAATTTAAATCTATGCGTTTCAAAGCCAGTGCTGGACAATGGTTGAGATTGAGTTTAACTCCCACGGTCAGGCCTGTAAACAGTGGCTTTGTGTGGACAGACTCTGATCCCTGGTGCCGATATCTCCACTCTACTCTCTGTTGTTACCTCACACTGATAAACAGCACAGTTATTTCAGCACAGTGGTTATACGGCTTGTGGTTTTGGGTAACGTCATTTTGGCCTGTGTGTAATTGATGTCACTGCTGATGTGCTGACCTACTGTGAGACATTTAAAGGGATAGTTCATCCATGAATGAAAATTCTGTCATTATTTACTCACACCCATCTTGTTCCCAACCTGTATTCTGTTTGAGGGTGCACAAGGAGTGACTGTCAACCTTCAAAAAATACATGTCTATTTTGTATTCATTCATGCTTATCATTATTTATGTATAATATTCCACTGCAGCTCCTGTTTATAAACTACCGTTCAAAAGTTTGGGGTCAGTGTGATTTTTATTTCTGAAAGAAATTAATAGGTTTATTCAGCAAGGACACATTAAATGTGTCAAAAGTGACAGTAAAGACATTTATAATTTTACAAAATTTTTTAAAAAAGTTCTTTTGAACTTTCTTTTCATTAAAGAATACTGAAAGTATAAATGTAGCACTGTGTGTGTGTGTGTGTGTGTGTGAGTGTATGCATACATGCAGCACAACTGTGTTCACAGCCATATCACCCTGCAGCCCAAGACCGGTTGCCCATGAAGCTAAGCAGGCTTGAGCCTTGTCTAGTACCTGGATGGGAGACCTCCTGGGAAAACTAGGTTGCTGTTGGAAGAGGTGTTAGTGAGGCCAGCAGGGGTGCTCACCCTGTGGTCTGTGTGGGTCCTAACGCCTCAGTATAGTGACGGGACACTATACTGTCAAAAAAGCACCGTCTTTCGGATGAGACTTTAAACCGGATGAGACGTTAATCCTGACTTTCTGGGGTCATTAAAAATCCCATGGCACTTCTCGTAAAGAGTAGGGATGTAAGTCCTGGCCAAATTCCCTCCACTTGCCCTTGTCGATCACGGCCTCCTAATAATCCCCATTCACTGAATTGGCTCTATCGCTCTCTCTCCTCTCCACCTGTAGCTGGTGTGTGATGAGCGCACTGGTGCCGTTGTGCTGTGGCTGCTGTCGCATCATCCAAGTGGATGCTGCACACTGGTGGTGGTTGAGGAGAGACCCCCCCCCATATGATTGTAAAGCGCTTTGGGTGTATAGCAATACACAATAAAGTGCTATAAAAATGCTTCATTCATTCATCACTGATAATCATACTTTGCAATATTACAGTTTTACTATATTGATCAAATAAATGAAGCTTTGGGAAGCATGATACATTTCAAAAACAGTAAAAATCTTACTGACCACAAACATTTGAACAGTTTACATGTAAATTCAAAATATATTTCATATTATATTTGAAATTATTTTAAATATTATATTTTATTGAAAACAATAAAACAATTTTAAACTTAAAAATCAACTTCAAAACTTGAATACAAAGACTCTTCATATTACATCTACAAATAATGAAACATATTTTAGCATAACTTTAAAACTTTATAAATAAATACTTTTCTTTTGAACTTTCTATTCATCAAAGAATGCTGAAAGAATAAATGTATCACTGTTTATATATATGCGCAGCACAACTGTGTTCATCATTGATAAACATTTCATAATATTACAGTTTTACTGTATTTTTGATCAAACAAATGCAGCTTTGGGGAGCATAAGAAACATTTAAAAAATATTAAAAATCTTATTGACCACAAACATTTGAACAGTTTATGTGTAAATTCGTATGATTTATATAAAACTCACATAATTTTTAAGGTGTAATTTAATATGATTTCATTAATGCATTTTTTACAAGTATTTAAAACATTTTTTATTATTTTTTTAAAGATATTGCCATTTTTTTTTTATTAATAATTTCTTAAATTTAGATCTATTTTGTATCTTAGACTGGAATAATTAGACTAGAATGCTTTTTTTTTTTTTTTTTTGGGCTTTTTATCTTTTTGTCTTTTGATTTGTCTTCTTTAAAAAAAAAAATTAGCTTGTCTTAAATGAAGAACCTGCTACATTTTCTATCTGCCTGTAACACCTGAGTGATGATATTCATGTTTATACATTCATTGCTTCTTTCAGCAGGTCACTGGACATCGTTGAGAGATGTTTGAGAAACAACCCTACGACAGTCCCCCGATGTACACCCCACCGTCCAATGGCTTTGGACCACCAGGGAGCTTCCAAGACCCACGGAGTGAATTCGATCCCTACCCTCCACCTCCAGGATCCTATTATGTGGGCGAGGAGGTGCCACAGCACTTCTACAAATGGTTCTCCCCTCCGGGAATTGTGAAGATTATGATAGGAACCGTTATAATCCTCTGTCTGGGAATCTTCGCCTGTGTGGCCTCGACTCTGGTTTGGGACATGCAGTATGGATTTGGTTACGGATCAGGATATTCCGGCTATCCTGGATACGGAAGTGGATACGGAAGTGGATACGGATACGGCAGCGGGTATGGATACGGAAGTGGATATGGATACGGAGGCTACTACAATTCTTACCCGACCCCTTATTCGGCAAAGACCAGCATGATCGCCATCGCAGCCATAAACTTCATCATTGCTTTGGGATTCTTTGCAGCCAGCTTCTCCAAAACAAACACGTTCCGCAGCAGGAAGTTCTACTTGGTGGTGCTTGTTGTCTGTTCTATAATGGCAGTGATTCAGGGCATTATAAACATTGTGTACATTGTAGGAGTGAACCCTATGGCCCAAAGCTCCACCAGCTCATACTACAACCCTATGCTTCTGATGTGTCAGAACCTCTATGGCAGCAGTGTGACAGGAATGGGGGCCGGCTTTCCTGTCTATAACCAGTACTTGTACCACTACTGCTACGTAGACCCTCAAGAGGTACCATTTAAAGTTACAGGATGTTTCGGAATGTCTTTAGAGACTACATTTAATTTATGTTTTCTTTATAGTCTACAATCAACGGATTGCCACAGACTGTAATTTCAGCTCCTTCAGTGTGTAAATCCATACAGGAATTGCATTTACACTTACAATGGAAGCCTGATCTAAGCCTTATATTTTATTTTGTTGTGTTTAGGTTGATTTAGTGATGTTAAAGGAACAGTCCACCAAAAAATGAAAAGTCTGTCTTCATTCACTCACCCTCGAATCAGTTGCTGGTAGCCATCGACTTCCGTTTTATGGAAAAAATATTATGAAAGTCAATGGCTACCAGCATCTGTTTGGTTACTAGCATTCTTCAAAATATCTTCTTTTGAGTTCAACAGAAGGAAGAAATTCATACAGGTTTGGTACAACATGAGAGTGAGTAAATGATGACAGAATTTAAATTTTTGGGTGAACTCTCCCCTTAAATAGTTATTTTAAGGGTAAGTTCACTCAAAAATTGTGTCATTTTTACTCACCCTCATGTTATTCCAAACCCATAAGTCTTTTGTTCATCTTCAAAACACAAATGAAGATATTTTTAATGAAACCTGATATTTCTGTCCATCCATTTAAACTCTATATAACCAAAACATTTTAATCCATTTAATCCTATGAAGAGACATGAGCACTTTATTCCATGAACAGTTAATTTAGGCTTTTAGTCAATTGTAAACATTGATCAACCCACATAAATAGAGCTCATCAAATATGGTAAATGGAGGCTTGAACATGCTTGATTGAAATGTGAAACGAAAGTTTAATGGGTTTAGAACAACATTAGTGTGAGTAATTGATGACAGCATTATTTTCTTAAATAAAACAAAATATATATAATTAAGGGAAAAATATATATTTTGTAAATAAAAAATCAATTAATGAAGCATATCATGTTAAAAATTTTTTTTTTTTTTTTTTTTTTACTGTTTTTCGAAAGTATAATCATATGAAAAAGTAGTTCCTCCTCAAAAGGACAATTTTACGCCTCAAATAAAATAAGACATTTTTAATGGAAAGATTCATCTAAATGCTTTAAAAAAATAAGAATTAGGCTTCCTTTGTGAGTGAATTACTGTAAACACATTTTCTGTTCTTTTTTGCAAGCTAAGAAACTAAATAATTGAGTGAAGAATCAAAATAATTGTCTGTAGTAATCCATACATATTATGTTATTATTAACCCAGAACTTGCATTTCAAGATAGAACTGATCATGAGAGTGAGATGATTATTAAGATTATTGATTAATAAGATTAATGTAGTGTACTAGATCATTTTAGTTCAGTATGATAAAAACTGTATGTATGCATTGGACTTAACACTACAATTTTGTCATTCCCAGGCAGTTGCAATGGTTTGTGGGTTCATGGTTGTGGTGGCACTGGCTGTGGCGGCCTTCTTCTCCTATAGGACCAGAAGTAAAATCTGGCACTACGGGAAACCAAACATCTACTGGGATCGACCACTAATGGAAGGAACTGAGGGCAGAAATGTGGAGGATTGGGTAAGTTTCTTTATTACCACTTAGTCACCTACATTGAGATGTGCTACATGGAGGAAGAAACACATGGTCACTAATTAAGTGGCACACCCAGATCAAAATGGCATGAAATGTCTTGCCTAAGGGGATGCAAATGAAAGGCCAGTGTGAGGCTTATTGCTAGTCTCTGCAGCAAAAGCAACATCCAAATACTTTGCAGTGGAAATGCCCATACATTTAATTGTCCAAGTTATATATAGGCTCTAGCATCCCAGCAACCATATATGGGGCAAGCAGTTTAATTCTTCTAAATAGTTTGTGAAAGTCAATCTAGACCTTTTGTTTTAGTAGACTGGAAGCGGTTTGAAGGTGTGTTTTGAAGTCATATATCCTTTAATAGTTTCAATGGCCTGTGCTACACTGGTGATAATTCAGTCACAAGGTTGAATGTGTTGCTGATATGGTCTGTTTGTTAACAGCCAGCCTAGTTTCATTGTGATTAATCATTAACCAAACTGAGAAAGTTGAGTAGCTTTTAACTTCTTGTGTGGATGACTATGAACAGCCAAATTTTTGTACTACCAAGACAGTTAGAAAGCATGCTTGAATTAGCATTTCTTTAAAGTTCAAAGAATAAATTAAGTGTTTAGGTATAAACATATTTATTAGAAGTATTTTATATTTATATTTCTCAAATTGAAAATAAATTTTGTTTAAACCTTCAAATGCCAAATATATTATTATATCATCAAATCTTCAAATATATTACAAAATGTACTTTTGGGTCAATGCAAAATGTTTTTTTTTTTTAAATATATTGTGTGTACAGTATAAATATATTTAGGAAATTTATAAAATATATAAAAATATATGTTACAATGGCTAAAAATAATTTTAAATAACTTTAAATAAATAACTTTTTGGGCCAAATTTTGAAAAAAAAAAAAATATATATATATATATATATATCTGTATAGAGTAAATGTACCTATTAAGCTCACGTACCCATTAAGCACACTTCCGTTTTTGAGCTCAGATTATAAAAAGAAAAAATAATTTATTTTCCTACTTGATGTCTTAACCAATTGATGTGTTTGTTAATATACAGCTCCTATAATTTCAAGTCAATCAGATCATTGCACACTGAGTCTCCATGTGAAAACTTTCACCAAAATAGGAGTGAAAACTTTTTTGAGCTCAGATTATAAAAAGAAAAAATTATTTATTGTCCTACTTGATGTCTTAACCAATTGATGTGTTTGTTAATATACACCTCCTATAATTTCAAGTCAATCAGATCATTGCACACTGAGTCTCCATGTGAAAACTTTCACCGAAATAGGAGCCCTTTAAATGTACATTTTTTAGATGTTTAAGTCTTTATTTTGGGTAAGTTTCACTACTTACTGTAAAATTAAGAGATTCATTTTCAGACTTTTGCATATTAACTGGAACTTGAAATGGAAATAATTACAGTTAGACCCAAAAATAGTTTTAGCAACATAGTGCAGATGCTACAGAACACAGTTAGCTGACTAGCTGTATAAGATTGTGTGCTACGCTAATATATTACTTCACATGAATTACTGGCTAGTACTTTTACATCCATAATATTATAAATTGACAGTTTATTGCTGGTCTGTGGTTTTACAGTGCTGTAATTTTTAGAGATTTCATATTATTGTAAGGTGAGTTTAAAGGGTACACTATTATGAAAATCACACAGCTTCAGTGTTATTACATCAATAAGAAAAAGTATAATTTCATAGATATTGTTAATAATAGTTGTTCATATTAAAATCTGTACGAACTTACTACATGACCTAGACTATTTATTTAGCAAAATCCTGTCAAGCTCAGTGTGCTCTCTTTAAGCTCTTCCACATTGAACGTCTATGTAAATACTTCATAAACAGACTTTAAATATTAACTGATGGTTGTCACTTTAAGTTAATCTTTATAAAATGGTTAATAACTTATTTTCAAATTTTTAAGATGACAAAATCTAGACGTACCTAGAGTTTATGCCTAAAGATGAAAGAGGCATGTCGTTCGTACAACGACGGAGCCATCAGAAACCTGTTGTAGCTGTCCAGGAAAAAAGCGACTAAAGGCTGGAATACACTATATAACTTTTAAAATTTGAACAGATTTTTAAAACACCAGGCATCATACACTTATAGACTTTGTAAATAGTCACAAAGGAAAACTGGGCATCATCCACTAAACGACCGAGGATCATACACTAGCAGACTTTAAATTCCTTCCGATCACAACAAACTCACAGAAACGTGCGCATTGTTGCTAGGAGACGTATGACAAATGAAAACAATGTGTTTTAAAATCTGCTGAAAATATCAAACATGAATGAAATGTTTTACTTTTTTCAATTATTCTTAAAAAAGGTTGTTTAAAATAAACAAGAATTTTTAATAAAACATGATGTGAGCTTAATGGGAAAAGGGGTGTGCTTAAAGGGTACAGAAATGTACCCATTAAGCACAGCCAGACTTTTTGCATTTAATGATGTATATCTTAATCAAAATGCTTTTGTCATTTAAAATAAAATTAAATATTTTTTTGTGAGAGATTAATATTTTATTTTAACATAACATCTTGTACCGAAACCAATATCTTGTGCACTAAAAATGTCTCAGTCTAGATTTTGGTGAGCTTAATAGGTACGTTTACCCTATATATTTTTGCTATATGGAATTAAACACAAAATATATACATTTATATGAATAATTATTTACACATTATGTACTGAAAATGTGCCCAAACTGCTTTCAGTACATTCTGAGCTGACAAAACTGTTCATCAGCCATGTGGGCATTGTTTAACAGCTAATGCTGATTATTTTAAAAATAGCCTAACATCAGCCAATTTATCATCGTAGCTAATATAGTAATCACTGTCTGTTCACATTGCATCTATGGTTTTATTTGTGTTACAGAACAGTGTATTTCAGTAATACAGTACATTAGTGCTGTTGAGTCATGTTTTGCGTGTGTGCATCACTCAGTAACATTGCATTACTCACTGTGACTCTTTCTTATTTGAAAAAGAGAAGCAATTAAAGCATTAAAGGTTATTCAAGAAACAGGCAATTTGCAATAAAACGCTCAAAAGATCTTTAATTTAATTATCATCAATTTATATAGTGAAATGACTGTGAGACTCCTCATGGCAAAGAAAAATATCAGATGAAATCCCTTTAATATCTTAATTGTTTTCCTAGACAGATATACTAAGATTAAGTGAGATGAAATGAGAGCAAATGCAGACCTCTAGCATTTCAGAAGAGATCAAACTGTGCTCACTGCTCACATGTACTAAGACACAACGTTTGCTATCAAAAGTCAGAGAACTCAATATGAACTCAAACATCACATTTTTTCTAAATCATTAATAATTCTATATTCTCTTAATGTATGTTACAGTTGTTTCTATTTTTAATTCTAGAAATTTTAGAAGAAATGTCTGAGACAAGGTTGATAATTAAATAAGCTTTAAACTAAGAATCTTGAGCTAAACATGAGCAGCTTCTAGTAAATCTTTCATCCAGGTCTACAGGTTATTAATGAACCCGTAGCTGGTGGTGAAGGCTCCGTGGGGTGCGGTTTGATTTTGGATTAAGTCCACTGGAAACATAATTACTACCATCATGAGACTGGTCTGCCTTTCTCTGCCCTGGTGCTTTCAGTAAATCTATGAGTTCTGACAGTGTTCCACACACCTCCTTTGAATACCTTTCTCTTCTTGCTCTCCTTTCTATCTCTCCTTCACTTTTTTCTGGTGCAAAAGGAGGTCATGAACATGAAACGTCCCTCTTTTCTGTGTTCTCAAGCATTCTTTCCCTGCTTATGTAGCGTGATCGCGGATCAGCGGTGGCAGTAGCTCATACAGTGAAGGCATTGTTGGAATTCCTTGATGGTTTGGGCTCTTCTGCACAGTGGCTTTTCCCTTTCTCCCCAGCTGCAGGGAAACGCTCCCCCACCCTCTTTCCTGCTGCGTCCTCCCTCCTAACACACACACACACACACACACATACCTTCACGCACAATCCCTCCAGAACAAAACAAGCAATCGCGCCAACACACACACACCTGATTTCATTGTTTTAGCAGTGTACTGCTCGGAATTGTTTTTCCTTATTGTTTTTCCTTATATCCATATGGCCACTCTTCATCTCTTAGCATTAGGAAAAAAGTGTTATAAATCATTTATTGTGCTAGAAATCTTTACTATTGGAATTGTGTGTTTGTCACAAAATACTCACTTACATGCTGAAAACATCTTCTGAAATCATACTTCAACAGGAAGAGCAAGAGCACTTTTCTTCTTATTCCCTACAGTCTTTCCTGTACAGTAGCAGAAGGAAAATAAAGTCTAAACAATGGATCTAAAATGGTTTCTGTGTTGGTCTAATGTTCTGCACAGAATGCAATTTCAGAAGTCTGCGATCAAGATGTTGTTAATAGTGTACTTTTTGTGCATTAAAACATCCTTACAGGCTTTTTACAAGTAAAACTGATCTGTTATTTATTTTATGTTATGTCACTTTTCCAAACAGATTTTTAACTTTTTGGTTTGCATTTACACTTCTGTTCAAAAGTTTGGGGTTAGAAAGATTTTTTTAATGACATTTATACTTTTAATTAGCAAGGGTGCATTTAAGAAAATAGTAAAGGCATTTCTAATGTTACAGAAAATTCTATTTCAAATTAATGTTCTTTTGACCTTTTTATTCATCAAAGGATCCTAAAAGTGCATTGCTTTCCACACAAGTATCTTTTCAATACTGATAATAATAATAATAAATGTTTTTTTGAGCACCAAGTCTGCGTATTAGAATGATTTCTGAAGGATCATGTGACACTGAAGACTGAAAATTAAGCTTTGCCATCACAGGAATAAATTACAATTTGAACTCTTAAAACAGAAAACAGTTGTTTTAAATTGTAATAATATTTCACAATATTACTGTTTTTACTCCGTTTTTCATCAAATAATTGAAGCCATGATGAGCTTCTTTCAGATAGATTTAAAAAATCTTACCGACCTCTATTAAGATTACACATTTATTTCACATTTCAGTCAGTATTACTGCATATAACTGGATTGTATATCGATCAATGCAATACAAACGTTTCTTAAAGGCTTGGCAGCAAAAAAATGACCATTTTTATCTAAATATCAGAGATAGTGTGGAATATGTTCATGAAAAACTAAAATAGGATGTTGTTGCAAAATATTTCTGCTAACATTATAAACAGAATTATTTAAATGATTCAATAATCTAAGACCCTTTTAAAATTTTAACCTGATTAAAGACGCTACTGTTCATCAAACTAAAGAGACTTAACCATTTCAAATTCATGTTAAAAAATCTGTTATCTGCTTTTAGTTCTCACTTGCTTAATTGTTTGTGATGTCTTTTCACCTGTTATTATCTGAAATATGTTGCTTCCTGATGTTACACACGTCATACTCTCTGTTCAGATATGAATCAAAGTTTGCAGACTTTGTACTAAACAGTTTGTTCCTTTTTTCAGGTCAATCACGTACAGGATGGACAGAGTGTGCAGGAGGCATCCATGGTGTTTTCAGAGAAGATGGCTCCTCTTCTGGTTTCGGCCGCCAGTGTTGGCTCTATCCCCCTGAAGACTGGCAGTGTCTTTAGTTCTGAGACCAACAATGTTATCGGGTGAGTGAGTGATCCGAACCTGGGAGACTTTAAAGCTGAGCTCCATGTCAACAGACAATATTGCATGTCACTGCTAAGGAAATGCTGGAGCTAACTTCATAGCTTAAGGCCTTAATAAGTCATTTGGAATTGCATTCCAGTTTTACATAAACTACTGATCAAAAGTTTGGAGTCTCTTATGCCCACCAACAGTACATTTACAGGTATTTGATCAAAAATACATTATATTGTGAAATATTATTACAATTTAAAATTGCTGTTTTCTATTTTAATATATTTAAAAATTTAATTTATTCCTGTGATGCACAGCTGAATTTTCAGCATCATTACTCCAGTCCTCAGCATCGCATGATCCTTTAGAAATCATTCTAATATGCTGATTTGCCGCTCGGGAAACAAAGGTCTTTATTGTCACTTTTAAATAAAAGTATTAATTTACTTTAAAAATAAAAACTAACTTCTGAATAGCAGTGTACAGTTATTCCTGGTTCAAACTAGTCAGTGGCATTTTCTAGCCTTTTCTGTGACCTTGGCTAGATGATGTTAAATCATCAGTGCTATTGTGCTTTCAATAGTTGTCTGGATCATTAATCTGCCTAATGGTCTGGGCCATTAGTTTTATGAAGTCAGGTCAGATTACACCAAATATGACGTGTCTTGGCATGAGATCAGACTTTTTGCATTTTTTAATCAGATGTTCTTTCATTATAATTTGTTTTTAAATTATGTCTGTCCCTCCTTGTCTGCCTCTGTCTTTTTTATGTGGCTCTACAAGCTTCAATGGTATTGATTCAGTATAAATTAATTTTGTCATTTTTCTATAGATGTTGACAAAGTCCATTTTAAGAGTAAGCAAACAGACAGTGCCTTTATGTAAAAGGTTTTTTTTAATGTTTTTCATTTAATAAATTAAAAAAAAAAAGAGTATTCTGTAATTTGACCTAACAGGTTTATTGGAAAACACAAAAACATCACAATGAACACAAAGTACAATGAAGAAAACGCATTGCTTATTAACGCAGTGAGATGTGGAACACCAGTTTATGAGCATATCTAAATAAATGTAAATGCTTGAGCAAATTATATTTTGCTGCAATATTGCCAAAATGTTTCTGTTATGTTTAAGGCCAGAGTATAGTAGCCTAAATATCATTATCTCAGTAAGAAAAGCATTGTGTCTATGAAACATTCTCAGTAATAATGATTCTATATGCATTTCCTTATTCAATTCATTCATTTCCTACAATAACTACACAGTCTTGAACCTATGGAAGTTTATTTTCACCACAGAATTAAAAAAAATTAAAACTACAGTAATTTATATCAGTTTATATCTTACAATTAATATTTTTATGTATATAATATAAACTCAGAACTGTGAGAAAAAGTCAGAATTGAAAAATGTAAACTTACAATTCTGATTTTTGTCTCAGAATTCTGTTTACATCTCACTATTCTGACTTTTTTAAAGAATTCTTCCTGTGTATGCAGTCAGGTTTCTAAAAGACAGAATTGCGAGTTTTAAGATCAGAATGCTGAGGAAAAACAGTGTAGTTGCGAGATGTAAACTCACAATTGCTAGATATAAAGTTTGCAATTGTGAGAAAAAAGACAGAATTGTGAGATATAAACTTGCTTATAATGAGATTTATGAGATAAAAAGCAATTACCTTTTTTATATTTGAATTCCATGGCAGATAAACGTGTTTTTTCAGATTGTCATACAGTATCTTTAAGAATGTTTGATTGCTCAAATGTTTTCAAATAAATGTTTGCTAATTTCTCTTTTCAGATAACGTAGTAACAGTTTTTCCACCCACAGTTACCCTGAGCGCTCTTTCAGCCGGCCATCTCACTCTACATCCCCGTCTGGAGAAGTGAGCTCCAGCCCCTCTGACCAGACAGACACCATCCGCATACCGTCCGCCTCCAGGGGCAAGAGACGCAGGAGGAACCCTGAGCTGGACGAGTCCCAGTACGAAACCGAGTACACAACAGGAGGAGAGACTGCCAACAATTTTGACGAGGATCTATGGACACGGTGAGGATTTATTGTAGTTCAGCCTAAGGGTTAGTAGCACATTCCCTTGGTCATAGCAAGGAAGTCTGTAGGAGATAATCATCTCTGGCACGCATCTCCACATGCTAACATAATAAGACTAAATTTGGGTTAATGGGTCAAAGGTCTTTGCATATGTGCGCCTGTTTACATGTGTTGTTTGGTTTGCTGTGATGAGTTAAAAAACAGATGTGGCTTCACTCTTCCATGAGAAGAAAATCTTTAAACAACAATAAACCTACAGGGGAAAAATTACATATAAATTTAACAATTATCAAAAAAGTTGACTTTAGTAAAGAGTTAAGGCATGGTCACATTTGCAAAATGTCAGTGAATGTTGGTACATATTTCACATTAGGTGAGTTTCTGCAAATAGTGGTATTTCATATTAGCAAATTAAATTTGTTTTTGTTTTTTGGTGAATGGTAATATTTCACATTAGCTAAACTTCTGTGAATGATGGTATTTCACATCAACAAAATTTCTTGATATGCTTGTATTTTACATGAATAAATTTCTTGGCAAATGGTTGTATTTCACATTAGTGACATTTCTGCAAATGCTTGTATTTTACATTAAATTTTGATGAATGGTTACATTCACTTGAGTGAATTTTTGGCAAATGGTAGTATTTCACATTATTAAAATTTCTGCAAATGGTAGTATTTCACATTAGCCAAATTTTGGCACATCTTGGTGTTTCACATTAGTAAAATTTGGGTGAATGGTAATATTTCACATTAGTAAGATTTTGGCACTTCTTGGTGTTTCACATTAATATCATTTTGGTAAATGGTAGTATTTCACATTA
Organism: Spinibarbus caldwelli; assembly: GCA_039654775.1. Lineage (NCBI taxonomy): Eukaryota > Metazoa > Chordata > Actinopteri > Cypriniformes > Cyprinidae > Spinibarbus > Spinibarbus caldwelli. The sequence continues at coordinate 24,753,588 of CM077249.1, forward strand.
GCGAAATTTCATATACCAGAGACCATTTTCAAACCAAACAGCTTTCTGTTTGTCAACACGTCAAATTTGCGTAACCATCTTGAACTGACGTGATGGCGAATATTTATGCCCTCACTGATTGTGCATATTGCTATTCAAATGATTGGATTTTGCTGGCAAATTGTCACCTTGTAACGGTAAATGTGTGCACCTTTACTTGGTTAACGGTGGATGTTTTTTTTCTGCATTGTGGCAACTGAAATTTTGTCAGTTCAGACTCCACAGCAGTTAATTGATAAAATACCACCATTGTTGCATTGATCAAGATGCTAAACTCTAGGGCACTCCAGAGTGATTGTTGCTAAAAAGTCTGTCTGTTTATCCATTTCGTTGGATAAAAGTTTATTTAAAAACTACCAAATGACTATTAATCTTAATTATCTTGCTTACTTTATAGCTCAATATACAAGCTGCCATCCAACTGATTTCTGTTTCCTTCCCAATCAGTCTATATCCAGAGATCACGTCTGATTCCCAGCGACATGAGTATAAGAAAGAGTTTGACTCGGACCTCAGGATCTATAAGGAACTGTGTGCCGAAATGGATGACATCAATGATCAGATAAACAAGCTCAGCAGAGAGCTGGACACACTTGAAGAGGGCTCGTCCAAGTACCAGGTGAGCGACTGAAACATTTCAGATGAATACTTCACATCCCTGTTGTTCAAATCCATATGACTTTCTATTTTATGTCATATTACAGGCTGTTGCAGAGGAATATAATCATCTCAAAGACCTAAAACGGGTGAGTCATGGTTATAAAACTAAAGTATGACTAAACATCTGACTCATATTCATAGTAATAGATGCTCTGCTTTTTTTGATGTTAATATGAGGCTTTCTTTCCCTTATTCTCTCTGCTCAGATGCCAGATTATCAAAACAAGAAGCACCAATGTCGCAAACTGCGCCACAAGCTTTTCCATATTAAACGAATGGTTAAGATCTATGACCGCCGTCAGTAATAATGAGCTCCATTAAACCACCACACCTGCTCTCCTTGTTAAACACTTTTTCATTTACTGATGAAGCCTTCAAACGACTGTGTGACCGAAGTTGCCCGAAACTGCTGTAACAATGGCTTCACCCAGTGCTTATGATTAACCTGAACCCTAAAGATGGTTGGAAACGAACACTGGTCCTTCCAAAGTCTTTCCATTACCTGGAATTGTTCTTTCACTGGAAACATCAGCTTTTTTTTTTAGAGTGAGTGACTTCATATAGCCTGTAAAATGCCATAAAGCATTACAATGTTGTTCTGTTTTTTTTGTTGGTTGTGGTTGTGAGTGCTAACTTCAAGGTCAGCTGATTACGGCGGTGCATGTGTTTGTTGGAGGAAATGTACTTTGGACAATCCTCTCTAACTGAGTAATTTGCACCTGCATTGACATCTATGCTATCAGTTTCCTTGTGTTTGACTGTAAATGAGTTGTGTGCTTTATTGTCTGTCTGTAAAGATGTAACTGTGGGGCACTGCTTGTTTTCAAGTCAGAGGTGTGCCAGAATAGTTCCCAGAAACAACTGAGGTATTCAAACCTGCACACCATTACAGAATATTCTCTTATTAAACAACCGACTGCCTCAGTAAAAGAAGAAATGGAATTTAAAATCACAAAGATAAACTGGAATTTCATATTCAGCTGTGATTTGAAAATCGAGTTTTGTAAAAAAAACAACAAAACTGTGCCAGTGGGGCACTATGCAAATATACAAGTTTATGCATATATGCAAGAATTCTGTTCGTTTAGTTCTAGATGTTTATATCTCATTGCATTTGATTCATTTCGAAATACTGTGATCTTCATGCTATTTAAAACAATAATAGCTGCTTTTGTCTCTAACTAATCAAATATCTATGCAAGATCAAATATTGAAGTTCTGTTTGTTTTGTAATGTTGTTATGGACAACAAGTAAGTTTTGTTCAGTTTTTTTACTCATTTTTGCACGAAATCATTTAAAAGTGACAGGGCATTCATTTTCGGCTGTTAATAAGATAATGCTTTTTGTTTCTCACATGCATAACAGCATTTATTTTCATCTGTACATATTTGTTGTCCTTTCTATTTTTAATAAAGTTTTGTATTTTAAGTTTTAAATCTTAAGTTTTTGAAAGTATAATTAAGGTATTTATCTAAAGGTTTTTCTTTTATTAATATAGAGCAGAAAAATGCAGAGGTTACCAATATGTAATATAATATAATATAAAATATAATATAATATAATAAATAAAAATTTTCGGCTTGAGAGAAATGTTAGACAACAGCGTCCTCTGCTGGGTGTCTTTTAAATAACAAGCCAAAGAGAAGACACTCGTCTTATTTCGGGAATTTAACGGAAACATACGAGGAGTTCTTCGGTCTCGTTCGGGAACGTTACGGAAATACACGATCGTTAATCACTCCGCGACAAAAGGCTAATAACTAAAGTACCAAGACGTGTGATCGCTGATTGGTCACCACGAGATTCACCACTCTCCTGTTGTGACTGCTGAAGCCAGGCCATTCAATGCAAGAGCATCAAATGAGGATGTGATGTAGAAAAACTTACTGAGGATATTTCAAAAGGTTAAACAGAAAGGTACGTGACTTTCATTTAAGTAAACTTTTTATTCTGTCATCAGCAGCTGTGCTCCTGCTATGTTTAATGACTTTTGTATACACGCGCACCTGCGTAATATTATGACTGCATTGCGCTGCATTGCGAGTTTGAAGTGTATTGTGACGTCTTCATTTATCTTCTGCTTTTTTGTCATCTGGAATAAAATACATTCTGCATAAACCTAACGGAAGAATAAATAGCCTATATTATTTAGGTTTTCAAAATGCTGTGATACGGAAAATTAAATGGTCATTAACACATGAGATTATTCTTAATATTAATTGCAATGATATTTAATAATAATAAGTATTATTATTATTATTATTACTTGTATTAATAAAATGCAAATACGTGATATTCGCATTTTAATGACAACGAAGGAGTTTGTCTTCTGCAGCTTTTTTTAAACTACATCCAAACACCACCTACTCACTCATGCTCAAAAATACACACAGGGCTGTACTGGTTTAATTCGCTTAAAGGATCAGTGCGGGTTCGGGAGATCTGCACCTTGTGCTTGTTCACGTGGTTTGTGTGTCTGAATCTGTCAGGACCTCTTTAAAGTGTCCCTGTTCAGACCTGACACGTGGTGTGACAATGCCACCAGTCTGCCAGACTAAAAACACGTGCGCACTGCAGTGCACACCAGATGCAACTTTGGCGTAGAGAGACAGAGAGTTATACGGTTTGATTAATAGTTATAAAACTTTACAGATCGATGAAGTGGCTGCTAATGTGTCTGAGTGGCTGCAAGGGTGTTGCTATGCAGTTTATTGAGTGTTCTGGGTTGTTTCTAGGGTGCTGCTGATGCCTTTTTAAATATTTATGTTTAAAACTGTCAAATGATGTGGTGATATTGAATTGATCATATTTTATTTTCCATTCTGTTATATAAAAAAGCTTATTAGGTCAGTACAGGCTGATGATCTGAGCCAAGTTTAGTGGATCTAACTCTAGTTTGAAAGTTTGGGTTTTAGACTAATAAGCTTAAACACAATACCAGTTTGTCCAGCCAACAAAATAAATGAATTTACCTTGTGCACATATTTTACTACAAGGTATAGCTGATCAAGTGCACCATGTCAATGTACAAACTTTTATCTCCTTAATTAATCATGTTCATTCATCTGAGTCAGCAGTTTTATTTGATCATAAATGAATGAGAGTTAATTAGAGCCCAAATAAAACATATTGCACACCAGAGAAACATGATTGCATTTTCTCTGGGCACATAATTTAGTTCAGAATATAGCAGATCATTAATAAAAGCTTATCAGAGTCCAGCCATGTTCATTCAGTCAACAAGTATTTAATCATAAATAAATGCAAGTAAGCTGAACTAGTTTCTTTGGTGTGATATTGCACCAAAATAACATAAAAGTAAGGTATGTACTTAATTTTATAGTGTTGTATGTGTGGTTTCCTAGGGATTTATGACATATGGTGTCAAAGCATTTTAATCAGTGCATAATGTAAATGTACAAACTAATTTATATGAGACCTATTTTATTCTTCATTCTTATTGTCTAAAAACGGGAAATAAACTACAGTTAACCTGACAAATGCATGCTATTCTGAAGGCTAAGACTACATTGAAAATTTTGGCTAATTTAAATCTGGAAATAAACGGGAAGAATTTTAAACATTTTAATACAAAGGAATGTTGTGATAAAATGAAGAAGACATTTATTACAAAGTTCTGCATCTTAAAAAGAAGGCAATAAAAAAAGCGGAAAAAAGCATAATTGCCTAATTTGATGATGCTTATTTAATAAATATAAATAAAAACTTTTCATCATGTAGTTTTTCACAAAATAAGAATGAAGATTTTCCAAATTATATGTATTAGCTTTAATGCATCGAAATAACATAAGCTGTCAAAATTATCTGACTTTACAAAAGTAAGCGTTTTTAATGACATCATGAAAATTGTTTCTTTCAAATTTTCATGATTATAATATAATTTGTAATTAAAGATTAGAAAATGTGAAATAGAAGCCATTTCACTAGTGGTCTCGGACACGTTGTATGCATATTATAAGCTGCTTTTCAACATTTTAGCATTGGTTTGTGAAGATTTGGGGCTGGAATAAGGAATCGACTCAGTGTCAAGGTGCTCTGGCAGGTTGTGTGGGTGTGCTGGAGAAACGCTGAGAAGACGTGCTGATTCAGCACAATTACATCCCACTCTGTCCCCGAGCGTCCATTAAAAGTGCTCTCGCTGCTTCCTCGGGTCTCTCTGGACCTGGACCCACTGTCGTAACGAGCTGCTCGGAGCAGAGCCGCAGAGTGATCAAAAAATAATGCGTTGTTGCAGCTTGAGTCTGTGTTGAGTTTGCTGAGGTTTGAAAATAGGGCTTTTTCCAAACCCCTCCCATCTTTCTTAGATGTTACACTGATCTTAAACATCTCAAATCTCTTTCTTTCCCTCATTTGCTGTTTTCTGCATTCCCTCTCTTTCTTACAGGGTCACATCAGGCTGTCCAATATGATGAAAGATTGCCTTCAATTCCTCATTGAGCCAGCCAAGAAACTCAAGTTTCGTCTGAAGGTACAGTAGGTCATTCATTCATTCATTTGTTGCATCAGAGGATTTATTTCAGTAATTCAGGGAAATCGTGTGTATTTGGGATAGGCTATGTAAAATGCAAGCCATGAAATATGAACTTCAACTACAGACACTTTTATGTCAGATGAGCTGATTTTTATTAAAACAAACTTAGTTGCGGTGTCATTTACACCAGAACCAACACTTTTTCTTGTTAGTAAAGTAGTGTACTTGTTTATCAATGAGATATAATGAAATATGAGGCAAATGAAGAAAATAAGGAAAATTAAGGTAAATATCACTTGTGAACAGAATATATTTTTATGTCACTTTTATACTGAATATAGTCAAGGCAAAATTGTCAAAACATGAAAAAATTATGAAAATATGATTTAATTATTTAATATGAAAATATGATATACAGTAATTGTGTGTATTTTGGATAGACTACATAAAATGTGAGGCACAACTACAATTTTTTTTTTTTCATCAGATGAGTTGACTTTTATTAAAACTAGTTCAGCTGAAGCATCATTTTCATCACAACAATTTTCCTGCTACAAAATGAAATGTAAGATGAAGAAAATAAGGAAAATATCACTTGTATATTTGAATATTTGTGTTCTTTTATATTTTTATTTTGAATATAACCATTTCCGGTCAAGCTGTAACTGTTAAACTTGTGGAAAAAGTGTAAAAATATTGTTTAATTATTTTTTTAATATGAAAATATTATTTAATTATGTGTATTTAGGATAAATAAAATGCTAGCTATGAAATTAGTTGGCAATTATAATCCAAATACTGTCATTTCCAACCCATAATGTAACAATACAAAATTTTTAGATGTGGTGGAGATGTTCATGACTTTCAGAACAAAAAAAATGAAGTAACACTTTATTTTAAGGTGTCCTTGTTGCACGTTACATATACTTACTATTATAATAACACTTAATTATGCATAATTACATGCAAGTAACCCTAATCCTAATCCTAACCATATAGTAAGTACATGTAGTTAATTAATATTACTCAGTACTTAAATGTATAATTACACTGTAACAAGGACGCCTTAAAATAAAGTGTAACCAAAAATGAATATAACATTTAGAAGTTCAGCTAATATATATTCCCTGGTGGAGCTTTAGTTACTCCATAATTCTCAGTTCTCTGTGCAGGAGACACGGAAGAGAGTGAAACATGTAAAGAAAGAGCCGTTAACAGAGAGTCAGCTGTTTATAATGGAGCTCGCACGAGAACTCAACAGGATCTGTCAGGTAAGACAAATATATGGTTGCATTGTACGTGTCTGCTAGAGTCAGGGTCAATAAATAAATACCCTACCATCGACTACATTTCCACACACATTTTCAAACTGTGTATCTCTGTTGGAAGCTCTTGTGCTGATGTCTTTCAGAGGTCAGATATTCTGGCTCACATCTGGACCGGAGAGGACGTATGGCCTCCAAACGCCTGTCGAGAGTTCATTGTGGAGACCGCCAACTTCCTGGAGATGAAGGTTAGACCTGAGCTGAAATGAATCACAGGCAGATGAATTTACTAAACTGAACTTCAACAAATTCAACACACTTACATGTCCTGTTTAAAATTTATGTCTTGTTTAGTCTGTTTCATCGAGACTAAAAAAGAATTCTGGGAAGTTTATGAGATTTTTGAGAAGTTTAAGAGGAAATTCGGGAAATTCAGTGAAAAATTATAATAAAATATAAATGTCATATATGTTATATGTACTGTATGTATAACAATTTATGTGTAATTCATACTGAAAAATGAAATTCTACTTTCGGTAACACTTTAGTATAGGGACCAATTCTTACTATTAACTAGTTGTTTATTAGCATGCCTATTATTAACATATTGGCTGTTTATTAGTGCTTATAAAACATATTCTGCATAACCATATTCTACATCCCTAATCCTACCAAATACATAAACCTAACAACTACCTTACTAACTATTAATAAGCAGCAAATTAGGAGTTTATTGAGGCAAAAGTCGTAGTTAATGGTTTGTTAATAGTGAGAATTGTACCTTAAAATGAAGTGTGACCCTACTTCCTAGTTTGGGATATAATTAAAAATGTAAAAAGCATTCATGGATCAGTTCATTTCTGAATGATCCACAATCCTGTTCCTCACTAAATATAATCGCCTTCCTGTATTCGTTTAGCTGCATCCTACAGGAGACACACTCTGTTTTTCAGACAGCTGTTGTTTCTCAGGATCTGCATGGCTTTAATTACAGGCTGATGTTGGTTGGTTCGAGCCGCGTGTTAAATTTAGAAAAAATCCTGCTTTAGACACAAACTGCTACCAGTCCCCATAGTAACCAGCTAGTCTGTTTCTATCAGGCTGACTGACAGCTTCAGTGGCTTAAGGGTTTAAAATTCTGTCAGTTTTCAAAGGATCAAGCTCTAATCGTGGTTTGTTTTTAAGTTATAGTATAGTCCCCAGTACTTTTGTGTCCTTGAGCTGTAGTTCGCTCCAGGGCGTCCGCCTCGTGGATTTAGTGTACTTTTAAAAAAGCTTGTTGTCAGCACATTGCATTTGAGAAATCAAAGTAATTGATTTGAGTTGGACACGGGCTGTTTATTAAAAATGCTACTGTGTCATAAATGTCAGCTCAAGGGGCTCAAGTTATTGAGGCAGTTATTTTCAGAGTTACTGATATTGAATCAAAAATACTGTATGTTGCAAAATTGAATTGCATTGAGGGATTTAGATCAGAAGTTCTCTATATGTGGTTATTAAAGACTTTATGACATAGAGATGATACAGGTATTCAACTGGCTAGTTTATATTTGTTCCAAAGCCACATGGCTGGAGATTTCAATATTCGAAAGCACCATAAAATATCATAGAAGTCCATAAATTGCATGCTATATTCCAAGTCTTCTGTTTTTTCTCATTATGCAGGAAAATACTGAGATACCTATGCAAGTTTATGCCGATCTGCATCCAGAAAAGCGGGACTGGAAGAGTCAGTTACTGAGCATGCTGGAGCAGGGAGGAGAATATGACATGGGCCCGTACAAAAGGATCATTATGGACTGGACCAGAGGACAGCGCAACAGACACCCGGTGAGGAAGATTCAGAAGATACATCTGCATATACACTACCAAATCTAACTTCATGAGATGCATTCTGGGATGCTTTTCAATCAGTATTGAAAACATTCATACAAAATGTGTTAAAAAAAAATTTACCTTTTTTTTTCCCAAAGCAAATTCACAGGCAGATATACATTATATTTGTCTACAAAGCCGTCATTTAAGCATAAGCCTTTAGATCAAAAGGTTTGTAAGATAATTTAATTGTGTACAAACTTTTGTTTGTTAGTGTTTATATGGGCCTCTATATAACAAATAAGATTATATTCATAAATATATTAATGTTTGCAGCATTCTTTCATTTTGTCGAGTAATTGGTTTGAGAGTGTGTAATGTACTATCAAACCATGCTGTAAATGTACCATCTCTGTCTATGGGTCTTAGTCTTGGGTTGCTCTCTGATTAAGAATTAAGATATTAACCTTGCTATGATCCTCTTGTCAGACTGGGCTGAGTACAAATGACCTCACTGACTGACCTGAGACAGACATGGACAGCCCGCTAAGCTGTATAAATTAGACTTGCCATTGATTTTTATTGTTTTTCATTTAAAATAATAACAGATTTGCCAAACACTTCTAGCTTACTGCATACTGCATGGTGTAGACAATAAACTAACAGGGTTTCTGCAGGTCTTAAAAAGTTCTTAAAGGGACAGTTCACCCAAAAATAAAAATTCTATCATCATTTACTCACACTCAAGGTGTTTAATGCCTGTTTGAGTTTCTTTCTTCTGTTGAAGATAAAATAAGATATTTTGAAGAATGTGGGTAACTAAACAGTTGCTGGTAGCCATTGACTTCCATAGTATGAAAAAAAAAATACTATGGAAGTCAGTAGCTACCAGCAACAGTTGCCAACATTCTTTCAATTATCTTCTTTTGTATTCAGCAGAAGAAAGAATTCATAGAGGTTTGAAACAATGGCTGGTAAATTCTGACAATTTTTTTTTTATTTTATTTTATTTTTTTCATTTTGGGGTGAACTATCGCTTTAAATAACTGGAGAAAGTCTTAAATAAAGGCATGGCATTAAATGTTGCATGCATTGCAAAAAAAAAAAAAAAATCTTCCTCTGTATTTTTGTCTTGTTTTATAATTAAATGTTATCATCCTTAAACCAAGATACATTTATTTATTTAATATTATTAGTAGTAGTAGTAGTCTAGACTGTTGAAAGTTGTAATTACAAAGTTTTAAAGTGTTGCTAAGTGTGTTCCCTAGACATTTAGAGAACACATTGATATATTGTGTTTCTTTCAATTTATTACGTACATTTTCTTTACTTGGTCTTAAAAAGACATAAACTTTAAGAAACCCAGACTACCTCCAAATTTTAAAAGTGGTACACTGTTAAAAATAAAGGTTCTTAAAGTGCCTCTATTATGGGTTATGAAAGGTTCATATTTTGGTTTTGGGAGTCCCCAACAACAGGTTGACTTGCATGCCAGGTCAAAAAACACTTTAATTTTCTTATAATATGCATTTATCTTTACATTATTTGCTCAACGAATCCCAAACGATTCGTTCAACGATTCATTTTTCCAAACCCCTCCTTTGCGTGATGCTAAACTGCGGTGATTGGTCGATTTCTTTTAAGGCAGTGTTTGTAAGCTTTTAAAGCTCCTAAAGCGGCAACTAGTGGCAAAGAATGAATTTGCATTTTCATTCAGACCAACGTGAAAATGCAAGTCGATTGTGGCTAGAAGGGATATGTATCTGACCGGAAACTGACAATGAATTTAATTTTCTACCTATTAGATTGTGTTTTGTTAATGTCTACACCTACCCCAACCCTAAACCTACCCCTTACAATTATGGAAAAATAGTAATTATTGTTGTACAGTGTGACAAAAATTACGCTGTACTGATGTGCGCATGCCCAGTAGCACATTTCTGGTCAGATACGTATCCCTTCTAGCCTTTGCCATGCAAGTTTTCCCAGGTCTGCACGCGCAACAAGTGGGCGGGCAATATGCTAAAGTTTCATGTTGACGTCAACATGAAACGGCTTGGGATTCGTTTTAAAAACGACTCGTTTCAATGATTCAGAATCGACTCTTTCTTTTGAGAGACAATAACTTTATACACGTTGCACTTTCAGATTTAAAACTTTGCAGGATGTTTTCATTCACTTAGAGCTGTGTTACACACTGCATGGAAGGTAATTTTCAAAAATCCATAATAGGGGCACTTTAATTGGAATTGATGGTTCCATGAAGAAACCCATAGCAAAAAGTTAAAAAATGTTCTTAATATTATTAAAATGTTCTTCACACTAAAAAAAAATGGTTCTTTTAGGAAACGTTCACTGAAAAATTCTTTGGGGAACCAAAAATGGTTCTTCAATGGCGTTGCTGTGAAACCCCCCTTTTTCGAACCTTTATTTTTAAGAGTGTATGCATTATGCATCAATACCTGAATAAATGCAGTTTTCTCTTTCATATACTAAATTGCTAATCAGCCCAAACTCACATCATGGTTGAGGCAGATGATTTGAGCCACATTGTTAACACTCTTCAGGGAGGTCAACCTTCAAATAGCTATTAGCTGTCACACATTACGAGAAAGCATTTAAACATTGATAAAATTACACACCTTTAAATCTATAAGGACATGTATCCTTTCAATATACCATTACCTTTCTCATGCCTAATAAATAATTCATTTTTTCTCAGAGCCCTTTTTTTTTCTTAGGAGTAATTTGTGTGTAACTCAATATCAGTAAATACTGTTAGTGAAGTATCATCTCATTCTCTCATTACAAACAACTCCATTGACCTGCCTTCGACGTGCACAAACACTAATGAACATTTCTGAAAACTTTGAATATGGCTGTTCCTAAAGTGTTATAAAAAAATCTATATTTGCTTCTGGTCTTTTTCTCTCAGCATGGTATCTGGGCGGGTGAGGCGGTGCTGATGATGCTGGATGACGTGGAGCTGCAGTGGAAGCGCGGTCACCTGTCACACCTGCAGTCTGCTGTGGAGCTGCTCATAGGGGTCGTGCTTGGGGAACATCTGGACAAGGTATGATTCCATAAATTCAAAATTAAATATAATTTTCAATTTATTTAATAACCAGCAACCCTGACATTAAGTACTGTGTTTTTGTAGGAGCTCATTCCAAGACTGTGGCTGGTACAAAAACAAAAGACCCAGAAGATCGGTGAGAAGGCAATGACATTAATGTCCCAGAATTGATTTTGAAGGATAGTTACCTAGAGTTGCTGTAAGTGATTTCTACTCCACTACTGGCACCAAGTGGAATTAAAAAAAAAAAAAAGAAGCTTATAAAGTCTGGCATTTTTCTGGAATATTTTATACAATACTGTATATTCCAAAAATCACATACAAGCATTTTTATTAGTTTAGATATGAAAACATGCTTTCTGATAATCTTTCTCTCTGATCTACTTTAGATTGCACTGGCTACATTCCACACATAGGTGAGAGGTTTATAGGTTCATCAATCAAATAATGAATTATTTAAATGCACTGACATTCAGCAGCTATAGTCATCAATGCTGTCATTGCAATAGTTTGTTATTTCTAATTATTTTTATTTAGTAACACAGAAATGCTGCTTTTCTTTTCAGTGTGGAACTGGATATGTGATGCTGCAGGTATGTGTCAAAAGTTTGGGGTTGATAAGGTCTCTTATGTCTTTTAAGTCTCTTATGCCCACCAAGACTGCGTTTATTTTATCAAAAATTCAATAAAATAATACTATTACTAAAGTGATTTTTAAATATATTTTTTTTATTTGAATATATTGTAAAATGTAATTTATTCCTGTAATGGTAAACCTGATCATTACTCCAGTCTTCAATGTCACATGATCTTTCAGAAATCATTGTAATAGTAAAATTTTGTGGAAACCTTGATGCATTTTTTACAGGATTTTTTGATGAATGAAAAATGCAAAAGAACGGCATTTATTTGAAATAGAAATCTTTTGTAACTTTTCACTAATTTAACATATCCTTGAGTTATTAAGGAAGTTAATCATATATATATATATATATATACACACTGTATAAACTGTATCTAAAGCTCCGAAAATGTGTACAATGTGAAAAAATAAGAGATTAATAAAGTAGTGATAGAAAAATAAATGAAATTATTAAAATGGGCCAGTTTACCTAATATTTGGCTGTTGCATCAATAACTTCAAAATAGACAGTATTTAAATTGGCAGTGTGCCATTTTTTCTGTCCACTGTTCAAGTTCTTGAAAACCTTCCACAATACACCTAAAGTCATAAATTTGACCATAAGTGCTGCCCTGTTTTACAGTGGAGGTGACTCTTGACCCAGAGACGGCCAACCCTGCTCTGGTTTTGTCTAAGGACTGCAAGCGCATGCAGTGCGGTCTGGAGCGGCGTGAGGTTCCCCACAGCCTGCGGCGCTTCGACGGCTGGTGGTGCTGTCTTGGCTCTGAGGGCTTCTCGTCAGGACGCCGGTACTGGGAGGTAGAAGTGGGCGACCGTGATTGGCGTCTCGGGGTGGCCAAAGAATCAGCTCTCTGCAAAGGCTACAGACCGCTGAACACCCAGAGCGGATATCTCACCCTCAGGCTGGAGAGGGGCTCTGAGCTCAAGGCCCTGACCACACCACCCACACCCCTGCCCCAGTCACTCATCCCGCGGAGGGTGGGGGTCTATCTGGACTATGAGGAGGGGCAGCTGTCCTTCTATGACACCCAGAAGCGTGCGCACATCTACACATACAGTGAGAGGTTCACAGAGAAGCTTTACCCTGTGTTTGGGACAGTGGAGATGGTGCGTGAGATGGTCATCAGACCTGCAGACCTGAGGGAGCGATGTCTCTGTAAGGGACAATGTCTGTTCTACTAATAATGAGTGCACAATCGTCACGCGCATGGATATGAAAAAATGACACACTACATAAAACAACAGTAATTGATCAATGCTTACAAAAAATAGAAGCGTAAAGAAGGAATTTTACATTTTTTAGAGTAGCTAAAGCTGTGATTTCTGCACCACTAGCTTATACTGTTGTTAAACAATCTGTGATTGGTCAAACAGATAGTCCCGCCCAAAACTTGTCACTGAAAGAGCTGCAGTGATGACGTATTTTTGTAGGCCAATCTGGAAGTTTGCATGACCTTGATTCCCTCAACAAATACACAACAGGATTTTTCCATTGGCTTTTGTAATGATGGTTACTCAAAGATTTTAGATTATTACAGAAAATAAGATCTGTGACCAAAAAGTTCATATTCACAAATGAACACAACTTTAATGCATTTTGAAGCCTAAATACAATCGCCAGAAGTAAAAAGCTATATGTAGACTATAAATGAACTACACCATGGCTACATGACTTCTATGTCGCCTTCACTTCTGACAGTTCTTTCAGTATTTAATTAATATAATTTTTCCCTGAAAGTTTGAGAATAGTTTGTAAGACCATGATTATAAACCCAGTGATTCTGTGAAAGCGGACAAGTTAGTGGATGAGTTTAAATCGTTTAACCTCTGTAGCCCCATTTAGCCATTTGTTAGCGACTGCCTCAAGACAAGTAAAATCTTTTATAAAAAACGTGAGGTATTACTGATGTATTTTATATTGTAGAATTAAACTTGAAAATATCTTGAGCTTGTGGTCACCACAGAGCTTATTTCAGGCATTTAAAAAAAAAAAACCTTTTCAGAAAACCTATTGACCTTGGGACTGAAAGTGTTAAGATGCTAAAAACTCATTTTTGGCTTACAAAAATACATCATCCCTGCAGCACACTACTGGTTGAACTAATAGGTGTGTTTCGTCTGACTCAAAGCATAATGCCACTAATGCACTGTTTTTATAACCATTAAAAAAGATCTTAAATATTAATATTGAGACATGATTATCAAAAGGGGGAAAGGGAAGTGATGTGTGGCCAAGTACGGTGACCCATACTTGGAATTTGTGCTCTGCATTTAACCCATCCAAGTGCACACACACAGTAGTGAACATACACCTGGAGCAGTGGGCAGCCAATGCTGCGGCGCCCGGGGAGCAGTTGGGGGGGGTTTGGTGCCTTGCTCAAGGGTCTCACCTCAGCCGTGGTATTGACCTGCCGTACCTGAGACTCGAACCCACGACCTTCGGGTTACAAGTCCAACTCTCTATCCATTAGGCCACGACTGCCCCCCAACTGCTAATAAAATAAATAAAGCAGTTTAAAATAAAATAAAACTGATAAAAAAAATATAGACCCTATTTTACTCATATTTTCCCTAAATAATATAGAACGTTTTATACAGGTACTGTATTACTAGAATATACTAACGTAATTGAAACTAAATAAACTAAAACTAAAATCAAAAACCAAGAATAAAAAACACAAAAATTACTAAAACTTCAAAAAGAACTGAAAACAGAAATATAAAAATAAAATCTAATTTAGAATATATATATATATATATATATATATATAAAAAACTATAATGGTATATCAAATGGTACTAAAATATTACTGAGTTCAAGTTGAACACACCTATTGTTGCTGTGTGAGACCAGTGAGCATGCAGTGTTTTCACTTTTTCAGGAAATCAACCTACAAATAGCATATTTGTCTATGCATATTAATCTGGGATAGACTTGATTTTAACAAATAACATTCTTGTGCAGCTACTGAAATGTATTCTTTAAAAAATATAATAAGGGCTTGTTTGCTCAAACATACTGATGCATGAGTGCTGGGAATGTGTTTATAATTTCACTAAAAAGTTGATATTTTAAGTGCTTTTGTCACTTTTTATCTGCAGTTATTTAGCTTGAACTGCTTAATGTACAGATTCCATTTTGCAGATATTTTTTTTTTTTATTATTTTAAGAAATTAAACTTGTAAAATGTCCTACTCACTCAAATTTGATAGAATGCTCAACATTCAAAATGGAATGGACTATGTCATTGTAATATTTCTATATGATTTATATGCATACTGAATTGTGATTGTTTTTTTCCTTACATCTATTTACCCATATATGCCCATTTACATTGTTTTTAAGTGCACGGCCCACAATAAGATTATAATTAGCCAAATCCAAGGTCTAAAACCAAAATATTCTTTTGTTAACCTCAATGCACTATTTTCAACCAAATCTATTTTTAGCAAATTTAGGATATAATCACATTCAACTCATGTTTGTTTGTCAGTAACATAAGAAAGCATATAGAGGGCAGTATCAGTACACACTACTGTTAATGTAAAGCATTTCATTATGTCATTTCACAGTGTGCTAAAAACATTCATTTGCACTTAAATATGTTTTTAATAAACAAAGCTGACACACAAGGAGTCGACTGTGGTAGGATGATTTATTGGTGCGGTGAACTAAGATGCAGTGAGACGTTTTGCATACTATGGCTTGAATATGATGGTGAAATGCAATTTTAATATAAAACTAAAAAAAGATATTTCTCCCAAGTCAAAAGTACCATACAAATGATTAAAGGCAGTAAAAATGTAATTCAGGGGTACATAGGTATGAGATTAGTAATCTTTTCCATATTGCCAGCAGTGTCTGAAATACAGCCACAGGCCTGAAGTTACAACAGCACATCTTGCAACCAGGCAGTAAAAAACAAACTTCAGTAACATATTTACAGTCCTAAGAATCGAGTCCATATGTATGTGCTCATGTGTTGCGACATTTTATGCAAACAAGTTAAAAAAAAAAAAAAGATTTAGGAGGTAAATGACTAATGAGTTAAAGTATACACACTAATTCAAAAGACATGGGATACTTGATGTGAAAATACATATAGAAGACCTACATGCTCAAAAAACTTGATACATCTTGAAACTTGAAAGCAACATCAATGATATAAACATCATGATACGAAACCTGCCAAATTCAAACCTTGTTAAAATGAGCGCAATCAAGCTCAAATGAGCAACAGAACTGTATCCCACTCCACATACGTCAATAACATTTCTTGCGAACACTACATGAAACATGGATTGATGCCAAAAGTTTTAACAAATACCTGTTTGGAATCGATACGATAACACTAAAAGGTTTTAAGTCTTTACATTCAACAAAACATCAGGGCTGGAAGACTTTGGTCTTAATGAGCAATAATCCGAGGAATCCAAGCACTCAGATGTTCTCATGCTCACATAAACACCATATGGTCTGTGAATGTTTCTAGTTTGACTTTAGCGTGTTTTGGTAATGCTGCTCTGCCATGTGATTTCAGCTGAAGGCAAAAGGAAGTTAAATTAGGCCTCGTAGTACTGTCTCTCCACCTTCTTAGTGACGGTGCTGCTGGACATCACTCCTCTCTGCACCATCTCCATCTGCCGCGTGACCGTGCCGCCCGACTCTGTGATCTGCCTGCTCGACATCATCATCATCCCATCTGACAGAGAGAATGAGGGAAACACATTTATATTACAATAAAATCTAGAATTTAATTAATTGAAATAAATAAAAGAAATAAATCGGAATGAAACTGCTTTAAGTTTGTAATACATTTTTATAACGTTATCATACACAACAAACTGTATGGTATTTCCAGAAATGTTAGATGATTGATATACCACTAATATAAATGTGTATTTAATTTAATAAATTACATTAAATATTAGATAGTACTACTTTTTGTTATATTTTATAATAATATTAGGGTAAGTATAGGGACCAATTATCACTAATAACTAGTTCTTTATTAGCATGCCTATTATTAACATATTGGCTGTTTATTAGTACTTATAAAGCACATATTCTGCATGACCATATTCTATATCCCTAATCCTACCCAATACCTAAACTTAACAACTACCTTACTAACTATTAATAAGCAGCAAATTAGGAGATTATTGAGGCAAAATCATAGTTAACGGTTTAATAGTGAGAACTGGACTTTAAAATAAAGTGTGACCAATATTATTAATTATATAAATATTATTTTACTCCAAATAATTAAACATAAATAATAATCAATAGGTTTAAGTGATAATTTCAATATTTTATTTTTGTTTTCTGAAAACAAATGTGGTGAACATTTTGAGGTCTTGTGAAATTAAACCCTGTGTTAATTCAAATAAATGACTGTGTTAATTAGATAATATTGAACTTAATTTTATAGATTTTTTTCTTCGTGCATTTATGTATTTTACATATCACAAAATAAGCATAATTACCTAAAATGAATTAAGTATGTTTTATAGGTTTATATTAAATATTATAAAATATCTACTTTTTATATTTAATAAAAATAGTAGCAAATCTTAATTTCCCACTGTGGTCTAATTTACTCCAAAGAGTTAAACATAAATATTAATCAGTAGGTTCAAATGTCAATTTCAATATTTTATTTTATTTTTTAAATTTATTTGTTAGTATTCAACTTAACTTATTGAAATTTGTCTTATTTTAGAAAAAAATGCAATTTGAGAAAAAACCTCTATATACCACAAAATAAATAAGAATAATTAGTCAAAATTAATTATGTAATTATGTTCTGTTGGTTATCCCGTGGGGTCAATTCAACTGAAATTGTAACTCATGAATCGAAAAGGAACAAATTCTTCAGTTGTGAATTTTGCCCAACCCTTGAGGATGTAGTGTGTGTTATTACCTGGAGACACGAAGGGTTCTGAGAACATGGTGTGTGAAGTAATCTCTGTTGGTAGGTTGAACACCTCTCTCTTTGTGACTGAATGACTGCTGTACTGTGACTTGGAGCCTGAAGAGGCCCAGAAAAGAAGAAGAGATGTTTTTTAAAAAAAAAAAAAAAAACCCCAACAAACAAAATTTATCACCAGTGATTTTCCTCAAAGATGACATAAAATGTAATGCAGTGTATTTATGAGAAAAACTGAATATTCAGCAGGAAATAATAGAGGGCAAGACTTGATTTTCATCCACTGCAATTTAATTGAAAGCAGGATTTTATATTTCTGAAATATTAAACAGTTAACAGTGAGATACTTGTCATAAAAAGGCCTAAAGCTTTCACTCTGTTATTTCACTCTCTCTGTCACATTGTTGTAATGTCTCGCATACCTCCATCTTGGGATTCAATAGTGATGATGCCCTCTCGCTCTGGTCCAAAGCCCTGCGTGGTCTGGGCTTGAACTTTGAATTTGTATGGCATGTTTTCTTTCAAGTCAGACACAGTCAAAGAAGTTGCAGCATTGCCATTCACCTGGAATGAGCGAAGATCTCCTGCAAAGACACCAAACACAGAGATTTAACAAAGGAAGCTAAAGAACAGAAGTTGTTTCTGGTTATTGCAGTTGTGAATACTGTGGACGTTTATTTGGATTCAAAGTTCAGTTAATATCAAATGTCAAATAAAAAATGTCAAACCTCCACCATGCAGCTGTTCACAGGTAACCACGTAGCCCAGGATGTCCCCATTGGGTTTGCGAGGTTTCTCCCAGCTCAGCTGCAGCGTGTCTGGACTCAAAGCTGTGAAGATCAAAGGTCCTGGAGCACTGGGAGTGCTGAGTGTGAATGGAGATCCTGAATGACAGCACACACATTTATATGTGCTTTAGTAAATGATACATACACACAATCATTTGTTAATATTTAATCAAGATTTCAGGATAGTTGCCACTGCTAATGCTGATATTAGCTACTTTGTAATATGTTTTATGTTATAGGCAACATAAAAAATATCAATTTCAGAATGAAGGCGCTCTCACCTGGCATTGGGCTCAGTGGACTCTTGGGGTCAACAGCAGACTCAATGGTGATGACTCCTTCTCTCTCAGGACCCCAGCCCTCTCGACTCTGGGCCTTCACTTTGAAGATGTAGGAATGGTTTGGCAGGAGATCCTGAACCACCACAGAGTTCTGAGCAGGATTGTTCACTTCAATACGCTTTACCGCACCTATAAGAGAAACAAAAGACAATAAAAAAATTAATAGACAAATAGACATCAAATAGAGATCATCTGTTGTTATGTATATCTTACATCGTATATAAAAGTAAACTGCCAAATTATAGAATATAACAACTGCTTATATATATATATATATATATATATATATATATATAGATAGATAGATAGATAGATAGATAGATACATTGATGAATATTGATTAATAATTACACTGAATAATCACTGAATATATTAAAAAAGTTAGAATGAATAAAAGATACTTTTAAAAAAATCTTAAAACTTAAAGCTTCCGTTTTCATTATTATTTGTTTATACTTTATATATTTTATGCAGTCTATCTTATATATAAAAATGTATAGATCAAAAAGAAAGATATATAAATTATATACATACATATGAAAATTAACTATACAGTCTATCTTATAAAAATGTCTATATAAAAAAGAAAGATATATAAATTATATACATTATATATATATGAAAATTAACTGAGAAATAATATATCATAAATTAACTGCTAAATTATATGTAAAAATAAAAAAATATATATTTCATCTGTTATTTACTATTCAATTATTTTAGAAATTTATTTTCATACACATTTAATTTGTCATCATATGGCAATAAATTGATAAATTATAGTATATAATTGAATATACTTTCATATACTAGGTATGAATAGGTATGACAACTTTGAGAAGAGAAGAGATGGATCACCTCCATTGAGTAGCTGGTAAAGGACGCAGTACCCCAGTACATTAGTCTCACAGTGGGGCTCCTGCCAGCTCACTTTCAGGGCCGTGGGCCCCAGGGCAGAGAACACCAGTCTGCTGGGAGTCTCAGGAACACCCGGGTTGAAGCGTGAGTCTGAAGGCATGAGCAGTGCAGATGGTTAAATGTCAAACCACAGAACAGACATATTTAATTTTGCAGCCACAAATTGTTTTATTGGTTCAGCACTGGGGAAACAGCAGGGAATTAGCTGAGGTGTGTCAGTCTGTAAGTAAAAGCAGAGATGCTTCAAACTGAACTACATTTTTCAGTAGTATGACAGTAGCTCAGCTGCTTCTAAAATAGATTCAACAGATACGTTTCCAGTAACAAGCTAATTCTAACAACTGTTCAGCATAAAAAAAACATTTTTGGCATCGTCATTATATTTAGTTCTCACCAAGTGAACTAAGAAAATAATCAAATGTGCTCTCCTAAAATGCAAGATTTTTGAGAAATTGTTTATTGTTTATTTGGATTTGTTAATTTTCATGAATCTGTTCATTCAGACAGACAAGTAAATGAAATGGTTCTAAAAGAGATTCACTGATTCATTTGGTTCCCTGAACTGCATTTGGTCTTTTTTTAAATACATATTTAAAATGAATTGTGGTGTTCTATTAGTTGCATTTATTGTAAATGCATTTGTTTAATAAAATTATGATTAATAAATAAGTTCAATGCTGTCTGATATGTTTTGTGCCTAAATAAATATTGTTCTTACTGTAAAAATAAATGACAATTTATATATATATTCTTTTTTTATATATATATATATATATATATATATATATATATATATATATAGTACACTTACTAAAAGATTTGCATTTGGTTTAACTACCCTCTCCTGATGCACTGCTGGTTGTTTCTGGGTTCACTCACCCTGAAGCACACTATCCAGGTTCTGCAGTGCATCGTTGATATCTTCAGACTGAGTACGAGCTCTGGAGCTCAAGCTGTAGCTGGTAGTTGTACTCTGGCTGAAGCTAGAGACTCCTGAGAGACAGCCAAGCCACGGCAGGGTGGGATACGGCAGGGTGGGGCGGGAAAGGGTTGGCAGGCAGTTGTCGCATGACGAGAAAACAGCGGGAGAAAAAAAAAGTGTAGAGAGAAGACAAAAGGGGGAGAAAAAGAAGAGCAGGATTGAAGCGAGAGTGAACCAAGGATTCTTGCCAAAAGCTGCACCTTGCGAGGCATTATATCAAATTTCATTGGCTTTGTGCACACAGATCTATCAAGCTCAATTTACCCAAGTTGTCCAAAAATCCACCAGATAGGTTTCCCATGACGATAGAATCCCTCACACCATCACCATCTGTGTAATGCCTGTTCTCAGAACGCTTCCTCAAGATCACTTCCTCTTTGAGAAGTCCGCCGTCCCTAAGATCGTATCTGTGTGTCGTTGAGCCTCCTGATTGTGACAAAAGACAACGACTGGTTAATGAGCTAGACAACTGATTCGAAAATTTTGTTTTTGAAGCATACGTACTAGTGCTGTCAAATCAATTAATCATGATACATAATATTATTTTACATAATATTTTTTATAATACTTATAATTATAATTTTACATATACACACACACACACACATATACACACATACATACATATATATTAAGAAATATTTACGTATAAGTATGATTTATATATAAATACATATTACATTTATTTCTTAAATATATACATGTATGTGTGTATTTATATGTATATACAGTATATACACCATGTGCCGAATTATTAGGCAAGTTGATATTCTGGTCATATTTTTTTCCAAGAATTCCAATTCCAATTCCAAACTACATCAATCTTAATAACTACTATTGACTTTGTATTTAATCATTTATAAGTGATATATAATTGTCCATGAAGGCTGGAAGTCAAAAACTCCTCATATTCAGGTGTGCCGAATTATTAGGCAGGTTTTCTTTTATAGATAAAATGAGCCAAAAAAAGAGATTTAACTCAGACTAAAAGTCAAAAATTATTTGAAGAATTGATCTTCCAGAATCTGGCAGTACGTTTTAGGAGCTCATATTAGTCAAGACTTTTCAGGATAGGAGTTGGACTAAAAATGAGCTCCTAAAACGTACTGCCAGATTCTGGAAGATCAATTCTTCAAACAGTGGTACAAGAGGATGTGGTGCTGGTCCTTCAAGAGTCACTCAAAACTTATCTGTCTATAAATCCTATGAAAAATCAGTCTTAATGTATTTCACAACACTTCAGCATGCTATTTTTTATTAAGTGAGGGTCATTTTTTTAGGATTTTTTACCCAAGCAAAGTCTCTGAGAACCTGACACATTGCACTTGTGGAGACTCCAGGAAGGTTGCAGTTCTGGAAAATGATGGCGCTGGAGACTAAATGGTTCCTGATGGTTTCTCACCTAATTCTTCACATTAATTCTTCATTCTTTTGCAGTTAACAAATGTCTTGTCTTCTCCACCTGTTTTTTCTGACTCTGCTGACCAAATGAGCATTTCGCTGCCCAATGGTCATGCCCTAACTTTTCAAATTCTATTATTGCATTAGTATTGCATCCTTCTCATGGGCATTTAATAATTTTTGACTTTTAGTCTGAGTTAAATCTCTTTTTTTGGCTCATTTTATCTGTAAAAGAAAACCTGCCTAATAATTCGGCACACCTGAATATGAGGAGTTTTTGACTTCCAGCCTTCATGGACAATTATATATCACTTATAAATGATTAAATACAAAGTCAGTAGTAGTTATTAAGATTGATGTGGTTTGGAATTGGTAAAATGTTCTTGGAAAAAAAAATATGACCAGAGTATCAACTTGCCTAATAATTCGGCACATGGTGTATACACAGTACACACACATATATTATGTACTTTTATTTTGGATGTGATTAATTGCAATTAATCAATATGACAGCACTAATATGTACCAAATCAAAGAATGATTTCTAAACCTTCAAATGAAAATTCTGTCATCATTTACTCAATCTCATGTCAATTTCAAACCAATATGACTGTCTTACTTTCATGGAACACAAAAACAGATTTTCTGAATAATGTTCATGCTGCTCTTTTCCAAAATAAAGGTAGACCAGAAAGAAAATACAAAATGAAGGGAAAAAGTGCCATAAAACTATAAAAGTGGTCCAAATGACACTATTATTCAAGTCTTCTGAAGCCATACAATTGCTTTGTGTGAACAACACTTTAGCTTTTTATTTTTACTTTAGATTATCAGTGAATAACAACTTGCACAGCCATTCAAATGTTTTTTTTTTTTTAATATTTAAAAATATTTTAAAAGATTTTTTAAATATTTTTTAAAGATGTCTCAGGTATCATTTATTTGATAATACAGTAAAATTATTCCAGTCTTCAGTGTCACATGATCCTTCAGGAATCATTCTAATATACTGATTTGGTGCATTTTTTTTTTTATTTTTGATCAATTGAATGCATCCTTGCTGAACAAAAAAAAAAAAAGAGACTTGGAATATAGCACACAATATATAGTGCGCATTCTACATTCATGAGCTTGACAGTCATTGATCATTCTAGGTACATTACATAGTAAGGCATTTTTTGTTGTGTTCCACAAAAGAAACAAAGTAATACCAGTTTGGAATGAAATGAGGATGCCTAAATAATGACAAAATTGTAACTTTTAAGTAAACTACTTTTCTCTCTGATACCTTTGCCGGAAATGTATGTTGTGGTGCTGCTGTGATTGGTCACACCGGGACGGGGTGTTGAATGGCTGTATGTAGATGAGGAAGAACTGACGTTGCGGGAAAGGGAACCGCTTCCTCCTGGAAACAGGAAATTCTGGTCCCACTTTCCATTTACAAACTGATCTGTACGAACACATGAGAGAGAAGACAATATCATGAATTAGCACAGCAACATTAGCACATTAGAATTCACAGTTGAAGTTAACGCTCTAGAATAGGGCTTTGAACTGTGCTCCAGAGGAGGGAATCACCTCAACAGACCCAAACTGCAGAAAGCCTCTCAATTCAGACGGAGAAACACTATTTTTATGGTAGCAATGGAATTAGCAGTCTACATAAAGATGCCAATTAGCACTCTGATACTCTTGATACCAATTAGCACTCAAGCGACTTTGCTAGCACAGCTTTGGGTTGACGTTGGGTGTGGATGGCATGCTGTCTGCCAGGGACAGGTCTTCACCTTGTGGCATGGTCTGTGCATGATTATCGATGGCATCTGTGGCCGGGCTCAGGCGGCAGGGGATGATGTCAGCAGGCAGTTTCCAGGACACCTTACGGAGATCCAGGTCCGAACCGACTAGCTGGACATGCTTCCAGCGTGAGCCTTCAGTGATCATGTGGGAAAGCAAGCAAGGCATGTGTGTGCTGTCCGTGCTCAACTTAATTCACCCAAAACTGAAAATTCTGTCATTAATTACCCCTTTTTCAAACCCCTATGACTTTCTTGAATACAAAAGGAGATGGTAGGCCAAACTTTGAAAAGGCAAAACGAATGGGGCTACAAAGCTCCAAAAATTACAAAAAAAACCTAGCACTTTTTTTGTGAAATATTAATTTCAAGTGTATTTGGTAAAGGTATATTTATATCCAACATGGACCATAATCATGGTAGTTTTATGATGTTTTTATGTAATTTTTGAGGCATCTATCCCATCCGCAATCACTATGATTTTATGGAAAAGATCCACATCTGCTTCTGTAAATGATGACAGAATTTTGGTGAACTGTTCCTTTAATAACTACAGTTATGCAAAGAAGGAAAGAAGAAAAGGTGGGAAGCTGATGTCTTCTGAGCCCATCCACGATGCTAGCGACATTTAGCAAGGCCGAGTAAACAGTCTGATCATTCTTGCCAAATGAGAGCCGAAGGAGCCCAAACGTTACATTCCTGAACGCTGCACAAACAATAAGTTCAACTTCCATAAAGAGCCCAGTCACCCAGTTTTACAAAGCCATAAGGAAAGAAAATGACATATTGCTCCATGGCAAAAGGTAAGTGATTGTGAGGTTTTCAGGGGACTAGAAAGAGCCTTTCGATTTCAACAGGAGCTGCATTCGAATGATGTAAGGACATCATTCTGTTACGCTGCAGATGAAGGCAGACCATGGCCATGTCTGATTGCTATTGACAAGTAGTTTCTATAGGTCAACGTAGCACGAAAGAGCTTTTGAATGCTTGAAACAATTCCACCTACATGTTCAGGCATGCAATACAGACAAACATTGACATGTTTCGAAAAACACAAGTCTTCCCTACTATCCCTGATGAAAAGACTGCCATTGTAAGGATGCTAGAGCGCTGGTGTCCCCTTTACCAAAAGATGCATGGCCAACCAGTTTACCCATGCTGGTTGAAATTTATCCTGGTCTTTTCAGCAAGGATGTGCAGTAAACACACTACTGTTCAAGTGTGGGGCCGGCAAGGCTTTTATGTTTTTGAATATAGTCTCTTATGCTTAACAAGGCTACATTTATTTGATCAAAGATACAGTAAAACTGTGAAATATTATTTAAAATAACTTTTTTATTTTGATATACTTTAAAATGTAATTTATTCTTATGATGGCAAAGCTGCCATTACTCCAGTCTTTAATGTCACATGATCCTTCAGAAATCATTCTTAGATACTGATTTGGTACTCAAGAAAGATTTCTTATTAATATCAGTGTCGAAAAGAGTTGTGCTGCTTAATATTTTTGTGGAAACTGTGATACACTTTTTTTCAAGATTCTTGGATCAAAACATTTATTTCTTACTGACCCCAAACTTTTGAACAGTGGTGTACATTGACTCTAATGTGTTGCAACAGTGCACCACATCACACAAGATACCCACCTTCAGTCAGATCTGTGACGCTAGGCCTCTGGCTACCCGACGGGGATCTTAGTACTTCATTACTGTACATCAGATAGCTGTCATATTCATCGCCAGCTTCTGAATCCACAATGGGAATATCAGGAATGATGGGAACTGTAGGAGTGATATAAATCAGAACAAACAACACAATCAATTCACAGTCAGCACAATGGTTTATTAAACTATTGCTCGGTCTGAATTATTCCACCCCAGACGCTTACTTGACATGGGTCTGGTAGGTTGTGTAGCCAGGTTGATTGTGGCGTCTCTGTACGGACCCCAGCCCACCTTATTGCGAGCACGCACTTTGTAACAATAGGTCTGAGAAGGTTGCAGATTCTCGATGAGCAGCATACGTTTTTTGGGGTTGTCAATCATCACCTTCTTGGAAGGTCCTATAGGCTCTGAACACAGAAAGAAATATGTGCATTAGAGGAGCACTAAATGTTACAATATTGACACACAGATGCTATAAACAGTATTTTAGGACTCCTACTCTTGTCCTCGTCGATGGGTGTGTAGATAACCTCATATGAAGTAATGACACCATTCGTCTCTGCTGGCTCTGCCCAGCTGACCTGAGTGACAGTGGGGCTGATGACGTTGAAAGCCAGGCGACCAGGTTCACCAGGTACTAGAGGGGTAAAACAATGCAGATGGCCATGTTTGTGAGACAGAAACTTCAAAAAGCATCAATGGGTATGTTAAAAAAGCCAAGTATGAAAAGAATGACATGCATGCTTCTTAAAAAAAAAAAACAATAAATATTCAAAATTAGAACAAACACAAAGTCCAGAGATTGACTTACCATCCTCTAGAGTCTGGCATTGGATGACATCGCTGTAATTGCCCTCTCCGAGTGCATTGTAGCCACATACACGCATCTCATAATCGCAGTATGGGTAGAGATTAGTCAGCTCGGCTTGAGGAGTCTTCACATCCAGCACCTGAGCATCAGCCTCAGGGTCTCCATAAATCCAGTACTTCACCTGGAAACAGCAAATCACAGCTCAAATGGCATGTTTAACAGCACTTAACAAAAGGCTTTTCAGCTAAGCTACTGTTTATTGAAATATTAATTTAATTAAAATATTGCAACTCTAAAACTTTACAAGCAGAAATTGACAGGGACTAAAAATAGCACAAGATCTATGCCAATATGTCACAACCCACAGTGTATAATCTCCTATTAGCCTACAATCACTTCAAAAGTTTGGAGTCAGGTTTTTTTTAAATGAATAATTATAATTCAGCAAGGACGCATTAACTTAATCAAAAGTGAGAGTAAAGACATATAATCTTACAAAAGATTTCTATTTCAAATAAATGCTGTTCTTTTGACCTTTCTATTCATCAAAGGATCCTGGAAAAACTGTATCACAGTTTCCACAAAAATATTAAGCTACATAGCTGTTTTCGAGATAATAATAAGAAAAATTCTTTAGCAGCATATCAGCATATTAGAATGAAGGATTTCTGAAGTACCATGTAAAACTGAAGGTTGCTGAAAATCCAGCTTTGCCATCACAGGAAAGCATTATATTTTAAAATCTATTAAACCAGAAATCAGTTTTTACTGTATTTTTGATCAAATAAATAAGCCTCAGTAAGCCTAAGAGTCTTCAAAAATGTTTTAAAATCATTATTTTAATCATTTAAAAAAATCTATGAATAAAGTCACACTGTGGCTTTTAAGTCCTACATTTTCTCCTGTCACATTCCTGGCTTTTGCAACTACAAATTTAAATAAATGTCATCTCATATTAGTTAACACTGTGTAAATATTGAAGCTATTACACATTTTCACATTTCTATCTAATTAGTAACAGGATTAATGTCAAAGGCAGATGTTTTGAATAACTGCTATTGCTTAACTGGGCGTCTTTGTTTTTTTAGTTAACCTAATAAACTTTACAGAATTACACAAAAAATAAAAAACAGACTATACACAATAAATAATACAAAAACGAACACAATTTTGTAATGTGTTCTATCAAATGTCATGTTACGTGACATACCTTGTAACCACTGGAATTTGCACTGGGGTTCCAGTTCAGACGGATGTTTTTAGGGCCGGAAGCAACAGCTTTGATGTTGGTTGGGGCATAGAGGCGTCCTCCAGGAGATGTGGCTGCCTGATTAACATGTTCCATTTTCTGGAAATCCATTTTCCCATCTCCTGAAATGACATAATGGAAATATTAAGTAACACTCAACATATGCAGATTACTGTAGGGTTTAGTTTTCCCAAAAAAACATCAACTAAAGTAAAAAAAATAATTGCATTTACAGTTGGTTGCAAACATGGACCCCAGAACTGACTCTAAACCCTCTGTTTTCTCACCTCTACCATCGATGACGTTCACCACAGAGGTTTTCCTCTCTCCAATGATTGCATTGTTGCTTGGGTCAAATAGTTCCAGTTGGAAGGTCTCGGGTATGATGGGAGATGGATACGAACGAGGATCAATGACGATGTTCTTTTCCGTCTCGCCAGGAGCAAATTTGAGAGGGCTGGAGAGGTCAAAGCGTGAAGCTTTCTTTGTGCGCCAGTACACTGTGGTTGGACCCTCCTGGTTTCGAGTGCGTACCACAGGGATGGAGTAGAGTGGATCGGATGTATTGCAAGTTTGAGTACTCTTCTTAAACATCACGACACTGGGTTCTATGAGGACATATGAGACAATTAAAATTTTGGTTAAAGAATTAAAAAAAATAATAATAATAATAAAATAAAAGAAAATTATATTATATATATATATATATATATATATATATATATATATATATATATATATATATCTGTAAGCCTGAAATGTACCTGGTTTATCTGCAATGGTGATAGTGGTGCGTGGGTAACGGCCAAGTTTAGCGCCTTGCCTTGGGTTACTCAGATCCATCACAAACTGTTTGACCTGTTTGTCTTCCAGCAGTCCGTCTCCCTCCCCAAGCTCCAAGAGTTTCACTGGGACTGTCTTCTGCGTTTCGCCTAGTGCATAACTCAAGTCTCCATCAACTGAGATATAGTCCTATGAAGAGAAGACAAAAGTAAGCACACAATTAAACAAATAAGAATAACTTCAGGATGTTTTTTAAACAAAAAAAAAAAGACATATCCACACCACTTATTCAGCAATTACATCTCTCTTGTGGTCTCATATTATTAGAGAAAATCAACTTAATCAAATGTAAATACAGAAATACAACTTGTGGTGAAATCCAAGTTAGAGTATTTTACCTTCTTGTCTTTGGCAGTGAGGTCACGGGTGCAGTATGTGACCTGTGTCCGTCCATCCTCTATGATCTCACGACTGATCGGGATATTCGCCACACCATCCTGACGACTGTAGGTGTATGACGGCTGCAGGAAGGTGAAGATGCTCCGAGCTATTTGAGAATAAATAAACAAAATCAAAGATTTTGCCACTTAATACTCACTTTTAAAAAATGTAATATTAAAAAAATGCTTGTTTTTAAGAATAATCACTTAATTTGGATGAAAATAAAAAATTATGCCAATGGGGTAAGAAAACATTCTCTGTAAACAGGTTTCAGATTTGTCTATTATTATTAAAACTTCTTACCATGCTCCTTAATCACAGTGATGTTGACATGATCTTTGCCGATCTTTGCAATTCCTACTGGAACATCAACGGCTTGTACAAGCAGCTCTTTCTTTTCATCATCCTCATCTTTGATAAAGAGGGGAACCCGGACATCCACTGACTCCACACCCTCTTGAAACTCCACAGCACCTGCTGCTTCTACAAGACAGACAAGGACATGGACACAAACATTAAATTCACATAACAAACCCAAAACATTATAACAGACTTCAAACTAATGCAGCAGGTAAGCTTTGTGGGGTGTTTGTACCTCTGTCTGTAGCTACAGTGTAGTAGCCTGGAACCACTTTCAGGTCCCGGAAGTTTCCGGCCTGAACCTGTTTATCTGTCAATTTCACAATATCTGGGTAATTGGCACGTGGGGCAGATAAAACTGTGTCCACAATCGTGTGGTTCTGTCTGTTGATGCAAATGAGAATTGTTATTGTTTCTCTTCAAGTTTTCAGATTTGTAGTACAAATAACAATAACAACAAAGAAATATCCAGTTCATATTTCACCCCAAGGCTGCATTTATTTGATCAAAAATACAGTAAAACAGTAATATTGCTAAATATTCTTACAATTTAAAATAATAGCATTTTAATATATTTTAAAATGTAATTTATTCCTGTGATGGCAAAGCTGAATTTTCAGCAGCCATTGCTCAAGTCTTCAGTGTCACATGATCCTTCAGAAATCATTTTAATATTCTAATAATAAAAAGTTTTCTTCAATGCTAACTCAGCTGTAGCTACTGTACCTCTTTCCAGAATTTCTTTGTGTCCTGAGGGAAAAGAAAAAGAGTAAAACAGTACATTCAGACACGTCAAAATTTGAGACTCATCCAATACTTCAGAAAAAATTGTCCACAAGACACAGCCATGCCAATTTTAATGAGTCATTGAGAGCTACTTCTCACCTGAAACGAGTCTTTTGCACTCTCTGTGCGCCAGGGATCTGCAGGAACACATCATTGAGCTGTTTATGAAAAACAAAGAGACATTAGCAGTCAGGCATGACGGTTCATGTGTGAGAAGTTGTTTCTCTTTTTTTTTTTGAAGGTGGGGTGGGGGGCATCACATATTTATAAGAACTTACGTTGTCCTCTACTTCTCGCCTGAGCATGTCTGTGTCTCGAGCCTCAGGGTTGGATAGAGTTTCTGAATATTGCCGGTTCAGACGAAGAGAGACAGGGTACTGGACTATGAAGAAAAATACAGAGAGATGAAAGAATATGAATGCAAGCTAAACAAGCATGAAAAATGCCTGTGTGGTAAAAATAAAAATACATGTTATCAAAAAATTTAAAAGAATAGTTCACCTAAAAACGTTAATTCTGCCATCATTTACTTAACTCATGTCGTTCCAAACCTGTATGAATTTCTTTCATCTGTGAAGGTTTTGGACCCCATTGACTTGTACAGAAACATTTTTCAAAACATCTTTTTTGCATTCCACAACAGAAAGAAAGTCACACAGGTTTGGAACAACAAGAATTTAGATTTTGGGGTGAACTATTGCTAAAATATTGGACCCTGGTCACACTAGATGAGTAGACAACCAGCTGAATCTCAGTCTAGACTCACTGGTCTCTTTGGGGTTGGGTTTGATTTGGTTCTGTGGGTGGTTTGGTCCTCGATGAACATTGTCTGTCACTTTCCAGCGCACAATGTCTGTGCTCTTGGGCGGGCCGGTGCGCGCCATTGGGGTGTCCAGATGATCAGAGGTCAACAAAGACTGGCGTAGCATGTAGTGATCTTCTTTGAATCCCACCATACGACCTGCCAATCACAAACACATAAAAAACAATGCAGTAAATCTGTTTCCGCTGATCTCTGTATGGTGTAACTGAAGAGAAAGATGATTACCTCTGCCACAGCATGGGAGAAGAGCAAGACACGCCTGTTGGGGACAGACAGCAAACATTAATCAGCTAAGATATAACATTACTACACTATGTCCTAACCAGTCAATAATTTTTAAGCAGTAGGCAACTCATGGTTTCAAAGATTGCTGTTCAACGCAACAGAATCAAAGTTAGAACATGTTTGATGTTGATTTTGTATATAGCAAATGAGACAAGCATATTTTATCATATATCTTATATTTTAAATCATATAAATATAGGATTTAAAGGTAGGGTAAGTGATTTCTGGTAGCCAATGTTGATATTTGAAATCACCAAAACAAACACGCCCCTACCCCAAAAGGGTCTCACCCCTATTTTGATAGCTCCACCCCACACATACGTACGCAGCCGGCCGAGGGTATGATGTCATCAATAAGTGAAAGCAATGTGTGTTACTATGGTAGTACAGGTCGAATGTGTTTTGGTAGTACTGTGTATTGTAACGTGAATGGTTTAGCTCCGTTTCATGCAGAAGACGACGTTGAACGCCAGTGGTGCGCTCCGCTGCGCGTTGGTCGACGCAGCAACAAAGAGTCCTCGCACGGCGCAAACCATTGAAATGAATGGGTTTCGCAGCGCATCGCATTCCGCGTCCTGTGTGAAAGGTCCACTACAGTAGCTCAAGACATTTTCCTCTTTTTCATTTTTTTTTATCCGCCATCTCTAGCTTTCTGTCGTCGCTCGGCTTGGCTAATGTCCGCCCTGTGCACTGAGCGCTCTCTCATGAGTAGACACACACCTTACTGCTGATTGGATCCAGGTTTGTTTTGGTACTCGGCCCGACTCAGTTTTCTAAAGCGTTTTTGAAAAAATACATACCCCACCTTTAAATCCTATATTATCGCCTACAGTAAAATTTCACAAATTGACAGTTCTGCTCCAATTAGCTGTATAAAACACATCACACATGTTCTGACTGGCTGTATTTTGTGCACTGGAAACTCCTCATGCTGTGCCTGTTATGAGAAGGTGTTTGTGCATTAAATTGTCTTTCTCGTTTCTCGCTTTGTTTTTTTTAATCTACTTAGCTATAGTTTACAAAATTTGACAAAACTTTCTTTTCAGGACTTGTGGGCACATGCTGATTTGGAAAATGTATTACAAATTAAATTAAATTAAATTAAATTAAATTAAATTAAATTAAATTAAATTAAATTAACAAAAACTAGAATCAATTTTAAGATGTGTATATGTGCATATCTACCTGGCAGCAGGCGCAGTATTTCCAGCAGCAGAGCAAAAGCAAACCAAGCAATAGCATCAGAAACATAATGAGAGGAATCAACCACAGGAAACCTGCAGGTGGACAGTCTGATAAACAGAGAAACAATCAGCTAGTTTAACCCTGACGTGTATTACTCACCACACACTTGTTCAAGAGCTAGAAATACAGCCTAAGCAGTAGACACATAACAAGAAGACAATTAAACAGTGCTCAATTTTATTTCATATAAAATAATATATGTATATGAGAATTCTGTTTTAAATTAACTTATAGGTTCACCCAAATGCTGTATAATTCATTTAACTTTTTTATCATATGAAAAAGTACAATGAATATTTGTGTATATCTCACCTTTTTT
Source organism: Spinibarbus caldwelli (assembly GCA_039654775.1). NCBI lineage: Eukaryota > Metazoa > Chordata > Actinopteri > Cypriniformes > Cyprinidae > Spinibarbus > Spinibarbus caldwelli. The sequence goes on from CM077249.1 coordinate 24,786,501, forward strand.
TTTCTTTACTAGGACGTGGTGTTCTTTGTCTGTGATGTTTAATGGATAATTCACATTGTAGTGATATGTGCAGTCGTCATCTTCGTCACGGAAACTGCACGTCTCTATTACATTTTTATCTGTGGACACAAGTGAATCAATCCATCATTGTTTCATGCATCCATAAACAAATCCACAAGTATAGCTATGTCTTTTAATATAAAACTAAGATCTGATGCCGTACCGTCTTCAAGCTCTTCTACCATGATGATTTTAAAGGAACACTCATTACATTTCCGTCCTTTTTTCTCGCCGGTGTTCCAGGCCTGGCACTGAACGCAGCTCCTCTTGGCTTCACACATGCCCAGTTGTTGCTGCATTATGAAAGATGGTTGGAGTTGGTATAAGGACATAACTAATAAACAGGGAATACATACAGATGGACAAACACACACACACCACAGTCGTACCTGGAAGTTTGCTTCACAAGTGGGGCTCAGTGGAAGTCCGGAGTGTTCACACTCACAACGACCACATTTACACACACCACGACCATTACAGATGCCCTACAAAAGAGAAGAACACTTTTATTATACACAGAAATGTGTCAAAATTGAGAAATGGGTCTCTTAGACTGTTTACAGTTCTGTGACAGATAGGTTTGTCTCAACTATGCTATGATTTAGAAAAACTGATTGTGAACACGGATATCAAATCACTCAAAATTCAATGGAAAAACATCAGTTTCAGTCAGTGTTGATGTAGTTAATGAACTGTCAGCATCTACCAGCAAATGACACCAACTACTTAAATTAAATAATATCATAATAAATATTCATATAATAAACACACACACACACACACACACACACATACATACATATATATATATATATATATATGCAGTCAGCGGGTCATTATTGCAAATATATAAGCCCAAAATATATAATTTTTAAAAATAAAAGTGAATATTGACATACCATAGTCTTGGGGACATAATTTAGTTCACCATACAGTTTGGAGTCAGTAAGAGTTTTAATTTTTATTTATTTATTTATTTATTTTTAAAAGAAGTCTCTTATGCTCTCCGAGGATGCATTTAATTAATGAAAAATAGTAAAACTGTAATATTGTGAAATATTAATACAATTTTAAATAACTGTTTTCTATTTCAATATATTTTTAAAATGCAATTTATTCCTGTGATGCCAAAGCTGAATTTTCAGCAGCCATTAATTCAATCATTTCAATTTAATGTATCCATGCTTAATAAAAGTATTACTTTCCCTAAAAAAAAAATCTGACTGACCCTAAATTTTTGAATAATAGTGTGCTTGCATAGTGACTTTATATTTTTGTGAACATTACCCCTTTGCTGTCCAGACATGATTCGTTGCTTATGGGGCATTCACAGGCATCTCCAGTCCATCCCGGTGTACAAACACATCTGCCCATACTGCAGCTTCCACGTTCTGTTGTTGCAAACAAAAATGAAATGTCACCTCGAAACTTAAGCACTTAAAACAACCCTATCAAATGACTGTATTCATTTTTTCTTTCATCTCTCAAACTAAATTTGGGATATATTAAAATCTAAAAATCTTTTCACTAACCATTACAGAGAAATCCACCAAATCTCTGGCACTGAGATTTGTCAAACTGGCAGAAGGGCCCTTCAAACTGGTTTGGGTTATAGCACACACAGGTTCCACACATGCAGTCGCCTCGGCCTGAACAAGGCTCTGCCTTTTCAGGTTCGATGCACATGGCAGAGTCTGTGGAAGCCCCCGCTGAACAGTTACAGAAAGGGCCTAGCCTATGAGAGGCGGGGTATAGATAAGAAGCGGGGTTATGGACAGCAATACAATCGGCACAAAGCAAAGGTGTCAAAAGACTTTAAAATCAATACTACCATCCATCATAACACTGGCATTTCCCACACACAAGGTCTCCATGGCCGTTACAGCGCACTGCATTTTTAACCGGGGTCTGATGTTAAAGTAGAAATAGAAGTGTAAGATTTTACACGAACACGCAGTACAAGAGAAGGGTTATGAAGAGGTAGCAGACCTCACCTTTTCGCAGTCACATGTATGACAGAGCACTTCAGCGTTGATTCTGAAGGCGGAGCTAAAGGTGGTTGGTTTGACTCTTAAGGTTCCTTCCCGGTCAGCCTGGTTGGCATTACACACATGCTGCTCTCCCACCTGAGTAAGAGCCTTCAGACGGACTCTAAATTTACCCTTTACAGAAAGAAATCTTGAATCAGAGTTGAATCAAGTCAAATTGTGTGTTTATAAAATTGCAGTGCATGCAGCTATTGTGACAACCAGCATGCATCTTGTTTTCTGTCGGATATGTAATAAATTACATTAAATATTTCAATAAATTAAAAATATTTTTTAGAAAAATAAAAAAATAATCAATTAAAATATGTTTGTAAAAACAGAAAACCATTGTAAATAAATGAATGAATGAATGAATAAATAAATTTGCTTGAAGTACAGGGAAAATGTCAGGGTAAGAAAAAATCTGAACTACTGGACTGACCTGGATTACGATTTTACTTTTCAATTTATATTGAATTATTTTGTTTTTCCTTCATTATTGTCCTTCCTTTTGAAAAACTGGCATAAGTGCTTGAGAGACTACATTTGAAGTTGTATGTTAAAAAGAAGTCAAAGGCACTCACAATTTCTCCTGGATTGATTTTGAAATTGCCAAATTCAGAAAAAGTGCCGGACTGAGAGAGAATCTTGGCTTCCACCGCTTTTGGTCTGTCTTCTGCACGGATACTGATCTTGGAGCGAATACTCTGTTCAAAAAATTATGGTTCAAAAAAAGAGTTACATCAAGTTTGAAAAAAAAAAAATCTCAACAATGTATTTGGTATGAAAATAAATTTACCTGCAAAGCTTTTTCTAAAATGTTCAAGATGTTAGAGGAATCTTCTTGCAACTGTCCCAGCTCAGCAATAGGGAAGTATTCAGAAAGTTTCTACACACAAAGGAAACCATAACGTGAGTCACAAGGAAGTTTATTTCCAATTTTCAATATAATCTTTATTCATATTGTTATCTCTGAAGACTTTAAATAGAGTCAAGATGCACTTATGTCATTGAGAGTGTAAAAATACATTTTTAAAGGCATTCAAACCTCATAGTAAGAGTAGGAGTGATTAGTAATGGCGAAGATGGGAATGATGTTATGTTTCACCAGAAGTCGCACTAAGGTAGGTATAGATGGGTAGTCTTGACGTGTATCATGTGTGTAATTTCCATCTGTAGTCAGATGGCATTGCTCATCGTTACGATCCAAGATGCCCGCGAGCACATTGGCACCGTCTGCCTCATAGTGGAAAGCCGATTCAGTGGAGAAGACCAGCAAGTGGGTGCTGAGTTTCCTCCAGCCGATTTGTTCCTGTGAAAATGGGAAACTAGTTATACTGTAGCAGTAAGAAGCAAGTTACCATTTACAGTACTGTAAATGCCAAGCATTTTTCACTTCTGTCTACCGAATTAACTTCTTAAAAATAGACTCTCAGTACCTGGCAGACAGCAGTCTGTAAGATGGCATCAAAACCACCCTCGGGGGCGTCCAGGTTGCCAGATATGCGCTCTCGCTGCAGTTTCTGTCTAAAGGTGTTTATGTTGTTGGTGAGAGTGATGACGTTACGGAATGAAAACGGAGAGTCACTGTTGGCCCACGGCTCTTTTAATCTGTGAGATGAAACACATATATAAGAAGCGTGTGCAAATAGTCAAATTGCATGGTGCTGTAACATTGCATCGTTCTTACTTGGCTGGCCTCATGTCTGTCTGAGGCTCAGTGACTTTGTCCACAAACTTGCCAAATCCAATGGTGTAATCATCAGAGAGTTTGCCAACAAGCTGAGCTGCATGAGGTGAAACCAGACAATGAATGAATATTAAAATGTTGCAAAACAAGTAATTTTGTATTCATGAGTGTGGTACCCAACCCTAGTTTGCCCAAGGGGTATAATTTCAAAAACTTCATTCAAAAACAGCAAGGCAAATGCGAAATAGATTCAGAGAGAGACTCAAAATATGCATTTAAAAGTTTAACTAACTTGACCCACCATCTAATTAACGAAATACTCATGGCTCAAGATGAAAAACAGTGAGACATGACACAACAGCCAATGTAAAAATAGCTAGAACACATCCTGTAAATGCACTCTGTTGCAGCGTAGCATGATAGTCGAGACATTAATTTACAACGGACCTTATCATGTGGCAATAAATGATACGTAAACAATTCTAACAATTATAAAGGTTTTCATTTTTCATTATTCATTTAGCAGACACTTGGCAATTATGTTTGAACTAGGCTGGGTGATATAGCTAAAAACATTGTAGCCTTTTGGTATAATATATAAAATAATTATTTTATACTGGCTATATATATATAGAGAGAGAGAGAGAGAGAGAGAGAGAGAGAGAGAGAGAACGAACTGCTGAATCAGAATTCCAGTTTAATTCTGAGTCACATCTAAAATTACCAACTCTAACACCATGTTTACTACTGTAGTTCACTGCAAAATTCACAATGGTGCCTAATTTTACACAGCAAATCATCATATCATTATATATCACCCAGCCCAAATTACAATGGTTACTAGCCCAGATCTAACCACTATACTACACCGCCCTCCTCGCTCACCCAACTGGTCTCCCATCCTCTTCAGGTTGTCCAGATCATCAGACATAGAGTTGGAGAAGTCCATGAGGATGTAGAGGTCCAGAGGGCCACGGGCCGGTTCAAACACCTCCATCTCCACCTCCTTCTCCTCCCCGGGGAGAAGCGTCATCCTCATTAGCTGAGGGGCCACCTGAGAGTACTTCAGTGACTTATCAATTTGCACATTCTGAAAAACACACAAAGACACACAAATGCATAAACACACATGATTCCATGATATGGAGATGTAATTAAAGTTAGGGACAGGATTCTGATAAAACAAACCTCTTCAATTTTCCTGCTGCTCTCAATTGTTACCATTCGACTACTACATTTACGGGCCTCCAAGTTTTTCTTCAGGTCACAACGCTCATACTCAAAGAGCTGAAGAGAAATAACAGATACAAATCAATGACACAACTGTGGTCATACAGAGAGCTACAATAGGTTTTAAGAACATACAAATAACCAAAACACCATAGGTGTAATTTACGGTGGGGGCCGTAAAATAAAATACAGGACTGGTTGAAAAGATTTTTATTTTTTCTAGTTAATACTTTTATTTAGCAATGACACATTAAATTGCTCAAAAGTGACAGTAAAGACAAAAAACGAGAAGAATTGCTCAAATCACTGTTTAATAAGACTGTTGTGTCACTTGAAATTGTATAATGAAATTGTTGTTTAAATGAAGGTTGGACATTTCTAATCAGATTGTTAAGAATGGTTAACATTTTAGACATTTTAGTTTAGATCTGTAAATGAGTTAATACTCTTCTGCAGACCTGATCTCCGGGTCAGTATGCCATATAGACTAATTATAAAAACATGTCAAACACAATTCATTCTTCAGCATAAGGATCAGTGAGTTTTACCTCATCGGGGCAGTAAGCACATCCTGTGCCAATCCGGATACATTCTGAGCAAGTTTTTGCCCTGGCAGCGGTGCAGTGGTTCACTATGTAACACAAAAAAGCATATTCAGCATATAACAAAGATAATTATGTCTTTCCTGGATTTTTTTTTTTTTTTTTTTTTTTTTTATAATTATGGTCTTCTTAGCATGATATATTTGGGAAACCTTTGAATTTCAGTGCATTAAATAAAACATCTAAACATCAAACAAATAATACTAGAGATTTCCTCAGAAGTTTTTTTTTTTTTTTTTTTTTTTTTTTTTTTTACATTTTTCTGAGCCATTTTTGCAGTGACTTTTATCCAGCTGTTCATTTTTAGTGAATGTACCTGTATAAAGTCAGTTCTCCTAAAGTTCATACCAAAATTCTTGAATACGTCTTGTTCCACTGACAACCAGAAAGCATCCAAATAGTTTTTCCATCATTATTTTTTAACAATAAATCTATTGTTTTATCATTTTAAAAACCTAATAAACTTATTTTGATTGAAAAGTGAATTTCTGCTATCATTATTTCAAATAAATAACACTTGGGCTGATGTTTTATTATTCAGTGCATTGACATTTATATATTTTGTGTATATATACATATTATAGCATGCAAAACGTTTGGACAGTTAAAAAATGTACTTCACTGTATTAGATAATAAAACATCAACCCAAATGTTATAACATATATTGGTTGTCATTACCATTTATAGTTAGCAGAAAGTAATCTGGTGTTTTTAACTGACTTGGCATTGCTTCCTACGTAAAAGTGTTTGTAATTGAGATCTGAGGTTTAAGAGGCTTAAGAGTTGATGTTCCCACCCTCATTAGCATGGCTGGCTGTCACAGTGAGCATGAGAACGTATATCCCCACAGCGAGACACAGCGCCCATCCTCCCATTTCAGTCTGAAACATAAACACAACAATAGTGAGCTCACACATTTTACATAAAGTTAAACATGGTGAACAGATGTCACACAGATACACATTCACGCATATGCAGATACACACCATAACTGATCATAACTGAACTGAGTAATTCAAGGCATGCGAGACATGCCTTGGTAAACACCATAAAACATTCAGCAAAAACCTCATAATGACCAGACACACTGCAGTGGATATTTACTTGAAATATACACCATTTATATATCCAGTAGACTTTTAAAAACTTTTAAAGACCACTGTCCATATCTAATCTACAGCAGAATAGCATGCACCTCAACTGCTATATCGGCGCTTAAATCACAAAAACAGAAGCAGAAATCTGATCCACCTGCCCGATATCACTTTCTCTCGCTTTTCACTCTCTCCCTTTCTCCCTGAAAACATCAAATGAAAGTTGAGCCCATTTCACCCCCCATAAATCTGAGCTCTGACAGTCAAGAGGAGAAACAGACCAATGATTCCTCAGGAATTCCTCTCATATCCTCTACATATGGACACAGTGAAGAGAAAGACAATGGAAAGTTTGAGAACAACTTTTCTCATATATTTGTGCATTACACTTTGATCCTATTTTTTTTTTTTCAAATTGAATTGCAAAACTTATTTTTTTTATCATAGTCTACATAATTTAATATAACTTTCAAATCATACATTTTTTGTAATTAATTACATTATATTAATTTCTGTATTTAATTCCATATAAATATTTGCTGATCAGAAACAGGACACATACTGTATGCATATGCATCAGACAGACATTGTGTCACATCTCACTGTTTTTTTTTTTTACAACTAAAACTGTTTTTTTTTTTTGTTGTTGTTGTATTTCAAAGCCCATTTTGTTCTTTTCCAATAAACTCCATCTAGGACACAAAACACATTCTTTGAACATCTCTGTACTCATTCTGTGCTGTCTGCTCTTGCTAAATGTGGTTCGGTAAAATTTATTACTTGTAGTAGCTAGCTGACTTGCAAAAACCATAAAGTTTGTACTTCAAGTGCTTGTACTTTGAATATGTAAGTTTTATCCACAAAAATGACTAACTATGGAATTTACGTATGTCACGTTTAAATACAAGTTTTTTGACATGTTTTTTAATATAAGTGTACTAAATTATGTTAAATTGAACGCCTTTCAAATTTTATCCATCAAAAACTAAATCCCCAAAATATACAAAACAATACTTTCCCCCCTCAAAACAGGACGTTCTAAACCTAGTGATGGCACATCCATCATTACATTCACGTATAACTGGTCAAGTTCATATTTTGACCAACATTGCTGGAATTTCACTCCAGAATGCAAGAAAACTCAATCATATAAATATCGCTGTGTCTGAGACCTGAACAGACCTTAGCATGCTATTGTGAACCTGATCTGACCTGTGCTAACCTGGTCATATAAATCATGTTTAATCATACACAGAGTAAAAACCAACATAACCCAGAAGTACCCAATACAAATATATTAGACATTTTGTGTACTTGACATTTTCTTGTGGCAAATGAAGCATGTTAGTAAGACTTACAAGTTGTCATTCCTTCACATTACACCTTTTTGTAACTTTTGAAACTTTAAGGAGCAACTGTTTTTAGAGCTAATTTTCTCAGCAAAGCTAAATACAAATTTGACAATGTAAATCCATCTGAGAATAATAATGACATTAAAATACAATCAACAAACTTAGTCACAATATATACAGAATGATCCAGACACAACTGTGAACTGATGATCACAAATGCATAACAACATTGAACAACATTCAAATCAAAATGAACAACTGAAAATGAATGGTGCAGCTTCAGACTCTCTTTTGCAAAAGGCAAAACAACCAACAGCCAACCACTCTCATATCTTCATAAAGATTTACTGGACAAATTTTAGAAGATGGAAAACAGAAAGAGCTGAACAGTAGTGGGCAAACTTTAAAGACCTAAAACAAACTGATTCAAAGAATTCTATTCATTTTGCCAGTCACAAACATCAGCTGAAAAACACAACAAACAAAAACAGACAAGCAAGTAAAGAGCAAAGGGGAAATACAGAGATAAAAAGCACATGCATGACTGTAAGGCTTTACAAAAAGATTGCTGATCTCACAAACCTCTGTTGTTTCCCAATCTAAGTCCCAGAGTCCAACCAGAAACAGCAAAGTTCTCTAAAAGAAAATCCTTAATTCTCTCCCTTGTGTCCAATGATTAACCGAAGAGGGAAAAGAACCTGTTTTCCACCTGCGTCTTCACAAATCCAAATAACAAGGAAACTTGTTGTGCTTGCAGGAAAAAGTTCCCTTCCTACCCCTCTTGGTGCTGTGCAAAATCGACTGAATATTCCCCCCAGATACAACTTGTGTTTAAGAGTGAATGTGTGTCTGGTCCCTCCTCTCTTGCTCAAGCTGTTCAGGTGGGTTGCAGGCAACACCCTTACTTTCTTTCTCTGGCTTTGTGAGGTAACAAGGTCGCTCCACCTTTCCCTCTGTCCTTTGCTCGTTCGCTCTCTGCACATTCCTTTAGCAGCACCCTCACACCTGTGTGGACTTGAGAATGACAGATCAGAGCTCCTCCCCAGGGGGAGAGGAAAAGAGAGAGAGAGAGAGAAACAGAGGGAAAGAGTGAAGAAACCCTGCCCTGACTGCCCTTGCACAGGAAGTGGCAGACAGATATATTGCCTGCAGGGTACAAAGAATCATTACAGCACTCATTTCTGCACATGCATACGCAGGTATACACATGAACACGTGCCTCGTCACACTTTAAGACAATGCGGATAGTTTTGAAAGTGACCAACTAAACTCAGAGATATGCATGAAAAACAATCCGACAGGCTTCACACCCTCAAATGAACTCAACAGCTCACACAAAGCACTGCCTCTGAAGTCTTTCAAATGTCACTGCCACAAAAATGTGCCCTAATTCAAGAGGGAAAAGAGAAAGTGAGATAGCAAGAGAGGAAGCGAGAGATACAGCAAAGAAACGGGGAGAGGGAGAGAGAGAGTGGTGAAAACATGCATTCCTGTGCGGTGGGAACAAAGCAAAAGTTTCCAGAACAACCTCCATTAACAACTTGACCAGGTCAGTGACCTCATCCAGACCAGCTTAGAGAGAGAGAGAGAGAGGATAGATAGAATGATAGAGACATACAGGTGCATCTCAATAAATTAGAATGTCGTGGAAAAGTTCATTTATTTCAGTAATTCAACTCAAATTGTGAAACTCGTGTATTAAATAAATTCAGTGCACACAGACTGAAGTAGTTTAAGTCTTTGGTTCTTTTAATTGTGATGATTTTGGCTCACATTTAACAAAAACCCACCAATTCACTATCTCAACAAAATAGAATACTTCATAAGATCAATAAAAAAAACATTTTTAGTGAATTGTTGGCCTTCTGGAAAGTATGTTCATTTACTGTATATGTACTCAATACTTGGTAGGGGCTCCTTTTGCTTTAATTACTGCCTCAATTCGGCGTGGCATGGATGTGATCAGTTTGTGGCACTGCGGAGGTGGTATGGAAGCCCAGGTTTCTTTGACAGTGGCCTTCAGCTCATCTGCATTTTTTGGTCTCTTGTTTCTCATTTTCCTCTTGACAATATCCCATAGATTCTCTGTGGGTTTCAGGTCTGGTGAGTTGGCTGGGCAGTCAAGCACACCAACACCATGGTCATTTAACCAATTTTTGGTGCTTTTGGCAGTGTGGGCAGGTGCCAACGACAACTGTAGCCAAATTCCTTGACACGTCTGTGTGTGGTGGCTCTTGATGCCTTGACCCCAGCCTCAGTCCATTCCTTGTGAAGTTCACCCAAATTCTTGAATCGATTTTGCTTGACAATCCTCATAAGGCTGCGGTTCTCTCGGTTGGTTGTGCATCTTTTTCTTCCACACTTTTTCCTTCCACTCAACTTTCTGTTAACATGCTTGGATACAGCACTCTGTGAACAGCCAGCTTCTTTGGCAATGAATGTTTGTGGCTTACCCTCCTTGTGAAGGGTGTCAATGATTGTCTTCTGGACAACTGTCAGATCAGCAGTCTTCCCCATGATTGTGTAGCCTAGTGAACCAAACTGAGAGACCATTTTGAAGGCTCAGGAAACCTTTGCAGGTGTTTTGAGTTGATTAGCTGATTGGCATGTCACCATATTCTAATTTGTTAAGATTGAATTGGTGGGTTTTTGTTAAATGTGAGCCAAAATCATCACAATTAAAAGAACCAAAGACTTAAACTACTTCAGTCTGTGTGAATTTGAATTTATTTAATACACGAGTTTCACAATTTGAGTTGAATTACTGAAATAAATGAACTTTTCCACGACATTCTAATATATTGAGATGCACCTGTATAATGACAGAACAGTCAACAGACAGACAGAAAGACAGATGGATAGACAGACAGACAGACAGACAGACAGACAGACAGATAGAATGTTCAATAAACAGACAGATGGACAGAAGGATAGATAGACAGCGACAGAAAGATAGACAGAATGACTGAACAATAGATATAATGATCGAACGATCGAAAGACAAAGAGACGGAACGATATATAAAAGGACAGAATGATCGAACGATTGATAGACAGACAGACAGACAGACAGAACAGCAGAACGATAGAGCAAATGATCGAATGGTCAATAGACAAACAGAGAAATATTGACAGAATGATAGAAAGTTAGAATGACAGACAGAGAGACAGACAGACAGACATACATACATAGATAGATAGATAGATAGATAGATAGATAGATAGATAGATAGATAGATAGATAGATAGATAGATAGATAGATAGTTGGGGCAGTCGTGGCCTAATGGATAGAGAGTTGGGCTTGTAACCCGAAGGTCATGGGTTCGAGTCTCGGGTCCGGCAGGGAATACCACGACTGAGGTGAGACCCTTGAGCAAGGCACCAAACCCCCAACTGCTCCCCGGGCGCCGCAGCATTGGCTGCCCACTGCTCCAGGCACTACTGTGTGTGTGCACTTGGATGGGTTAAATGCAGAGCACAAATTCCAAGTATGGGTCACCATACTTGGCCACACACCACTTCCCTTTCCTTTCCTTTCCTTCCTTCCCTTATAGATAGGAGTATCTCACAAAAGTGAGTACACCCCTCGCATTTCGGCAATCATTTTAGTATATCTTTTCAAGGGACAATATTATAGAAATGAAACTTGGATATATTTTAGAGTAGTCAATGTGCAACTTGTATAGCCGTAAAGATTTACTGTCCTCTGAAAATAACTCAACATACAGTCATTTTTGTCAAAAAAGCTGGCAACAAAAGTGAGTACACCCTACGTGATAACAGCTATAGGTCGTTTAACCATGCAAAGCCACGTGTCCTATTCATCATGTTCATGTTTTTGTCTGCTTGACAGGACCATACAAATTTGTGTATCTCGTTTTAGAGCAGTTAAAATTTCGTGCTTTGAGTACAATTCTCTCATTCTGACCACTGGATGTTCAACATGGCACCTCATGGGAAAGAACTCTCTGAGGATTTGAGAATTAGAATTGTTGCTCTCCACAAAGATGGCCTAGGCTACAAGAAGTTCGGTAACACCCTGAAACTGAGTTACAGTACAGTGGCCAGTGTCACACAGAGGTTTTCCAAGACGGGTTCCACTCAGAACAGGCCTCGCAAGGGTCGATCAAAGAAGTTGAGTCCTCATGGTGTGCGTCAGGTGCAGAAGCTGGCTTCAAAAAACATACGCATGAGTGCTGCCAGCATTGCTTTAGAGGTTGCAGAAGTGAAAGGTCAGCTTGTCACTGCTCAGACCATATGCTGCACACTGCAACAAGTCGGTTTGCACGGCCATCGTCCCAGAAGGAAGCCTCTTCTGAAGCTGGCTCACAAAAAAGCCTGCAAACCGTTTACTGAAGACAACCTGTCCAAGAGCATGAATTACTGGAACCATGTCCTGTGGTCTGATGAGTCTAAGGTAAAATTGTTTGGCTCAGATGGTGTCCAGCATGTGTGGTGACGGCCTGGTGAGGAGTACCAAGAAAATTGTGTCTTGCCTACAGTCAAGCATGGTGGTGGTAGCATCATGGTCTGGGGCTGCATGAGTGCTGTTGGTACTGGGGAGATGCGGTTCATTGAGGGAAACATGGATTCCAACATGTACTGTGACATTCTGAAGCAGAAGATGATGCCCTCCCTTCAGAAACTGGGTTTTCCAACATGATAATGATCCCAAACACACAGCCAAGATGACAACTGTCTTGCTGATGAAGCTGAAGGTGAAGGTGATGGAGTGGCCAAGTATGTCTCCAGACCTGAATCCTATTGAGCACATGTGGGGCATCCTCAAGCGGAAGGTGGAGAAGCGTCCTGTGTCTAACATGCAGCAGCTCTGTGATGTCATTATGGAGGAGTGGAAGAGGATGCTAGCAATAACCTGTGCAGCTCTGGTCAATTCCATGCCCAGGAGGATTAAGGAAATGCTAGATAACAGTGGTGCCCCTACAAAATATTGACACTTTGGACAGTTTTGACATGTTCACTTAGGGTGTACTCATTTTTGTTGCCAGTTATTTGGACAATAATGACTATATGTTGAGTTATATTTAGAGGACAGTAAATTTGTACTTCTATACAAGCTGCACATTGACTACTCTAAAATATATCCAAGTTTCATTTGTGTAGTATTGTCCCTTGAGAAGATATACTAAAATTTTTGCTGAAATGTGAGGGGTGTACTCACTTTTGTGAGATACTGTATATAGACAGACAGACAGACAGACAGACAGACAGACAGACAGATAGATAGATAGATAGATAGATAGATAGATAGATAGATAGATAGATAGACAGATAGACAAATCAATCTGAAAACACAGTCAAAGCACAGACACACCATGGCAACATAAAATCATGGGAAGCACATTCCCGCAGGGCAGATGCATAAAACTAAAAACACAATGAGTCAGAAATAAGGTGTGCCCTTTCCTGAGTAACAATCAGACTGCCTGGCACTCAGTGAAATGTTAGAAAGGGATGTGTGTGGTACAGCTATCCCTTGGGAAAGACCTGTGGAAAAAGTTAGCTGCTATTATTGCCATTTCTGACTGCCGGACAACAGAAAAGTTCCAACTGCATTTCCTCACATGCTTGAATCATACGCTTTTTTTTTTAACCATCAAAGTACTTAAAGCATTATTTCTGGCCTTAAAGGACATCCAATTCATATTCAACCTTCTTTTGTTTATAAACATTGAATTCATACAGGTTGTTTGGATTTTTACAAAATTGCCACAAAGATACTAATTAATCAGATGAAAATAGCAATAAGTGTCAAATATTACATTTTTGATTGTACATTTAATAAACAAATTCACTAAGTTTGTGTACATTTATTATACCCTTGGGGAAAACAATCTCTTTTTACTTTATATCTTCTGACAATTTCAGACACAACTTCCAAAATAAATATTGTTTTCTTCCTTAACAGCCAAGAGCATACTTCTCAAGATTTCCCTTTCCCACCAAAAAGAATCACTATGGCAAACATAGTTACTGTTATTGTTACTGATGTAACATCTCCCACAAGTGTACAAAATAGGGCCCCAAGAGAACGAATGAATGAATGAATAAATTAAAAAAAAAACAAAAAAAAAAAACTGATTATCAACCTCAAAAGGTCAAAAAGAGGTTTTGAACCCAATATAATTTATTATTTTTATAGCAGTAAACACTTACAAATAACAAAATAAGTACAACAAAATATATTTTTAAAAATCCAGAATGGGTAACAGGTAGGGCTGCAGGTTAGCCTATACTAGTCTAAGCAGTAACCAGTGTCAAGACATTAAAGACATACCATGTGTTAAAACTAGTTGCTTATTTTGTTGATAATTTTGTTAAATAACAGTTCATAAAACGTATTTGTTCGTTCTCTCATGGGACATGGGATTTGTGTCTTCTTTAAAAGAAAAATGCATGTCTTAATAAAGAAGTGTAAGAAGCTCTCAGAATCTACTGCTGACGACAAGTGACTAACCAATTTACCGTGGTTACCATGGTAATCTTTCTTGGCAGAATGTATGAATCCTTCAGTCCTTAAAACCTGCTGCATATGTTTTATAAATACATATTACAGCACAGACTTACACAAACACTTCTACAAAACAAATATTATTTTCCCCCTCTGCGGTCAAAAACATTTCTCTCAGGCTTTCTCATGGCAAATCCGACCACCCATGAAGCACATAACATCTGCAAACAGTTTTAGCTTGTTTTTAAAACAGTTACGATATTAAAAACGTTAGTTTGATTTGCTCAAACAAAGTGATTTAACTCGCCTCTTCTCAGAGGAGCTCCGCTGTCGCCTACAACAGTCAGGCTGTGTCAAAACTCTGCGAGCCCCTAGAAAACATCTGTGGGCATCTTAGGCGCATTCCGAATCGGCTCAGATGTTATGTATCATACTTACGAACATTCATGCATTTATAAATTCACATTTTCCAAGAACTTGCAAACGCCCTGGACTGCATTACGAACATTTTTTGGCAACCGCTCTTTTGTGAGGCGAACTGCTCCTCCATTTACATGACAAAAGATAACACTCAGAATTTATTACTTTCTTTTGTTATCTGTAATCAAGTCGGACAAAGGAAAACGGGAGCCTGTCTCTTTGAAAGCAGACCAAAAACTAGCAAATAAGAAGAGCTGGACTCCAAAGAGATATGTTCTAGGCTACTAAATCTACCCCTCCAAAAAAAAAAAAAAAAAAACAAAAACAAAAATCTAACAAAAAAAAATTATTTTATTCCACCACAAAATTGGAAAAGTCCAGTACATCCTTAAGAGACATTCATATGTTATGTTATTTGAAACTCATTAATCAAGAAATCCTGAAAAAAATAGCACTGCTTAAAATTCAGTGTTTTATATGTTAGTATTTTCCATAAGTAGGCCATTAGTATTTTCACCAACAAAAAATGGTTTCAAGTCAGCGATTTCTATCTTTTGTTGTAAAGTGTCATTAGCAAATATTAGTTTATATTTCCAAACATTCCTTTTGCCCTTAATTGTGATAATCCAGTGAGATTTTTTTATGCATAAAGTGTCTGACAACAGCCACTGTTTCACACAGAGATCTGATCTCACCATCATTCGTCTGTCTGTAATGACATGGAGAATCAGAAACTGAGACAGACTAAATCCAGAAGAACTGTGGCAATGTCTCCAAGATGCCTGAAGAAACCTTCCTGCAAAGCTATAGTACTGTTAAAAGTTTTAGGCACTTGTGTAAAAATACTGTAAAGTGAAGATGCTTTCAAAAATAATGTCAAATAGATTTGATTTATGAATTAACTTCTATTAATTAAATTTAATCAACATTTGGTGTGACCATCCTTTGCATTTAAAGCAGCTTTTGCCCTAGATGTACTTGTGTATAGTTTTTCAGGTAGCTTTGTAGGAAGGTTTCTTCAAGTGTCTTGGAGATGTTGCCACAGTTCTTCTGAATTTAGTCTGTCTCAGTCTTTTCTGATTCTTTATGTCATTCCAGACAGACTGGATGATAGTGAGATCAGATCTCTGTGTGGATCTCTCTCTCTCTCGGTTGTCAGACTCCTTGTGCATACAAAAATGTGAAGACATACTGCTGCTGCACAAATAGTATATAAAATAACCCATAGCAGATCTATACAGGTGGAGCTGGGGAAGGTGGAGTGTTTCAGAGGAACTCTGAAAGCGCGCTGCAAAATGCTAAAGTGTATGCTAACCAGCGATTTAAATGTAAAGCTGCAAGCTCATTGGCATATGTAAATTCATATATATATATGAATTTTCAGCAGTCATTACTCTTCAGTGTCACATGATCCTTCAGAAATCATTCTAATATGCTGATTTGCTTTTCAAGAAACATTTTTATTATTATCAGTTATATTGTTGTAATAATAATAATAATGTATTGTAATAATAACAACAATAATGTAAATTATAATAGCAAATAGACAAAACAAATTGTGAGTTCATAAGTTCTTTCCTCACAACCATAACACAGGAAGGAAAAAAATAAATAAAAAATATGGTCAAGCTCTGGGTTTATTCACTGAATCACTATGCATGTTTAAATACTTGGTAGCAACGCTACAATTATGTGCACTGCATGAGTAAACGTTCGTGGCCGGATTCACAGAAGATCAGTGGAGTCAGGGCCTGTACAGGGTGTGTCTTCAATCTGAGTCACCCTGACGCACAGTCAGCTCACACTGCACACGCACAATCTTTGCTGGCAAACTTACTCCTGTGCATCAATGTTTTTACCTGGGGCCATGCAAAAGTCAAATAATAAAGAAAGCACCATTTGTTATAAGCATGAAAACTTGCATTTGATCAAAAATACCATCTTGGCAGGCCAGTAGGAGAGAGTGGGGTAAGGTGTGGCACCAGAACTTGTCCTCTAGGCAGGAAGAAATGATAAAAGAGCTACAAATGCACTTAACCATATTGTAGGACGCCCGCTAATCAATTGACATTAGTAAGCATTAGAAGAAAACATTTAAATATAAAATAAATTAGAATATATATATATATATATATATATATACACACACACACACTCTCTCTCTCTCTCTAAAAAATGCTGGTGCTGGGTTGTTTTTCTGTAACTCAGCTGCTGGGTCATTTTTACTGTCAATACTAATGATGAACCCCCTCACATACCTACCCAGCGCTGGTTCAGTGTAGGCTGAGACTAAATACTTGGTGTTGTTGGGTAATATGAGTCAAACTGGTTAAAAGCAGATACATTTTTCAATGGCCAATGGTCAATGTTCTGTCCTGAGAGAAAACGTCCTGAATGAAATTAAGGGTTGTATTGTATTCCTTTCAAATTATTGTACAAATAGGAAAACATCTATAGTCTCACATTTTTCCTTTTTTGTTAACATGTATGTCACAGCTAAAGTCCCTGGCTCTTAATGCATCGTTTTTCCAACTGGAGCATCAGTGAGTGTTTGAAGTTATTGTAATAATTGCGTATGAGTCTCTCAGTTGTCCTCAGTGTGAAAAGATCTCAAAATCATACAGTCATTGTTGGAAATGGTTCAAATACGCAAAAGATGCTGGAAAACCACAGAATTTGTGGGACCTGAAGGATTTTTCTGAAGAACAGGAGGCAGTTTAACTGTTCAGGACAAACAAGGGACACATGAACAACTATTAAAAAAAATAGCTGTGGATCATCCAGGTAACCACACAGTATTAAAAACTTTTATTAAGAAACTTTTGAATGGGGTCATTTATAAAAATGCAACTATTATTTTCTCTTTTATGTGAAATATCTTTTATGTGAAATATCTTATTCAAGTCCTATAGTCCAATAAAGTACTAAATAAAAAAAAACAACAACATGCATTTTGTTTATCCCTCTTATTTTTGTAAAATAATTAACATTTTGCAGATACCACAAAGTGTATGTAGCCTTCTGACCACAACTGTAAATGTCTGCAGACCAGATGGCACGAGGTACAGCCATTCATTTAATGAACTGGAACAGCTTACTGATACCAGTTTTCTTCCTACAGAATCCCATTAGCAGCTCTGACTGCTCCTGTCCTGTCCTAAGATGTTTACCAAATGTTTTTTGAGTATTTTATGACTGTAAAAGACTGACTTGCCATTAAATTAAAAATACTGTATATGAACTGTTCTTGTCCTATATATACGAATCAGATTTTAGAGTGCATTTTTACTTTTTAAAAGGAAAAGGGTTGTTTTTAACCCAGCATTTTTTTAAAGTGTATATATTTAAATATTATAATATGCAATAAAAAATTTTTCTCAACATATTACAGGTAAGTTGAGCCATTTAAAGTAGTACTGTTATTACTACTGTATTTTGATCAAATAAACACGACAATTATGTTTAACAAAAGAAGCTTCTTTCAAAAAACAAAAATATACTTCAAACTTTTACGCAATATACTACAAACTTTTATCCAATATTCCCAAACTTTAGAATTGTAGTGTAAATAAACAATTTACATTTTCAAATAACCACCACTTAGTGAAAAGTGTCTAGATCAATGGTAGTAGGCTGGAACCCACAACCTTTTGATTACCAAGCCCAGATCTATAACCACTAGGCTGCACCACCACATTCCCAGCGGATGGTTTTAAATATGTTTTAAATATGACCCAAGGGAAAATGCTAGCAATGAACATCACTGACCAGCATTTCTTAGCTTGAACGAAAGTTTGGATGGCTCGAGTTCAAAATGGAAAAGTTGAATATAAATCAGTGATCTATCTTACAAACACACACCATCTTCCAAATTCAGAACCTGAAACATATTCCTCAACACTAACTGACATCACATCCTATGGCTGTTTCTTCATCCCAGAGGCAGATCCTTTCAGATTTGAATTAAACAAAGAAATCAGAGTGATTAATGAAACAAAAATCGACAGATTTGCAATTATACAAAAACCATTTATTTTTACACTGCTGAGCTATAGAGTAGCCACAGAGTCATTTTAATATATACATGTTTTTAAAAAAAACCTACTTGCATTGCTAAAATGAAATAAAAAGACAGAAAAAAAAACCTGTAAAAACGAACTTGCACCAAAATATAAGACCCTTTGTGTCTTTATAATAAATGCAATAATATAGTCTAATAGCCCTGATTAGTTATTGTTGTAAAAAGATACCGAATTAACCCTCTGGTGATGACCTATCCAAAACATAAAAATGGAAACATAGATAGTAGACAGCCCGGACTGAGCAGCTATCAAACACTGAATGATTATTGAAAAGAAAAAGAAAAAGAATTTAGTGATAAGCAATTAATTACTACAGGTTTCAGTTTTCATATGTTGAACATGAAAGTTCAGATAACTTTACTGCAACAGACATGTTTGACAGCTGCAGGATTGTTTTTACATACATGAATCATGAATTCAATGGAAACCACCTGGGCAAAGTCAGCCAAGAAGTTTAAATCAAAGAATCAGCCATCAGATGAATGTACTTGAAACAGCTAGTCAAAACCGAACACAGAGATGTCAGATACAATTATGCTGTTACAAAGCTATATCCAGAATTTTCCACTTTCTTAAAATGAGAAAAACACCTCCTATTCAAGTTGCCAGACAGTTAAAACCAACTTTTGATCAAGTTAAAACAGCAGAACTTGTTACGTTTACACGTGTAATTGCCATTAACTATCAATCTGGCAACCTGACGTGAAATCCCCTGCCTTTTATCGTGTCATTGCTTAGCTTTTTTGAGAATGGTTCCCACTGCAGAGATGACTGTGGTCTTGGTGCCGCTGGCTGTTGTGGTCACAGAGACGACTCCAGGGAGGGTGGCAGTGGTGGTGAGGAGGGCAGGTTGTGCCAGGGTCACTGGTACTGCTGAGTCCCACTTGCTCTTCCTCTTCTGAGCATCTGCTAGGTCACCAAACTCAAAATTAATTCAACTAGCACTAACAGTAACTTTGTTATCAGTAGCACTAACCCAACAGATGTGTTAAAAAAAAAAGGGTGATTTCACATTTAAAAGGGGCTATATGTAGAATTCAAAAACCCTTGCTATTAGTGACACCAGTGGCTGTTAAGTGAACTGCAGCCAGCATCTTTTTCAGTTTTCAGTGATATACTGTTAACAAACATTCAGATGCTGTCCACACTGTTGAAAGCGACGTTTAGATGAATACGTAAATATTATTATTATTATTATTGCAGGCTATTATCATCAGAGAGTAATTTATCTTATGGTTTAATTTTCTTATTTTAAAAGCAGCATTAAACCCTCAAGTCCTCATTATTTGCATCAAATCACTTCTAGTGTACCGGTGGAAGAGGCAGTTGTTGTGTTCGTGGCCATAGCCGCTGCATTAGTAATGGTGCCTTTTTTGGTGCCCGTCACAAACTCAATCTACAGACACATGGGTATAAAAAAAGAACACATTAACAATCAGTAATGCTGTGGCACAGACAGTACAAACAAATGCTGTAATATTATTTTTATTTCTTTTTAATAAGTGGTGTGCCTCAGGGCTCTAACCTTGGTCTTTTCCTTTTTAGCTTTTTCCAGCTTGTCCATCTCTACTTTCTGAGCTTTGGCTGTGGAGAGGACAGCACACAAATAGTTAACAGATGTAGTCAATTCAATCCATATGAGTTGAAATGTCAAATCTAATTTAGAGCTAAACTCACCTAGTGCCTCATAATACGAATCCTCTGACCAGCCATGGGGATCAAACATGTCCTGTGGAGAAGTAAACACAAAAAATGATTTTTGCAAGAGATGTGCATAACATGTATTTATGTGGTATCAACAGGTAAGCATTACCACCTACTTTTGGATAATTGGTTCCAAGTTCGTCAATACCACAGAACTGGATAAGCTTCTCATAAATACTATAAGAACAAACACATGGTTAGGTTGCAAACAAATGAAACAATATCAAAAGGTAATTTACTTTAGGTTATGTCTGGTGCATTGTGGGTCATAAACGCTTCTTATCTCCAGACCTTGGATTGCGAAACTCTTTCTTCTTTTGAATATGGCTGTTTGTATCAAAGTGTCCGTGAAGCTTCCGCTCGTAAAGTTTAAATATCTTTTCCTACAAACAGAAAAGGGAGTCATTATTTTCCCCTATCATTACTGATATTTATGATATTGCTAAATGAACAAACTCCATTTTAAGCCCATTTGAGTCCATTTTAAATGCAAAATGTCCAGTACAAAACAAGACAAAAACTGCCTCTTTGCTCCAAGTGTTGTGAGACACTAAGAATGAATAAAGTCATTGTGCGAGTGTGAGTTTCTAGAACTAGAGGGTGATTTTTGACAACCAGACTCCGAGAAGCACTTGGAGATGTGCCATTTTCAGCTCCTCAATCTGTTTTCTTTCACATTCCAAGAAGTAAAATAAATTGAAAAGTCCTTTGTTGATGGTTTAGACTCTGATCTTAGTTAATGTGTACAAAATGTACTACGAGAAAGTTAGCAACAAGACCAATTCAGATGTGTAAGGGAATGAGGATGTCTGAGCAGCGATTAAAGGGGACCTATTATGTAAAAATCACTTTTATAAGGTGTTTGAACACAGTGTGGCTGCAGTGTGTGAAAACAACCAGCCTATAATGTTAAAAATCCATCCACTCATTTTTTTTTTTATAAAACCAATAAATCATTAACAGTCTCTCCAAACGAGCTGTTTCAGATTCTCCCTCTATTCACGTCACCGAGGGGAAAAAGTCCCGCCCATTTGTGACGCTCTCTGCCCCATTAGCATAAACACAGCCCTGAGCGAGAAGCTGCGGTCCGCCATTACTGGAAATACATACAATGTCAGCACCAAAGAGGTTTTACAAGTGCTGTGTTTTGGGATGCACTAATGAACATAGGAGTCGCCATAATCTCCCCCCATCTGAGCCGAGGACACTGTGGTTAAATTTCATTTTCGAAGGAAATATCCCCGAAAAAAATCGGTAACATCCCCTATATGTTTAGGAATTAATACCAACGCTTTGTGTGCGAACGTCAGCTCCAGACAAAGTAAGTATCACGCGTTTGTTTTCCAAATTGCCTTTCTGAAAGAGCTTCTTGGCACTCTGTATGGCTAACTGCTAAAGCTATCATTGTCTCTGCCTGTTTTCACTGATGCTGCCTTCAAGTGCTACCAGAATGATCGTATAGGAATGTGGTAGTTAAAAGTTGTATATGAAAGCAATGCGAGTCAATCGCTTGAAGTTGTCGAGCTCATAATCAGAAGTGGGACTTATAAAGTTTGTGATAGCATGAGACCAGTTATGTTGTTATTTTTATCCCGCCGTGCTCCCCATCTGTGTAATTCATAAACACGAATTTATTATGCACAGTATAATCAGATGACTGACTTTGAAACAGTATGCTTTCTGTAAAGATAACAGGCTTGTACTGATAGTGGAATGTTGATGTTTAGCATCTGATTTACAAAAGTGTTTATGCAAATTAAAGTAACAGTGCTTAGACTGATGATGACTTCATTTAAATAATCTATTTAAATGCAATACACACACCATAATATTTTCTGCAGTATTTATTAATCTTCATTAATACAATTTTTCATTGTTGTTCATGTCAGTTGTTCATGTTAACGGACAACTTTTTATTTTAAATATGTATTAATATGCTGAAATTAAGATTACGATTAAGATTAATAAATAGTTTATTGTTAGATCATGCTGTGATCTAACAAATGTCAACTTATTTTAAATTGTGAGAAGAGCCCATTTGACTGGCATTTGAATTGACCAACCACTGTTTGCTTTTTTATGTGGTGTTTATGGGCAAATCTGAAATTGCATGGCAGTCTATTATCAGTCAATAAACACTCATTCAAATAATCATGCAATAGTTTCAAAACAGAAATTCTGTCTGTCCAAAAACCGTTGGTTAATTTTGCTTTGCTTAAAGATGTCATTTATTACCGAATACCTAAAAAACTTAATCTGTAAAGGATTGAAAATGACCTCACAAACATGTTCACTGCAGCAGTCTTTAACACAGCTCTGTGGGTAAAAATGTGACTCCTGGAAACTGCACAGCAGACAACCAATCAGATTAGAATTGATTTTGGCCCACACTAATCATTTGTTTGTGCAATATGCATACGCCTGTGAATGGTCAGCAGTCAAGCTATTTGATAGCTGAGACGAGCATCTATCCGAAAACAAGCACAGTAAACAAGTGCCTTCAAGATTTCTTTTATTGGAGCCCATGGCAGCAAGTCAAGAACATCTCAAACAGAATACAGGAATCATCTCACCTGCAGATGACTGGAACAACGCCCGGGAGGTTCAGGAGGAATTCTGATCTCATCTGGAGACATATTCCGAACCTTCTCTGAAAACTGTGCTGTGAAGAAGGAAAAAAAATACTCAAAGACAGCAAATACATGTATATTCCAATTTACTTAAAACATAAAATGCTGCAGTGGAGTAATGACAGTAAGTCATACAGTATGCTCATAAAACTAGATTTTTATATTTTCTCAAGAAAACCTAGTAGTGCTTGCCCATGCAAACTTGCTATAAGGTTCTGAGTATTTTTATCATGTTGTTAATAAAATGCAAGCTTATTTATATTGCACAATGCAAGATTATTTATATCACACAATTTCTGTTTATTTATATATATATATATATATATATATATATATATATATATATATATAAAATAAAATATTTGTACCTATATTATTTAAGAATAAAATATAATGCAAGCTTATTTGTTGCATATTGTTTCTTTGATAATTTTTTTAACAAATATTTTTTACCGATATATATATATATTTTTTTAAAAGTTAAATATAATGCAAGCTTATTTATATAAGTCAAGTTGTTTTCGTTGATATAGATTTTTACATATTTCATATAGGCAGAAATAAGCACATAATTAAAAAGAAAATTAAAAATAAAAAAGAAAGGAAGCACATACCATCAAAATGAATTTGAATAAACAAATAAATCAACCAAAAATAATAAATAAAAATAAAATAAAATAATAAGTGGTACTCAGTGGTATGAAGTTTCCAAACACACAAACATTCTGGATTCTGTATGCAACTTTAACCTCAAGCTATATTTCATTTTCTTTTTTTTTTTTTTTAAATGACACTGAACTACTACTACCATTTCGTAAGCATTTGCAATAACTTTTTTAATTCCCTCCAACTAGAAGCGTCTATCAGCAGCCTTCGTCAGACGTCTCTGGAGCGAATTACCAAGAAATGGAATTTGTGGTTGCATACACATTCAGCAGTGAACACTATTAAAACCATACTGGTTGGAACAGGCCACTGCCAAATTCTCTTTCACCTCACCTCTCTTCTCAATCCCATACACCCTTTCTCCGCCATCTGCCTCTCTCACACCCCCTGGCTGCTGTTCTAGGCAGGTCTGAGGCAGCGACTGTGGCTTAAAACATGCCTCCGTTTGTTAAAACATATGACAGACACACACACACACACACACACACACACGCACGCACACAGAAGCAGGGAAGGGCTGGGTGGGGCCCTCTAGATGTGGCATGCTTCCCTTAGCAATGCAAATACACACACACAGACATAAACATGTAAAAACAGGCCCTCTAGCGATGGAAACTTGCCGAGGTACTTCGGAAAGGTAAAAGCATTTTTCAGCCAGAGCTGCCTTACGTAAACCGTACTTTTGAGAACAACCCTGTGGCAGAACAGATCATGCACACCTGTACTTTACTTACAGTTAGACATATTAGACTAAGTATTAAACTTTGACGCATAACTAACCACCTCAAATTGTGAGTTTAAGTGATCAGACTTATTTTTCACCTAATGGATGTTATAGTTACATTGATGGAGGAACTTGTGTCGTATAGAGTGCAACAGTCCCCATCCACTTTTTCAATGGCCTTGGTTTTGGAAAGTATTTTTCCCAATCATTTTTTTCCATAGGGATTTTCAAGTAGTCTTTGTTAAAGCCATGAACCAAACCAACCAGCGACGATGTGAACAACAACATAAATTTAAGATGAAAATGTACATTTACATTTATTACTTTAGCAGACACTTTTATACAAAGCAACTTACAAATGAGGAATACAATCAATTTATAATAAAGAGGCAAATAAACAAGAAGTGCTTGTAATGCAAAGTTCAGAGTATTTAAAAATTGAACAATAAGACTGTGTACTTAAAGGCTTTAATGAGGGAAAGAAATACAATCCCATAAATTACAATCAAAATACTAGTGATTTAAATTTGTTATTTATATGGAAACAAACAAAAAATATGTTTATTGCAATATAAACACAAATATTTATCATTATTTGAGAGCATATAAGATTAGAGTTGGCATTAAAGAGCTCTTTTGGCTCAGTTTGCTTGTTTTGGTTTTCTGATTGGTGGAGATTTTTTTTTGCAGAATCATGGGTAATGCAGTTTTTCTCCAGGAATTCCACTGTTAAACAATTACTTCAGTTGAAATAATGCGGATTGATGACATCAAGAAAAGCATACACCATCGATTAATAACCTCGTAGCTCACAGTAGGTCTGTCTTTAACAGATTAAGTTAACTTTAAAAATAAATTTCCCTATGGATAAAATTAATGGGATTTTTATTCCTAAAAGTTGCCCACTACAGTGACCAGAACATCATACAGAGACATTTGGGCTCTTTTGACTGCAAGTGACCACCTAGAAACCACACAGAGCACCCTAGCAACAAAGTCAGAACAACAAAGACAAACACAGCTCAAATGATCTTAGAAAATATAAAAAACTTCAGTATAAAACAGTCATTTTAAGAGACTTAGGACTGTATGATTATATTTGTGGCTGTCATGGATTCAGCTTCATGTAGTTGGTCTGAAAGCTGTGCTTTATAAAGCATTCAAGCATATCCTAATTATTACAGTGTGATTAGAGTAAATGTGGTAGCAGCAGGCAGCAAGTATGCACAAGAATGCTGGCAAGATGTCTTCTATAAAACCTCTAAAAACCCCACTGCTGCTCTCAGATTTCTTATCCCTGACCTGATTTACAGTGCGATCTTAGAACAGTAGATCTCTCCCAGTTGGCTGGTTTTTGTCATTTCCTCCCCATCAGAGTAATCACGCAGTGACTGTAAGTGACTCATTTCTCTGGCATCTTCAGAGTTCAGTGTCCACCCAAACAAGTGGCACAATCACACACAAAGCCCATACACCAACTCCCATCTCAGAAAGACTCCGAAAAAGAGAAGGATGGAAATTAGAGACGAATCTAAACATCTTCTGTCTCGCAACCACAAAGCAAATCTTTGAATTGGTGTGAGATTACCTGTTTGACCAAATGGCAGAGAATTTTTTAGCATTTTCTTTCAGATCTGCTAATGGCACATATTTACACATGACAGCTTTCAGTACAATAAAATAACTTTTTTTAAAATTTGAGTATCAAAAAAATAAATAAATAAAATCAAAAATAAAATAAAAATAAAATTAAATCTTGGACTACTTTATGAATTGGCAAGAAGGCCTTTGAGAGACTAATCAAGAAGGCCTATTCACACCAAGGATGATAACTATCAAGTTTTAATAACCATTCTAATTCTATAAGTACAGTGAAGTCCATGCCACAGCTATAACAATAATAACAAAGAGGAATAATATCAATAATCCAACTGATTTTAAAGTGCTTTTTTTTGAGCAGCAGATTACAGAACTGCAAGTTGAGCTTATTATAAACAGGTCATTATGAAGCATTTTTTCATCCTTGAAATGCTGCTTTTCATTTTTTATTGTCAGGAATTGATAAATATGTAAAATACTTACAAGATTACATGATTACTAATAAAATGACAGTTCTAAATCAGAAATCACTGTTATCAGAATCAACCAGGATCATACTTATTAGGTTTAATAGAAAAGTAATGATCATGATGTCTCATAATCAAACTAAACCACACAGGATTTCCATAAAACAGGATTGAAGCAATCCAACCTGGATCACTCATTTCCTGGGCACGGCCAATACACACACACACACACACACCTCAGCCACTTTCTGACAAAGCACTTACACCATGTTGCCTAGAGCACATATACACATCAGTGCTCTCTACTACATCCAAGCTAAATTTTGATAATTTGATTGATTAATTTTATACTTACCAACAAGCTCATTGGGGTCTTTAACCTCCACTTCTGTGACATTCTACAAAAGAAGAAAATGACAAATATGCATAAATGAAAATCAATAACACATTTTACTTCCTATGTCCTTTCAAGTCAGCAAGTACGTCCACATTATAGATGAATTATGACAGACCAAGTTATATATTGTTAGAACAGATTAATATTTGGCGATTTTGACATTAACAGCATGGGCTGTAACAATGTATGCTTGTTCATTTAACAGGTGTTAGTGCCCCCTTGTGCCAACTCCAAGTCCAACAACAGCAAAGCCAAAGGATTTTTTTTTTTTTTTAATTTTCAATTATTTTTTAAAATTAAATATTGTGTAAAAAAGTGTACATCTACGCAATTTTGTGTAGATTTTTAATACACTACTAGCTATTCAGATGAGAAATATAGGTTAAATCCTGTGCTGTAAAAACACAACACTTTTAAATCACAAAATCTCTCTCGGGAGGCCTAAAAACTGATGGTGATGAAATCACCACCACAGTGCAAAAAAAAAAAAAAAAAATAAATAAATAATTAATACACTGAACAATACACTGGGCCTCTATTCACTGTCCTCCTTTACACAATCTCACACATACAGTCACTCAGCAACAGGATGTGCAGATGGAAGAATTGTCTCGTAAAAGTGCACAAGTAGAAAATCTGTCTAGGACAGCACAGAGAAAGAGAGATATGACTCACTAAGAGATGAATCTATTGTAGCCAAAAGCGCAAATCCTAACAACAGTTCATTCACTTGAAAACCCAGTTGGGCAAAACAATGTGAGACAAAAAAGGACCCATCTATCTCCACTGAGGCGGGGGCCTGCCCTAAAAGAGGTCTTTTTCATTTAGATTTGCCCAAAAATGGGATCACGAGTTAATGGACCTACTTCTTGCTATTTCATTGCCATGCCCATGCATGCACTTTTACACAGCGAAGACAAAAAAGTCTGAACCATAAAGTTATAAGACACTTAAGTGAAGATTACAGCCTGCATTTAAAGGAATAGTTACTTTCATACCATTCCAAACCCATATGCTGTAATTTTTATACAACAAGTCCATAAAGATTCTTCAAAATTCCCCTTTTTAGGTTCCAATGAAAATCAAAACACCAAATGGGTTTGTAGTGAATAAATGTGAATTGTAGTTTTTGGGTGAACAGTCAAAAGGACAAAAATGAACTGAACCCACATAAAAATAAAAAGCACCATAACTCTTACATTTGGAAAAGTCATTATTAAGCAATCAATTTAATTAAATTAATTCATTATAAAACATGTTTTTATGCTCTTATTTAGTAAGCATGATGAACAGTGTTCTGTCTTTAGGGTGTGGCTCTAAATTTATGCAACATCGCAAGCTTCTATTATGAAAATGTAATGTCAGTGCATGAAATAACTTGCCACTGCAGTGCTTTGCACATCTGAAATCCTTTTAGATGGAACTGGAATTTAGATTCTTGCTCTTGGAACTCATAATCAGAAACTTAAGTTAATAAAACAATAACATAAATGTGCTTCTGGACACTATCATGATAGTGCCATGTGAAAAAAACATACACTAATGTTCAAAACTTTGGGGTCAGCAAGACATTGTTTTCTTTTCTTTTTTTTTTGACAGAAATGAATTGTTTTATTCAGCAAGGATGCATTAAATTGATAAAAAGTGACAGTCAAGACTTTTGCATTATTACAAATAATTCTAATTCAAATAAATGTTGTTCTTTTGATCTATTTCTCAAAAAACAGTTCCACAAAATACTAAGCAGTACAGATCAGAATGTTTCTTGAGCACCAAATCAATCAGTGGAATAATTGCTGCTAAAAATTCAGCTTTGCCATCACAAGAATAAATTACGTTGTAAAATTTATATATAAAAAAGAAAACAATTTTAAATTGTAATAATTTAACATATTACTGTTTTGACTGTAGTTTTGATTAAATAACTTTTAAAAACATCTAATACATTTTACAGTCCCCAAACTTTTAAACACTTTTTGTAAATTTTAAATGAATGTATAACAAAAGTAACTGTGCATAACCCTAATGTTCAATAAATATGCATGAAAACATTAAGGACATGCTGTATTACTCTCTTATGACCCTTCTCTGCAAGTTCAAACAAACATGCTGTTCCTCACTTTGAGTGATGCTGTGTTCTCTTGGTTACAGTGCGATCAGGGAGGGAATTTAGGTGGGGTCACATACCTTCACATCATCTTGGGTCCGCCCTGAGTCCGACGACTCCTCTTCCTATGAAAACAAAAACGAACAGGGTCACCACAGCCACATTATTCCCAAAACCACACTCAAGAGCTCCCCCTTCAGGTGTACAAAGTTTCAACCATGTTGCTCTGAGAATGACTGTGAATTCAGTTCAGACTATGGACTTTTTCTGATTAATCTAATTATAGTTGATATCTTATCAATTATAACCCATGTCATAACAGTCTTGACACAGACAGTGGGAAATGGCATCAATCAAATAATCAGAGTTGAAATAAAAAAGAGGGGAAATTGTAAATTTGCAACTAAGCAATCTGCTAACTTTTGATATAAAAAAAGAATATTTGCACCAAATACCAGAACTACTACATTATAATGTTTAAAATTAATATATCAGAGTGTTGCCTTGCCACATTATGGAATCATTTCTAACTTTTATGTGGCACTAATTAGCTTTCAAGAATAATGTGCATTTAAAACAGATGGAATTTTGCTTAGTCATTATATATATATATATATATATATATATATATATATATATATATATATTACACATATATAGTATACACATAGGTTTTTTTTTACTAATGATATTAATAATTAATGGACAATGAAAAATAATATTTCAAATCAAGTGATATGGCCACACTTTTTTCCTTGTAATTTGCTAGTTTGTGGTTGCAGAAATGTAGTGTTACTTCCTTTATTACAACTGGCTCTGATCTTCTCTAATTAATCGAATGTCCATTAAAAATGTGAATTACATTCTACAGTCCTTAAATTATGTTGTCTATTCATGGTTTCAGTTAAATGTCTTTTGTGCTCCTGTAGATGACTGAAGTTGCAAAGTCTATAATGGATGTTGGAGAGGAACATGGATGTGGACCTGATGGAAAAATTAATAAAGTTTCAGCTTCTGACCATCAAAAACAATGACACTGCAAGGAGGGCTGCTGAGCAGAAGGTGAGAGCTTTTTACAAATAGCTCATGTTATATTTATTCTGTTCAATGCATATGTCATAAATTCTAATCAAATATACAACATATACATTTTTAGCATTTCTCTGATGAACAGTAACACTGAGTATGTATATTTAAGGCTGTAGAGGAATTCTGCCGGCAAGGACCAGGGGGATAAAGGAGCAGCAAAGGGGAAGAAAGCTGCTGAGCTTCCAGTTCCATGTGAATGTGAATGCAAAGATCTGACACTTCTATAAAACCCCTAAACTGAAAGTTGTGGTTAAGACTGACCGAATTTCTAGTGCTGTCATCATCACTGTCCTCATTCTCAGAGGGCTTCTCATCGGCCTCCTCCACACGACTCACATCATCCTCTCCGTAACCAGCTGACACCAATCCACCATGTGATTCTGACAGACAAGCACAAAAAAAAGCTTTTTCAATTCCACTGAGGCCACAGTTACAACAGTATACTATAGTTATTGTTGCTACTGTAAATCCATAACACACTAATATGAGATCTTTTGTGATAACAGTTGAGGCTAACTGTTCTGTCCATGAAGGTTACAGTATAATGTTAAATAAAGCAGAAGAAAAGACATTAAAAAAAAAAACTTTAACATTAAGTAAATAAAGCAGGGAACAAACCAATTTTACGTGCACTGCCCTCTACAAAACTCAATGGTCAACTGTTCATCATAATAATATACGTACTACTACCCAGCAATTAATAAAATACCCGATTGAGCCCATAACAGTAATATATTAAAAAAAAAAAATAAATAAATAAGTGATATACTTAGAAATATTTAGTCTATTTCACAACATTTTGTCATTCTCTGTCATTTATAGAGACGCGTACGTTAACTTTACGTTACCCCAACATTGACAACAAAGCCGCCAGCGTTACAAACTCCCAGTATTTACATGCTTTTCCTAACACTAATTAGAGTTTATACCTTGATCATCTGTGTCTGGATCTGAATCCTGCTCTGAATCATCTCCATAAGCCGCTAGCGAAGTGAGAACAGCATTTTTTCTACCGCTCGCCATGTTCAGTGCTGGCGCACAATAGTGACGTACTGACGTTGGGTCTCTATTCAGTGTGCGCATGCTCTGAATACGCAGCTCTGTTTGGTTTCCATAGGTTACAACGACGCTTTCGGAAACTTTGATCAGACATGCAAGCTTTTGTTAGAGTTAAGACTTTAACGTAATAGAACAACAAATAAAAATTACTTAATGGTAGTATTTATTACAACCGACGACATACTGACAGAGAATTAGTGAGTTTAATGATTTTAGAGTGAATATGCCCCCCAAACGGAATAAAAGTGCTACTCCATCTGGAGTAACTCCAACTGCGCCAGCTGCTGCTAATAAAAACTGGGAAACAGCTCTTACTTCAACTGTCTTTGAAGAGGTAATATATAAATGATCATCAAGAAACCGTTGTTGTGTTTCTTCTGCTTCTTCTTCTTCTTCCATATCACACATTTTGACAGAATGTGTGCCAGAATGTCAGTCACCATTCATGTTCCTTGTATTGAAAAATATGCAATGAAAGTGAATGGTGACTAGGCCTGTCAGTCCCTAACATTCATCTCTTTTTGTGTCATTGATGAAATAAAGTTATATAGGTTTTAGAACCACACGAGAGTGAGCAAATGTGTCTGATTATCATTTTGGGGTGAACTATGCCTTTAAATAAAGAAATGCAATCTTTTATTGCTTTTATTGTAAACCATATGGAATGGATGTTTGTTTCAACAGACAAAAAGTTATTTTTTTCTCTCCTCTGATTCATCTATGATTCTAGACTGACTGGAGGGCCAGTCTGTCTTTGGTGCAGGCAGAAAGAGCAGAGGACGAACAGCTCATCAGCGCCCTCCTTCAGGCGGTCCAGCAGCCCCTGCGCAAGCTCTTCAGTGTGCTGTTCTGGGAGGACACTCTGGAAAAGGTCTGAAATATGGTTTCTGTTCAGTGATTGATGATTCACATCAAGTCATTAGAGTATTATTAATGAGTGAAATGTAGATGGGTGTGATGGAAAGGAATGACATTTAATTATGTTTCATTAAAGAAATATTACAATCTTCTGTGACACAGATCAATGAACTGGGAAACCCAAAGACCAGAAAGACTAAAGATGTTCCCATGTTTTGTGAGGTGGGAATTGTATTTACCATAAAAATAGAAATGTCAGTATAGTGTTAAATTTACAAAAATATATTGATCGTGTATAGTTTTAGTCTCCAGTCATCCCACGATGGATGTAGAGTTCTAGAGCAGAAAAAAATCAACCACTTTGAAAGTAAAAATAAAAATATAAATAAATACATACATAAATAAACAAATAAACAAAATAATGTTAAATTATGTTGTCTGTTCATGGTTTCATTTAAATGTCTTTTGTGCTTCTGTAGGTGACTGAAGTTGCAAAGTCTATAATGGATGTTGGAGAGGAAATTACTGTGGACCTGATGGCAAAATTAATAAAGTTTCAGCTTCTGATCATCAAAAACAATGACATTGCAAGGAGGGCTGCTGAGCAGAAGGTGAGAGATATTTACAAATAACTATATGCTGACTTATGTTAGAATCATTCTATTCAAATGTACACTGCATATGCGATAAATTCTAATCAAATATACAATGCATACATTTTTTTAACATGTCTCTGATAAACATTAACACAGAGTATGTATATTTAAGACTGCTGAGGATAATGCCCGTGCTAAAGCGGGACTGAATTCTGCTGGCAAGGACCAGGGGGGTAAAGGAGCAGCAAAGGGGAATAAAGCTGCTGAGCTTCCAGTTCCAACCAAAGACACCAAACTCAAGCGCAGAGGGGAAGAGGAAAATATAATAAAATACATAGGTATCCATTTCCGTATTGTTTCTTATCTGTATATATCATAATAATACGTATGCGAACAGTTCTAATTTTGACTTTGAATATATATGCTCAGATGATGAGCCTGATGATGGGCCACAGCACTACATCCTGATTGTGGTGTTCTTCCAGCCTCATTTAATCTCAGCGTTGGACTCTCTGGGGATCCATGTGTCCAATATTATTAAACTGGGTTTAGAGAGAGAAGACCAATCAGAGGCTCTAGAGGAAACGGTGGCAGATGAGAATCACCTCTCAACTGAAGATCAAGGCAATTTGCTAAGAATTTTATTGCACTTTATACCTTTATTATATTACACAGTGCATGCCGAATTTGCAAGCTAGCTCAAATTGGATGGCTAATGTTATATTTGTATGCATATATAATCAAGATTTAAAATCACCCAGTTTCAACTCGTCCTGTGTTCAGAAGTTGAGACTCTGAAACAAAAGAGGCAGTGGGAACTAGATGTGTTCTGGAAGCAGCTGGATCAAGTCTTGAACAGTGGGAATATGGGATCTAGACTCAGTGATGTTGCCAGGTTGAACTATAGAGTGAAGATCCATTTGCTGCCCCAGGACAAAGGCAACACTGAAGCAATGGTAATGAAGAAGTAGTAGTACACTTTCTTCTACTAAATAAAACCTGTGATTTAGATTTTTCTGTTTAATAGATTTTGCGTGTTTATTGTCATAATGTATCTTAAACCCTTGTACAGTTCATTGCACGTGATATTATTAAGGTTCCACATATTACATTAATCTATTTGTCTTCCACTACTATCTGTAGTTGGCGTTTGGAGCTGCTTTATTTGAGGGGGTGGCATGTCTGGTGTATGACAGCCTGGACTGGAGGAGACAGTACAGCCATTATCTCAGCTGCATGAGGTTAATCCAGGTACCAGAGGCCTGCGGATCTATCCAGCAGTCCCGACCGCAGAGCTCCACTGAGGTATACTGATGAGCCTTTACTGATAGAAGTACTGTTAATGTGCCAGAGAAGGTATATCTTAATTCGACCTTTCCAGAATTTAAGGCCTTAAATTGATAAAGTCATGGAATTAAATGTTGCATGCATTGCAAAAAATAATACAGAGGAAGGTATAGTATTTTTGTTACAAATATAATCATCCTTAAAGATACAGTACATTAAAAAAGTAATGGAGAAGTTGCTTTTTAAACTTTGACATGTTACATACAACTCATTACTCCCTAGACCTTTACATTTTGAAAACATATTGTGTTCCTTTCAATTTATTTCTTCAATTTTCTTTACTTGGTCTTTAAAAAAGTCTTAAATTTACAATCATAAAACCTGCAGAAACCCTGAATGTAGCAAGTGCAGAAAAAAAACATTCATTTCAGAAGACACTTCTTGTGGCAGGATGTACATGTTGGTTTTTTTGGTGATGATATTTATCATGGTTTGTGTTTTAGGTTGTACAAACCCCAAGGAAGAAAGTAGTGTCAGAGGAAGACCCTGGTACAAGACAAGATACTGAGACTTATTTCTGAGCTTTGGTTTTACATATCCTTTATGTATACAGATATATAGAAATATATAGAGAAATATATGATTAAATTTACACAATCTTTCATTGACTTTCATGAAAAATGTACTAAAAAACAATGACAAAGTTTTAAATGTATTTGTGTCATTAAAAATAAGAGAACAATATAAAACATACATAGAAATTTAAGATTTAAGTTACACAATCTCCCATTGATGTTCATGCAAAATGTGATCAACAACAATAACATTTATTAAAGTTGTAATTTACTTCATATTGTGTCATTTAAAATAAGACCACAAAATCGTGCTCACTCACATTTAATTTTCTCTGTTATGGTTGGCATAAAAAAAAATCCTTAAATTGAACCTTTGGGTTTCCTTAGCAGAGTCAGAGTCTCCTGTTCTGAGCACAGAGGTTGATATGAGATACTACTGTGACCTACTGGACAGGATTCCAACTGAAATCACATCTGTGCCTCTTATACTGCATTGCATGCTGGAGCAGGTAAGGGTACTTTGTAGAATTCAATATAACCTTCAATTTGAAAAGATAAAAGACTGTTGAATGTACTATTGTATGAGCATACAGACATAAATATAAAAATAAACAAAAATGTGCAACTTTTTTTTATTCAACATTTGCACACAGGTTTTACGATCAAATGGGTACACATGCATTACTGAACAAGGCACATCTGCTGCAAGTTGTTTATTTCTTTGAAGATTTGGGTGCTAAATTTGACTTCCTGTGAGATTTTTAGGTGGTGGCTTCAGAACAGGAAGGATCCGTTGATTCAGAGGAGCGCTTTGATAAAACAGATCAAGATCTAATCAGTTATATGCTCTCATCTGCGCTGAGTCTGCCACAGGATGAAGAAGACAAGAAGGTAAAATGTCTGGATCACACCAATACTACAACAGTAAAAAAGAATGACAGTCACTGGGTTTCTGAATCAAAATCTAACTATAGTTTTTCTATAATCTGTGCTTGTGTAATTGTAGGATCTCATGGAGGATCTTAAGATGCAGAACAAGCCAAAGAATACTGATCAGAAACACCCTCTCCTGCTCAATCACCATGATGAGAGAGTGAGGAGACTCCATCAGCTTCCTGTGAGCATGTGAACATACATTCACAAGGTTCATAATAAAAAAGGATGTTGAATTCACAAAAATGTCTCCCAAACATGCTTGAAAGCACACACACTGATCCAGTTTTAACCCTATAAAACTAGTGTATCAAATTAAGGCATATTTCTAAGGCCTCTAAATTATCAACATGATCAAAAACCTGTTGTACACAAGTGTTGTACATTTATGCATATGTTACAGGTCCTAGATGGTATTGATGTCATCAAAATTGAAGCAGACATCATGAAGCAAAGCCATGTGTGGACCAACCTGATGTCCAAACGCACTGAGAGCGCCATTGATAGACTGACCAGATCCCAGGAGTTACTGCACTTCTGCACTGACGGTGATGAGGAACGACAATTAATTACTGTTTTTATATTAACTTATGGTCCAGTTCTTCCTAAAGTAAATTCATAATGTGTATCTTCAGAGTCAATGAGCTGGTTTGAGCTACAGAGGCTTCTCCAGCTGTTTGTGTTTGAGAGCATGCCGTTGACTACAGTGGATGAGAACGGCTGTATTAAAGGACCTCAATCAGATCCTCCAAACCCCACACCATGGGACAACCCTGTTGAATTCACCAAACACCTGTACTGGAGCAACAGCAGGATACCAGGTGTGAAGAGAGCACAAGAGCAGCATTACAATTTACTTCAAGTGATACAAATACATATAATTCTAAACAAATATTTTTAAAGTCTTGTTGTACACATAAGTTGATTTTATTTTTAAGGATCAGCAAAAAGCAGTGCTGGGACTGACGAACAAACGGTATGACAAGAAAAAAAGCTGAAATTTGAACATTATATAATTACATTAAACATTTATATTGACACTATAATGAGCAAGTGATTGGTTTTTAATATATTAATACATTTAATCAAAGCAGGGTCATGAAGTAACTGTACCAGATCTCCAGAAGACACTGATTCATCAGCTGGGACACTGGAACTTTGTAGAGAAGCACAGTGCTTCTGTTTTCCCACAGGTACCCACCTTCAAATCTCATCTTGTATCCTTATGTTTAATATTTTTGCGATATAATTTTGAAAATCTATTAGAAATTGCAGTAAAAATGGCAAATGAGGAATCCCTCTGCATTTTCAGGTCATCCAGTCTGCGTCTGAGACTTATAGATGTGTGGACACATTTCACTGTAACAGAGACAATGCAATATATGTCATCTGCCACAATCCCATGAGCCCTCAGAGGAGTTGCAAAGAATTCTGGGATGCATCACTTCACACAGATGTGGGCTTCAGGTACTTGGTCTCATGGTCAAAATTTTTACATGGTCCAATCATCCAAAGCCAATTTATTACTAAATTTGTTTGCTGCATAATGATCATTTTAACATTTTTTTCCAATACCAAGATTTTTAAGATTTAATTATGAACTTAAATCAATACCATCTAGGACCTGTAACATTTTCCTAATATGTTGACAACATTGGAACATTCTAATGAGTAAATTTCACACTTAAAAACTTTAGTTACAAAATATGTATTATGTAATAATATAATATAATATAATAATATTCTTGTAGAAACTACTTGGAATATGTGGCAGACACAATCATTGAATGGACCAGGCAGGAAGAGGAAAAGTGGCAGATGGAGCAGGAGAAGAAAGAGGCGGAAAGAACTCAGATTCAAACACCTTCAGAGACTGACAGGAAGAGAGGCAACATATTCATAACTAATGTCAAATATATATGTTTCTGAGCAAGAAATAACATGTAGACAACATATCTATACATCAACTATATTAGAAATTTGAAAATGTGTTACTATGGATTTAATGATGTGCATGTTTAAAATTGAGCTTATTTCTTTTAGACTCCCCAATCTCAGACACATTAGAACCGTATATAAGAGAGGACTCTCTCAAGGTGAGCTGTTAACCATAACATAAATTTTTATATTATACACATTTTCAGATTTCATGATCCTTTCACTGGACTTTCTTCTATATTTATTTACTGTAGGCTTGGAAGATTGAGCAGGATAGATTAAAGGAGGAGGAGCAATTCAAAAAGACAAAGAAAGAAAAAGGAGGAAAAGCAACACCGAAAGTAGGAGAGAGAATCGACTCAGTAAAGGAGAACAAGAAGACTCCACTGTCCTCAAGAAAGAGTAGAGACAACATGTCCAAAACACCCAGCTCGGCTACACTGCCTAGAGACAAGAGCAGAGACGTTCCAGAGACACCTCAAGAACCAGCAAATGAGAGAAGAACAAATGTCTGAAATATATATTTCCACATAAAATGCTTAGAGGTTATAGTCTAGATTTGGTGGTGATAAATTTGAAATTAAATGGCTAAAAGGTTGTATATTTCACACAGGTTTTCACAGGATACAGTTTAAATGGGAAACTGGTGCAGGTCACTGGCAAAGTTCAGTCTCTCTATCCCTGTGATGGAGGACAAATAGATGTAGAGAGTTTTCACTTCACACAAGGTCTGAGAATCCAAACAGTCAAAAAAGTACATGCACAAATACACATTTGTTTTGTTATATTAGAGAATATATAACTTTTTGTTATATTACAGCTTTTAGGTCTTGCATAAACTGGTTAACCTTATATTATAACCTCTTGGTTTCCATCTTTAGGGTTGACACAAGTGAAAGTATGTGTGAAGAAGGATGGCCATCACTTCTACACACATATTTCAGAGAGAAAAAAAGAGAACAAACTAAAGGATATGGATATGTTCATTAAACAGGGTATGTGCTGCAAAAAATTTAATAGCTTGCATAAAATGTAAACATAAAACACAGTAGGAGAGTGGACCACCTTTTTTTTTTTTTAAGATTTTTTTTTTTTAATAAATATATATATATATATATATATATATATTTTTTTTTTTTTTTTGCAGATTGTGAGACCGAGAAATGTGGCTCTTTTCATGCTGTACTGGTCAATGGCATTCAGCTCTCCTGCAGTCAGAGCAAACCGAATAAAACAAAAGGTCAGACTCCCCAACCCACTGTGCCCAGTGCCATCTGTACAGACCAGCAACTACAGGAACAGGTAATTGGACAAAGAATAATAATGGAAAAATGTTGGTTAGTTAGGTTTTACATTAGTTATATGTTGTTTAGATTAATATTCAATTCATCATAACTAAATAGCCATTATCTCCTTCATAAATGTGCATTTCTGAGGTGCCCGAGGTACATTGTGAGCCCGGAGATGATTCCTCTCTTCCACCATTCCTCAATCTATATGTATCTCTTCCCAATGGACTCATCCTACACTTTGATTGTGAGGACTCAACAGGTGAGATGCTTTAAAGTTTTGACTTCATAAAATTCATGCACCATAAAGTTTATTCTATGCATTACAATAATTTCTACTCTGTATTAATCATGGCAAAAGCATCAGTAAAAACACACTGACCTGTCATGACTTTTACTTGGCTTGACATACTGTATAATCAGCCTTTAATATTGAAGAATAGGCCTACCCTGTTTTATTTATAGTCTTTAAGGTCTTATCTGGGTTTTTTTAGATGGGGACTCTTGTATCCGATCTCTGCTGATACGACAGAGATTTTATAATGCAGGGTCTAGAACAGATCTGACCCCAGACTTCAGCATACACATTGAGGTCTCTAGGGTCTTCACCAGCAGAGGGACTGTCATCAAACACAAGAAAGATGGATCTACTGAGGTATTCACATATATACATGATTGCATTTGCACTTTTTCTGCCACATAATACAGATAATATAGCACATAAAGCACACATTTCTGCTAAGAAATAATGACCTCAGGGAGGAAGTATACAGTATATGTGTGTGTTTTAGGTCCTATTTGCAGATGGTACAGTCAGTACGAGTCCAGACTCTGGACCAGTGTGTGTGCTGGTTCCACATACACTCTTAAAGGAGGAAGAGGCTATTAAAGACATGACAGTGGACACCAAAGACACTAAAGACAAGAAAGGTAGGGAATACCACATCAGCTCAAACAAACTGAAAACGTGTTAGGACACTGATTTATTTATTCACACTATATACATTGAAAAAAATCTGATGTAGTAATCTTTTGTAACATTATACAACTCTTTACTGTCATTTTTTATCAATTTAATGCATCCTTGCTGAATATATATATTCTGAGCCTCTGGCTTGCTCAGTTGGGGACACTTAATTTCTAACGATTATCGTCAATTTGATTTCATATATACTATTTAAACTAAACTGAGCTAGACAATGACATCTCTGAATTCAATAATGAAATGCCTTTAACTGAAAATTGAGTGTTTAATCTTATTATTATACATTACTGACACTCTATCCTCCAATTTGATACTGTTAAGTGCTTTGACACAATCTGTATTGTTAAAAGCGCTATATAAATAAAGGTGACTTGACTTGACTATATATATATATTTTTTTCTTTCTTTTTTTTTTTTTTTTTTTTTAAATCTTACTGACCTCACACTTTTAATAAGTATATGAAATGTCCACTTAAAGTATATTCAACGTCTTTTGTTGTTCACAGGCAAGGCTGATTCTAAGGTAAATACAGAGGATGATCAACAAAAGTCCATAGAAAATGAAAAACCAAAATACTATCTCAAGATTAATGGAGGCTCTTGGACCACCACAACCCCCTCTGGCTTCAGAGTCGCCTCTGTGGCTGGGAAGGAAGTTCAAGTGCAGCCGATACTGGCCTATCATGCTACAGACCCCTTCAGTGGGACAGTAAGTGTCTCGTCATTCATCTCATTTGTGTCAATAGATGATTGTTGTAATACAAATGATACACGTATAGGCTGTGGTCACAAGAGAGGACAAAGTGCTGTCTGTGCTGAAGAAAGATGGAACGGTGATAGTGGATCATACTGATGGGACGCGTATTACCACCTTCTACCAGCAGGGTGGGCTACAACAACATCTAAGCTCAGAGTGTTTTTTATGCATTAACCTTATAAAAGGTTCTTACGGTGTTGACAGTTAGTGATTAAATCTGATTTCAGGAGAGAAACTGGTTAGGGTGGAAAAAGCTGAATTTGCAACGGTGATAATGGACTATGAGGGAAGAACGTGTGATGTTATTTTCGGGGATGGCACCTCCATTAGCGCAACTGCTCATGGTTCATATAAAGTAAGAGGATGGAAGAATATGTGAGAGATATTGGAGTCAACAATATGTGTAAATCCTCTCTGTCATTTACTGTAGATTTATCCTTATGGTGGAGGTGTACTTTATATTGATAAAGATGGTGGGGCAGTGTACACATCTCACCAGTCTCAAGAGCAATCAGAGAGGGACCCACTAGGCCAGTATGTGATGAACCACAGGGCAGATGTCCTATGTCATGTGATGGACCCAGAGGGGAACCACTTTCAAGTACTTTTCATGAAATGTCTATGTATTTTTCTAGTTATGGTCAGCTCTGAAATATTTGAGTATAACTGTTTTTGTAAATGCAAACTTACTAATTTAATTTAATTTAATTTAATTTAATTTAATTTAATGTTTTAAACAACAATTCAACAATTCTATGTGGCTGTTGCAAAGTGACAAGTATTGTTATTTATTCATATTTTGAATGGTCTTTTATTTTTACTTTCCATCTTTTTCAATTTAGTTTAAGTTTTTGTATTTTTATGCTTTTGTCATTTTTATTAGTTTTTGTAATTTTATATTTAGTTTAGTTTCATTTAGGTTTTTTTAAGTTTAAGTTTTTCACTAAATATATTTTATTTCAGCTTTATTTCAATTACTGAAAAAATTTTTAGTTTTAGTTAACAAAAACAACACTGAAGTGACAACAGACTCTTGTATCCAAGTATTCTTGTATTTGCAGGTTAATGCAGATGGTCAGATCACTGTCACTGCTAACGGATCAGAAACAAAAGAGTCAGAGACAGAAACAGAGCTTCAACAGAACATTGGCTTTAAAACACACCCACCCAGGTAAGTCCTTCAAGAATACACCCAAGGTCACTTAAAGTAGATTTTCTTAGAGATTATTTACTGGAAAATTAAAAGACTAGACATGGAACTAGCACAGCTATGTAGGAAATCAGGAATGAGGTCATTATAGAAAAATATTGACTGCAGAAATGAGTATTACAAGGAGACATGTAATACATTTAGTTCTTTTTATCTGCTAATGTTGACTTTTTATGCAGTTATTTAATATAATGCGAATGTTCCCACTCACACACCTGTTGTGCAGTGCAGTTATTGGCCTTTCTCACTGTGTCTATATACAGTACTGTACAAATATATTTAACTTCTTAAGACCCTGCAGCCTCATATGAGGACATTATATTTTAGTGAATTTCTCTGGGACTATACATGCCACAGTTTTAAGTCTGGTTCTGTACAGAACACATTCAGGGCTTTTCAGAGATACTAAATGATTGGATGTTTCAGCATGACCACTCCCTCTCCTTGGTCTTCAAAAATGTCTGAAATTAATTTAGTGACACTCTTATGGAAATATGATCATATTTTATAATTATCATTTAAATCTGTCTAATTTTTAAATTGTGTGTCATAAATCAACATCTCAGGAAAATGTTATGGGGTTTCAAATCAAAATATGACTTTCTGTTACGAAACGGGACGTTGATTTCATACATGTCCTCATATGAGGACACCGGGACTAAAAGCATGTTTATTACACATTTTGGGAGACATAACAAATGAATAGGGAAAGAAATTGTATTTCAATATTCTATGAAATATTATATATTATTATGAAAATCTGGTCAATTATTACTCCCATTATTACACTTCTTTTTTCATTACATGTTGCCCCAAAAACACATTAATATGCAAATTAGATTTAGTTTATGGATACATTGTATATAATGAGAAAACCTGTTTATGGCCATTTTACACACATTTTGCAGAAAGAAAAAAGGTATATCGAATCATTCTGTTATAACAGTTGAGAATCATCTTTATACAAAGTTTGGTAAAAAAAAAAATAAAAATCTTAAACTAAAAATGTTTTAAAAAATCAATTGTTTTTGCCCATGCATGTTCATTCATGTCTTTTTAGTTTTTCAAAGAAATTGAGTCCCGATGTCCTCAACCGAGGACATAGCATAACTTATGAATGAAACATCATTTTTTAGGTTTTTTTTTTTGTTTTGTTTTGTTTTTACATTATTCTAAATGCCCTAAACAATTTAAAGACATGAAAAAAAATTATTTTTTTCCTAAAACTTTTTTCTCGGGTCTTAAGAGGTTATAGCAGTAAGATTTGCTTTGGAAAGAATTAATACTTTTAATAAGCAGTCAGTGATAAATTAAATTGGTCAAAAGTGACAGTAAAGGCATTTATAATGTTACAAAAGGTTTGTATTTCAAAAAAATGCTGTTCTTTTGAACTTTGAACTTTCTACTCATCAAAGATTCCTGAAAAAAATATTAAGCAGCGCAACTGATTTCAACATTTCAACAAATAAGAAATGTTTCTTGAGCAGCAAATCAACTATTAGAATGATTTCTGAATTCCACTGAAGACTGAAGTAATGGCTGCTGAAAATTCAGCTTTGCACCACGGGAGTAAATTACATTTTAAAATATATTAAAATACAAAACAGTTGTATATTATATTTCATAATATTATGTTTTACTGTATTTTGATCAAATAAATGCAGCCTTGATGAGTTTAAGAGATTTCTTCAAAAACATTAAAGAATCTTCCTGATCCCAAAATTTTAAACAGTAGTGTATTTGATTTGTTGTGTTTTTGAGGTTGTTTGTGGTGCATGAGGACTGTTCAGCCTCAGAGCTGCTGAGAGCTCAAGATGTGGAGGATCTCCTACAGAAGGCTTACTGTGACTCTTCTGTCGCCGTTCTCACTGACCCACTACCGGACTCACGACGTCAGGACACTTTCCATTCATCCTGTGCATTATATTACTGGCCTCTTTCTTTATTTTCAACATCCTCTTGAAATTGTTTGAAATGCAAGTTTTCCTAAAGTAAAATACCTCAAGTATTGTTCTCCTGATTGATTTCTCTTCAGAATCATTTGGCATCACTCTGCTAAGGCCCTGCCCAGACATCAACTCTCATTGGCTCTCATCCAAGCAAGATGATGACATCATTCCCACACACCTCAAATCCAGGAA
Organism: Spinibarbus caldwelli; assembly: GCA_039654775.1. Classification (NCBI taxonomy): domain Eukaryota; kingdom Metazoa; phylum Chordata; class Actinopteri; order Cypriniformes; family Cyprinidae; genus Spinibarbus; species Spinibarbus caldwelli. The sequence goes on from CM077249.1 coordinate 24,830,542, forward strand.
ATGGGAGTCATTCCCTGCATCTGAGGTAATTTATAATCAATTGGTGATCCATTTTAGGTGTAAACTTCCTTTTAGTATTAACTTTGGACCTGCTGTAGCACAATCAACTCATTCGCTTTATATTCTCAAAACAAATCCACATTAAATATCCAATCGTCCATCTGTTTTAGCATGCAGTTTAGTGTGGATTACCTATAATGCCTTGATGTTTTGTTTCCATCTCTGGTGCTTAGAAGAAGACTCCAGGCCCCCCTTTTGGGACCACCCTTGGTTGTAGTCTTAAGTTAAAGGAAAAACCACCAAAGTCTAGTTCCATCCACATCCAACCAGTTTTGGAGTGTCCTGACGTGCTGCTGGTGCGTCAGATGATCCAGCATCCGCCTGTCACTGAAGCACTGCGCAGGAAACTGCAAGACAAAGTCAAGGTGCTCTAATTCCTATAACACATAATAATTAACATTTGATATGTTTTTTTATGTTAACTTTTCTATTACAGTATAGCGTGACAGAAAAACCACAATATTGCCAGACCCATTACTGTTCTCTTTTCACTTCCCTTCAACATACATTGTTTTGCAACTGAATGTGATTTTCAAAATGGTGTTTTTTTAACTAGTGGATTGAATATACACATTTATATTGATACATATTTATATATTATTATATTCCTATTCCCATATGGTATTTTTCTGGCCAGAATATATTTTAAACACATGTAAAATATATATTGTAAACAGCATGGCTTAATATACTGTATTTTTCAGATTAAAAATATATTTGGTTTAAAACTTTATGCAAAATGTACTTCAAGGGGCAAGAAAATACATTTCCAATCTTAAAATACATTTTGGGTACTTGAAAAATGTTTATTTTGGAAAATATAAAAATATTTAGAATGACAATAAAAAAAATGGCCCAAAATATATGAGGAAATATAAGTAACTAAAAAGTAAAAGTAAAGATATTTTAAAATATATATTAGCAATATTATTTTGGACATTTTGAAATATATTAAAAAATATACCTAAAAATATTTTTTTGCTCCATGGGTTTTATCAAACAGGCATATTTAGAGCAGCTTCTACAGAGAGAGAATCAGTGGGAGAAGATGCAGTTGAAGGACCCACGTACAGCAGAGGAGAAAGTTCATCAGAATGATCTACTGCAGCTTGTACTGGTCAGACAGGCTCCAAGATCATATTTAATAAATGATTAATCATTCAGATGTCTATAGGTGATATTTATAAATTGTATATGCTGGCTTGGCTTTAAATACATTTAAACCTTATGTTTGTTTTAGTCCCTGCCTGATGCTGTAGATCCTCCAGTTGCAATGGAGATGAGACCTCTGTCAGGTGAGAAAATTGAAATGAGAAATATTAATACAATATTTCTAAATATTTCATTATAATAAAATCTTATTTAATATTTATTTTAAAAATGAGTTTTATTTTACATTTTATTTTAACTCTTAATTTATAGTTATTCAGTCCTCTGATGTATAGATTATTAAATTACAAAAGGAAAGAAATTGTGTTTATTTTTATTTCAAAACTAATAATCATCAAAATATAATCACCCTCAGTGTTGTTTAAATTATGAATTACGAGAAACGTGTTCACTGCAATATTAGATACACTCTAAGTAAAAAGGTACAAAAGCTGTGACGGGAGCAGTACCTTTTCAGAAGGTACTAATATGTATTTTTAAAGTACTAATATGCACCTTTAAAGTACTAATATGTATCATTTAGGGGTAAATTAAGGTACAAAGACCTTTTGTACCTTAAAGAATTCCACCAGCTGACAGCTTTGTACCTTTTTTCTGAGAGTGGATGATTTTTATCTCTGTTAAACTATGCCATTCATAGTGAAGCACTCACTGTTTGCCTGGTTTTGTTCCTGTCATAGCTGATGTGGCGTGTCTTTATATTCAAGCTGTGCGAGCAGCTCAACATCCCCACAAGTTACAGGAAAAGACAGAAGAGAAAGTTACCAAGTGGTAATGTTCATTATCTCCGTCTTATCTACAATATGTAAAGTGTAGACCAGAATTTGTTATTAATAACGTGTATTGTGGGTAAATTTGCTCAGCCAATGGACTGGTATTTATAGATAAAAAAAGAGACCACAAATTATGTTATAGAATGTGTGAAAGAGCATGGTGACTAATTGCTCTTATTCTGTTTGCTTTCAACTTCTGCTTTTCCAGTGTCAATAAAAAGAAGCAAAAGTCACTGTGGGAAAACAGGATTAACCAGCACAGGTTAACAGTTATTCTGTTCGAATGGTTTCATTTTCAGAAAGAAACAGGTTGTTGCATAGATGTTCTGTTTGTCCCACCTTCAGGCAAGAACTCCAGGAGCAGAGAAGACACAGAAACGCACTCAGACACCATATCGTTACTCCATACTTTCACCCTGAGCTGAAGGAAATGTCACTCTTTACAAATAAGGCTAGTACAACCATCTGAATATTTCTTAAGAGCTTAATAGCAACCAGTTTATCTGCATTTGTTTTTTTTACATATTGTTTATTTAGAGCAAAGATTCCAAAACATTTTTGTCAGTCAAACCCTAAAATATTTGCTTTAATATTTACCTTAATGTTTTAAAAATGTAACATTTGCATTTTCTTGATTCTTTTATGTTGGTAAATGGTCGCATGACATGCAGTTAAACAAATAAAATATTTTATATTTTTTAGAAGTGTTTTATTTTGGTTATTTTTATTTGTTAACGGTTTATTTATTTTAAATATATTTTTATGATTTAATTATTAGCTGTTCATCAACCCCAGTTTGAGAAACCTTGATATAGAGCATGTATATAAATGAAAATGGTCATGTTGACATCTATAACATAATATAATAATATATCAGGCGGACCTGTTATATCACCATTCTTGTCTTCTGTTAGGACCTAGACTTGAGCTCACTTTCCCTGGATCTTCCACCCTTCCCCAGAGTGCAGCGCTTCTCCACGGACTCCTCATCAGGCAGAAGTAGTTCCTGTGAGGTTTAAAGAATAAAAATAATATTTAAGTATTATTTTTAATGGAAAGTCTTCAGAATTGAGCTTTGGGTACTTTAGCTGAATCTACAAATACAGATGCATTTAAAAACTTGTGAAAGCTTTGCCAAGGCATCTGTGCATTTTCTGGAAATGTCTCACTCCAAAAATATCTAAAAAAAAAAAAAAAAAGTGAAGTGCAAAAGCCATCAAAATGCCATATCAAAAGTTTATGCAAAAAATAAGTATAGATATTTTTAAATTCATTCAGTAAAAAAACAGACCAATTTTCCCCAAAAAATATGCAACTGCAATTGATTAATGTCAAAGGCAACATGATAAAGTATTACTAAAATTAGTTCAGCAATTCCTGTTCTCCGGCATTTACAGTATTTATTACAATAATGGAAGCAGGTCTGCCAAGATTACAATAATTACAGCATCTTTAGGAAAAACCCTTGGGGAGAATTACTAATGAAAGTAAAAACTTTCACTTTGAAATATTCTTGAAAAAAATCATTAAATGGGTGTAAACGGAAATGCTTAGTAAGCTACATGTGGTAACAAATGATTCAGCAGATGTCACATAAAACTGCACTTGCTGTTCTCTGTGAACCAGTTTGTGTTCTCACAAAGATGTGCTTATTTTAAAATTACAATTAATACTACAAATTGTTTAAATCAATAAATTTGTTTATTTCCACAGTTACACCTGTAAGGGAAAGGCCTGATAAACACTAGAGTTTGAAATAAAGAAATCCCCTCAATGCTGTTTGACAGTTCGCTTCGGCTCTGTTTTATGAACACTTCCTCTAAATGAAAGCAGAAGCAGCAAAGTGATTCAAGGCTCATACACCAAAGCAAACACACACACACACACAAGGCAGTTGTACAGTGACTTACAAAGGACAAAGACAGTGAAAAGAATCACATGGTACTAGTGAGAGCTTGACTAGTTCCAGGTGGGTGAGGAGAAAGTAAATAGACGAAACTGGTTCAGCAGGTAAACCGGGATGAAACGACTATTGTAGACTGCTAACACGCTGAAGTGATGTGGTAAATATTTAATCAAACCGAAGATTTCCAACCTTCTCAAGCTACAAATCGGAGACACAAGAAAGTTTGCATTGTGGTAAGTCACCTTGAACATGTTGTGTTTCTGTCCTTTCATGTCTGTAATGCTTGCTTCCATTCTCTAGAGTATAGAAACACCTGTTAGCTGTCGGTACACACCATGAAAGTTACTGTAAGTTAGCAAGTTGTGTTTATAACTGATAAACAGGAAACATTATGCAATGTTTGTAAGAACAGGTGCACAGAAAAAGTCTTGAAATGCCAACAAATGTAGAAGCAGGATTTGTTTTTACATTTACATTAAACAACATATCAATGTGCATCTTTATATAAGAATAAACATTTATAGCCAATGTTTTATATATGTGTGTGTGTGTGTGTGTGTGTGTGTGTGTGTGTGTGTGTGTATGTATGTATATATATATATATATATATATATATACACACACACAGACACACACACACACACATATATACACATGCTTTTTCAGTTTGAGAGTTTTCATTTGCACAAAACTTTTACATGCAAAATTAAATATTTGCCTATTTTACGAGTTGCTGCATTTATGGAGAAACAGTCTGTTGAAAGACTTGAGTTTCCTGAGTTTCAGGAAGACCTGGTAAAGTCAAACTAGCCAAAATAACTGATGCAACACACTCATAAAAACAATATATATATATATGATAAAAATAAAAACTAGTAAAATTGTTTTCATTTATTTTTTCAAATTAAAAACTAAGTTTTACATGTAGATGACTGTCACTATAAGGCTTTTTTGAATTTCCTGTGGTGAGAACAGCCTAAATTCAATAACTTCCTCATAAGATAAAACATATTAGTGTTGATGCTAGAAGCTCACTGTACACTGTAGTGGACTGATAAAATGATTTATATAGCATTGCAGGATCTCAGAAGGCATTTTCCATCAATATCCCTACTAGCTCCTTCATATATAAGAGCTTGTTACCCGACAATACTCAAAATAATGGAAAATAAGAACATAAAGTAGCTTAAGTCATATGCTATATTGTGCTTTATTGCCCTCTAGAGGTCGGGGCAAGCTGGTCCTGTGCTTCATTAGTGTTTAGGGAAGTAGTCCAAAAAAATTACTTGTTTCAGTCCTCTTTCTAGACCTGTAAGGTAAGAGAGCTTATTGTAAAGGTATTTACGGGCCTGTCCTGTAAAAATGACACTGGGGTGAAATGCAAGAATTATGTCCTGTTGCAAGCAGGCCCTTCACACACAAGAGCATAAAACACGACACATTTGACCTGCTTCGGTCCGTGCCGTGTTGAACAACAGCCCTCCTGTACAGAAAGGAAAAACTGTTATTACATAATGACCCAGTTTAAGGTAAAGGTGTGTGCTGAGCACGTGTTGATGCTTGTCCGCTGACTGACGTTAACCGCTGCACTAGTCTATCCAGAGCAGATCTCAAATTCCAGTTTAGTTTGTCTCGGTTCTGTGACTGAGTACAAATCTGTATGTATTTACCTTTACTTTAAAAGCTCAATGTCAGTCAGCAATAATTTAGTTAGACCGAAATCGTACCGGTACTGTTTTTATGAAGTCTATTTTGTAAACATACAGGTGCATCTCAGTAAATTAGAATGTTGTGGAAAAGTTCATTTATTTCAGTAATTCAACTCAAATTGTGAAACTCGTGTATTAAATAAATTCAGTGCACACAGACTGAAGTAGTTTAAGTCTTTGGTTCTTTTAATTGTGATGATTTTGGCTCACATTTAACAAAAACCCACCAATTCACTATCTCAACAAATTAGAATACTTCATTAGACCAATAAAAAAATAAAAATAAATAAATAAACATTTTTAGTGAATTGTTGGCCTTCTGGAAAGTATGTTCATTTACTGTATATGTACTCAATACTTGATAGGGGCTCCTTTTGCTTTAATTACTGCCTCAATTCGGCGTGGCATGGAGGTGATCAGTTTGTGGCACTGCTGAGGTGGTATGGAAGCCCAGGTTTCTTTGACAGTGGCCTTCAGCTCATCTGCATTTTTTGGTCTTTTGTTTCTCATTTTCCTCTTGACAATACCCCATAGATTCTCTATAGGGTTCAGGTCTGGTGAGTTTGTTGGCCAGTCAAGCACACCAACACCATGGTCATTTAACCAACTTTTGGTGCTTTTGGCAGTGTGGGCAGGTGCCAAATCCTGCTGGAAAATGAAATCAGCATCTTTAAAAAGCTGGTCAGCAGAAGGAAGCATGTGCTCCAAAATTTCTTGATAAATGGGTGCAGTGACTTTGGTTTTCAAAAAACACAATGGACTAACACCAGCAGATGACATTGCACCCCAAATCATCACAGACTGTAGAAACTTAACACTGAACTTCAAGCAACTTGGGCTATGAGCTTCTCCACCCTTCCTCCAGACTCTAGGACCTTGGTTTCCAAATGAAATACAAAACTTGCTCTCATCTGAAAAGAGGACTTTGGATCACTGGGCAACAGTCCAGTTCTTCTTCTTAGCCCAGGTAAGACGCCTCTGACGTTGTCTGTGGTTCAGGAGTGGCTTAACAAGAGGAATACGACAACTGTAGCCAAATTCCTTGACACGTCTGTGTGTGGTGGCTCTTGATGCCTTGACCCCAGCCTCAGTCCATTCCTTGTGAAGTTCACCCAAATTCTTGAATCGATTTTGCTTGACAATCCTCATGAGGCTGCGGTTCTCTCGGTTGGTTGTGCATCTTTTTCTTCCACACTTTTTCCTTCCACTCAACTTTCTGTTAACATGCTTGGACTGGCATGTCACCATATTCTAATTTGTTGAGATAGTGAATTGGTGGGTTTTTGTTAAATGTGAGCCAAAATCATCACAATTAAAAGAACCAAAGACTTAAACTATTTCAGACTGTATGCATTGAATTTATTTAATACACGAGTTTCACAATTTGAGTTGAATTACTGAAATAAATGAACTTTTCCACGGCATTCTAATTTATTGAGATGCACCTGTACCTGATATTGCGCTCATAACTCAATCCTCGTTCATCATAGCGTTGTCCGCATGCTCTGAAAGACTGAGGTGGACGTGGATTTAATTCTTCAAATATTCGATTAAACATTTATACATGGACAAACAGATTTTATGTCCTAAATGGACATGGGGATCTGGGAAAAATGAGACGGGACGAAAAATTATATTTTTGAATTCTCTCGCAAAACATTTCCACCGAGTTCACTCCCAAAACTTGCGAAAACGCTCAGTGCTTTTACGAGTGAATGCGAGTAAATCAATGTATTTCTTCTATGAAATATATATTTTGTAGAATTCCCAGACTGATTCCAACTATCCAAAACATCACCATAAAATCAATTCAAATGACTTGTGACGTGTTTACAAAAGTTTAAGTCATAATTACCTTGAAGATTAAAAAAAAAAAACCTTGAAAACTGCTAAAAAAAAGAAAAGAAAAGAAAAAAAGAAAAACACCATTGCCACCTGGTTAAGGTGCTTCTAAATGAACATGTTATTCCAGTAAATGTCTTTTTTTCAAAGTGTGTTTTTGTTGAATGAGACATGCAGGAACATCTGTTTGCTAAGCCTTCTTTTAAAGAGAATTGCACTCCTCTGAGGTATTCTTGAGTCAACGTTACCTTTCACAAGACTGATCCTAGGTCAGATCTTGTCATCAAATTCTCCGTCACTGATGCAGTGCAATCTGATTTTTATTTTGATAAGAGACAAACAACTGGACAAAAGGAATAAAGGTAGTTTGAGAACAATATTGAGGAGCTGATTAAAACAGCTGTGTAGTGCAAAAAGATGTCAGCTACTGTCCCACCACATTCATAACATGATGAATGGCATTTACTTTTGAATAATGAGAGAGAGAGAGAGAGAGAGAGAGAGAGGATGAGTGGGTGAATGAATGGAAGAGTAAACGATTGATTAATGTTTGAAGGAGGAGTCAAGGAGGAGGATATTCTCCTTTTCCCAGCAGTCGGCATAGCCTCTGTCTGTCTATTCAGTTCCGAGCAAGGACACAAGGAAAAAACAGGATTCTCTGACACCTTTATTTGTCAGATATTGTTATTTTGCAATTAGAGATTCAACCAAGCTCTATTATAGAGGAATGGTGGAAAACTCTATCCAATTTCTGATCTACACTGAAATTAAGGCTCTGAACAGCAGCTATGCCACTATCTGGACCTGAAATAACATAAACGAGCTCTTCAAGGCCCAATTCTACACTAGGTTGGAACAACCGCCACATACAAAAGTCATGAAGTGCATCCTCAAAATATTCCCACATAACTGCTGAGACGGAGTCACTGGGGCAACAGGAAGACCTACAGCTGACCTGAGGTCGTCCTGTGGGGAATACAGTCAGCTATAAAAAGACTCAGAGTATACTAACGACCACGTCTTTCACGAAAACATGGCAATAAACGTATGGGAGAGGACAGAGATTCTTGTTTGAAGGACTGGGAATAAACATGAGTTTTACCAGGACAAAACATAATACAAAGAAAAATTAACTATATATTAATAGATAACACAACTTTGAATTATTATTAAACTATTAAAATAAATAATAACAATAATACAGTGACAATGTTTCAGGTATTTTTTGGAAATGTTTATTTTTTTATATATATTTCAAATTGAACAATATTTTACAGTAAATTACTATTATTAATAAATATTAAAATCTGTTTAAAAGTTTCTTTAATGTTTCTGCTCATCAAGGATGCATTTATTTGATTACAAAAATACAGTAAAAACTAATATTGTGAAATGTTATTACAATTTAAAACAAAAAAAATCTTATATAAATATAATTTATTCTTGTGTTGGCAAAGCTGAATTTTCAGCACTCATTACTCTAGTCTTTAGTGTCACATTATCTTCAGAAATCATTCTGATTTGCTGATTTGATGTTCAGGAAATATATATTTTATTATTATTATTATTATTATCAATGTTGAAAACAGTTCTGCTGCTTAATATTTTTGTGGAAACCATGATACATTTTCATTTCCAAGATTTTGGATGAATAGAAAGTGTAAATGTTTTTCATTCTTATTCCTGTTAAAATTCTTAAATTTCAACTATATTATTCACGCACAAACACAGATAAAACAGCTATTTTATGCAGATTTTTTAACAAGTGCATGTGGCCTCATGGCATTGTATATATCATGTTAAAGATGGCCATGTGAACATGACTTCTGGCTCAGATATAAGCGCAAACCTCATAAGATGTTACTGTTTGACCTCTCTACAACAAAACCACCACAATTCTGATACTTCCTGTGGTAGTGTGGCCTTTAAAGAGTGCAAGTGTTGCAGTATGTATAAGCAAAAGTTATTTCAATTCGTTAAGCTTGCTTCTCTACAACTGGTGCAAAGGGACTGTTCATGAAGTATGGTTTGGAAGCACAAAATTATTTAGTTATAACTTTTCATAAAAATAAAATATGAAATGTCTTGGTAGACATAGACTTGGTGTTTATTGGCGTTGGGAACAATGGAGCAGATATGAGGTTACTCGTGTCTGTGATCTTTGAACACACGTGCAGTCAAGGGAGTGTCAAGACTTTTTCCATTAATGGCAAAGAGTCGGCAAGTTAATATTTACTTAAGGTCCCAAAGGACTATAACCTTGGTCCTTGGGAAAAAACCTTGGAAGTTTCTCACATTTAAGGAACGACTTTAACATAAGACAAGGTTCTCTCTGATATATTTTTAGTTACATCACAATGAATTTCATTCTGATTGTGACTGAGATAATAACAGATATGGAAGAAACTTGTGAAATTAAGTGTGTACATGTTTTTTTGTAGGTGACAATGACATCGTCCAGGAAAACCTGGGGGTTCTCCTCTATGCGTTCAAAGAGTAAGTACTTTTTGAATTTAAATGAATTGTAAAAAATTACAATATTCTTAATTTTTTGATTAATATATGTATGATTAAAACAGTAAAAGATGTTTCAAATCTCAACATATTCGCATTCTGGAAAGATTCCTGATCTTCTCAGTTGTCTATTTTATTACTGTAGCAAGACCGTCAGTGGATGAAGGGGAAAATTATTTCAGAAGAAGATTATTTTCTTCTTTTAGAAGTGATCGACGTGAACGTGAGTCACTCAGTTTACACACCTAGTCATCCAAATTTGCTCTGCTTTGTAAATAAACTGCACGGCCAAGAGAGAATCATAGAGACGAATTAACACTTCTAGGTACTTGCACAAAATACAGTTGTCTCTGTCTTGGCCTACAGAAAGATCTCAAGGACAAGATGATGACGCAGATAAGAGAAGAACTCTCTCAGATGGAGAAATTGAGACCAACAAAGGTAAAACTTTTCATTTCACCCACAGAAGTGAAACTGGTAGTTTTCCACCATTGCATTTTTTTTCTTCATTCAAGGTAGTAAAGGGGTCTGTCTACATTTGATATGCAATAAATACTGTTTAGTACTGTTAAATACTGTATAGTATATAAAATGAGTCTATAACCCATGCAAATACTGAGGAGATGGGAAAAAACATGTCTCTGAGAATGCTCTTGTGGATTTCTAGCAAAGTGAATCAACCTAAATATGAAGCTAGCAGATGTGTTAAGTTAGCAAACTTATTACGTTAGCTCACTAAGATTAAAATCACTTTTACAAGAGTCACCTGGTCATGAAGGCATCAAAAGACAAACAAACACGGACATGCAAAGTATACAGTGTCATATAAATGAAGTCTTTATATGTCACACCAGTGTCATCACCATAGTCAATTCTAGACTAACTGCAATGAAGAGGAACTCCTACTGAAGACGAGTCATATCGTCGTTTAACGGTTCACATCGTTTGAAGCGTCTTATTCCGATCTACCTTTCACTTCTTTTCACCGATTCGGTTCGTTCGGACAGTTATCTCAATAAATCAGTACATATGGTTTTATCGATTTTATCCAGACGCCATGTTTTCTTTTTTTGCAGTGAAACGGTGTTTGTTTATATAATGCTATTTAATCACTATGTTTTCGATTGCGTTTTATAAATGATGCTGTTTGACTCTCCCTATCAGTCAAATGATTCACGAACGGTTTGCGACTCGGTTCGAATGAACAGCCGTTTTAAAAAGAACCATTGATTCGCGAATCAGACATCAGCAGCGCACACATGTTGGTTGCGCAGTGCACACACACTCATTCGCGGCAGTACAGAGATCTTGAGCGTCCATGGGAAAGATTGCTGTGAGACCACGACATAAATATCACTTTAATTGACAAACTTTAGCAAAGAGATTCGAACATGAACGGAATTACTCCCTCTAACGTCAAAAGAAGAGGAAAGAAGGCAAACTCACGTAAACACCGGAGTAAGTTCAGCCAAACTGTGCTTTAGTGATTCTGTATAGTGTAAATAAAAAATGTTGATATATTAATATGCTTATTTAATGGAGTTGACTTTTTCCCCATATGTTTTTAATGTGTTATGTAGGACTATATCTATCTATCTATCTATCTATCTATCTGCATGTATGTCTAAGACTATATTAACAGTTTTGTTAGTTAGATTTATCATGCTGTTGAACTTGTTGAATAGTTGCTTTCACAATATTAGGGAATATTATTGATTCTTTACAGTTATTTATCTGGCATGTGGAATTTAAATAACAAACAAAGCAGGTTAAGCAAGAGTGTTTGTGGTTTCTGCTCACTGTGGGAAAGAATAAATTACATTCGTTGAAATCACAATTTACATTTCAGCTGTCAAAACTAACCTCTTTGGCTAAGGAAGTGAATAACCAAACATGGGTTAGCGATCAAGCCATTTCTGGTAACATTTCTGAGCTGTCTTGAGCAATTCTCTGTGCTTGCATGTTGATTGATTATTCTGTTTTGTGCATTTTATTGCTCAGGTGTCTTTCTTCCAGGTGAAGATCAATCAGACATGGGAGCCATGAAGAGGTTCAGTACCTTATTTTCATCCTTCCGGGGAAAAATCAGCAAAGACAGTGAGAAACTATATTTAAGTATTGCTTTATAAAACATATCTAGCTACTTAAAGAATCTAGTTTTTTTTTGTTTTTAAGTGACAAAAAGCATTTTTAATAAATGCACAACAAAACTTGAATATGTAAAACGTTATCTTCAGCTGTGGTCACTGACTTTATATTACATATAAAAGTAGTTAACCTTGTCAAAACATTTCAGCATGTCTCATTCTCTGGTCTCGTAGTGTAAGTAGGGCAAAATGCCTAACTGAATTAGTCTTTCAAACTGAAGTTTTATGCTCATATATTCCAATTCAAGATATTTAAAAAGATTTGCTTGCAATATGTTGTTAATTTAAAATTCATTTATTTTAAATTAATTTTAAATAATAATAATAATAATTGTCTTTTCAGTTAGAAGCTGCAGTTATTGTTCTGTCCTTTATAGAAAGGCACATTGAGGGTTTCCATGGTGAGGCAAGTCAAGCTAGAACAAGACTTTGTGACTTAGTGGACTCCTATGGTATTCCTGTCAGCTTTGTTTGCTCTGTGGCTGCCAAAAAGCAGGCTCAAAAGGAAATGTTAAGGAAATTCACAGAAGAGCGCCGTCTTTCACATCTCTAATTTGTTTGTACTTGTTCGTGGTTCAGCATTCCCTGTTTGATCAGCATTTCAAGTGCTCTTTCTGAAGAGCAACGTTTTAGATCGTTCAGAAATCAAACATTTATAAACAGTTGGTTTTGGTAGTCTATGCTCTTCATTGGATTGAAAACAGCCTCAGTTTGGTTCCAGAGCATATGTGTTGATTTGTTGTTAAAAAGAGGTAAACATCACAGAAGCTAACGTGTGTGTGTTTTTGTAGGAACTGGTAAGGAACCAGATCTACCTGCTAGCACAGAGCTCTCTTCTGTGGAAGAAAAGGCAAAGGAGCAGCGATATGCTAGTGGGCAGTTTTTCTTTGAATATCTGGTGGTGGTTCGGCCTAAGAAGACTAAAGATGGGATATATGAGCCACAGATCATCTATCAGTTCCCTAAGGTGACACATACAAACCGTGTGCTCTGCATGCAGCCACATGAAGCCTTCAGAAAGAATTTAGTACATTTGTAGCATTATTTTCATCCAATACCAATTCAATACATTTTTTAATGTTTGCATTCCATTTATTGAATTAGTAAAGGCTTAATTCTCATTATTATGCTTCATTAGAAAGTGCTATTCCATCTTCAGTTGTTTCTTGAAGATTTAAGTTTGGAGTGAAATTTGGGTGTTTGGAATCACTTAATCAGAATTTTTATTATATTAATCTTGCCAAAGGATTTATTGTTTATAAATTTTTAAAACAGATGAGTGTATCCATTTGAACATTTTTCCATTTTAGCGTAAATTTAATTGATAGGCTGATTAAGTCATGTATATATTGTGTAAATATTTTTATATAAAATGTATATATTATTATTTATTATATTTTTTATTTTATTATTTAATATAGGCCTAGTTCTTATGAAGGTGAAATAAGGTAACCAGTTATAGTAAAAATGTATAGTGTAATACCCAAAACAATATAAGTAGACACAGCAACAAATTAAATTGGATTATTGGACTTTTATATTAGAAAAAAAAACATACTTTTATTTGGTTAATTGCATCATACATTATATTACTTATAATTGCATTGTAGAAATCCTACATTTATTATTTATACATTATTATATTATTTCTATGTAAATGTGTATATATATAGTATAAAAATATTTGATTAAATGATTAAATGACAACATCAAGTCTGTGTGAAAATAATAAGTTTATTTAGCTTATTCAGTGCCATTCTAAAATTAATCAGATGAATATGAATGAAAAAGACAATCGTGAAAGATATGATGAAAAAATATCATGAAAGGCGATCATGTAGACGTGACAAATCCTTTGATTTTCTGTCCCTGATGCATATTAATGTAGTCTTATTCTCCATTTGTCTTTTTCTCTCTCTATTGAGTACAGAAAGATGGAATGGTGCAGTTTCAGAAGGAGGAGGAAGAGAAGACGTTAAAGGCGCTCACACTCTTTTGCTTTCCAGAGGGTGTAAACTGGGCACCCTTAACAGAATATCCCAGGTACTGTAACCACACACATTGTTTCTCCCAGCATGCCCTGTTGAGGCAGAAACTGTATGTTTCATTGTCTCTCTTTTTCTCTATTTCACAGTGAAACATTCTCTTTCGTGCTTACAGATGTTGATGGAACAAGGAAGAATGGATACTGTAGGAGGCTACTGGTAAATGTTGACTGGGCTCATTAGTGATACTTCCTGTTATTTAGGCTCATACTCATCACTGCCCATTACTCATTCGAATAAATCCATATTCCTATGTGTTAAACTTACACAGCAACCCACTAACAACAGCACTGTAGCAACATAGCAACAGGGAAAGCACCACTTACATTTTCTTCTTCGAGAAAAAATCGAGTTGTTTTATAATGCATGAAAAGACGAATAGATAAGATCAGCTCTTTCTGAAGAACATTCATATGCAGTTAAATTATTTTTTTGTATTTCTAAAGCTCGCTTTTTTTTTCATTGCTCTTTTCTTAATTAGCCTGATGGGAAGGGTGCTCGTCTGCCTGAGGCCTACTGTATCATCAGTAATTTAGCCTGTTTTGGACTCTTTTCCAAGGTAAACATCATAATTTACTACACAGTCACTGCCTTTGTGCTTTTTTGATCTTTATTGAAAAGAATTGCCTTTTGTTTTTCTGACTTTGAATTAAGTCAGAGTTTATTGTCTTGCTAATATAAAGTAATTTACTAGTCTGAAATGGGTTGTGTAATATGCAATCTCTGTTGAGCTGTCCGTTTACTGTCTGAGCTTAATGCTATAGTTATTGGAGACTGTTTTGTTTGTTTGAGCTGCACTTTGTTCAGGTACTTTTTTTTAGGTGAATGCTCTCATGACTGGAAATTAGTTTGTTTGTTCAGGACAAACATCAAAGATGAGCTAATGCGTTCTTAAAGAAAGGGACATATTCAAAATTTGGGTGTTTGTAAAGTTGTTGGCGCTTATACTTAACACCATATATTATTTATGTGTTTATAGCTCTCCCAAATAGATTGCACATACACTATCTAAGTTTGGGGTGCTCACTAAGGCTGTATTTATTTGATTAAAAATACAGGGAAATATGGAGAATACACATTTCTTATTATTGCTTTCCAATGTTGAAAACAGTTGTGCTGCTTAATATTTATATGAAATAGAAATCTTTTTTAACATTATAACTGTCTTTTGATCAATTTTTGGTCAATTTTAATGTATCCTTGCTGAATAAAAGTAATCAAAAGAAATCTAGCCTTTTGAACTATACTGTATATTTCAGTTTTTCACCTGTTATTTTCATTGAAAACTGATTTCTCTTCGTGATTTGATCTTTTTGTTTTTTCTCTTGAATTTTTCTTGTTTGTTCAATCTATCTGTCTTCTTGATGTTTTAGATCTTTGATGAGGTGGAGCAGCGTAGAAAATTCTCAATGGCAATGATTTACCCGTTTATGCAGAGCCTGAGGGAATCTCCGTTTCCTGCCCCTGGACACACTGTTAATATCAAAAGTTTTATTCCAGAAAGAGGCACTGAGGTAAGAAAGAACTAGTGATAAACTACTTTTTTTTATTTTTTTTTTTATCTTGAGCACCGTCTGAATGGATAGTTGGCTGAGACTAGGGTTCGAGGGACTCCATATTGTATATGCTACACTATTAGTCCTTACATCGTTGTCTGAACAATGACTCACAACAATTGTGGTTATTGTAAGACATGACTTACAGATGCAGTGTCGGGAAAGTCATTAGCTGCTCCACTTTACATTTCCACTGTATTTGCAGCAGTTGAGTCAACAGCAAAAACCAAAAAACTGGTGTTAGCACATAATTTCCTAGTAAACACAAAAAAGAGGAAGAGGAAATTAAATGAGGGTGTGAAATCGTGGAAGAGAGTAAAAAGCTGGTTTTCCATGTATTTTTCCCAGTAATTTTAAACCATAGAGTGTTAATTACAGTACATTAAAGGAGGTGTAAAGTAATACGTCTCTAATTCCAAACAAGCGGATAGGCAAGCAGAGACAAGCTGTCCACAAACACACACCTCCTCAGTTCTGTCAAAACAGCAGGAAATTGAAGTGAGTGAAGTAATAGCTTAGGGGAAAGGGTCAAAGATGAGCCGTTTCATGCAGGTATGTCCTCTTGCTTTGCACCAACTTGACTTAGTTCTGCTTGAACTTCTCCTTCAGCACATTTTCTGTCTATCTATCTAATTGAATGTACTCAATTTAAAGTTGAGAAAAGTTAGTCAGCTACAAATTACTAAAGAAAAATACTTAACTACAAGTTCATTTTTCAGAAATGACTATACAGCTATATGACTATATGACAAAAAAGATTACAATTAGGATGAAAACATCAAACATAATCATTTTACACTAAATACAACTAAAAAAACTAAAGAACAAACCCAATTTATATTACTGTATAGAAAATATAGGGACTAAAACATTATTTAGCAATGATTCAAATGATTCACTGAATCACCTTGAACTGGTTCGTTGAAATAAACTATCAGCATAACATAAAATTGCTAAAAATGAATTGTTTTTGAGGCTTTATTGCTTCTGTTCACTCTTGTAAGCCATAGTCACACTGTAAAAGGTCACAAAAATGCTTAAATTAGTAGCATCACAGTTGCTGACACATTACACACATTGCTTACATTTACTAATAAGAACAAACTCTTAAAGATAGGAAATCAGCCATTGATATGCCATCTTATGCTCTTGCATTTGTTGTGTGCTTTTTTTATTGTTTTGATTGTGTCATGATAAGCTGATATGTCTTGTCTTGTGTTAATGTGTTTGTGCTACATACACACCCACCACTGTGGAAACAAATTTTCTCCCTGAGGACAAATAAATTATCTGTCTATCATTGCTTCAAGTTAGTTATCCAAAACAGTTTTTTAAAAATAATAAAATATGTACTGTTCCAATAATAAAGTATCTGTGTATCTCTCTGTAGATCATCAGTTTGACTCGTCCGACAGACTCCTGGCTGGAGCATGTAGATTTCCGTACATTGTTCAAATGCCTGTCAAATGAGGAGGTGCTCCAGGTGTTTGCTGCTACTGTACTAGAGCGGAGGATCATCTTCATTGCTGACGAGCTTGGGTACTAAAACAAACATACATGCACACACACAAGTGTCCTTTGATTTATATCCATATTTATAACATTAATCAAAGCCTACTATCTCTGCAGGACGTTGTCTCAGGTGATCCACGCAGTATCTGTTCTCCTGTATCCATTCATCTGGCAGCACACGCTCATTTCCATCGTTCCTGAGATCCTAATCGACGTCGTAATGGCACCCACACCATACCTGCTGGGTGTCCAGAAAAGTCTCGCCGATCAGGCCACTGACCAGACCGAGGTGAGTGACCAGACACTGTTAAAATATTGCAAGAAAATTTACATTTCAAACACTCCAAGCTGACATCTAAATTCATCTACTCACCCAGCTGCTTGTTGTTGACTTGTCAGAAGGAAGGAAGGAGACATTTATCAAGTGTGTAAGTTCACGTTTAAATTATAGTGAGCATCTTTTAAATTGTTGCCTTGAAAAGTGACTGATGGATATAGCGTGGGTGACTGTGATTAAAATGTTTCTCCTAACAGATGGGAGATGAGGACACAATATTACCTCACAAACTCAAAGATGAAATCAAGCAGGCTCTCAGTGCCAAAAATGAGAATTCAAGTAAGCAGCATTTTTACTTCATATTTAGTGGAGTTGTTTTAATCAGTTTTAAGTATTTTTAAGTGTTAAGTATTTGAACAAACCCCAAATAAGGCCCAGATATACTTCATTTTCCAGCCTCAGTTCCATTTTGTGCAGAGTTGACTGTAAGTGCTGATGGATGCAGTCGGCAGCATGCACACTATCTACAGTAGTAGAGCTATCTTTATCATATTTTGTATTAGGAAATATTTGTAAAGCAGCCAAGGATAAATGATAACAAAAAAAAGTGTAATTATTTTCCCCCAAGCCTTTCATTCATTTGTCATTTGACAGACGCAACAAACAAATTGCTGGCATGTGACTTTGTTTCTATATCGTTGGTGCTACGGACATGAATGATCAAATCTTCCCAAATATATTACGGTCTAAAAAGCGTTGCCAGATTTTGCTAGAAAACCAGCACCTCATTCTAACAAAACAGCTGAAAAATAAGCTACTTGGCACTTGCCACAGCAAATGAGCCTAAATTAGCCAGCTCAAAAATGCAATCCACAATTTGTAATCTTAAGAGATAATAAGAAAAATGAGCCCAAAAAAAGTATACTAAGCAAACATGGCACCACTGTATGCGCTGAATTACAACCATAAACAAAACACAGTGCCTATGTCAATATTAGAAATTTCCGGACATATAATGTGTCTGTAATTGCTATAAAAAAAAATATTTCTATTTGAAAAATCGTAACGTTTCATGTTCTTAGCCACAAGATGACATTGCTATGTAAATAATCGCAGTTGCACCCTAAAAACAGCATATAATTTTCTTAGAACAATAGCAGAAATATAAAAATCTAGTTCATTCAGACCGAGTATGTAAAACTAATAACCCATGTATTTATATAATTTATCATCACTTCAGGTCTTGAGGAGTTAAACCAGGTGGTCCCAGAAGCTTTCCTACCGTTCTTTATTAAAACTGTCAGCCACTTCTCTAAGTACATCGTGCGGAATGGCAAAGACCAGCGGGGCGAGTTCCAGCGAACAAATTTCTGTAAAGCAATAGAATCCAAGAGCACACGACGGTTTGTGAAGAAATTTGTACAGACGCAGATGTTCGACCTCTTCATTCAGGAAATGGAACAGAGACCCGCCTCTCAGGACGGCACAGGTGAGACACACACTTTGACCTAACATTAAAATTTATATTCACAAATAGATTTTCACATTTGAATTTACAAATGAATATAGAAACAGCATAAAGATATATAAATTATGGAATAATTTGGCATCTTTTTACTGAGTACTATGAATGAAGGCAAGCATCACCAATACTGATGTCTCTGTTAAATGGATTTTTTAAAATGATGTTTCATTTAAGTGAACTTCACATAAACAATCTTCACATAAACCCATTATAATAAAAGTCACATTTAGAGGTGTCTTTAATAGTGTCATCTTAATGACTTACTTTTGCTTAAGACGTGGATGCTACCAATAAATAATGAAGTAAATAATAAAAATGATCTTGAATAGTAATAAAAATAAAGCAGTAATAAAATGTATAGTTAATATTTTCTCCCTTTTTCCAGGGTTTTTTGACAAAAAGATTGCTGAATACCAGAAAAAGATGAGGGAGAAAGCCAAGAAACACTAGTGGAAGCACTCACCAAAGTAGCTGGTTGTAAATCTTGTGTGAAATAAATCAGTCAGTAGTAAATAATTTTAAGGAATGTAGATAGAATTAAATGTCAGATTATTTTTTATTTATGTTCTCATGTGTTAGTTGTCATACTTTTACAGCTGTTTGTCATTTGTGTCAGGGTCTTGTTGGGGGTTGTGGGTAACTGTATTGTAATAAGCTGCTGTATTTAATGCATGTAAGGCTTGTTTCACCTAGAAACGTTTTGACCAGAAGGTTCAATGTCACATAAACTGAGCCAGTGGAAACAAGCTGAATTCAAAAACAATACAGATTTAGTAAATGAAATGAAATTTAATTTAAAGAAAAAATTTCATCTCTATATTTCACAAATAATTGTAAAAGCACTGAAATGTGTCAAAATATTTAACATGTTTCTTTTAAAATTAAAAGGAAAACTGTATTGACTTTGCTTGTGTAAAAATATTTGCACATACCTAGACTCTCTCTCACTATTCTCAGAATAATGCATAAAGCTTAGGAAGAAAAACGTACAGAAGCTTCTCTTGATCGTGAAACGTTTCTCCGGGAAAACTCAAGTTTGTGAAGTAGAGTCCATCCATTGTTGATGTCAGATACACGGTGGAAGTGTCTCACATGGCACCAGCCAACAAAGGTGAACGCTCTCCATGCTGCACATGTTCTCTTTCTTCATAGTGAGGATAGTCATAGAGATGGTTGCTCTGAAGAACAGGCTGAACCCGCAGAGTGATTTTCTGGGACAAAAGAGGTTTGGTCAAACAGGCGGCAAACTTTATGCAAATTGGATTTTATGTACATGCTAAAAATAGATTGGACGATAAATTGTGACCAGTGTTGGGGGAGTAACTAGTTACGTGTAAAAAAAAGTGTAATTAAATTAGTTACTTATGAAAATGTTAACAATTACAAAGGGGGTTGCATCTGAATATTTTCACACACAAACAGATATGATTGATTTCTTTCCAAAACTGCATTGACTGCTTCATAAAATATGAGACACCAATGTTTCAGGAGTTTATTACACAGAATAGGACACAAGCTTATTTGATAACTGTTTTATTTCTTATTTTTTAAAATTAACTGTTTTTCCCCCCAAGGGATTGTTAGATGCCAGTGTTTCCTGTCATAACTGTGCAAAGATCTGATTTCAAAAACAGTATCATAGCTATTAACTATTTCTTATGGTTTTAAATCTGTATTTAACCTCAGAATGATCTCTAAGTAAGTGCTAAAGTTTGATTTTTGATGGCTGTGCTTTAAAATTATATTATTATAATCTTAATGCAAGTGATGAAGGGTTTTTGAAAGTCTGACAATAATCAGTGTTTAATACTGTAAGGTTAACCCTGCCTGGTTTACATGTTTGAAAATGATTAACAGTTGAAAACATTGATTAGAAATTTAGAAAAATAATCAAAAACTAATCAAATGCAATCAGTTACATTACTTTAATAAAGTAATTGAAATAGTTACACTACTACGTATTACATTTTGAATAGGGTAACTTGTAATCTGTAACCTATTACATTTATAAAGTAACCTTCCCAACACTGATTGTGACTAATGAAATCATGAACAGTATAGTAACAGATCACACCTGAAAATCCCATATGTACGTGAGGAAGAAGCAGATGAAGGAGAATGCCAGAGACCACTCAGCTGCAGCACTGACCAGGTGTGCTAGAAAACCCTAAAATACAGCAGAGTTTACATTTACATCTTTAAACACCCATTAGTAATGCTGCTGAGCTGCAGTTTTAGGCCAGCAGCTACCAGTGGTTTCAGAAATGGCAATATGTGATGCTGAAGCAGGTAGGGGCCACATCACCACTCACATAAATAATGATAATTTTGCATTTTTGTATTCAATTTTTTTTTTTGTAATTTAATTTAAAATTATGTATTTTTATAATTGTTTTAGAATTGTAACATTTCAAATAAATGCATTTCTTTTGAACTTTCTATTCATCAAATAATATTAAGCAGCAAAAATATTAAGCAGCAAAAACTGTTTTAAAATTAATAATAAGATCCATTATTAATAACTGAGCCCCAATAATAATTGAGCTTAAAATCAGAATATTAGAATGATTTCTGAAGGATCATGTGACAATTAAGACCAGAGTAATGATTCTGAAAATTCAGCTTTGCATCACAGGAATAAATTACATTTTAAAGCATTTAAAATGTAATTTATATTATATTTAGAATTATTTTCCTCAGACTCAAACTTGCCTACATAAAACTAACCTAATGTAATTTTCCTTAAAATCAAACTTTGCTATATTATATAAAATCAGTGTATTTCCATGACATTTGAACTTTCATTATATTATATTGACTTAATGTGATGTTTTTTTTTTTACATACATTCACAAATGCAGTTACAAAAAAAGCATTGGGGATTTAATATTCCACAGAGTGACTTCTTTTGTACCACTGAATCTTTTTGCAACTATAGTAACTTATTTGCATACAGAAAGATACATTTGCATATAGGTGCAGTATGTATACAGGTACTATGGTTGAAATATTAAAAGACACTGTACAGTAACTTCAGATCAAGCATATCATCTGTCTTACTCTCTCTCCAGGCTGCCAGTGTAACTTATTAGCTACATCCACACCAGGCAGGTCATCATACATTAACACAGAGGATATGAAAACTGACAGATTCAGTCAAAGAAGCACAACAGGTATATAGTCCAGGTGATATGTGCAAAATTTGAGGTGATGTGTTCACTTTTTCATAAAAGCATGAAACTTGGTACAATTGTACAGGTTGGGGCCCTGAACATTTTCAGAAATGGAGCCATCGCAAAAACACCTCGTGGTTGCCATGTCGACCATTTTACTTTCCGCCATAACCAAATTATGTATTTTGTGTCATATCTCCTGAACCAAACATGATAACACAGAAAAGGTGATGTCTACCCCTATGTTTTGATGGTCAGTGATTGCAATGATACCAACATAAACTGTTCAGGTGAAGAGTTAATGGTGAAATCAGCAATGTGAGAAGGAAATAACAGTATCTGAGCATCACAGTATCACAGCATTTACAAAAGTCCATATTATGGCTATTAATTTTTTCTTTCTTTGATAATTAACTAATATTTTATTCAATAGTACAGTACAATAAAAGATTATTTTAATTAATTATTACTCCGTTACATTTATATAGAGCTTTTCTGGGTACTCAAAGGGCTTTACATGGAAGGGGGAATCTCCTCAACCACCACCAATGTTCAGCATCCACCTGGATGATGCGACAGCAGCCATATTGTGCCAGAATGCCCACCACATACCAGCTTAAATAATATTTGGTTCAATAGTAGAGTAAAAGATTGTTTTCAAGAATACAGTCATATATTTCAGAGATATAAAAAATATCATCTAAAGTAAGTGTATTTTTCCTTACCTCTCAGGCAGAGTCAGGTAGGTGGTAGTATGTTTCCAATACATTCTTGTTCAACAATGCTCTAACATCACACGCAGACAGCAACGAAATCTTGCTAACCTGTGTCTTATCTGCACCTCTTCTGCTGCACCTCTGTCATTTTCTGTGGATCTCTGGAAATGTCAGTCAGCTGTCAGCAAACTTCATTCTGGTCATTGCTTCTCAGTCTACTCTTAGTATCTTGGGCTTGACTGAGACCTGGATTCGTCCAGAAGACTCCGCAACCCCTGCGGCTCTCTCTAACAATTTCTCTTTCTCTCACACCCGTCAGGTTGGAAGGGTACTGGTCTTCTCATTTCTAATAATTGGAAATACCCAACCCACTCTTCCCTATCCAATAAAAATTCTTTTGAGTTTCATGCTATTATGGTAACAGCTCCTGTTAAACTCCATATTGTAATGATTTATCACCTTCCTGGTCAACTGGGCACCTTTATAGAGGAGCTGTATGGGCTGCTGTCCTCATTCTCTGTGGATGGCAGTCCACTTGTAGTCTTTGGTGACTTTGAAATCCATCTGGAGAAGCCTTACACTGCAGACTTCCACTTCCACTCGTAGCTTCATTCGATCTGAAATGGCTTACCACCACAAGCACTAAAAATCAGGCAACCAGCTTGATTTAATTTACACATGCAATTGTATCACAGACAACATTTGGTGAAACCTCTAGACGTCTCTGCTCATTTCTTTATTACATTTAACTTACATATTACTACATGTGTGCCACCAATTCCTCTGCCAGTTACTTTTAGGCAAAACCTATGCTCCCTTTCACCCTTCCATCTTTCCTCTGTAGTGTCATCCTCTCTTAACTCACCCACCCATTTCTCATCTCTGGATGTAAATACAGCAACTGACACTTTATGATCCACTTTAGCTTCTTGTCAAGACAATATCTATCTAGATAGGCCAGTGCATACTACCCATTCTAACCTAAAAAATTGCCCCATGTATCATCATCTTTACTGTATTTTTGCTGAGCAGTCTTTTGGGTGGCTCACCACTGTTCTAGATTTCTCTAATACAAAAATAATAATAATAATAATAATAATAATAAGTAGGCTTGACCAAAATCTTTGTGGGGAGAAGAATTTATTGAAGATGGTTGTGTAGCATTTCTTCAATAGTGATGTTAGCATGTCTTCCTTCAAACAATCCCTTGTATGAATCCTAGCTTCTCCCAAAGTTCTGTCTGTAGGATAGACTTTTATACCTGAAGACAAAAGGGCTAGAAACAACAGATACTCTTTGGACCTTCCCGCTGGAGATCCTGCAATCTACAAGATGTTCCTGAGGAATGCTGTTCCTTTGTTATTATAATGTAATAGACCATTTGGTTCACACCTTTATAGACACAGTTACATTATTTCTTTCACAGAATGACCAACTGAACTTTAACCAATCAGGTTTCAGAAGCGGCCATTCAGCTGAGACTGCTTTGCTGTCGGTCACTGTAGCCCTGCAGATAGCAAAAGCTGATTCCAAATCATCAGTTCTTATTCTGCTGGATCTGTTTGCCACTTTTGACACTGTGAATCATCAGATTCTCCTTTCTACCATCACTGGATCTGCACTCCACTGGTTTGAATCTTATCTCACAGGTAGGTCTTTCAGGGTTTCCAGGGGAGGAGAGGTATCCAATGAACATCAACTGGTCACAGGGTTTTCTCAGGGATCAGTTCTTGGACCCCTCTTCTTCACCATATACACTACATCACTGGGAACCATTATACAAGCACATGGTTTCTCCTACCATTGCTATGCTGATGACACACAGCTATATCATTCATTTAAACCAGACAATACAATAGTAGCTGCATGGATCTCAGGCTGCCTGGCAAACATCTCGGCATGGATGAAGGAACATCACCTGCACCTCAACCTGGCAAAGACTGAGCTTCTTGTTTTCCCTGCCACTCCAACTCTACAACATGATTTCATCATCCTACTAGATTCATCAAAAATTATTTTTTGGTGACCAGCTGACCTTCAAGGACCATAAAGATAGCTCAATCATGCAGGTTTGCATTGCACAACATCAGGAGGATCAGGCCGTTCCAAACAGAGCATGCTGCACAACTTCTTGCCCAGGCCCTTGTCATTTCTAGGTTGGACTATTGCAATGCTCTTCTAGCCGGACTTCCATCATGCACAATCAAACCTTGACAAACGATTCAAAATGCAGCGGCACGACTGGTCTTCCATGAGCCCAAAAGGGCCCACTTCACACCTCTCTTTATCTCCCTGCATTGGCTACCGGTTATGGCTCGAATCAAGTTCAAGACATTGATGCATCCGTCTACTTCCTCCTCACTCTTACGAATCTACATCCCCTCCAGAAGCCTGAGATCTGTAAGTAAGCGATGCCTTGTGGTAAGCTCATAGAGAGGTATTTTCGTTCACCTTTCCTGGCTGGTGAAAAGATCTTCCCACAATCGCAGTAATTAACAGAACACCTGACACGTTATCTGACAGCAACACTAATTTAATCCCATACCCGACCCGTTTGACATAAAAACGGGGACCCAAACCGCACCTGCATTAAATCTCCTACATGAGGTAGACAAAACTCATTTATTGAAACTTTTATTAAAATTTTGAATATATTTAAATACAGAAAGCAAGCAAAGACCCTTCCTTTTAATATAATCACTGCAGCTGTCAATCAGTGGCAGCATGATTGGCTACATTGCTCAGCGTGTAGAAATAGTCTTGGTTATTGGACCCACAACCCACCCGTGCCTGTCACCGTCCGGCCCGCACCTGCACCACACCCTACACATAAATATTATTCCACCCGTTACATCAAATATTACAGGTTCACCTGCGTGTACCCACCCGCATGCAGGACTCTGGCTTCCCCCTTGTGGACAACATAATAGACAACTCTGGCCCCAGAGAGTGATTGTAAATTAAGTTTACATGAAATATATGTGAAATTTAATTCTGCATCTTCTGAGATTTCATTGTAATCCTTCTCATAAAGTCACTGAAGTAACATTAACTGTTCACCTGATTGCGAAGCTGTCTGCGTGTGATGTTAGACCGTTGTTGAGAGAGAATAAGAATGTACTGGAAACATACTACCACCTACTCTGCCTGAGAAGTAAGGAAAAATACACTTACCTGAGATTATTTTTTTTATATCTGAAATATATGACTGTATTCTTGAAAACAATATTCTAATGTATTATTGAATAAAATATTACCTATATATAATAATACCTTTTCTGTGTTATCATGAGATATGACACAAAATACATAATTTGGTTATGGCGGAAATTTAAATGGTTGCCATGGCAACCATGAGGGTGTTTTTTTTTTTTTGCAATGGCTCCATTTCTGAAAATGTTGCGGGCCGCAAAGTATACAAGTGTACCAAGTTTCATGCTTTTATGAAAAAGTGAACATTATTTTCACATATCACCTGAACTATTAGAGTACTGACAGAACTGAGAAGTACAGAGAATCATTACAAACGGAGATGATTTTAAAGACTGCACATATATTGAGAAAAAGGATACGTGTAATGATGCTAATGAGTGACCACATTCCCACAGCCATACGAGCCCACAGAATATCCCTGCCGTGAAAACGCGGCTGCATGCGGTATGACATGCCAGTCTGAACTAGGATGTACAATGTCCCTGGTCCAAAGGTCAGGCCTGCTCCCAAAAGGTGGATGGATATCATATCTGTTTTCTGGAGGAATATAAAAACAGTTTCAGAGAACTGATACTAAACCACTCAGATCAGAGAATGAAGCTGTGGATGTCACCTGAAAGTTGGCCACAACACACATCCCGACAGTGCTGACGATGCCCATCAGGAGGCCTGTGTAGTTCAGCAGTTGTAAGCCCGACTCAGAGGCCGAAATCAAAGCCTGAACTTGTTTATATCGCACATACATGGTGCCCAACCCTGAAAACACATACAGGAGAGCAGGGATGATGCAGTCTTCTACATCCTCCCAAAATATCCACAGACAGTAAAAAAATAAAAATAAGTACAATTCAAGTAATTTTTTTGTGAGAATAATAACTGTTTTTTGTGACAATAATTCAAAGTTACATGTATGAGTGTTTTTGGTCTCATTTGGCAGTGAAATTATTAACATTTTATTAACATTTGTCATTCACCACTGTTATAAAGCACGGATGTGATGGACATAAAATCTGCCTTTATAAATTCTAGTTAATTTATATCTAACTCAATTATGTTATAAATGACTGATAATATGTCAGAGATGTTTAAGACTGCAAGCACTACATAAGACTGTAGTGCTATAAAATTAGTTACAGTATGAAAGATTTTATTAATTATATATTTTAAAGTTATTTCATTTATACATTTGGCAGATGCTATTAACCAACGTGAAAGTGCATTCAAAGCATACATTTATCAATATGTGTTCCTTGGGAATTAAATTCACAGTCTTTTCTTTCTAGCACCATGCTCTTAGGATTCAGCTACAGGAACAAATTTCAGAAACCTTCCTGGTTAAAATATTTTATTTTGTTAATGTTTTTTTTTTTTTTTTCTGAAAAAAGGCAAATATAAATAGTGAGTATAAATCCTGGTTATTCATAATCTGACGCGTCACACTGTATATTCCTAAAGCCTGAGTTGCTGTTCATATTTGCATTTTTGCGGTGTCAACAATCATGATTAGATAAACATATAACCACATTTGGTTTTCATCCTTTGAAAACGGGTAAAATTGTCCAAATTGAGATCTCCATATCTCTGGAGGCGAACCATACAGGGCCTTAAAAGTGAATATACCAAAAGAAAAGTTTGTTAATAATTAGAATCTAAAAGGATATTGAAATATCTTTAGCACATCTTGAGGGGATGTTTATAGGGATGTTTAATTGGGAAGATACAGTAATATTTATTGCACTCAGACAGGTATTCTCTAGGCAATTGTTTTGATAGAGGGAAACAAGATACATTTATAGCTTCAACATTATTTGTTCTTCAGACATTCTCTTTAAAAGAAAAAAGTATAAGCTGTGTGTAAAGTGACCCTCATTTGAAAATGTGTTCAATTTAACAAATTACTTACAGGGCCACACTGAAATCCCCATATAGGGGATTAATTTAAGTTTGTTAAGAAACAAAATCTAAAAGGATATTAAGATATCTTTAGTACTTTTAACTGTCACAATTGGCATATAATACAAAAAGATTGCTAAAGTCAGCAGATTTTACAAACAGACCTACCAATCTCTCTGTAAAAACATAATGATGCTGCCACCTTTCTAAAGTCATTTTTACCCCCCTGTAATTTGGGTCTAAATCTCAGGTGAAAATTGTAATTTTATCCCCCCTTTACAAAATAGTGGATTACTCAGTAAATATACATCCATGACATTTAATATGTTGTCTTTCTTCTTTCACCAGAAAACAAAAATAGCTGGGGACCTCTGGTTGACTTAACATGCAATGACCCAAAAGTTAAATGAATGTGCGAGAACTAAGTCATGCACTAAACAGCACTGGCTTTTCAAATTCATTTCAAAACTAAAATAAGTGAATTTGAAATAGAATGCAGAACTCAAAAGGAAAAGATGCACAGCATTACCTAAGAAAGCTGAGATTGACAGCATGAAGCCAAACACACAGCGTTCAGGAACCTCAGTGCCTGTGTCACTACAAACAAAATAAATGCAGTTTGACAGATGACAGAAATAAAACAAAGTATGATTTTTCTTTTCACCTCATACATTCCAGGTATTCATGCAATAAGGTTGCTCTCCATAAAATATTTCTCACACCAAATTTTAAATCCTTAAATGATGCATAACTGCTCATGGACATCTAGTACAAGTAAAACATAATGAAAAACGTACCTTACGTATGGAACGAGTAGGTCAACATGACCCAACACGACCGCTGTGGCATAAGAGATGAGGAATGTAGCAGATGACCAAATAACCAGAGCCACCGGGAGAGCACAAAGCCCCCGCTGAAACCACCACATGCTGTCCTCACATACAGATATTCACTCACAGAGATCACCAACATCAAGAACAATCAGTCACACATACAACATCAGCTTAAAGATCAGATCAGCCCAAAAGACAGAAGGTTATACATAGATATACACACACATTTAGGGGAGGATGCATATCAAAACTGAACAAACACATGACTCAGACCCTCATGCAAACAGAAATAAGGGGACGTCAGGTCAGCTGAGACTCAGCATCACCAAATCAAATGAACATCAACATCATCTGGTGAAGCCGAATTAGTTACACAGAAATGAATGTTCACAAACACAGAAATATAAAGAGACAGATCAGAGGTGGTTAGAGTGGGTTAGTGCCTCTAAAATCTGAATGATCGCGTGTGGTTTTGTGTGATGCTCTCCCTAAAGTCCTGTGACCAAAGTCAGCTGACACTCATTCAGCGTGATTTCACTTTCTGCACTCACAGAAGTGAAAACTCTCTCTCACACACACACATTGTCCCCGGAATGGTTGCCTTTGAAGACCGGTATGTTAAAAAACACTGGATATAGCTCACATATTAGGATGAACTTCATGGAGATTAATAATAACGTCCAAAATATAAATATAAAAATAAAAATAAGATATTATATTTTGCACAAACAAAAAAAATGTACATTATTTTCTCATGGCAATTTAACAATAAACACATTAAAAATGTGTCATGTACTTTTTAACTATAAAAATAAGTTTCACAATGAACAGATTTAAGCTGATTCTACACAATCTGAATAAATGCATTTTGAAAATATTATTATTTAAATAAAATCAAATAGATGCAAACAGTTAACTATAACATGCAGAAATCTTAGTTTAATTTATGTATAACTGACAAATATGTATCTCATTAAGTTTATTAGGTTACATCAAAACTCAAATATTAGCCTAAACATTTTTTTTGACTGTGACAAAAAATGTAGGAAAAATTTAGTTTTTATCACTGTTATGAAAAAATATATTTAATATATAGTAAATGATTATTACTATATCAAATGTATTTTTGGAAGTACAATTTTAAGCACATCATGGAACAATTTGATATGATATGATTTTACTTTATGCTGATCAGTGTTGTTTTCGTATAATTGATCAAATATTTTGTTATAAATATACATTATATAAATAGTTTTTTTTCCTCTTCATTTTATTTAATTTTGTTGTGTTTTAGTAATTTTCATTAGTTTGTTTTAAGTATGTCTTTATAGTCATTATTAATTTTTATTTCAGTTAGTTTAGTTATTTGAGAATTTTTTGTTTTGGCAACTAGCTAAAATTAAATAAGTTTAAGGTTTATTTTTCCATTTTATTTGAAGTAACAAAAATGTTGTTGTTGTTGTTGTTTTTTTTTTTTCTTATAGTTAACTTTAATAACCTAGATGGTTTTTAATTTAAAAAAGCAGAAAATAAGATGTATTTCAGAAGTGAGAATTATGGTAATGAATTATGGTTATGGTAATGGCTCCACAATAAAGATGATTTACATTTACATTTATGCATTTAGCAGACGCTTTTATCCAAAGCGACTTACAGTGCATTCAGGCTACACATTTTTTATCAGTATGTATGATTCATTAGTGAATACTGTATGACTGTAGCCCAAAGATACACACTGTTCATTTACAAAAAACACAGTAAGTTCTTATAAAATACTTAAGCGGTTATGAAATTACCAATGTGACTTGATAAAGAGAATATTTACTGCTTACATAAGTATATATGTTGCTCCAAAATTTACTTCCAGGAAAACGTTACTACTATGCAGTATTTTAGTATCATTGATTAAATATTACTAAAAAAAGTGTAATATATGTTTAATTAGTTTTCTTTAATTTATATTTAATTTTCACACTTTCTTTTTTTGAATTTTAAAGTTTCAGTAATTTTTTGTTTGCGTCTTTGTATTATTTTAATGTGTCTATATAGTTTTTATTAATTTGAAAGTTTTAGTCTTTTTTTCTATGGTTTTAGTTTTAGTTTTAGCATGTCCAAAACCATGGTACATTTTTGCTAACATTATACTAAAACAAACCGAGGCAGTGATCAAGAAATCTGTTAACATAAATATAACAATCTTTATTTCATGACCATTAGTCTATTACAAAGTAAAGTATTTGCTGTAAATCAACAGAACAACAAAAATCCTGGTCGAGGTACAAATCATACATGTACTGTTGCTGTTGCAGTGACAGACATCATTTTCTTCAACTATGTGTGTATTGCAGCTTTGGTTGACCTCAGAGCGACCCCAGTGAATGGATGACGTGTTTAAAAAAATAAAAAGGGAGAAACACAAATACACAGAAACCCACTTAAATAACGTTCACAACAGGATTAAAACATTTTCAATAAAAGTCTCAAACCGAGACTAAAATAACATGTACAAGCAACTGCTCAGAGGTAGATGCAAAACAATAAGATATTTTGATAAATATACATGGAGTTCGGCCACTCTGTTCATATTCTACTCTTGGAAGCACAAGATACAGAACTGCAGAGTTAATGTCTATTGTTTTGCAATATAAATCTAAAACATTTCTCTAAAACAAATTGGCACGAAGGTAAAAAACAAAAACAAATAATGACTGATTTCAGATTGCTAATTTAATAACGCAACATGCAGGAATATGAAATTGCATCCTTGTTCAGTATGATGCTTACAAACAAACTATGATTTACACAAGAGGTTAAAAAATATCAAAATCGCTGAGTCCAACTTTTACTGTGCATAGAGGAGTATACCGACAGTGACAAATAAAAGGCACAAAAATAAATTAGCACAAGTTCACATTAACTAAAGTATTTAGACCACGAATACTGATTTTTTAGGTTTTAATGTCTGTTATTAAGGGTTCATATATGTACAGTGTAACTCACTTAGAATCATTCTAGATGTCTATCTAGGCCCCAGTTATTATTAGGAAAATATGGCACTATCAATATACTGTTTCTAATAGTTTTATCATTTAGTGACATTGTATACCTAAATAATAATAAAAATCCCCTCCAAAACACTACAAACACAAAGTAACAAATGCATAGAAAGAAAAATGAAACATACTGTATAGATTAGTTTACCGAATGAGACTGAATTAGCAGGAATTGTAAATGTGAAATTCTTGAAATCTTTGAAATATTGATGGAAACTCTTGCTTCTGTTTTTCTTGTCATAAGATCTGATGTTATCTCTTACCTCTCTGAATGCTCTCTGCTCTTCTCAGACAACAGCAAAGCTTTGTACCGGCAACAGTGAAACATACTGGCGTTTAAGTTTAAATTTTGATGTTGATGCTCTGTAATTACGAAATTACAATCAGATGGATTGTTGTCTATTAATGGAATGAATTGTACACTGCTGGGCAAAATACTTGGTCCTAAAACAAAACAAAATGACAAAAAAAAGAAAAAAGTAATAACAAAAAAAAATTAAAATAAAACAGACATTAAAACTGTAAAATAAAAATATTTAAACATTCATAGTTGTGGCCTCTGTGGCAAATCTTCTAACGATGGCAAACAAAACTGGTCATCTAACAAAATACTGACAACTGAATGGCATTCTAACCATTAATATTCCCTTTCGTCCTTCAAATATCCTCACTCTTCATTGTGAGAACAAAGTTCGTAACTGCAGCCATTTGGGCTCGGTCTCTGTGAGCTGTGTTTTACATTCACTTAAGTGCGTGACCTACTGGAGGTGTTTGAGGGAGAGGGGACGCAAGGTTAGTGGTAATTTCTGCTGTCTGCCTGAACTCTGGATGGAGACGGAGGCTGGATGCTGAAGACACGGATGTTTAAGTGTGTGGCAATCTGATTACAGACACTCACGCAGTACCGCACCAGATCAAATGCTGACAGGACCTACAAACACAAAGGAAAAAGCTAAAGCATGGCAAATGCATTTTTGATGAAAGATGAAACATTTAAAAGCAACGAATTGCTTGAGTTTTTTTTAAGATGTATGTTTTTTGGGGTTAAATAAAGGTGAAGGTCATGCAGTTAAAAAGTCAATAAAAAGCATGCTACTGTAACTGTAAGACTTCTATACTTTTGATATGATTAGCAAGTATCTTCACATGTGAAATCGAGTAATAAATTGATGAATACTAAATGGCTGAATGAAATGGTGAAATGTTAAAGTCAATGTGAAACCCCATTCACAATCCATTTTACTTCTGTAATCAGACATATTTCCAGGTGAAACGCTGTTCAGTGGAAAAAAAAAAATTATATATATATATATATATAAAGTCACACACTCGGCACGCATTTGCCGTGGCATCGTTTCGATAAGCTTCTGCAATGTCACAACATTTATTCCCATCCAAAGTTGAATTAATTTTTCACCAAGATCTTGTATTGATGATGGACCGCTGCACAAAGTCTTCTCCAGCACATCCCAAAGATTCTCAATGGGGTTAAGGTCTGGACTCTGTGGAGGCCAATCCATGTGTGAAAATGGTGCCTCATGCTCCCTGAACCACTCTTACACAATTTGAGCCTGATGAATCCTGGCATTGTCATCTTGGAATATGCCCGTGCCATCAGGGAAGAAAAAATCCATTGATGGAATAACTTGGTCATTCAGTATATTCAGGTAGTCAGCTGACCTCATTCTTTGGGCACATAACGTTGCTGAACCTAGACCTGACCAACTGCAGCAACCCCAGATCATAGCACTGCCCCACAGGCTTGTACGGTAGGCACTAGGCATGATGGGTGCATCACTTCATCCGCCTCTCTTCTTACCTTGATGCGCCCATCACTCTGGAACAGGGTAATTCTGGACTCATCAGACCACATGACCTTCTTCCATTTCTCCAGAGTTCAATCTTTATGCTCCCTAGCAAACTGAAGCCTTTTTTTCCAATTAGCCTCACTTAAGTGGTTTTCTTAAGGCTACACAGCTGTTTAGTCTCAATCCCTTGAGTTCCCTTCACATTGTGCGTGTGGAAATGCTCTTACTTTCACTATTAAACATAGCTGTGAGTTCTACTGTTGTTTTATTACGATTTGATTTCACCAAACATTTAAGTGATCGCCGATCACGATCATTCAAGATTTTTAATAATGCGTTGGACAGTTCTTAACCCAATTTTAGTAGTTTCAGCAATCTCCTTAGATGTTTTCTTTGCTTGATGCATGCCAATAATTTGACCCTTCTGAAACAGATTAACATCTTTTCCACGACCACAGGATGTGTCTTCCGACATGGTTGTTTAAGAAATGAGAAGCTACTCACTGCATCAGTTAGAGTTAAATAACTTGTTGCCAGCTGAAACATAATCATCCATGCAGTAATTATCCAATGGGAGACTCTTACCGATTTGCTTAGTTAAATCCAGGTGGTATATATATATATATATATATATATATACACACAGTGGTGTGAAAAATTGTATGCCCCCTTCCTGATTTTTTATTTTTTTGCATGTTTGTCACATTTTAATGTTTCAGATCATCAAACAAATTTAAATATTAATCAAATATAACAAGTAAACACAACATGCAGATTTTAAATGAAGCTTTTTTTTAAAAAGGGAAAACAAAATCCAAACCCACATGGCCCTGTGTGAAAAAGTGTTTGCCCTCCCCCCCTGTTAAAACATAACTGTGGTTTATCACACCTGAGTTCAGTTTCTCCAGCCACACCCAGGCCTGATTACTGCCACACCTGTTCGCAATCAAGAAATCACTTAAATAGGACCTGCCTGACAAAGTGAAGTAGACCAAAAGATCCTCAAAAGCTACATATCATGTTGAGAGCCAAAGAAATTCAGGAACAAATGAGAAAGAAAGTAATTGAAATCTATCAGTCTGGAAAAGGTTATAAAGCCATTTCTAAAGCTTTGGGACTCCAGCGAACCACAGTGAGAGCCATTATCCACAAATGGCAAAAACATGGAACAGTGGTGAACCTTCCCAGGAGTGGCCGGCCGACCAAAATTACCCCAAGAGCGCAGCGACAACTCATCCAAGAAGTCACAAAAGACGCCAGAACAACATCCAAAGAACTGCAGGCCTCACTTGCCTCAGTTAAGGTCAGTGTTCATGACTCTACCATAAGAAAGAGACTGGGCAAAAATGGCCTGCATGGCAGAGTTCCAAGACGAAAACCACTGCTGAGCAAAAAGAACATAAAGGCTCGTCTCAGTTTTGCCAAAAAACATCTTGATGATCCCCAAGACTTTTGGGAAAATACTCTGTGGACTGACGAGACAAAAGTTGAACTTTTTGGAAGGTGTGTGTCCCATTACATCTGGCGTAAAAGTAACACAGCATTTCAGAAAAAGAACATCATACCAACAGTAAAATATGGTGGTGGTAGTGTGATGGTCTGGGGCTGTTTTGCTGCTTCAGGACCTGGAAGACTTGCTGTGATAAATGGAACCATGAATTCTGCTGTCTACCAAAAAATCCTGAAGGACAATGTCCGGCCATCTGTTCGTGACCTCAAGCTGAAGCGAACTTGGGTTCTGCAGCAGGACAATGATCCAAAACACACCAGCAAGTCCACCTCTGAATGGCTGAAGAAAAACAAAATGAAGACTTTGGAGTGGCCTAGTCAAAGTCCTGACCTGAATCCTATTGAGATGCTGTGGCATGACCTTAAAAAGGCGGTTCATGCTCGATAACCCTCCAATGTGGCTGAATTACAACAACTCTGCAAAGATGAGTGGGCCAAAATTCCTCCACAGCGCTGTAGCGGACTCACTGCAAGTTATCGCAAACGCTTGATTGCAGTTGTTGCTGCTAAGGGTGGCCCAACCAGTTATTAGGTTTAGGGGGCAAGCACTTTTTCACACAGGGCCATGTGGGTTTGGATTTTGTTTTCCCTTCATAGTAAAAAAAACTTCATTTAAAAACTGCATGTTGTGTTTACTTGTGTTATCTTTGATTAATATTTAAATTTGTTTGATGATCTGAAACATTAAAGTGTGACAAACATGCAAAAAAATAAAAAATCAGGAAGGGGGCAAACAATTTTTCACACCACTGTATATATATATATATATATATATATATTTCTGACCTTTGTTTCAATAACTAATCTCAGCAGATCGTGTAAGAAGCCATGCGATGTGAAAATCAATGTCTACATACTACACTGAGCTCTTTATTTCAAAAGAGCAAGGAAAATCCATGTTTTCAGACAGATCTTACACGTACCAGAGCGACCCACAGAAGACAGTACTCATTGATGAAACTGTTGAAGTACTGGTTCAGAAACAGCAACGCTGGACCGGTGAAGGCCAGGTCATTACGATGCATTTCACTCTTTGTCATATGAGCAACCTGGACAACAAAACAGATGTGACTGTAGTGACATTTACATTAACTGATGCTAATGCGGTTTGAGTGTGACAGATGTTTACAGATAAGAACTACAGACAACAATGTTTAGTATTTATATCAAAATATGCATAAAATCTTACCAACAACAGATTTATGCTTGCATGCAAGCCATAATTATTCCTACCAGCTATAAAAACCAAGCTAAGTCTAAATGTTCAGGTAGAGATACATCAATAATCTGCCAATGGTATTCATACAGAATGTGTTAGAAGCAGTTTATTTTAGTACTTATTTAGTGAAGCTGAAATAAATACAGTATACTGATGTCATTCAGGATCTTACCACCAGTCTGTTGGTGAGTTTGGCAGAGACACACCCAAACGCTAAGATATAAAGACAGGGATGTCTCTCGAATAGCTGCACTGATGACTTCTTATAGATCATTAGAGCAAGTGTGATTACCACTCCTATATGGAAGGATGGAGACAAAACGCTTGTTCCCTAATAACAGAAGAAAAACAGTTGTGTGATTAATTTAGAGTAACAAGAATTTTTTAGTAACAAGATTTTTTTTGATAATTAGTCCACATCATGTACGTTTAACAATCCATATGTCTGATCCATACTACATAAAAAAGTCAATACATACTGCATGAAAAAATTATTGTTTATTCATTATTTCACAGCAGTTTTCAGTCACTCATTTCACAAATATATCTTATACACATATATATATATATATATATATATATATAATTTGAGCTAAAGTATATTAAGTAAAAAATACGTTTGTGAAATGAGTGACTTCAACTTAAATGGTTTATATATATATATATATATATATATATATATATATATATATATATAAACCATTTAGGTTGGTCCAGTTGACTAGAGTAAATTAATTTTAAACAATTTTATTTCAATAAAAAAAGCAGTTTACTTTTAGAATTAAAAATACATTAAACAACACAAAATTATGAATTTTACACCCATTTCACTATGCATTTATTTATTTATTTTTTTATTTTGTCTTTTAGCATTTCTGTTTAGTGGTACAGAAATCACCCACACTTTAGTTTGTAACTTACTGCAATAGTAGATCCATTTTTGCCCATTCCGCCTGTGAATATAACCCGGAAGTAGTTTGTGCAGGAGAAAATGGCACCCAGAAGAGTGCAAAGGGCCGGTATTATTTTAATCTGGATATTTATTACAGGGATCTGAAAGATTAAAAAACAAATCTCTCATATTCTGTTTCCAATCATCACATCATTATTTATGAGTGCTTTTCATTGTACATGTAAAGGGATTCTGCATTTCACTGAACACATGCAACATGCAAGAGAATCAGACTTCCTGACCAACCATGATATACAGATTTAACACATTTGTTCCTGAGCATATGGTCTAATCATATGACCAAAATAAGAAAGAATTAAGATTGATTTAAATTACCACAGATTGCCAAAAAGCCGTTCCTCCAATGGCAGCCAATAAGTACATGATTATAATGAAGATTTGAACCTCAGTCACATCAATTCTGCACAAGCAAATAGCAAAAAAGTGATTAAAAGATTAAATAAAATTAGTTAATTTTTAATCTCACTCAAATCCAGCATTTTTTGTTCTTTATGAAGTCCTTTATCAACAGTACAACAGCTGTCTGAAAGCTGTTGGTTTCCCATGAGCAGAACAGAATGTTCAAATATAATATATGTGTACTGAATGTGAAGTACAGGAACCGTCTATTATGATTAAGAGAAGAGTTTTCACTCACATGCCAAAGCGCAGCGTTCCAGAAACATACGTCTGCCAGTGGGCACAATAGAACATGAAAATGCCCACAAAACAACAGAAAAACATCCAGTCAGGGTGAGTACCCAGCTGCACTGCTATACAGGTGCCCAGGACCACAAACACTGCATCAGAGAAAGACACAAAACAATAAGTAAGACAGCAAGTATATGTCTCAGTAACAGACATACGGTCATGGCCAAAAATATCGGCACCCTTGGTAAATATGATCAAAGAAGGCTGTGAAAATTAATCTGCATTGTTAATCCTTTTGATCTTTTATTTAAAAAATCCACAAAAATTTAACCTTTCATTGGATAATAAGAATTTAAAAAGGGGGGGGGGAGGAGGTATCATTATGAAATAAATGTTTTTCTCTAATACAGATTGGCCACAATTAACGGCACCCTTTTATTCAATACTTTTTGAAACCTCCATTTGCCAGTTTAACAGCTCTAAATTTTCTCCTATAATGCCTGATGAGGTTAGAGAACACCTGACAAGAGATCAGAGACCATTCCTTCATCCAGAATCACTCCAGACCCTTTAGATTCCCAGCTCCATGTTGGTGCTTCTTCTCTTCAGTTCACCCCACTCATTTTCTATAGGGTTCAGGTCAGAGGACTGGAATGGCCATAGCAGAAGCTTGGTTTTGTGCTCAGTGACCCATTTTTGTGTTGTTTTTGAGGTTTGTGTTTGGATTATTGTACGGTTGGAAGATCCAAACATGGCCCATTATAAGATTTCTAACAAGAGTCAGTCACTTATTGATTTTTATCTGTTGTATTTGATAGAATCCATGATGCCATGTGTCTAAACAAGATGTCCAGGACCTCCAGCAGAAATATAGGCTCACAACATCAAAAATACAGCAGTATATTTCGTTGTACACATGGGGTACTTTTTATCCCTGTGTCCACCAAACCCATCTTGAGTGTTTGCTGCTAAAAAGCTCATTTTTTAGTTTCATCTGACCATAGAAGCCAGTCCCATTTGAAGTTCCAGTCGTGTCTGATAACTGAATATGCTGGAGTTTGTTTTTGGATGAGCTAGGAGAATTTTTCTCGAAACCCTCCCAAACAACATGTGGTGATGCAGGGGCTGTTTGACAAATTTTTTTTAAGGTTTTCTGACCCCGAGACTCAACTATTTTCTGCAATTCTCCAGCTGTGGTCCTTGGAGAGTCTTTAGCCACTCAAACTCTCCTTCTCACCGTGCATTAGGACGATATAGACACACGTCCTCTTCCAGGCAGTTTCGTAACATTTTGTGTTGATTGGAAATTCTTAATTATTGCCCTGATGGTGGAAATGGGAATTTTCACTGCTCTAGCTCTTTTCTTAAAGCCACTTCACTAATTTGTGAAGCTCAATTATCTTTTGCTGCACATCAGAAATATATTCTTTGGTTTTTCTCATTGTGATGGATGATTAAGGGAATTTGGGCTTTATTTTCCCTCCTATTTATATTTCTGTGAAACAGGAAGCCATTGCTGGATAATTTCATGTTCATAATCACCCTGGAGTGCTCAAAATTGTGAATATGAATGGGAATATACTTCAGAGATATTTTACTCATAAGAATTTCTAGGGGTACCAATAATTGTGTCCAATGTGTATTAGAGAAAAACATTTATTTCATAATGATATTTCTCCCCATTTTAAATTCTTATTATCCAATGAAAGGTTAGATTTTTGTGAATTTTTTAAAATAAAAGATCAAAAGGATTAACAATGCAGATTAATTTTCCTTCTTTGATATATAGATAGATAGATAGATAGATAGATAGATAGATAGATAGATAGATAGATAGATAGATATAGATATGTACAGGAAACTAGAACAAAAATGTGACCAAAAACTTTATTTTAATGTTATTTTAACATCCAATAACACAATCTTTCAGATGATAAATTTGTGCGTACATGTGAAATTGGATCTTATAAAAATGTAAATTAAGATGGATGATATTTTTTCACAATATTCTTAAAATAGAATACCAGTCCACATGTTATTCTAGTAAAAAATACATTATAATATAAAAATAAATAATAATATTAGAATAGAATAGCTTTTTATAATAGACAAAGTTTTTTTTTTTAATACTTTTTAGCTTTTAAGCCCAGTGTGTCTAGAATTTTAGATTTCAGCCAATATAATTTATTATCTGTCTATATTTAAGGCCCTATGATTTCCGTGATGTGGAAAACGCGGACAGAATTGCGGAATCCAGTCATAAAAATGGATTTAGAATATAACACGGAATGTCATGGAATTTGACCAATTTTAGACAAATAAATCAAAAGTATCCTGCATGTTCTGCATCTCTGAATGGTGCAGATGTGTCACTTCATGAGCATTTTACCATTTCTTTTGAGAAAATTTATTGTAAAAAAAAAAAAAAAAAAACCCTTTGTCTTTCTCTTTATTTATTCCTTCCCTTTCTAGCTTGTACTTATTTGAACAATGCCAGAGACTTGGTATTACGAGCACTTCCTCTGTCTGTTGCCTCTTTAAGATGAATCGCTTTATGTATCCTCAATTGTAAGTCGCTTTGGATAAAAGCGTCTGCAAAATGACTAAATGTAAATGTCATATCATATCACACACAAACAGAAACTTTAAGGTCTTCACAGCAATCCGTCAAAACAAAAGTTTGGCTTAACTATGACAAATATATTACCTAATGCAATGATAGTACTACTGCTAATAAAAAAAAATTATTAAAACATTATTTTTTAAGGAATATTTAGCAGAAGAATTATTTATAGAATTTATTTAGAAGAAAAAAAGAAAACATTTAAATAATAATAATTGTTTTTTTTTTAATAAAATCAATAATTAGAGATGCTTTTAATTATTAAAATGTCATGAAACCATTAAAATGGAATCCAGAAAATTAATTGAAAACACAGAATTTGGTAAAAAATAAAACTGAATTGGAGAAAAAAATAAAACATTTCATAGGGCTTTAAAAACGTAATTTTTGTTAGACTTTTAATAAATTGCTGTTAAATTGTACAAGTTTCATGATTTCAATTAATTAGACATGCTTTTTGATTACTAAATTTTAATTTAACTGTTAAAACAGAGTACAGAAAAATTAAAATGGAAAAAAAAACAGAATCCAAAAAATTAAAACAGAAAAAACTGAATATGGAAAAAATTTAACGGATTTCATAGGGCCCTATACATAGGTGATACATTTAGATCTAAACATCTATACTCAAATGTATAGAGCTCAATCTTTTAAATGAATTTAATAATAAAGTAATAAAACATGCAATGGATCTAAGTGTAATTTAGTAGCTGACTGTATTTGCATACACAAACGTGAACAGACCTGTAGAGAGGGAGTCACAGCCATGGTCAAAGAGCTCGCCAAGTGGTGTGCTGCTATTGGTCCGTCGTGCCTGCTTTCCATCTATGGCATCCAATGATTGGTAGATGAACAGACCTAAAGCACAGGCTAAGTATGCCCATGTTGGTGCCTAAAAAAGATAAACCAGGCTTAAAATTGTGTCCATTTGGATGCTTTTTACTGACTTTAGTTGTTTTCCATAACAGCAGGAATCATAAGACTGTTATAGCTGATAAACAGACGCTGTTACAGCTGACAGAACAAGCTGTGTCTGACAATACAGTGTCTTATTGCACTGTTTAAACAGACCACAGCAATTATCTCCTCAGGAGAGCTCAGAATATACTAAATTATGGCCTTCATAGACTATATGCGAGGCAGGGTAAGAAGTAAAACCAAGAATTTACTGCAGTTGCTACTAAATAATCTTAATTACACTTATACTGGTATTAAAATAAGCAAAAAATACCATATTTCCTACTGGTGACTATTTTCACAGCTAGTGAATGTTCATAAATTGAATGAAACTGATATTAAAGTTGAAAAAAGATCATGTACTAAAGGTCACTGCTATAACTGAACTAAATCTAAATCTGATACTTAAATAATCAAAAAGGAAAGAGTTCTAATGGTGACCACTGTAACAGTTGTTAAATATTAATAATCAAATTAAAACTGATTATAAATCACCAAAAAGGTCATGTCCTAATGGTGACCACTGTAATAGCTACTAAACAATCATAGATTAAAACTGATATTAAATCAGTTGAATTAAATCTAATTAACAAAAAGTATGGTAACTGCTGTAATAATAGCTATTATATATTTATAAGTGAACTGAACTGATATTAAAACCAACAAAAAACACAATGTCATGATGATGACCACTGCAATAACTATTAACAATAACTAAAACTGATATTAAAATATGTTATTTTAACATATATATTTATATATTATATACAAAAACAATATGTTCAAATGGTGATCATGCAATGGCTGTTAAATAATCATAATTATATAAAAAAAAACCACCACATTATTAAGGTGACTTGCCACTGCAACAGTTACTAAATATTGGTAATTAGATAAACTGATATTAAAATCAACAAAAATAAAATGTCTTGATAATGACCAATGCAATCACTGTTTAATTGCAGTCTAAATATTCATAATTACATTAAAACTGATATTAAAATGAGCAAAAATGACCAAGATCTCTGTAACTGCTGCTAAATAACAATAACTAGACTTAAACAGATATTAAAGTTATTAATAATAATTAAATTAACTGCTAAATATTCTATACCACTGTTAGCAGGTGAAAATAAAATAAATTAAGATTTGTAGTTGATCTGTTTAAACCACTGAAGCAGTGGAAGTGCAGCATACCTGTTCAGTGGCAGTAGGGCAGTAGTACACCAGTATCAGAGTACTGATAATATTAGTAGCGAGTCCCACTATGGTGATCAGGTTCGGCGCCATCCAGAGAGGCACTTTGCTCACCAGCCAGCACCAGAATCCCTGCATGAAGGGCTCCAGGAGGGACTGTCCCGCACTGCTGTACCGATGCTCCTCCAGCTTTTTCAGCTGCTGCCGGGACAGACGGGCTACGGGAAGCTCCATCAGCTTGACCAGGAGACCGGGGCCCTCTTCCGCACCTGGTGCACTCGGGTCACGGGCCACGGAGAAATTGTTGTCAGAATCGGGCCGAGCCTGGACAGGTCTCTTGTGTGAGCTCATGGTTCTCTGTGTGGGCGTGGTGAGCGTTGAATCCACAATGAGATTATGGGATTAGATCTATGGGAGCAAATACAGTAGCATGCATAAATTATTTTCCAACA
Source organism: Spinibarbus caldwelli (assembly GCA_039654775.1). Lineage (NCBI taxonomy): Eukaryota > Metazoa > Chordata > Actinopteri > Cypriniformes > Cyprinidae > Spinibarbus > Spinibarbus caldwelli. Next base: position 24,873,827 of record CM077249.1, read on the forward strand.
AATGGAAGAACTCGAACTCGGACTACCGAAAAACTGGAATTTATAATTAACAGAATATTTTTGTGGGGTGGTGTAATAGTTAGTTAATTGCTATTTAGTAAATGATTTCCATACATTACAGTCAAGCTACACTACAGTCTGGAACAATCAACAAGTAAAGTGTAATTTTAAAGATCAAATGGGACGAGGACTGTTTTCAATTATGATCAATAATATATATATATATATATATATATATATATATATATACACACACACACACACACACTAATTTTAATTTTAAAATTAAATTTAAATTACAGTCTAAGAATATTTCATTATAAATAAATTCAAATTCATAACAATTAAATTAAATTTTAAATTTAATATTTCATTATATTGAGCAGATCTTCTACCACTGCTTTTATTCTTTATTAGACAACAAAAATATTCTTACAGAATAAAATTATAAGCAATAATATATAAATATATGCATGTATAATTATAGACTGATATTATAATTTATTTTAATTTTAAAAAGAATATTTTTTCATTTTAAAATGATTAAAATTTAAATTATTGTTAGAATATTTACAGAATAGCAGATGTTCTACTGGTAGTTTTATACTTTATTTGATACCTTTTAATATATTTTAATAAAATTATAAGCAAATTATACTTTATACAAATTTATATAATTTATATAAATATATACTTTGATGCCTCTTTAAATATTATGATCTGTCTTTGACCCCAACTTAAAAATTTTGTCAATTTTAAGGAGTACAAAAGTATATACAGTCAAAGCAAAAATTATTCAGACACCAGATATAATTTTTTATATATTTCTTTTTTTTACTAGTGGGTACAGGACACTACAGTTAATTTATGTAAGTGAGGATAGCAAAATAAAGTAAACTGTGAAATATTATACCCAAAATTCTTTATACAGTAAAAACTGATTTAAAAAACCCCAAAAAAAGAGTAAAATTGATAAAAATTTGGGACCAAAAATTTGATTTGACACTTTGACCAGACCATGTTTTGTTACATACCTTTCTATCAAAGTTATCTGACATTATCAAGATGAATTTGTTCTGACACAGTTTAACTCTTCGAGTTCTTGTCATATTTTATCACCCTTTTCTAAACTAATGCGAATAAACTGATAATATGAGAAATGTTGAAGGTGTCTGAATAAATTTTGGTTTGACTGTAGCTGATCACACAGCTATAAAGCAAAGAGAATAGAATAGGGTCTTCAGTCCCTGTTAGATTTTATATTAATATTTCAGATATACAGTATAACATATTATAAATGTGATACACATTTACAGTTAGAATTATATTAAATACATTTTAGAGGAGGTGTGATTAATACAGTTCAGTTGTGATCAACAGTACCTGTTTACCCACCACCCTAAAACACACCTGTCAGTACAGGAAGAGGGCAGTTACAGGACAGAAAGATAAGACAATGATGCATTGGGATCTAATAAAACCAAACCCCTAAACTATGGCATTGATCTGCTGTATGCTTTATGAAGTCCTCGCCAGCTGACTGCATTTATGAGATTTACAGCAGCCCATTCAAATCTGGAGGATGACGTCAGCTTGATAGCGATCTGTCAAACGTGTCAGACAAGATGATAAATGTGATATACGTATACAATTTTAATTATATTAAACACGTTTTTAAAAGCAGTGTGATTAATGTAGTTGGGTTGTGATCGACAGTACCTTTGTTTACGTGGTGAAGATGTCTTTTCTCCCCGCAGCATCACACTGGAGATGCCCGTGTGTTGCCAAAAGTTGAATTATTAAATAAATTATAAGTAAATTAAAAGAAATGCCGGGACGAAGAAACGGCAACGGAGAAGACGCTTATGTGAAGGATGGTTAACCGACGGCAGGCTGAACGGTGCGGATGAGATGCAGAGGCGTGAAAAGCGCGTCAATAACGCACTGACAACGCTTTCCGGAAGTAAGCTTTTCAAAATAAAAGTAAGCGATAAAATAATTTTTTTTTAAAATATATATATATATAATATTATAAATTACATTTATGTTTACCTTAATCAGATGTGTTGATTTTTTTTTTAAAATCCTATTACTTTAATATAGAATAATAATGAACAGTCCTTAATTAGTACTGCTATAAAAACATATGGTATGGTTTCTCATGAATTTCAGAAATGTGTACACTATGGAAGGCTTTTCCGGACTATTTTCAAATAGAATTGCAAATTGTATTTTCAATTGCGTTTTCCATATGTGGACGCATAAATTGTGACATAATCCAAATGCAATTGCAAATCTTGCATTTTCGCTTTCGCGAACGCACAGTGACTGCCACATTTCAATTGAAAAAGCAAAGTCTATTTGCAACTGTATTTCCCATGTCTTACGAGTTATGAACCTGTCATATTTAAATAGCTATATTAATTACCACATTTGCTTTTTCACTCTCTCTGCGCCGCGCATATAACCTGCCAAAACTCAAATGGAATCGCAATGCTGAAAGCTGTCAATCAATGTGAGGGGCGGGACTAAACTAGGGGGCGTGTTTGTTTTGGGAGGTGACGTCACAGACGACCGTGCCGAATGCTTTGATCAATGGAGGTAATCGGTAAAGCCTCCGCTAAAGGCAGCTGCCAATCAGTTCATGCCTGTGTGAACGAACAGACAGTGCAACCTTCTTGGCACAGTACATAATTCTGTCTTTTTTACCCCAAATGCAGCGATTATCCCCTGATAACAGAGCCACAAACGGTACGCACAATAGGTCAAAATTCACTATTACCCAAACGCTTTTCACCTGTCTCAACATCTCTCACTGTTTCTCTCACTTTGATTGATGCAAGTGAGAACACAGACAATGCAATTCTACACTTATTACAGTACATTTTATTCGTAAGCAAACAAAACAGTGCCAAACTATATTTATTTACCCATTTTCCACCTTACATTCTATTTTATTCAACAGTTTTAATCTGTTATGGAGCACGCGTACCGTGGCACCAAAGCGTCACCAAAAAGACTTATCACAACTTATTTTTCTCCTGATCTCAACATAACAAAAGTTGTTTTCTAAGTTACACAACCACGCCAGCAGGTGGCAGTATAGAACTACTGATGGGGAGTTGTATACTGTATCAACTATAGCCTACTGTAAGCGTTTGGGACAGAGGACCTTCTTTGTGATCGCTATAAAAAGAGCTTTCAGACGCAGCCTATAATATGCATGGCCTCTTAGAACTTCGGTACTATTACAGATTAAAAAGAAGGAATAAAATGTACTGTAATAAGTGTAGAATTGCATTGCACTGTCTGTTTTCTCACTTGCATCAAACAGAGTGAGAGAAACAGTGAGAGATGTTGAGACAGGTGAAAAGCGTTTGGGTAATAGTGAATTTTGACCTATTGTGCGTAACGTTGTTGCTCCTGCTGTTAGCAGGGGATAATCGCTGCATTTGGGGTAAAAAAGACAGAATTATGTATTGTGCCAAGAAGGTTGCACTGTCTGTTCATTAACACAGGCACGATATAATTGGCAGCTGCCTTTAGCAGAGGTTTTTCCGATTACCTCCATTGATCAAAGCATTCAGCACGGTTGTCTGTGAGTGACGTCACCTCCTAAAACAAACACGCCCCCTAGTTTAGTCCCGCCCCCTCACATTGATTGACAGCTTTCAGTGTAGACATCGAAAATTCAAATGCAAAAGGAATTGCGATTCTATTTGAGTTTTGGCAGGTTACATGCACGACGCAGAGAGAGTGAAAAAGCAAATGTGGTAATTAATATTGCTATTTAAATACGACAGGCAAATGGACTTTGCTTTTTCAATTGAAATGTGGCAGTCACTGTGCGTTCGCGAAAGCGAAAATGCAAGATTTGCAATTGCATTTGGATTATGTCACAATTTATGCGTCCACATATGGAAAACGCGATTGAAAATACAATTTGCAATTCTATTTGAAAATAGTCCAGAAAATCCTTTCATAGTAAAATATGACAGTACATCTAGAATGTTATTTTTGGTGCTTTTACTGATTTTTGCATTTATTTTTTTTGTGTATGTTTTATTTGTTTATTTATTCAAACTCCTTTTTTCCCCTCACTTAACGGGACCGAATTGAGAGTAAACAGCGCCCCCTACGCCAATAACTTTGGAACAACATCGACTCAAATCGGTATTAAAATCAGAAAACGACTTCAATGCAGCTGCTTGAAAATGTACAGGTGCATCTCAATAAATTAGAATGTCGTGGAAACGTTCATTTATTTCAGAAATTCAACTCAAATTTTGAAACTCGTGTATTAAATAAATTCAATGCACACAGACTGAAGTAGTTTAAGTCTTTGGTTCTTTTAATTGTGATGATTTTGACTCACATTTAACAAAAACCCACCAATTCACTATCTCAACAAATTAGAATATGGTGACATGCCAATCAGCTAATCAACTCAAAACACCTGCAAAGGTTTCCTGAGCCTTCAAAATGGTCTCTCAGTTTGGTTCACTAGGCTACACAATCATGGGGAAGACTGCTGACCTGACAGTTGTCCAGAAGACAATCTTTGACACCCTTCACAAGGAGGGTAAGCCACAAACATTCATTGCCAAAGAAGCTGGCTGTTCACAGAGTGCTGTATCCAAGCATGTTAACAGAAAGTTGAGTGGAAGGAAAAAAGTGTGGAAGAAAAAGATGCACAACCAACCGAGAGAACCGCAGCCTTATAAGGATTGTCAAGCAAAATCGATTCAAGAATTTGGGTGAACTTCACAAGGAATGGACTGAGGCTGGGGTCAAGGCATCAAGAGCCACCACACACAGACGTGTCAATGAATTTGGCTACAGTTGTCGTATTCCTCTTGTTAAGCCACTCCTGAACCACAGACAATGTCAGAGGCATCTTACCTGGGCTAAGGAGAAGAAGAACTGGACTGTTGCCCAGTGGTCCAAAGTCCTTTTCAGATGAGAGCAAGTTTTGTATTTCATTTGGAAATCAAGGTCCTAGAGTCTGGAGGAAGGGTGGAGAAGCTCATAGCCCAAGTTGCTTGAAATCCAGTGTTAAGTTTCCACAGTCTGTGATGATTTGGGGTGCAATGCCATCTGCTGGTGTTGGTCCATTGTGTTTTTTGAAAACCAAAGTCACTGCACCTGTTTACCAAGAAATTTTGGAACACTTCATGCTTCCTTCTGCTGACCAGCTTTTTAAAGATGCTGATTTCATTTTCCAGCAGGATTTGGCACCTGACCACACTGCCAAAAGCACCAAAAGTTGGTTAAATGACCATGGTGTTGGTGTGCCTGACTGGGCAGCAAACTCACCAGACCTGAACCCCATAGAGAATCTATGGGATATTGTCAAGAGGAAAATGAGAAACAAGAGACCAAAAAATGCAGATGAGCTGAAGGCCACTGTCAAAAAGACCTGGGCTTCCATACCACCTCAGCAGTGCCACAAACTGATCACCTCCATGCCACACCGAATTGAGGCAGTAATTAAAGCAAAAGGAGCCCCTACCAAGTATTGAGTACATATACAGTAAATGAATATACTTTCCAGAAGGCCAACAATTCACTAAAAATGTTTTTTTTATTGGTCTTATGAAGTATTCTAATTCGTTGAGATAATGAATTGGTGGGTTTTTGTTAAATGTGAGCCAAAATCATCACAATTAAAAGAACCAAAGACTTAAGGTACTTCAGTCTGTGTGCATTGAATTTATTTAATACACGAGTTTCACAATTTGAGTTGAATTACTGAAATAAATGAACCTTTCCACGACATTCTAATTTATTGAGATGCACCTGTATATCTATGATATAAAATATCAAAAATAAGTATTTTTACTTCAAGTATGAAGAGTCCTTTTATTTTAGTATAAATTATATATTTGTACTATATTTTTATGATGTTGAATTAGTTATGATAATATTTTTGGTTGTAATTTTAAAGTAATAGTTTTTATTATTTTGCATTTCATTTTCAGTTTTAGTTATTTTAGTACATGCATAAAAAGTTAACTGTAATATCCTTGGAAGAGCTTATTTATTAAACTTTTGATACTTTCTCTTGGAAAGTCACCACAATCTCTAAATAAAACTCTCCTTTATTTTTACAAACATAAGAAATCACAATTTAAGTACTCTTAAAACAGGAATAAAAAAATAATAATAATAATGTCAGGAAACAGGAAAAAAAGGCAGAATTTTGTTGAATCATTCTTTATTTAGCAACCACTGAATTGAGAGGTGCCAACACTGAAAACATCAGCAGCAGATAAGTGGCATTTCCTATTTGTTATGAGAATCTTGTTGTAAGTTATTACATTTTACAAATTTTAATAGGAGATGTGAGAATGTTGGGAAGTTTTAAAAGCAAAACACTAAGTTGGTGGTGGACTGTTAACTTCCTTTCCACAAGGAAACATGATATGGCACGAAAGCATTCTACAGATCAACAGATGAGAGACGGCAAAGAGAATATCATGTGGAAAAGGGACAGCGGCCATTGATAAAGCAACAAAATGAACTGCTGACAATTCTCACATTCATTCACATAACCTCAAGATTTTTCTCCCTGTGCATTTAATGCTTCTTTGAGAACATCTTAAACTTCATCTATTAAGCCTTCAAGAAATGACAAAGTGAAACAGAGTAAAATGCTGTAACAGCCAATCAACAGAAACATACACCGTGCCAAGTACGGTAAACGGACCCCCAAAAAAAACAAGGTTATTGAAAGTGCAGATGAACCAAGTCAGTCATGCTAGGAACGGAGTGATAAACTGTTGCAATGTTCATGCATACAATTTAGAGAACAACTTCGAAGGAAGGATTTCAGTGGTACAACTAAAAAAAAAACAAACCCCAAAGGGTAAAACCTGTGAGTATCAACTGATACAAGTCTGTACCCTTAACCTACAATGAAAAAGTAAATAAATAAAATCGATACTAATAAAAAAATTCTAAAGCTTTCCTCAGAATCATTCAAGGGTTTTAATGATGAGAAAAATCCCCTTATTTTATCCTCTGCTGATTTGTAAGAGAATTACCTAACGCTTTATTTCACATGTGAAAGTAGGAAAGGTTTCTTCAGAATACTTCTGAATACTATCAAGAAGCCTACAGGACTCTTGTGTTGTGTCGTTTCTCCGTGAGCGTGCTCCAGGCTACAGCGCACGGGGCCGCTTGGGGTTAATCTGCTTGCTGGCTTGTTCCTCCTCTTGGAGAGCAGAACGGAATGACCTCACTTTATCTGATAATACGAGCAGACACGCATCCATTAATAATCATTCCATCAGGGGAACACTGAAAGGAAAAAGATTCCAGAGGATGCTTTACCTCTGAGCTCAATAAGGATCTCAATCTTCTGGTCAAGAATCTGCTCGAGCTGAGAAGAGTAGGAGTCCACGTCGTAGTCCACCTCCTCAGTCATCTCCAGGAGAACCTTCTCATCCTCAAGCCACCTGATAGACTCCTGTCAGCACATATAGTGTGAACATCATCATTAGCAATTCCCTTTTCAGTTTTGGGACTGAACCGTATCTGAGTACAAACGAAAGTGAAAAGTTCAGAAAAAAGAAGCACAACAAACCAAATGCTGATGTCAACTGGACTAAAAAGCTCTAGTGTGAAAGGGACCTTAGAGGAGTAAACACCTGAAACACAGCCCTGTGGTCCTCCAGAACCTGCTCCTCCATCTCCACCAGCTGAGACACCGCCTCGTGGAACGTGAAGAGCTGAGGGGAGACTTCCTCTTCCTGTCGATATTCAAGCACAAGCTTTTATCCTTCCTACATTAAAAAGTCTTAATGGTGTTTGGTCCACAATATCTAAAAGGAGACTGAGACAACAAATCGATTGCCTGCCTAATTTTCCTGTTTATGGTTTCAGCCTTATGGCTATAAATGATATGCAACATATAAAGCATGAATACACCGATAACAAAAAATAAATAGGCACTTATAAATATATAAATCTGCACAGAAAACAAAGAGGTATAATTAGTTGGAAAACTACAGGGTTAGAAAGGATTTTCTTTTTCTTTTCCATTTTTAAAAGAAATTAATAGTGCTGTCAAATGTTTAATTGCAATTAATCGCATCCAAAATAAAAGTTTTTGTTTACATAATATATGTGTGTGCTGCCTATATTTATTATGTATATATAAATACACACATACAGTATTTTGAAAATATTTACATGTATATATTTATAATCATTTAATTTATATTATTTATAAATATATTTAATATACCAACATAACATTTTTCTTAAATATATACACGCATGTGTGTGTTTATATTTAAATACTAAATATACACAGTACACACACATATATTATGTAATCAAAAATTGTTATTTTGACTGCGATTAATCACGATTAATCGTTTAACAGCACTAGAAATCAATATTAAATATTTAGCAAGGACGTATTACACTTATCAAGTGACATTTATAATATAATTTATATATGTAAACAGTAACAGACACAAATTACACTTCTAAAAAGTATCACTGGAGAAGGTGGCATTACTGTATCATGCATGCATTTTAAAGCAAAGTAAGTACTAGGAACAGATGTGTTTTTACATTCTGTTCACAGAGCAGTTTGAGGTCATCTCTCTGAGGGGAGTTGCCCAAATCCCATTCCTCATCCATGATGTCCAGTTGGTTGATGGTGTTGACACTGGGGCGGACTCCCTCTGTCACAGCATTGGGATCCACGGTCAGCTCCTTCACTCTAAATGCACAGATTGACAGCATTTATGATGATGTTTTTAGAGCAATCATGCTGACCTAAATGACACCATGCACAGGTCACAGGATTCAAATGGGGAGATGCTCGTTTTGGCTGCGACACTGCATTCTCTTACCTTATTTTAAAATAGAACCTTACATTATTTCAAAAACCTTCAAATGTTTTATGCTTTTAATAAGCATTTTATGACAAAATCAAGAGCAGTTTGTTTTTTAATACAACTAAAATACAGACGTCAGAACTCCCATAGGTGCAGTTGGGCTTATAAATGTGCAGCTAACGCAACTGTTTATGGTGTCATCTCATTTTTATTAATTGACTACAGTGTTTATGTGTATTAATATTCATATTTCTAAAGGAGAAGTAAGGACGACAGCACCACAGATATGCCAGACTTTCCCAGGGTTAGAGAAATGAAATGACAACAGATCAGAGGGGAAATGAAAAATGTTTACACCAAAAGCACAGCTATTAGTGTGAGACGTGAGTGCAGCCAATGTTTCTAATAAAATGAAACAGACTGTGGTTATATACATTGCAGTGCATGAGTATTTCCATGCATTGGTTGCAAGCCAACACAGGATGTTGGTTGTCTACTGAGCAGTGTTGGGGAAGCAACACTGAAACTGATTGCCAAGCTATAATGTAAAACATTGTTCCCTACACTACAATTTACTGAAAAAAAATAAATAAAATGAGTGAAGCTATTTAAGACAGTAATTATTCATAATTATGTAACTTTAATAATAATAAAAAAAGTATCTATATTTGGAATCAGAGCAGTATTTATCTGAGATTAAAACAATGAACATCTCGATTAAGGTCACAACAAGCACACTAATATATCTATTAAAACCCAAAAATGAAAATTCTGTCATTAATTACTCACCCTCATGTCATTCCCCAAACCCTTAAGAATTAATTTTAATGAAGCTATGAGAATACATTTTGTGCCCAAAGAAAACGTATAGCTACATGAATACTTTTTGTGCACAAAGAAAAAAAAAAAAATTTTGTTTTCTTTGCGCACAAAATGTATTCTCGTAGCTTCATAAAATTAAGGTTGAACCATTGATGTCACATGGACAATTTTAACGATGTCGTTTAACAATGACGTTACTAAAGCTCTCCAATTTCATCAAAAATATCTTAATTTGTGTTCCGAAGATGAACGAAGGTCTTACGGATTTGGAACAACATGAGGGTGAGTAATTAATGACAGAATTTTCATTTTTGGGTTAACTATCAATTAAAACAATTCAATTGAAAATATGAATAAACAGCATTTAACTTCATGTAAGGATAAAAACAAGGTGTAAAAGTTTATACAGAGATGAACCTTTTTTTGAACCTTAAGATTCTCTGGTTCTCATGACACAAATGTTAGTAGTTGATAAGTGAAATGAAATGTGAAATAAGTGAAATGTGGCAATACACAATTCCATTTTTGTAGTAGGGATACTTTTGACATCCCTAGTCTGAATAGAGTGATTTGCTAAAATTATGTCCCAAAGATTTTTTTCTAGTTGATGAACACTAAAAACATTAATAGCCAATCAGAATCCACCCTGCTTAAAAGAGTTTGAGTATTTGAAGGGGCAGATGACAGAACTGCAGTGCGTACTTATAATAAACAAAGTTATCATGCATTGTTGTGGATGCTAATATAGTTATCATTATTGTTCTTGGCGTGAACTAAGACTATACAGTGTAGCCTTACAAAAAGAATGATTTAGGGGTTTGTTTTTTTTCTCTGCTTGTTGAGAGGGAAAAAATTCTTGTTCGTGAAAAAGCTAGATGTTGAAAAGAGTTTGGCTACTACTACACTACTGAAAAATGTTAGTAACTTCTATCACTAGTTTTAGTTAGTCCCCAACACTGCTGCAGTGTATCTGATTAAGAATAAGGTGGGAAGCTGCATAGACATGTGCTCATACTCATAGGTAGGAGAGGGTTCAGAGCGACTTCCTCCCCCCTGAGAGAAGGGGATGTCAGAGGGGCTAATCCCAAACTCCTTCACTCTGAAGACAGTCAAGACAGAACAGAGAAAAACAGCAAGACAGAGAGAGAAGAGCACAGCCAATCAGGAGAGATGTATAATTACGAAAAGACTTTTTCCCATTGGCACTAGCTTGTCAACTAAATACAACAACTTGAATGAGACTGCCATAAACAGCTAGAAGCTACATTGGCAAGAGTTCTACTCAACTTCAGTTTTTATGAATGCACAATACAGTGCCATGTCCATACCTGTTGGCATATCTCAGAGTGTTCAGCGTGTTCTCACAGGAGACCATACCAGGAGAAATGGTGGCGATCTGATCAGACAACAGTTACAATTAGCGCTGTGCAAACAGGCAAAGGTAAACTTACCCAAATCCCAATGTTCAAGAAAGATAGTTTAATCAAACTTACCATGCATGTCCTGGAGTTCTCGCCGATGAATGAGTCTCTGAGGACCTGTGTGAGCTTGCTCGCTCTGAATGGGGTGTGAGGCTTATTACGGCCCAGAGCCCTGATACATTCCTAATACAAGGGACATAAAAGATCACAGTGATTAACTAGGAAATTTCAAAATTGTTCTTCATGACCAAATGGTTGCTGGCCCCTGCTCTTGGGTGGTATTTTTAAGATGCTGACCTTTAGAGCCAAAAGACTCTTATTGATTTCGGCTCCCTCCAAACGAGTCTGCCGATCAGCGCTGGATGTGTCTGCTCCACGTTCATTACCCGCCAGATCAATGAGTGAGAATTTCCCGTGCATCTTGCCCTTCCTTCGTAGAATGATTTGGAAGACGGCATGGCTACGGGATGAGTGGGCATTGGCTGAGGTCTGACCTGAGGTCCTAAAATGGAAGATATGACGTTGAAATTTAAGTCAGGAGTGTCTGACTTATGTACCAAGACACTGTGTGGACTAATTACAGATCATCAAAGATCATGAACGTTTAAGGAAAAGATTATGAAATATACAGCAGCAAATAACTAGAGCAATATTCAGTGAACATGATTGTTTTACCTGCAACTGTTCCCCATTTCAATGAGTTTGAGGACATCCTCAGTGCATTTGACTTCACGCTCTTGAAGCCCAACCACCTGGACCTGCTGCTTCCCATCTTCTAGCACACGTAGCTTAGCCTTACGATTCAACAGATCGAATACCTAAAGAAGAAAAAGACTTTGAAAGACTTGTTACATTTTAAAAATAGGCTTTAGCTTATGTCACAGCCCTAAGTCATCAATTTTCTAAAACACTACTCTTGATAATCAAAAATAAATCAATGAAAGGACACATTTTGTGAAATGAAAATGTTCTAGTCACTTAGCAAATGTGCACAAATCTTCAAATGGTATTCACAACTAGACATGTGCCGGTATTCGGTAATGCGATATATCACCATAATGAATATGCACTGTATTGTAATCGTGGGCACTTCAAAATACCGAGAATAATTATTTATTACAAATTATTCCGATTTTTGAATGCATTTTAAGAATACTTTTCTAATCAACTGGTTAAATGCACACCAGCGCCGTAAGCTTTGTCAAAGACGCATGTGCACTCACATGTAAACAAGCACGGATGAGAAGCGCATTGCGGAACACGTGAGAGACGCTCTGGATGAAAGCGCACATTCACTCTCTGACAGCAGAGGGCGCTGAACAGCAGAATGCAGCCGTATTCAGATTTTTGTATTAGCTATGGTGTTCATCACAGCGCCAAATACTTTAATATTTAGACTCAATAGTCTAATTATAATATTTAAATTTAAAATAATATTTATTTTAAAACTTTTTTTTTTTTTTTACATTTTAATCTGGACTACAACATGCCCTAGATATTGTTTGAAAGTGTTTTGATTCTTTATTGTTCAGTCACACTTTACATTAGGGTTTCATTATTTTACATGAGTTAATTCATTCGTTAACACAAACTCCCTATGAAAAATTCTTCTAAACATTCATTCTTTGGTAATTTCAATATTTAATAACACGTTGATAAAATCAAGTTTCAACTGTTTTTTTTTTTTTTAATGAACCCAAGCTATCGAACTAAGAGTTCTATTTTTTTTAAAAAAAAAACAAAGATTAATAACTTATGTAGCAAATGTAGCTTTTGCTCATTGTTGATGTTAATGCATTAACTAAGTTTAACTAATGAGATCTTATTGTAAAGTGGTCTTTTAATTCTTTTGCACTTTAATCTGTGTAATTTTGAACTTTATACATTTTTTGTGTATTGCTTTATCATATTTAAATGTTCAGATATTTCTGTTATAAGAAAAAAGTTCTTAAACCTGTCATACTGTATTATGACAACACTTTGTTGCAACTAAATTTCAATATCGTGATAATACCGTATACCGTGATAAAAGCATTAGCAATTAATCGCAACATGAAAATTTGATACTGGCATATCCCTATTCACAACACGTTTTGGATGAACAAAAAAGTGAATGTAACTCAGAGCCACTTACCTTTCCACTGTAAATTTCAAAGAAAGTTGCATAAACCTGAAGATCCAGCTTCTTATAGTTTGGTTTCTTCAGCATGAGAAAAACATCTCGAGCTGTGTGTGTACAAGTAGTATTTGAATGAGTTTGCTTGAAAAAGTTTAAAGAAATTCTAGGAACAAATAAACATCAATTACCAGCTAATGCATAGATTCCTTTTGAACAATCCTGGTTCTTTCCTGAAAAATCTCCACCCATGGTCTACAACACAAACCAATCAATGAGCTTTATGAATTATTACACTGATATATGAAAAATAAAAAGAGTTGTGGCAATTTTATGCACAAAAACTAGTAAACTGTACAAACAAGATTTTTTAAAATCTCAATTATATAAAATAAATACTTCTTACATGAGTTTTTCCACTTCCTGTTTGGCCATAAGCAAAGCATGTGGCCATTCCTCTGTCAAAGATGGTTTCCACAAGGGGTCTTGCAGTAAACCTGTGGAAAGAACAGTTATAGGATTTTTTCCTTCTACAGTGACTAATTCCCAACATAATTTTTATACAAAGATTCATGTTTAATGAATAACAAATGAAATCATCTACCTGTAAACCATTTCATTTGTTGTGCTGTCATCAAAGGCATAATCAAAGCGGAATGTTTGGTTCTCTAGGTATCGAGTCAGGTCCACCTTCTGTTTTGGTTCATGGACCATGACAACATCTTTACTTGGAATAGTGATCACATCTAGGTCCTTTACCGTCAACTCTACAAAACAAATTAGAAATAAATTGCAACACACAGGCAATCAAAAACCAAAAATAAATACTAATTTCTGAGGCATTACCTTTTTTATTGAGGGGTCGTTTCCTAACACAAACGCATATTCTGTGCTCCTCAATCTGTCAAAAAAAAAAAAAGAATCACATTTTACTTCTCTTAATAAAGCCTTTTACTTAACATCCAAGAATGAATTATGACATTGCTAGTTATACTTTTTTCTTACTAATAATATATTATATATTAATGATGTTGTATATTACCATTTTTTTGTATTACTATTATCATCATCATTAAAAGTTGGATCTCAAATACTCAAATGTCTGGGTTGTATTTCCACCCAAAGCTCAAATGGAGAAAAAAATTCTAAACAAATAATCATTAAAAAAAAAAAAAAAAAAAAAATTAACTAACAATAATAATACAAAAATAATTCATTTATTCATTCTTCTTCTTCTTCTTCTTTTTTTTTTTTTTTTTTTTTAAATATGACCCAGACACAGATAATTCATCAACACCTACCAAATCTGTCGTGGTTAGCGGTCGATAATCCAAACTTGCTCTGAAGTCTCGGATCATCTGCAGTATTTCATAATTTGGAATCGTTGTATCAATTTCCTTTAAAACAAAACAAGCACATTCACAATAGGAACACCACCAGGTGAAATAATCTATTAGTCAAACCCGACAAATACATCACAATTAAAAGCTGAGAGATGAGGCAGAGAGATATAATGGCAAAAAGATGAGAAGTCTTACCTGTGCTCGCTTTTCTCTCAGTTCCTGTTGCTGTAGCCTGCGTCTCTCCCTCTTCTCCTGCAATTTTTCCACTTCCTTCACACAGTTCGACTTCCTCCTTGCTGCTAAAGAGCAGAACGACACACAATTCCATTTTAACACAGGCAACAACCATTTCCTATCTTTCAGCCCGCCTCCTCCCACTCTGTATCTCTCTAATATAAGTGTGTATGTGTGTAGACAGAGTGGCTATAGAGGCAAGCCAGAGCCTCTGGCAGCTGGCACATGGTAGCGCCAACAGCCCTCTCCATCTTAAAGAGCTCTATTCTCTGAGCAGACCTTTTCCAAAGTCATTTATCTATGCGCTCTTGCTGTCTACAACATACCCTGCTACTATTACTTTACTACTTGCTACGTTATTGCTATTACTTGCAAACAATAGTATCAGCAGAACATGGAATAAAAGATTAGGCTATATAATGAAGGCATTAATATTCATCTGACTGATTTATTTAATCTACCCAAAAACTGTGTGCAGTTTGAAAACTCATCTCGTGACACCAAACTAGGTGTAGGAATCTTTAGACACGATTCGATTAGAAAGAATAGTTAACTCAAATTAAAATGTGCTATAAATTTACCCTCAGACCATCCAAGATGTAGATAACTTTGATTCTTCATCGGAACAGATTTGGAGAAATTTATCATTACATCACTTGCTCACCAATGGATCCTCTGCAGTGAATGTGTGCCATGGAATGAAAGACCAAAGTTGATAAAAACATCACAACAATTCACAAATGATCCTCATGACTCCACTCCAACAACTAACATCTCGTAAAGTAAAACACTGTGTGTTTGTAATAAACAATTCATTAATGTTTTTAACTTCAAATAAGTCATATAACCATAATATTGCATTTCCAGTGAGAAAGTGGTCTCATCTAAATCAGGAGAGCAATATGCACAGATCAAGCAAGTTTACAAGTGAAAAGATTCCAAAACAGTTCTAAACAAACGTGTTGTTGGATTTTGATGTGAGAGGACAACAGGGAATGGAGTTTTTCACTGCAGGAAGTGTTAATATGTTATTATTATTTTGAATAGAAGCGACAGTTTAAAGTTAAAAGGCATTAATGATGGATTTGTTTATTACTAACGTGCAGGTTTTCGCTTCACAAGATGTTAATTGATGGAATGGAGTTGTGTGGATTACTTGTGAATTATTGTGATGTTCTTATCGGCACCCATTCACTGCAGAGGATCCACTGGTGAGCAAGTGATGTTATGCTATATTATCCAAAATCTGTTCTGATGTAGAAATAAACTCGTCTACATCTTGGATGGGATAAGGGCAAGTAAATTTTAAGCAGACTTTCATTCAGAGAAAGAATCGCAACATATCTGTGAATCAATTTTGCCTCAACCCTGCACTAAACAAGCAAATTAAACCGAAACAATTGCAATTCCACCCAAAGGATGGGCAGCATCAAGCAGCACATAGAAAACAGTTTGCGCATTTTGATTCCAGATTAATTCAGCAGACAGACTCTTGTAAGCTTCATAAATTCAAAGCAAGAGGATTAATCAGGGAGCTTCAGAGTGAGGTCAAGCCTGCCCGGTCACAAACAGTCACTGACATTCAGAGAGGCGACTGGGGTAGCCAAACCACACCCCACAAGATTTGAGCCAAGATACCGACAGATGAGCAAGGTTCAAGTTTACTGCAAAATTCAGACTCTAAAAGGATGCGTTCTCTTTTTGTATGATACGCATCCTGCGCAGGAGGCCTCAGTCCTTTCAGCGTTTTCCTGTGGGGAAAAGGGGGTTGACAGGAACAGATTGAAAAGCACTGAGGAGTGTCATATTACCGTTTTGTTGTTGCTGAGTTAGCTGACTTTGGGTCTGGCTCTGTGTGGGCTGAGAGGGCTGTTGTGCTGGTGGAGGAGGTGCTGATTCTGGCTGCTGCTGCTGGGCCGCCCGTCCCCGTGTCGAGCCAACTTTAAAACAGAACACATAAGAGTCGGCAAATCACACTCGGACAAACAGGGACTATGTCCGAAAACTGAGGGATCACAGGAGCACTCAAACATGCCTATGATGCACAAAAATGCTGCTTAGGTAGACAGCTCACCAAGTTTTGAAACACAGCCAGCTTAGTATGCTGATAAATATGCCAACTCAGCAAATATTGTGAATTGGCTATGATTAAAGTCTGCGTGAACCGGAAGTTTGCGACCAATTTTACTTCTGTATTGTGACGTACTTCCGAGAGAAACAGAATATTGAATGAGGAAAATAGAGGGCGTGGCTTGTTTTTTCTACTGCGAACTGATTGGATGTAGTAAAGTAGGCGTTTCATTCAAAAATGAACACTGACAGTTGGAAGGGCGTGGTTATGCCCAAGCCGTCAAACTGACGTCATCAGAGAAGGCCCGTCATTTTAGAGGGGAGGACGATTTTCAGATTTGGATTAAAGATTACGAAGGCAAACTAATTTATTTTGTGGATTGACTTGCACAGCTGAATTGTTCACCACAAAAATAGCAGTGTGCGCTAACAAAATAAATATAGTCAATTTTGATTTCTAGCGGACTTTAAAATTTCTGTTAAGGTCACAACAGATCTTTTCTTCCATATTGTAACTTATGGAAAATAAGTGGAAAACTTGGTTCAGTCCATTGGTGGTTGACTGCATGGAAGCACATCTGAATGCAATACTGTAATCAACTGTAAGAAGGGGTGGCGTTTAAGTGGTCTAAATGATTGAAGAAGTCTGGTATATGTCACCAGAGAGAGAGAATATTCTTCATTGGAAAAATGAGTTATGACATTTTTATAAAAAATTACGAAGGCAATAAAAAAAAATGTGTGCATAAATGAAGTTTCACAATAAGATCAATAAAATGCTTAGATGTTTAGAAAATAGATGAATAAGTTATTTTGACTTCTTTTGAATTAACTAAATAATCCCAAATTATTATTACTTGTATTGAAAATGAAAATTTTGTTACACAATAGCAATATACAGCTGTCGTAATCTTTCATGTGGCAAAAAAATCTAAAGTCTTAAGTCTTAATTTTGAAAGACTTTGACTTTGTGTATTATTTTCTTCCAGTTCAGGTGAAATTGGCCCCTTTGTCTACAAAACCCTGGTGTTATCATTTATATTTATCATTTAACACTGTATGAGCATCAAAGGCTTTATTCATGGCAAACTCAAGAGTAATACATTTAAAATAGTCATAATAAAAAATAATACTTCAATTAATTATATTCAATAATGTTACAAAATTACAAAAATAAATACACAAATAAACAAACAATAACAACATTAAAAATTATATAATATGTAATTATTTCCAATTATATTATGATTAATTTTAATCTTATTATAAGCCAGTTATTTCCCCTAGTGTTATTACGGTTCAAAATATTTGTATAGTAACTTTTAGCACTAAAAATGTTTACAATTAGGCAAATAAGGAAAAAAGTTGTTTCCAGTGCATGTTATTACAAATTCAGTGTACCCTGTCAAAATGAAGTGCTTGTGGAGTGTGCACTCTCTGAAAACACTGTATCATGAGCCTGACATGCATGTGCCGCCCCTTCATTTTGAAGCACCAGCACCTGCACGCTACATTTTTTTCCCTAAATCACTTTTGCAAAATTAATAATTGCACATGGCCATACTACAATTCATAACTTATTTCGATTTATTATGCAGCCCTATTCCTGAGTCATATAACAACAAACAAACCTCTGTTGTCTCTGGATGGGATTTCACTCCTTCCCGGTGCAATAGTTCTACGATTCTGCACACAAACAAGTATACAAAAAGGTTCAAAAGATGCAAACAATTAGAATGCAACTTCAACATTTAACTCTGGCCTTGTACAAACCTTAGGGATTTTGTTGACCTTCACAGAGCTGGGCGTAGGAGGCGGTGGTGTAACAGGGCTCAAGGAAATCTCCTCCTCTGGAGCAACATCTGGATTTAGTGAGAATATGCACTCCAAATCAATCTGTTACGAAAAAATTAACAAGCTGTGAACATTACAAGAAATCTGATCTTTTATCCAAATCATGCAGGATATCGTAAGGAGAGAAACGGTACAGGGTACATGATAACATAATTCATATTTGAAAGAAACACAGCATGTGTCCACGTAATATCTGAGAGTTTCATACTGCACCCTAACAACACCAGAATGTTGTTCTATCCATTATTAATAACGCAGGCAGCTGCTAGACTTACCTCTTTTCCTTTAGTGTCTCCATTTTCTATCCATTCCACAGTAACACTTTCATTATCTTCATTTAAAGAGGTCACCATGGCCTGGTGTACTCGCCCTATAAGAAACCCAACACTTCTAAGTGTGAAAGACAAATTAAAAACATTCATTTATCCATTTAGAAATTTTACACATCTAATGGGAACTTGAAAAAGAGTTTATATACAAGATGGCATGTCAACAGTAAATCTGCTTCTCAGGACACTTCAGAAGTTGTGCTAATAGCTACTGAAAAGTATCAGAGCATCGCTGAAAACAAACAGCCACGGTTCCGTATCTATTATTCAGAGCTATTCCTACTCACATGTCGACATCCCTGCAATTATTCAACAGCGGCATCGGCAAGAAAAAGCACATATTATCCTGCCATAAAACAAGCTATTTAAAACCCCTGCATGCAACATCAGGCCAAAAGAAAAGTTAAGACCCAGTTTGAAGTAAAGGGACATCTTTATGACGTTAGAGACCGCCTCTGTTTAAAGATGTCACAAGCACTGTTCATCTTCAGAGGGTATGTCAAGAGTCATCTCTATTACGCAATACATGAAACTTCCCAAAGAGACAGGAGTGGTTTGTCTAACGTCAACAGAGCCGGGCTCACTTCACTTGTCTCTTTGCTACAAGCTGAAGTTAAATATAACACAGCCTTCTCAAAGAGATAAAATCATAATCTCTTCTGACAGTCTTCCAAATTGTATTGATGCCAATACTGATGAAAAGCCACTGAACGCTCACGAGACAGCAACACTAGATTTACTAACTCTGTACTGAGATATCATTAGCAGAAACTGATACTTTGATCCTTGAATATATTCAGAACCAGTGTATGTTTTACTTCTGCTTTTCAGTAACTAAACTACAATTAATCTACAAATATTTAAAACATAATATTCAGTGAATGCTGTACTATTATTAACGATAATAAAAAACAACAATAATGATGATTAGTAGTAGAATAATATTAATAATATTAGTAGAATAACTACTGCTATTTAAAGTCGTTGTGGTTCTTAGTTTCCCTAAATTGAGAAGAGTTTTCAACTTTGTATTGGATCAACTATAAACCTTTCTAATCTAAAAATAAATTTCTGTTATTTACAAATTTAAGCAGCTGTCCAAACAGTACATCAAACAGGTTACATGTGAAACCCATTGTTTGGTTCTATTTTTGAGTGACTGAAGTGTCAGTATTGACAATATGTTTATAATAATGCAACTAATCCCAAACTGTTAGTAATGTATTTCCTTTGGCCACTAGGATGGAGTTTAATCTCTGAATCCAAAGAATGACACATCACATAACTTCTAGGAACAAAACAGTCTGATTTTTATAACTATGGAAACTCTCAGATGTCATTATAACTTCAAATGAGTGACTGATGTGAAGTGAGTGGCATCCAAACTTATGTTGTGTTTAAGACTCCAAGTTAAACAAACCAGCTGGTTTGAATGAAACCAGCAACCTCCCTCTGTCCACACTTATTTACAACCAATATGTAAAACAAAACATTCATTTGCAAGTGACTTAAGATGGCTAACCCAGAATCTACAGTACTTAGATGATTATATTGCCTACCAATGCAATACATAAATAATTCCCCACTAATCTACATCAAGTAAACCAGTTAATGGGCTGGAATCAAATATGATCGCACACATTATGAATCTAAACAAACTCCACCCGGGTTTAGCAGGTGGCTAACGTATGTTAAACCTACAGTTGCACTGTTGATTGACACAAGCTCGTTTACTACCCCGGCAACCAGCACCAACAGACCAAACTTAACGCCATATATCGATTTATACCAGGCCCGACCACCCAAACCTATCGTTTCTGTCAGGTTTTTTGTGTGGTAACGTTAGCATCCGTTAGCCGAACCGGGGAAACGACTTTAACGGACGGTTACAAGCGACCCAAATATGAACTCACCATCGCTGCGCTTTATCTCCACATAAATCCCCACGACGATCTTGCCGAAGTTCACCGCCATGGCTCATTTATGGGACAAAGGGAATACTCAAATAGACGGGCGTGTGGGAACTAAAAACAGTGTTTGTGTTTGAATTTTTCACATTTGTTGTTCCGTGTTGCTCGAAACCGGGAGTCGGCCACAGCGCGAGACATAAAAGAAGAGAGAGTGCAGGGCGCATGCGCAGGGGACGCTCGATTTGCTGTTTTTTTTCCTTCACAAGCCCCGCCTCCTGCGTCAGGATTGGCTGGAACTGTTGGAGGTCTGATCGGACAGTTGAGGTAACCCTAGCAACCTCGATAAGCGGAGGAAGGTTGGAGGTTTATGCTGTATGTTTTTCTGTCTTTGTGTTGACAGAAGGCACACTGAAGAAATATAGAGAAATATGTCAACTGAACCAACATCTACCCAATTTTCCTGTTGTGGGATCACGATAAACTGCTACATGTAATCAGTGGTCGATTTGTAAACTGGGGTTCATTTCACAATAAATGAACTGTTATTTATACGTTTTTTTCCCCTTCTGGGGCCTGAAATAGAGGAATTTTGGTCAATATTGATAATTAAACAATATTTTGCTGAATGTGTTTTTGTGCTGGCACCTTGGCTGATTTAGGTCTGTCATGGATAAATAAATATGACAATAAAATCACCAGTAGGTGGCAGCAAGTCCCTGTTTTAATAAATGGCTTACTGAATCATTCATATCAAACGATTCGTTCAAAACGGCTGATTCAATAGACCGTTGAATCACTGGCTCACTCGATTCGTTCAAAAACTGATTCATTCACGGAATGAAACACCGTGTTGCTATGCAGTGTTGTATAAAACTAATAGCACGTTTGTGCTTGCGGCCTCGCGCACGTGTGCTGATATACAGAAAAGTACATTGCATGGACACGTGTATCCGATAACTGTTTTGTTGACTATTTGGGTTTATGTATATGTATATTTTTAAGATTAACGTTTTTTTTTTTTTCCCCAAAGCATTGTTAGATGCCAGTGTTTCCTGTCATAGCTATGCAAAGATTTGATTTCAAAAACAGTGTCATAGCTATTAAACTATTTCTTGTTATGATTTTAAATCTGTATTTAACTTCAGAAAGTGAAAAGAGGCGCTAAAGTCACATTTTGTGGTGGTTGTGCTTTAAAAAATAAATTATTATAATCTTAATTTAAGATATCACATATCAAGGAACAAAGTAGGCATAATTAGCTGGTCAAAAGTATAAAATTATAAATTTAATTATTTATGATTTGTAGCTGTTGCAGTTAATTCCTATGTGCTGAATTCAATATTCAGTATTTCATATAAAATCACTTGAACAAAAGGGCCACTAAATGAATCTTTTTGATTAATTGATTCGAAAGATTCGAATAACTGGGCTGATTCAAAAGTTACATCAATCACTCGAATCATCTGATGGTGTCAAAAGCAGGTCGTCGCCTCACTGGTCTGAATTGGAAGCTTCTCTTTCTGAATGGCGTTGTGGCTGCTGACTGGAAATTTTTGGTTGCTTAACACATCACTCTAATCTGAGTTGAGGAAGTTCTGACGTTTGCTTCCTTGTTTTTTTGTCCCCTATCTAGAAATTCCAGGATTGCAAAAATGGGCTTTTGCTTTCACTTGCTTTCAGTTATACTCATTCGAGCATTTAAAGCCGTTCAGTCTGCAGGGTGAAGCGGAGGAGAGATGGAAGACAGTCCGAATGAAACCACCGTATTAATTAAAAACAAACCAGCCCGATTCAGGTGACTTCATCGTTCCTTTGTCCTTCTTTGTTTTTGATTCATACTGTGTCAGTGAAACTTTTTCGTGCACTTATTTGATTGTTTATACTTTCTAGACATGGAAAGCTCTTCCTTGCGGTGTTTTCAGCTGTTCTGGGCAATTTCAATTTTGGGTTTGCCTTAGTTTTCCCCTCCCCTGTCATCCCCCAGCTTCAAAAGGGTGATGACCCTCGGCTGCAAATGGACATCCATCAGATATCATGGTTTGGTGTAAGATCATTAATGTGTATAAAGATATGGAAGATGTTTTCAGGTACAGTAAACATACAGTAAAATACATCCTTGTAACTAGTTTCTCTTTTGTTTATTAGTCAATTTTCA
The DNA here is from genome assembly GCA_039654775.1 of Spinibarbus caldwelli. Taxonomy (NCBI): domain Eukaryota; kingdom Metazoa; phylum Chordata; class Actinopteri; order Cypriniformes; family Cyprinidae; genus Spinibarbus; species Spinibarbus caldwelli. The sequence goes on from CM077249.1 coordinate 24,896,936, forward strand.
CTCTTGGAGCAGCGTTAGGGGGTGTTAGTGCCATGGTGCTGAATGACAGAGTTGGGAGAAAAATAAGCATCATGTTGTCAGGAGTGCCATCTGCTGTAGGTCTCCTTGTGATGGGGGGCGCACAAAACTTTTGGATGTTATTATGGGGCCGATTTCTGACTGGCATCGCTGGTGGTATCACTGCTGGCTCTATTCCTGTAAGTTTTCTGTTAGTCCATCTTGTTTATTGATTGATAAATATAGCACCACTAACTGCAAAATGTAATTTTTTTTTTTTTGTTTGTTTTTACAGTTTTTTTTTTTTTTTTTTTAGTAAGTTTCCAGTCTGATTTGAATCTACTGAGATACAAATTGCTAACTGGCAGGAAATAATACAAAGATATTGACAATAAATATATCTGCTGGCTGCATACAGAAACAAATACATTCATTTATGAACAAATGACAAATGAAGGAATCAGTTGCAGAGACTTAAATTTGTGAGTTATTACAGGGTTTCTGCAGGTCCTAAAAAGGTCTTAAATCAGAGCAGAAAGTCTTAAATTGATAAAGTCATGGCATTAAATGTAAGCATGCATTGCTTAAAATTAATGTCTTCCTCCGCATTTTTCTCTTGTTTTACAATATAAATATCTAAATGTCCTTAAATTAAGATACATTTACTTAAGATTCAAAATGAAGATTTGAAGTTTTGTATTCGGAGTACAGTAAAATTTATTTTCATATTCTAGTGTTTGGAAGCAGATGTATTCAAGCCTTAAGCTATTTATCATAGAGATCAGTTGGAAGTTGTATCAAACTTTGAAGTGTTGCTAATATAACTCATTGTGTGCTCCCTAGACGTTTACATTTAAAGAGCATATTGACATAAAAATAAAATTTAAAATTTACCTTGATAAAACCTGCCCTGTATTAGTTTGAATCTGAATTATTCTCAAATTATTCGTCTTAATTCTAAGTCGCTTTGGCTAAAAACGTCTGCTAAATGAATAAATGTAAATGTAATTTGCTGAATCCATGAGATCTGATTCACCTGACTGCATGTGTATGTGAAGTGTTGTTAGATATATCCTACAAATAAGAGTTTCATTGTGACATATGGGATTTTAATTAAAGAAACGTCATAATATATTAGTGGTTGCAATTTTGTGCCTAATGGATCTCATTAACATCAGCTGATGTCTTTTCACACAGGTGTATGTGTCAGAGATTTCACACCCGTCTGTGAGAGGTGCGCTGGGATCGTGTCCTCAGATCACAGCTGTGTTTGGAAGTCTAGCACTCTACGCTTTTGGTGAGAGAGCTCATATTTCTCGGGCTGTTTTGGCTGTATGATGAAACACACTTTCAAGAATCTCCAAGCATTTTTCAGATACATTATCCTATATGTCCTTTAAAAATTATGCTATTTTATCTTCTCTCTCCAGGCTTGGTTTTGCCGTGGAGATGGCTGGCTGTGGCTGGGGAGATCCCTGTCGTTATCATGATGATTTTGCTTTGCTTCATGCCGACCTCCCCACGTTACCACATCATGAAAGGAAACAGAGCAAGAGCAGTTAAATCGCTAGAATGGCTCAGAGGCCCCAACTCTGATTACTTGACCGAGTTCAATAAGATTGAGCGCAGTATCAATTCTCAGGTAAAAGGCACATTGCGGTGGATTACATCATGTTATCAGGGTGGTTTTGCCATAAAATTATAAGGTCATGCAGATAGAATTCAATAAGAGAAAATGAAATCAACTGTGTTGCACTGATTTTTTTAAACACATTTTTTTTTTTATTCCATATTAACATAACGTGACTTACAACCTGTTTTAAGGTTGTTGGTTAAAATTTAAAACACAGAAAGGCATTTGCTGCAGTTTTGCAGGGGGGCTGCCAATTATTGGTTGGAATAAAAAAAAATGTAAAATATGCATTATATAAAAATACAATATTAAATAAATTGCATGTTCTCTCCAACAGAGCGTTAAATGGAGTGATCTTAAAACACCTTTATACTATAAACCAATTCTAATCTCAGTTTTCATGAGATTCCTGCAGCAGATGACTGGTATAACCCCAATTCTGGTATATCTGGAGCCCATCTTCCACATGACAGCTATATCACTGGTATGTCACAAAGATTCATTCATTCACACTGTGAAATACCTGAAAGCACATTTATCCATCTAAATAAATTGATGTTTTATTGCCATTCAGGAACCGAAATATGATGCAGCATTAGTGGGAGCTGTAAGATTGGTGTCTGTCGCTATCGCAGCCAGTTTGATGGACAAAGCAGGTCGAAAGGCTCTACTGTTCACCTCAGGTTTGTGTAGAATTAAAAATAAAAGTATTATATTTGATAAATGAAAAAATACCAAAAACAAAATTATCTTTTATTCCTTCAGGATTTTTGATGTATCTAGCCATGCTTTCAATGACCATGTACACTCACAAAACACCGTGCAACCATGGCAATCTTACCATAACTGAGGGCTTGAAGAGCGCTCATGGAGGCTCAGTGGGCCCTGCCTTCGATCCAGTAACTCTAATTCCTCTAATAAGCGCTATGGTCATCATATTTGGTGAGTTTTCTTAGTTTCAGGAAGTTTGATCATATACAGTGTGACCAGTTCACTTCGATTTATTGTAGAAGCTTTTTGTGGATCTCATAAATGACAGATAAGGAACTTGTTGATTATTACAACACTGCAGTTAGGAGTGAAAAAGTCACACATTAAAATTTTGAAATGGCTTAAAATGGATTTTTTTCTTTTTTTGTTTAAATCAGAGAAACAATCATTTTGGCAACAGGACTGAATTACTTCACTTTTAGGATTAGTTCCGGTTCTAATTCCTCATGTAGAATAACATGCAGCATAACAACACTGAAATCTCCCTTGCAGGTTATGCTATGGGCTGGGGTCCAATCACATGGCTGCTAATGTCAGAAATTTTACCTTTGGGCGCGCGTGGTGTAGCATCTGGTTTGTGTGTTGGTGTTAGCTGGATCACAGCCTTTGTTCTGACACAACTCTTCATGCATGTGGTGGTGAGCTAAATCTCTTTTTTTATACACATTGAAACAGGAATTGAATTGGAAAATACCTATTTTTTTAACTTACCTAATAGCACATACAACAACATGATCCTTGTTCAAGATAATACAAGTTTCCCTTGATAATACTCATGTTATACATGATTATGTTTCTTCAGTTTTTTTTTTTTCTGATTGTTTCAATTTTTAGCGTTTTTCATGTGCATAGTTGTGTGAGTTTTTCATAAGTATAGCTATAAAAGGCAAACTTAATAACATATATCTTTTCATATAGGAAGCCTATGGACTCTTTGCACCTTTCCTGTTCTTCTGTGTCGTCTCTGTAGTGAATATAATTTTCACTGCTAAATGTGTGCCAGAAACTAAAGGCCGGACTCTGGAGGAGATTGAGAACTATTTCAGGACTGGCCGAACCTTCACCATTCTTGATTCTTGAAATGTCCATTTTGGATTTATCAGCAATGCTGTTGCACTATTTAATCTACAGAGCCACAACAAAAGAAATTATGTTTTACTCAAGTTGTGAGTTTGCCGTCTTAGTTGAATGTGATGAGATAAAACAACTGGGTTATACATATTTACACATTTACATATGGCACTGTCTTTATGTATATTTAGATATATGAGCTACGTAATTGCTTTATGAATGTTACTCTGATGTAAATACATTAATATGTAAAATCTGTCCAATGTACATTTATTAAAATGGTGTACTGTATACGGTCATATGAGTGCACACTTATCTAAAGTAGGTCTCTTATCATTCTCTCAGTTTCTATGTATATGAACATGTGACCAGGCACTTCACTTCTCTTTCACTCTTCCGCAATTGTTGCCATCAGTGTTACCAAACTAAACCTATATTGCACAAATTGTGTTTATCCATGAACAAAAGTACAATGATACGGAGAAGTTCCTATGGGTGTGGACCACGGCTAGAATTGAGCAAGACTTCAGCAAAATAAATTCTGGCCTTTGTCATGTGCTGATACGTACATAATGATTTTTGATTATTAATTGTTTACCACTGTACTTAATGTTATAGCTATGCACAAACATAATCTGTTTCTTATTTATACTTCATGTTATTTATTTGTTTGTTTTTTCAAACAAATAATTCTCCAACCTTCATACCCAATTAATTGCATATGCTTTTTTTTTCAGTAAGCATAGTTTTCAAACAAAACTTTGCTGTTTGAAAGAAAACAGTTTCATTTCTTTGATAGCTTTGATGAGATTCCTCTTTCCGTTTCATACTGTATGACGCCACAGTGCTTCCTGTCAATCAACACTAAACCATTGTTATGCGCCTGTGTTATATATTACATTTGTAAACACTAATAATTTGTCAAAACACCTAAAGGTGGTATGCAGTGCATTATTTATCTAATAGAAACATATACATCATTCTTTTTTGCCACTTCTCAGACACTGAAACTGATTTCCTTATACAAATGAATGGCAGATTTAGGCATAGCCAATATAATATTATTAATATATTGTTATATTTAAATTAAATTTAATTAAAATAAATAAAAAAAACAATTACATGTTATTAACTGTTAATTATTGGGAAATAATCAAAAAAGTCAAAGATTTCATTTGACCTCAATATCTCATCATGTAACCAAATTCTCAATGGCTCTTATCCAAGAGTTAAGTTGCTGCACAAAAAAGCCTTTAAGGAAAAATCATGTGATAAATGTTTGCCTTTAAGCTGCTTTATTGGTTTCCATTTAATAAAGGGTTCCCAAAAATGTTAATATATAACTACACTGTAAAAAATGACCGTGATTTTAACGGTAAAAAACTGTGAAAAAGCTACGGTAAAAACCTGTTAAATGGTTAACGGTAAGTTCCCCTAATATATACGGTGAAAAACTGTAATATTTTGACATTTCAGACAATTTTACGGTGAAATACCGCTTTTGGAAGTGAAAAAGAATGTAAAATTTACAGGGAAAAACCGTAAATTAACGTTCCCAGAATTCCCTGCATTGCATTTCAAATTTTGTTTGAATTTGATGTTTTTTCTTTGAAATAATTAGGTTTCTTCTTAGTTTTCTCTAATCAGTTATGTTAATTAGGGTTGTATGTTATATCTAATGTTGTTAAATTAATGTTTATTGGATATTTCAGTTTAATGAGTCTCACCATGATGGTGTTTAGTGTTTGTGTGAATGACACTGTGCACTTTCTATATATATTATTATTGAAAATCTGCTTGTGATGGGCTTTGTTTCATCATGTGACTTTCTCATCACCACCTGCATTTGGTGGTTATCAGTGTAATACAAATGTACAAAACAGATTTCAGTACTTCAATAGGTTGGTATATTAACATTACATCAGTAAATGAAACTACGGTATTTAACTGTAAATTTTAAGTTAAAACCGTAAAACCTAAAACGTTGCTACCGTATATTTTACGGTAGAATTCCGGCAACCACAGCTGCCGGTTTTTTACCGTAAATTTTACGGAATTTTTTTTACAGTGTACATGCATAAGACTGAAATATATGTGCTATATAAGGATGTTATTTCTTACATTACACAGTCTGGAAGACCAAATCTATCATACCTATATATTTACATAAAATATATTTCATAAATATGTACATTAACAGGGTTATATATAATTTATTTATTCATGAGTAAATGTGTGAATGTTTTATTTATAAATAACACAGCTGTTTCTCCATGCAATGTGAGGAAACATTTTAATTAATTGTGAAACTTACGTTGTGAATATTAATAAATAAATGTTGATTTAAAATAAATTATGATATAACAGTCTAACAAAAGCACTACACGTTGAAAACCTCATGAAAATCATTATTCCGGTGTCTGCTGATGTCTTGGCTTTACCCACTTGAGCGTTTTTATTCCCGTTGATTTTTACGTGACACTCTGTAGAAAGTGGCTGCAGAAGAACATGAAGTCGCCATCAGCACCGGGTTACTCAAGAGAACTGAGGAACCCCTCCAGTGAGTTTCATAATTAGGTTGTGTAAGGGCACGTTACGTATGAGGGCTTTAGAAGCCAGCGGGCTACAAATGAAGTTCCTTGCCGCACTGAAAACACTGATTTAACCCCAAACTCGGACTGTGAACCAACCATGAAAACGAACAGGGAGAGAGTAATTGGAAGTCAAGTCATTACTACTCAGCATGGCGTATAGGATGTGCTCCAGTTTGGCTCAGAGGTGGGTCTTTACGTGTGTGAAATCATGGAATTATATAATGTGTTGTTTGTAAATGTTAATAAGCGAAAGAAAAATAATAGTTTTGTGTGAAAAATGACAGTTTCCTTTACGTAAAAATACCACGGTAGCCTAACTAGTATCCGATACCATACTACAGTTTTTAAACCGTGATAAATGAATAGTGAAAGTCTTGAGGGGAAGTTCACACATTCAAAAACAGTTTGAATGGAACAGAACGCACAGGTCTTGAGACGCGTTGTAAAAACGCCACGTGCTCCATCTAATTAAACGCAAGAACATATTGTGTGTATGCCGCTACGAAGTTGTTCAGAATGTTTAGTATGTTATTATAATATTTATTATATGTTTTCTTGTAGTAACCATAAACATAGTAACTTATTAGCCATATTGGCGGAAATTATTGTTACTATGATAGCCCGTTTGTAACGCGTTACACGCTCTTGTGTTGCAGGGGGAAAGCGTCACGAAAGCGCGCATATATGTGTGTGTGTGTGTGTGTGTGTGTGTATATATATATATATATATATATATATATATATATATATGTATGTATATAAATACAGTGGTGTGAAAAATTGTTTGCCCCCTTCCTGATTTTTTTTATTTTTTTGCATGTTTGTCACACTTTAATGTTTCAGATCATCAAACAAATTTAAATATTAATCAAAGATAACACAAGTAAACACAACATGCAGTTTTTAAATGAAGTTTTTTTTTTTTTATGAAGGGAAAACAAAATCCAAACCCACATGGCCCTGTGTGAAAAAGTGTTGTTGCTGCTAAGGGTGGCCCAACCAGTTATTAGGTTTACGGGGCAAGCACTTTTTCACACAGGGCCATGTGGGTTTGGATTTTGTTTTCCCTTCATAATAAAAAACTTTTATTACACTCAGTGTTGCCAACTTAGCAATTTTGTTGCTCAATTTAGCAACTTTTCAGACTACCCTAGCAACTTTTTCTTCCAAAAGCACCTAGTAACAAATGTATCAATTTTTAACATTTATTTGGCAACTTTTAGCAACTTTTGATAAGTGACTCGGACAATAAAAAGCACATTTTCCATCCAAATGACACAAAAAGAGGAAACCAAAGATGCCTATAGCAGTACACACATCACGTGAATTGAGTTAGCTGCTATTTGCAGTTGTTCAATTTAATAATAATAATAGTATTTTAATAATTGTTAATTTATGATACACTTTGTTAGTCGCTTGTAGCCTACCTGTGATCGTTGATCAGTTAGTACACTGTAAGAAAAATGGAAAAGATACTAGTAATTTTCCAGGACATTATCCATTATCCATTGTAATCCTGTAACCCCAAAATACAATGCGTAATATAAAATGCAGGTGAAAAACCAATACAGAAAATTCTTTCATATTAACATAGTAGATTGTGCCCTATTTTTACAGACTTTTCTTAGAGTGTAGCATACTAACTAACTACTAATACACTGCAAATAATACATAATTGTTGAGAATGCGTAGTATTACTAGTTTAGTAGCTATTAAAAAACAAATTGTAATCATTCAAAAATGTGTACGTGTTCAATAATTCCGTTTAAAAATACAGTTCTTTATATTTTAATGTTATATTATGCATATTATTTTACAAACAAATCTAAATTAACATATATAAAATACATTTTTTGCTGAGATTTGATGTTGTGACAATTTTGCGTCGTGATTACGCAATGACGTCATCGCGCAATGACATCATAACGTCATTTAGCAACTTTTAGCAACAAATCAACCTTACTTTAGCAACTTTCTCTGAAAATTAGTTGGCAACACTGCGTCCTCTTCACCGTTTGTATCACTCCGCTTGCCGAAGTTGCCATATTTCTCACAGCGAGTGTCATGGCGGATTGCCAAATCCACTATAATTTTTAAAATAATACTGTTTTGTGTCACGGAATGCAGTTTTAAGAGTTTTTTAGGCGAGAATGTGCTTGCTTGGACTTCAAATATGCGGTTTATTAATAAAGATAAGGTCTATTTCAAAATTTGCTTCGACGTTTTCGGAGACGGGAGATCCATCGGTTCAGCGGCCGTTCAGAATTCATTACACCCAGAGAGAGTGCCTGACCGCGGCCAGATCTTCTGGAATTTACCGCTGGCTCTGATCTCTCTATAGTGGTTGAACACGATATATAATTCATTTTGGGTAAATCTAACGGCCAGTCTTTGGTCTCATTAAACTATTATTTGCTCCAGAGCAAATAGTTTTGGCAAAATATTATCGTTAAATTCAATGCTGTATATCACACTGTCTTTGTAAGGTTGGCTGAATTGCCTAGCAACTTTTATGATGGCTGTTGTTGTTGTTTATTACAGTAAATATGATTATTCAATAAATAATATTTTATATAAGTAATAATAATGTTTAGTACCGAGGCATCGTGCGTGTTCGTGATGGTGATTTTAGTTACATTGTTCCGCCATTAGATGGCGACAAAAGATTGTTTTTATGAGTCAGTGCTGCAGTAAAGACTTTTACTTTGAAATATAAACGTTTTTGTGAACAGAAGTTATTTTTACTTTCAACAACAACTCTGCTAACAAATGAGCAGTGCTGTCATCACAAATCACGCTTAACGGATGAAAGGATATTGACGATGCAACAAGATAACCATTTTAATGATATTTCCCCCCATTTTAAATTCTTATTATCCAATGAAAGGTTAGATTTTTGTGAATTTTTTAAATAAAAGATCAAAAGGATTAACAATGCAGATTAATTTTCACAGCCTTCTTTAATCATATTTACCAAGGGTGCCGATATTTTTGGCCATGACTGGTAAGAAATTACTTTTATTAATCAAGGATGCATTAAATTAATCAAAAGTGATTTCTGAAGGATCATGTGATACTGAAGATTAATGACTGCTGAAAATTCAGCTTTGCCATCACAGGAACAAGTTACATTTTAAAATGTATTAAAACAGAAAACTTTAATTTTAATTGCAATAATATTTCACAATATTTCTGTTTTGATCAAATAAATGCAGCCTTGGTGAGCATAAAAGACTTCTTTCAAAAACGTTTGAATGGTGGTGTATATATTTAAATGTTGCATTGTGGCATCAGTTTAATATTTATTGTTACCTTTTATCTACATTTTAAAATATCAATTAAATGAACTGTTTTAAATGTCATTCTATACAGGCCTTCCTTTCATTGTTGGGAGTCTGCAGAGAGGCACACATTCAAGGAACAGACCACAGACGTGTGTACTGTAACATGATGTTTGCATTTTATTATAACAATTGGCTTTAGTACAGCAATCATCTAAACATAAATGTAAAATGCAGTGTTCTCTGTTTAAATGCCATAAAACATGAAATGTTCGTTACATGCCGGTTAAATCCATAAATCAACAGTATCAGAAAAATAAGCTTGACTTTTTCTCTCCAGCTTCCCATGGTGGATGTGGCGGTGTTCTTGGTCTTTCTTCTAAGCAGTTTGATTCTTTTGATCTCGGATCACAATCAGTTGAAAGGCTCTTTGAAACGATCTGAATTGCTCACTAAGCCCTAGAGGTTTTTCCTTCAAATGGATTTTTTTGCCAGCTTCATTTGTGGTCTCATGTGGTTGGTTTTTCCAAGATGGCTTCTTGGGTCACAGGTAAAATCATAACTTAATTGCAACTGTTGTGAACACTTGGCCTATATTTGACACAAATATATCAAGTATAGCAGAAAGGTGTGTTAGGAAGAGAAAATGCTTCTAGGTGGCATTATCCATTAATGCATTGTGTATTTATCCATTGTAGATTAATGGAACTGAGGATCACCTTTATCTCACCCGTGCATTTGGAGCCATGATGGTCGGAGACAGCTTTGTTTCTTTTACCACTCAGAAGCAAATGGGAACCAATGAGGTATCTGTCTTCAGCAGCCAGGCTATGGAATGTCATATCATCAGAACATATTACAACTTTTTAATTGATTTTGCTCACACAAAACCTCAATTGTCAGAAACAAATAACAGGTGTAAATAACCACAAGTAAGTGTAAATAGTAACATAATTATTTGTACTTGATGTAAGTAGTATGTATTTGTTTGTTTGTTTGTTTATTTATTTATTATTATTTTATTTTTTAATTTTTGCTATGTGTTGTCTGGTTCTCAAACCCTTGTAAGGACAAAATGGTTCTCTCACACTTCTTTTTTCCAAAAAATTAACAAACAAGAAAAACCCTTTGTTAGATTTTTTGACTGTGAAACTCAACTAGATTTGAATTTTTCTTGGATGATTCAGAAGACAAGTCTCAATTTCGAGTAAACTTTGAGTCTTAAATTTCGTATTTCTCATGTATTTTGTATTTTAGTGTTTGATAGGCTACAATAAAGGTTTTAATGTTTTTTTTCCCCCCTGACTTTTTAGTGTTGATTTTTGGCAAATTGTATGGAAACCAATGGGGCTCAAAATTTGTAACAATTGTATGGCCTTTCCAAAACATATATTTTGTTAAAACTTTGCATGCACATTCGTGACCCTAAATGAGAAGTAGTCACAAAATTTCAAGAGGAAGTTAATAGTTTAACTAGTATTTCAATCAGTTTGAAAGTCTAGTGTGGGTTAAATTAACCTTAACTAATCTGTACTATTTAGGGAACTTCAGCGGTTGTCATCTTCATGATCCACACCCAGCTCACCACGTCGGGATGGAAAACCCCACATCTCTGTTTGGGCCTAGTAGGGGTCAGTCTCTGGGCTGGAAACTCCATCCTTGGCTACCTGAGCTCCAAAGACACGAGGACAGAGTCAGTGACTGATATATACTGGCATGCTACACAGAGAAAAGACAGAAGACTTTATGTACAATAGATATTTTGTCATATGCATATATATTATGACATCATTGTGTGCATTTCGATGCTTTATGATGTTTTTGACAAACTATACTGTAAATATAGTTGTTTTATGAATATTGAATAGATGTATTCTTTTGTAAATAATGGTTCTTTTTAATTTATACTCATGAACATTGTAAACAAGTTGAAAATATCACTTTCAATATGTAATGTAGATATGCAAATAAAGACAAAGATATCTGGTGACTTGAACGGCACTTCATATAAAGTAAAATTGCTTTGTCAGCTGTCCATGAACTGCCTCCTTTCACACTCTCAGGTGCTGAGTCATTCTCCTGCAATATGCGCTAAACCATTTGTTTTGTAACTTTGGATGCAACAGTTGATGTTCCCACAAACATAAAACTGAAAATATATGAACTGTGCAGGGAGTGAGAATCTTTATTCATTTTTTTATTTAACATCCTGTAGTTATTTAAACATGTTTTTTGATATTGTTTAGTATTATTTTAAAATATTTTCTTTCAGAATGTTCTACAGTCAAAATTGCGTTGCCAGATTCTGGTTCCCAGGAGAACATACACTGTGTTCTTTCTTTTCTTTCTTTCTTTCTTTCTTATTTCTGGCCAAGTGGCTCCATCTACGGTCTCATTCTTGAGTTGATTGTTACTGGCAGCCTTATAAGTGTTTGGCAGTAGTTTGGTCTCTTTGGCAAGACCTGTCTGAGCAGTAACATTGACCTTAATTGAAGTTTATTCCTCCTGCAAAGGCCATGATGTTGTCCAACTTAACAAGACCCTGCAAAACCAAATAAACAGCTCCAACCGTGGAGCTGAGATCTATTAACACCTCTAACAAACTGTGCCCAGTGCCTTGCACAAGAAATCTAATTTAACAGCTCAGTTACAGCACAATGTGTTTTAAACATGGCCACTTGATGGCGCTGTATACACAGAGATTACAGCCACTGGATCTCCAAAAAACATCAAGCTGACAACAGTGCTGGTAAATTTACCATGAACTGTGGTTATTAAAATGCCATTTCTAAATTACAGTTGGATAATTAGAACTGAAACTACTTATTGATGTAGCATAATTATCCTAATAAGCTCTTTATCTTGGAAAATTAAGCAGTAAGATGGTTTTAAAGGCTTGGTTCAAGATGGCTGTTACATACAGACCCTCTTGTTCTCATACATACTCATAAAGGATTAGTTTACCAAAAAATGAAAATTCTATCATCAGTTACTCTGGTTTTGTTCCAAATTCTTTTTTTTTCTTTTTTATGTAGAACATAAAAAGAAAAAAAAATTCTAAAGAATTTTCCATGCAATTACAATGAATGACGACTGAAGCTTTCAAGCTTCAACGTGCACAAAAGAATTTTAAAAGTACCATAAAAGTAATCCATACATGTCTTCTGAAGCCATACAATAGAAAATGGACTAAAATTAATGTAAATGGAAAGTAGGAAAACAGGATACGATTATAAATCTATTACAAATTTAAACCAGTTTACATGAGGAAACATAATATATTCAGTTTTGCCAGACATCACAAAAAATCGTGAACTCCAACCCCCGGCTTAAGCCTAGACCTAGGCTAAAATGTAAGTCTTAGCTGTTTCAGCTGAAATAAACTTGCACTCACTGATCTTAAAATATATCAGTGCCTTTGTTTTGTCTCAAGATGCACACCAGTAATGTTTTTTTCTAAGCATGTTTATAAAAATTACTTAAATGTCCTAAATGAACTATGGCCTAATCCTGGCTTAGTCTAAACTCTGTCTGTGAAACCGGGCCCAAATGTAATAATATTTATTTTATTGTGTATTTTAATTAATATTTAATATATTTTTATATGCTAATATTCACACTAATATGTTATCTTTAAATAATTTAAAATTTTATATGTTTTAATATTTTATTTATATTTCATATGCTGTATTAATGATCCACCTCTCCAGATAAATAAACTTTCTTTTTTTTTCCACAAAAGCAAGCCCCTTTAAGATTAATTGCATTAACTAATCTCATGCATCACATTTTCACCAAAGGACACCACTGGGTTAATCTATCTTTGTGCCACAGCTCCAAATTCCTGCCTGATTTGTATTTAACCCTTTAAGATGGAGCATCCAACCAATTTTCCACTTGCAAATGATGTTGTAAAGAATTACAACACATTTACTATTTTACTATTCAGTCAATTTTATTGTTACTGACTTTTTAACAAGACCTATAACAAATCATTCAGGCATCCTTGTATCTCATCTCTACTATGCAGCTAGGATGGCTATTTAGTCTTGATTTAAATAGCTTTGGAGGCCTGCTTCCAGATATAGCATGTAAAAGGGGTGGGCCTGACAACTGAGGGGTGTGTCATGACTGGATTGCTGGGGGACCTGTGATACAAATAAGTGCTAGAGAAATACCAGCAGTTTTAGAACGCTGAGTGACACTTCTGTCTCAATGGGATAATTCAGCTTAATTCACCTACGCAAAACAAAATTCCTTCAAGAATGTGATCCTTCCAGTGTGCCAACACATTTCACATATTTTAAGCACAAGAGAAGCTACCTATTTTATATATAGGTCTTGCCTACAGCTATCATTTTTTTGCTTGAAAAGCTACCGTATAGGATACAGTTCTTAGAAATTTTCAGGGCACGACCCCAAAGTTTTAATAACACCGTGATGCCTGAAGCATCTCCGTTTGATTTGACACATGGGTTCTTTGATATTCTTCAATAAATCTGTAATGTTTTGTTATGTAAACACAGGATGGGAACAGGGAGCCAAGCACAAGCTGTCTGTTTGGACAGTGTGGCCACGGACCCAGTGCACAGCCATAGCTAAACCTCTCCATGAGAACAACAAAATGACTTTGGCTGGAGAGTCCAATCTCTATCAGATTAAAGTCTTCACTGTAACTGCTGAGCTCAGAAAGGGAAAGATTCATAAAGTCCAGCCAAAGGTGATGTCAACAAGAAAGAGAAACAGCACAATGTGTTTATTTCAAAGTGCCTTTAACTGATGTTTCACGTTTTGTTTAAAGGAATTTATACACAAACTTCTGTATAAGCTCAATTTTATTTTAGATGACTACTTGAAAATAAAACAGACTTCAAATTAAGTTTACAATTATTTTATTACTATTCCTTGTAAAATGTTACATTTATAAATGTACAAAAAAATTAAATAAATAAGTAAATAAATAAATAAATCCCTTCTTTTACACAATTTGTTGTTCCTGTTGGTCAACAGAGGGCGTTGGTCGATAAAGCAGATAAGTAGCCTAGCTAATATTGTTCGTCATCTTCCGCTTACTAGTTAGTTGTTCGCGCTAGTTTTGGCATGGGCAGTTGAATGTGGATTAAAGTGAATGACCATAACAAGAACAATATTTTTTTAAGGTAAGACATCTTTTTCAGCTTTTATATACACAAATAACACTTGCAATGCGACTGGCTGCTTTTCGTTGTTTTACACAGTGACAGAGAAAGTGCGCGATGCTCTTTTACAAAGTTTTGATTTTGTTTAAGGGGTGTCCTAGAACATGCTCTCATGTTTGGTGGTTCGAAAATCGCATTATTTTTTCACATAATTTACATTATTACAAAATCTCCCTCCCCAGCCTGGCACAAACGGATCGATTAGTTCCGGGTTTGATGAAGGCCCGCCTTCCAAAAAACAAAATGTGTTGTGATTGGTTACCTGTCCCAGTGCGCTGTGATTGGTGAACAGCTTAGACCAGGGGTGTCCAAACTCGGTCCTGGAAGGCCGTTGTCCTGCAGAGTTTAGCTCCAACTTGCCTCAACACACCTGCATGGAAGTTTCTAGTATACCTAGTAAGAGCTTGATTAGCTTCTTCAGGTGTGTTTAATTAGGGTTGGAGCTAAACTCTGCAGGACACCGGCCCTCCAGGACCGAGTTTGGACACCTCTGGCTTAGGATGTTTCAGTACTGCCCCGCCCCTTGCCAAAACAGCAAGTCCGTCAATATTACCATGTAAATTCAGACCCCAAGAATATTGAACAAGAGGATTGCGCAGAACCTGTGCATGCAGGGATATTGCAAGACATATTAATGTGGTAAAGTTATTGTGGTATTTTTCTAAATCACGTTTTAGATAGACTGTCAACAACAGCTTAAAAATAACTGCATTTACTATGTACAGATAAGTGCAAAGGTAATATATATTATGTTTATTGTTCTTTAATTCTAACATTATAACATGAATTACAGTGAAACTGTTATACAGTTGAATTTACTTATACCATAATCCCATAGAGTTACACTATTTGTGGCGGCATATATATGCAAATTCATTCTCCGCCAGCGGGAGGCGCTGTTGGAGCGGGAGAGAGCGAGGTTTCCCCCGTAACGCTGAACACAAAGCAGAGCTCCGCTCACAAACCTGCTTTATCAGACATTACATGCAAGATGAAATGAATATGACATTCAAAATTTTCTGAAAACAGTGGTTTCCTTCAGAAATACAGTGATATAAAAACACCCGCACCGGGTTTCGATTTGTCCAGCGTTCTCCCCACCTGCTAACCATTCGAATTTCCGGAGGCGGGACTTATTTTTGTGATGTCACAAATACAGGAAAACAACTTTGTAGTCCAAACGAGCCGTTCGTTGTAGTCCTTGAAAAGGGATTTTTTAAAAACAAAATATCTCCCTTTGGAGTGGACTTTGAGATTTGTAACTTTGTAGATCTTTTTATGCCCAAACATACACACAAACTAAAAATTAAAAAAGTGAAAAAGCATAATAGGCTCCCTTTAATGAATGCTACAGCATACTGTAGTATTAACTATAGTGAACTGATAAACTGTAATAAATACTGTAATATACTTGAGTTTTTACTACTGTAAACTGTAGTGTATTGTAGTATAATAATATACCCTATAGTTGTAGAAAACTTAGTACAGTATTGGGTAAAGTAATTTGTTTATATTACTATAGTTGTTATATTACCACCGCAACTATAGAATTACCACAACAAATTAATCCCAAGTACTTTACTATAGTATGGTTCAAAAACACTAGTATTTTCCATACATTACTATAGTGCAAAGCCCATTTACAACACGCGTTCAGAAAATTATTTGAAAGTATGACAACAAATTCAAGCTTCAATAAGATAATAAAGCCAATCACAAATTAAATATTTAGCAGGTAAATGCTTAACGTAATATATACGATAATTATTCAACATATGATAGCAAAAAACATGCAGACTACATACGTGCTCTCCGCTATGCTTATCTCGTTGTCAATAACTCCGCCCCCCCACTTCCGGTTCTGAAACGGCTGGTGCTGGGTGAACGTTGCGTCACTTAATTAATATTCATGAGCAAAGCCCTCAGTCGTAAATGCGAGGTAGTGTGGCCTTCATAGAAGCTATACTGACAATTTTATAACTTATTAACATTAAGAAATATTATTAAATGCTTGTCAGGTTATTATTTAAAATAAATTCATAAAAGAACATTAAAACATCAACATATATTAAAATATTTATGCATGTAATGAATGATTGATAATGTTGTCTCTCTCCGTGTGTATATGTATATATTCATAGTTGAATTAAATAACTACTGATCTGTTAAACTGTGATATTTATTTATGATAAACACTAATCAAAATTATTATAAAAATGTGTTATGGATATATTTTTGTTGGTATTGCTGTTCTTTTAATGCTGACTGTCAAGTTCACTGAAGACACCACAGCATTTATAATTGCACAAGTACATAAAACATGAATATGTATATTTTTGGCAGTTTGACAGAAAACGGATCACTGTCTTGTTTGAAACAACCAGTGTTTAGAAAAAGAAATCATGTTGCTGTGTTTGTATCTAGACTGAGTGTTTTGTCACACCTTTGAATTCGGAGAATGAAATTTTGTTTATTCTCACAATTCACAATGCAATTTCAGCTTTGTCCCAAACAGTTTTTCAGCATGTTATTTCTGTTTCTCTGCTGGTCATTTTCTGACTCAGGAGGTAGGAAAATGATTCAAAATTAGACCATAATTTTTCAGGGAATTGCTCTTTAAAATGGCAACCTATGTGGTTCTTTGACACTGTGTGACCTGACAAAATGAATAAAAATCAAATGTCAATGTGCAACCAAATTGGTCGCTCACAACAAGGTTGATTTTTATGACAGCGAGCGGCTTCTAATTGATCTCTGGTGATTTGTACTCTGGTCATCCATTTATTTCCTTTCAATTGGATAGATTTGTGTGGACCATTTTATCACAGCTGCGGATGTCCGGTGACACGTGAATCCGATTCAGTAATTTTCTTGTAAAATTGCAGGTAGTCATGGTAAAGCCCTTCAATCAGAAATGCACAGTTGGGCTTTTAGTTGTTCGCTGACCTTGTGTCAGTACAGCTTTTTGACTGTAAGAGCGGGAAATGTTTTTCAGTAGAATATTCAGCCTCAATGGTTGACTTCTTATTTCATAATTAATAAGCTCTGTTTCCATAACCATGTGAGCTGCCACTGTAGCAGCATTTCAAGGAATCTTAGAACTAAAACTTCTTCCAGAATGGCAGATCATTAAAGGAATAGTTCATTTAAAAATGAAAATTTGCTGAAAATTTCCTCACCCTCAGGCCATCCAAGATATAGATGAGTTTGTTTCTTCATCAGATTTGGAGAAATTTAGTATTGTACATCACTTGCTCGCCAATGGATCCTCTGCAGTGAATGGGTGCCATCAGAATGAGAGTCCAAACAGCTGATAAAAACATCACAGTAACCCAAATAATCCATAGACTCTAGTCCATCAATTAATGTCTTGGAAGTGAATAGCTGCATGTTTGTACGAAACAAATCGATCAACATGTTTTAACTTTAAACCGCCACTTCTGGTCAAAAAATGACTCCATAATTACTCCAAATAATAGCTCTTCCTCCAATGAAAAAGTCCATCCCCTGTTGTCCTCTCACATTAAAATCCAATGACATATTTGTTTAGAACTGTTTTTGCTTGTGCTTGATATGTGCATATTTCACTCCTGATTCAGACAAGATGACTTTTATACTGGAGGAAGCAGTACTATGGGTAGAGGACTTGTATTATGGCCAAAGGCAACAGTCTGAAGGAAAACAACATGTTAATTGATGGACTGGAGTTGTATGAATAACTTGTGATGTTTTTATCAGCTGTTTGGACTCTCATTCTGACGGCACCCATTCACTGCAGAGTATCCATTGGTGAGCAAGTGATGTAATGCTAAGTTTCTCCAAATCTGTTCTGATGAAGAAACAAACTCATTTACAAAAATTTTAATTTTTGGGTGAAGTATTGTTTCATAAATATGGCATCATGCAATGCAGATCACAGCACATTCTACAGTACAAGTTTAATTAAAAAAAAAAGTGATACCTGTCATGAGTATTTGCTGTCGGTCTTGTTCATCTCTGTGCCTGAGCCAGACTCCTACTTTCTTTGGCTCCACATCAAATAAACTTCTTTTGAAGCTTACTGACTGATCATTCTCACCAAGGAGCACATTTCCTGTAAAGCTGCTTCTTTCAGGGCTACGTCTATGTCCTTCTTTGCAAGCAGTAGCCCACAAACAAAAAAACACAGCTGTGGGTTTTTTTCTACATGGGAAAGGAAGTGAATTGGTGATGGTTTTACTAGAGATAAGAAATGAGTTGTCATTCTTTTTTTTTCTTTTTTTTTTGTCTGTGAAAGAAGGCTCCTCTGAGTCAAGATGTGCTTTTCTTGATAACATCCGTTACAGTGTTCGCCTCACGTATCTCCAGATGTCATCCAACAATGTAGATCTTAGATAATTGGTATATAAAATTGTGATCAAATCAAAATACAAAATTCAGCTCATGTTCCACTTCATGAAACATAAGCAGAAAGAATTTCAGCACTTAAGAATTGAGTAAATAACAATATCTATTACAATTTATGTTATGTAAAATCAATATACTCATTTGCCTTTCTCCAAGCATGCACTGGGGGATGGATAATTATGGTTTCAGTGTTTGACCGTTTGCCAGTTTTATTTCCAGTTGTTGGTTTTATTGTCATGTTTTATTAATGTGTAGTCTTTTGATGTCAGGATGAGCTTGTTTTTTACTTAAAGAGCTAGTTCACCCAAAAATGAAAATTCTATCATTAATTACTCACCCTTTCTTCTCACCGAAGAAAGAAAGTCATACAGTTTTGCAGTGACATCAGGGTTAGTGGATGTTGACAGTATTTTCATTTGTGGGTGAACCCATTGTGGGTTCTCCACCACACAATAATTTGAATAAAAAAATCAAAGTAGGCACACCACAGCTGCAGAGATAGAAGAATATTTGCACGGGGCCACTTAACTGAACCCATGTTCAAATTTTCTTTTTTGGTGAGTAGTATGCTCTCTGTGACATGTATATTCTTAATAAAGTAAATAAGATAATGGCAAAAAAATAGTTAGCATAGAGAAGAGATGTTTAAAACATTCTTGAAATAAATAATTTTAGCTAATATAGTTTGTGATGGCAACTTCATAATTTAAGTTCAGTCATAATATTTACTACCAGAATATCAGTTAGTTTAGTTAAACCTACAGACAGTTGCCTTTAAATTTCTGTTAAAGTTTTATGCAAATGAAGAAAATATTCTTTTCAAACTGTTCTTATGTAAATTGTTGCATTTAATTCAATGTGATAATACAAAGAATGCATTTACAAATTTAAATTCACTTTCTTCGTGTTTCATGAATGAGCCCTCAAATTTTATATCAAAATAGATGTATTTACTTCATATGCATTCAACTGAGCAAAATTTAAGATTGCTTTTCCAGAGAGCTTTTCGACAAGAAGCAATACAACAAGCAAGCTGCTTATTTTTAAATGCCAGTTGCGAATGCAGCACAACCAATAGCCACAATCACTGGCCGTGTCCAAAACAATGCCCACAGATTAGCCTTTAATAGTCATTAGGCTTTGTTGGTTCTTGAAAGCCCCAATGTGCTATGGGATTTCATGCGGCTGCCGGGAGTTTTCCCAGTGTCAGCAGAAGGGGGGCACTTTTTTTGTAAGCTGAACAACAGTAAACAGATTATATGGCAGACAAACAACAGAAAGTGTTCCTAACTGATCACCTCATTACAGAGGAATAACAAGGCCAGCTAAGATTAGCAGCGGGGGAATGAGAACTTGATTGTGGTGGTATTACAGAGGTCCCTTAAACCGTACTGCTTATTAGCCACAGGTTGAAATGCTCCTGTGTGGGTTTTAAATGGAGTCGGGCTCCTCCTGTAGGCAGGCTGTAGACGTTCCCTCAGTGGGATCACATTAACCCTCGCTGTGAGCAGCATGGCTGCCCTACAGAGCTCTGGAAGTAGGACTGCTAATTTAGCTTATTATAATTCAAAGACGTATTTCACCGGTTGCTTGGTTACCGAGAGAGCTCACTGCATGACCAAGACCTCGGTTTATTTAAATCAGCATTTGTGCACTTTGGGCCATTTATTTCAGGCACCACAAAAGAAAGGATATTGACTTTTTGTGCAATAAGTGTTTAATGTTATTGATGTCGCTGAATGGGTCATTTAGGCTCATTAGCCTGTGTCTGCATCAGTAACTATTTCAAAATGATTGAAACTGCATTTCATACGGAAAAGCTGCATGTGAAAAACACATTTGTTGCACTGCATTGACCCAGATGCACTAATTTATATCGTCCTGTGCAGATGGTGTTGCCGCTTGCAATCGATACCTTTATACTATGTGGTGGCTGTTCTTTACTAAACAGAAGCACAGTGAATTGAATCTCATGAAAGCAGGTGATATTTCATCCTAAAATCAAAAGACAAAAATGAAAGAAATTAAATTTTTCATCATGAAAAAGTAGCATGTTTTTAGGACCATATTATTTATTTATTTAATGATTGCTTATTTATTTACTTATTACTTATGTGATTGCTTATTTATTTATTTATGTGCTTATTTGTTTGTGCTTATTTATGTTTGTTTGTTTATTTGCATTATGACATTAGCGAACACATTTACCCCTCACATTCTCATTACCGTAATACATGAAATAAACCATAACAAACTGTCATTTTTTGTGTTGCCATAATGTAGTCTCATTTTCAGAATTGTGTACAGAATGTGTACAGATTTTATCTTTGAGTTTTTCCTTTTTATATATATATATATATATACTCCTAATTAAAACAATATTATACTTTTTATATTACAGTAATCACAATTTAGATGATTATTTTGGCAACTTGTTCGATAATTGGGGGTAAGAGTTGCAAAATTACCTCTCTTTAAGAAAATAAAAAGTGCTTTTAGAGATTTTTTTTAACTATCTTTTGATTTGTGGTGTAAAATATTGGCACATTCTTGGTAGGTTTTTAGCCAAAAAATCATAAGCCACACTCATTTTCTGACTATTTGCTCTGTTTTTCCCAGAATTTTCTAATCCACAGCTTCATATAAAATCCATCCAAGACAGTGAGTAACATATGTTTTCACCCACACTTACTCCTCTCCTTGACCACTCACCGAGACAAATAACCTTTGATTTGGAAACATGACAGAAACCAGGGTCGAACAGATTTCCTGGGGAATCTGTCACAGTAGAGGTCTGTATTAATCACTCGCTCACTTGAGCCCCGTCACACCTGGTGCGTAGGTTACTAATGCGTCTCTGCCGCTCTTCTGGACAGCAGCCACTTCCAGTTGTCTGAATGTCTGGTGCAGTTCGAAGGCTTGCCACAAGAGATACTCCCAGCCGTCTTAGCAAATTGCATGATCGTCCAAGGATGTGCCAAGAAAATAAGGGATG
Source organism: Spinibarbus caldwelli (assembly GCA_039654775.1). NCBI lineage: Eukaryota > Metazoa > Chordata > Actinopteri > Cypriniformes > Cyprinidae > Spinibarbus > Spinibarbus caldwelli. The sequence continues at coordinate 24,918,862 of CM077249.1, forward strand.
TTATAAACTACGACAGTCCCGTTTCAGTTTTTTATATCCTAGCAGGCTGCACAGTCATAGATGACCAACCAGCAACATATTTCCAGCTCTTGTCATCCAAACTCAATCAAAACTTCATCCAGAATGCAGACCGCATCTGTGTCGTGCTAAAATGCATGCTGGTCCTCTGCACCCAGGGATTAGTCAAAGAATATTAAGTATGGATGCAATTCCCATTACAAACCTCATGAAATATGCATAACCGATATGAATTATAAAGAGAAAGTCTTCTGAATGTATCACAGAACAGGACTGGAGGTCATTATGTGGTCTGTTAACGTTTCATATCGTGCTTAATGTTGTATTTGAACTTTGAGTGGCTCACCCCCCCGCCAGAGCGCTGTCAGCCTATTTGGCAGGCGTTGCTTAGCCTGCACAGCTGTCTGCAGTCAAGCCTCTGTTAGCGTTTGGCATATGGACATCAGTAATGGCTGAAGAAAAATGGAATGTGACATTTACCGTTAAACGTGTAGCTACACAAAGCTGGGGTTCATCAGAGGGGAGCCAGAGGTTCGACAGGACGCTGTTAATATAAGATTTCAAACTGTGATTTCAGTACGGTGAAGAAGTACAGCAGATCAGTGTCAGGACTTTTGGAAAACTTTTTCTTTCCCCCACAAAAGAGTTCCTATTGCATCTCTGACAGCTCCTAAGATGACTGTTTAAAAAATGCTATCTATTTTCTCGCCAATGAAACCCAGTAAATAAGAAATGATCTTTAGCCTCCCTTTGTGTAACGTTATGGGGGTTTTAGTGAACATTAGGGTGTTGTGTGTCTTTTGGTTTTGTTTTGAGGTTTTTCTTTTGTTGTTTTTCTATTTGTTCTCCTGTGCTAATTGTAAGAAAGTGTATCTTATAAGACTCTTGTATAGAAGTAGTACAAAACAAAACAAAACAAAACAAAACAAAACAAAACAAAAAAAAAAAACATGACACAATAGCACAATATGTGGCAATATTGAAACAGAAATGAAAATACTTGTCCAGTATTGTGATTATTTTGGGGAGTTTTAGTCCTTGTTTTTCCATATTTGGCCTGTATAATATTCCAAGTCATTACAAATATTGAAATGAATAACAAATCAGTAGTTTATAGAAACTACATTTCAAATATTAATATATTTAATCAAAGTTTCATTAAGGACATTAGCATATATTACACATTATCATGGTAGAGCAGTAATTTTAATAAAAGTATTCAAAAATTTTTGTATCTTTGCACTAGGGCTGCAAGATAATGAAAAATCATAATTGTCAATTATTCCCTTTAAATTGTAATTGCAATAATTACTTACGATTATCACAATGTACATTGAATGATGTTTGGAATAGCATTATACCACTGTTTGAAGCAACTTCATGCCATATTTTTATATGAATATAAACAAGTTGAAAAATTTTATTTATTGCTTTTCTATAGCATTAAGCCTTGATTGTCAACTTCACATTGGTTTGGTTTCTTCTTTAAATAAAAAAAATAAAATAAAAATATACATGGTTTTATAATGTTATACTAAAACTTAAAACAATGGAGAAAAAAAAAACTATTTAAGACAACCTGTAGAAAGAAAACCCCCCACCTTGGATTACGTAATTGTGGGATCCATAATTGTAATCACGATTAAAAAATTGATTAATTGTGCAGCCCTGCTTTGCATTGAAATCATTATTTTGCTAAAACGTTGCAATGACATTTTTAAGACTCCATACACTTTCTTGCATTGATTCTTCATCATTATTATATATATTATTATATATTATATTATATATCATCATTATATATTTTAATTTACATCTCATTCACAAACCATGATCTGCTACTGGCTGTAGTCTAAGGCGGTTTGTATTTATAATTTATTTTAGAGAGCATTTAATTGGACATGAATTATTACATGCACCTGTGAACAAGATGACTCATCCTGTTAATTTTCCTGTTAATGATAAATGTGTGTATATATGCTAAAAATTAATTTTGTGAACTTTGAGTTAATATAAAAGGAGTAAATACCACAAAACTCCACTTATGATTTAATGGGGGCTTTTAATGTTTCTTTCAAGATTCAGAATAGGTGCGTTCAGCACTGCTAATACCAATTACTCCACATTGTAAAGCAATTTTAATTAAGGTAAATATGAAAAAGTAGAACTGAAACTGCTGAGATACAAAAATAGTTTCCACGTAGTGTTTTTATGAATTAAATGCAATTGAGGGCCAGTGATGTGTGATAGACATCAGTCATTAATTCAGTGACACAGAGGTTTGATCCCTGATACCACCCTCGCCGTGACAAGCAACATTGGGTTGCTGTGAATTCCAAAAGGCGATTTTTATTTTTTTGCCCTCTAGCAGACACTTTCAGCTGCAAGAGAGACAGCAAGTCAAAGGAAGCAAGATAGAGAGATAAAAATACAAAAAGAGGGAAATGGGAGAGAGGGGCCCTGCAGAGCCGCTCACAGAATTTGCGCTTGTCTCTTTCCTTTCTAGGTCCTCTGGATTTGGTGAAGGTGACGTGTCAGTCACCCGTGGTGATTTGATGTGACTTGCCGTCGCCGCAGGTGCCAGTGCACTTGTCACAGCCTCAGCTGGCTCGCTCCATTAGTGTCCGCCAGATCTCAAACGCCGCCGCCACACCACCTTTTCAGACTGGTCGTGCCTCGTTCGCCCGACTTAAGCCTGAGGCGGAGTGCTGCCTGTATGCGCCTCATATATGATGGGCACCAAAGCTGTATATTGTTATAGTTGCCATTTACAGAACAGTGCACAAGGGCTCAGTGGTGTCTAAAGAGTCAGGCTGAAGAAAGACAATAAGGATAAACCTGACCTCAAGCTTTTTCCACATTTATCCTTTTCCCCCTGTGTGGCCTTTACAATAATCCAAAATTCATTGTTCTCAGGGCGCAAAGTAGCCAACGTGAGCGTATGCACTGAAAAACAAATATTCTTGTTGCTTGTGATTAAAATGAGCCAGTGCAACACAATTCTTGAACTTTTTATACAACCTAATTTTAGTGTTTTCAATACTCTTATATTTGTAAAATGAAAGTTTACTTAATCCTGTTGTGTTAAAACTATTTGAGTCATTTTTGTTGGCCTTCGTTGAAACCGGTAATTCCCAGCATGCTTTTCACAGGAGTTTTTGGGCAGGGTAAATGTGTAAATGAGCAAATTAAGTTTTTTTTTTTTTTTTTTTAGGAAGATGAGAAAAGCATTTTATGTGTTTAATGTCCTGTTATGGTGGAATATAAAACAGTTTTTGCATTATGTTGTGTTATGTGTATTACCATTATGGTGAAGAGTGGAATTTTGCTTTACTAGCTAGTTGTTATTTAACTGGTAGAATCTACTAATAAAATTGAGACATAAAAATGTGAAAATGAAGACACAAATCATGTTTTGTATAATTACTTTTTTCCTTTTTTTAAACTTTTGATAAAAGTCTCAGCATATTAGAATGATTTCTGAAGGATCGTGTGACACTAAAGACTGGAGTAATGATGCTGAAAATTCAGCTTTGCGGTCACAGGAATAAATTACATTTTAAAGTATATTAAAATAGAAATTAGTTAATTTAAAGTGTAATACAGTTTTTTTTCCTGTATTTTTGATCAAATAAATGTGGCTTTCATTAGCATAAGTGATAAAAACATTTAAAAATTCAGTCAATTAATTACAGTCTTAGTAAAAAATATTGATCTAAACTGAAGGGGAAAATTGTGTTTGTGTAACTTAATTGGTTGATGTGGAATTGATGCATGTAAATAATATAGAAGGCAAAGCAAGGCTTTTGAAGCTTTGAATCTAGAACCAATTGCTTTGCAAAACGCACTTCACTGTTTTGACGTTCTTGATACTGCAAGCTGAGGACATCTGCTGGTTAAAGCTGTGTAAATGCAATGAAAACAGCAAAATGTTTAATGACATGTTGATGTTCACTGATAATTAAGTGTTTCCATTAATTTGTGATCTGTAACATTAAGTAAATACTGGGAATTGATTGGGAAAGCACCACAAACTGGGACTCAAACTCTGGATGCTGCCCACATATATTTAGTCCTGTTTTTTTTTTTTTTTGTAGTTGATACAAATTAATGCAAGTTTAGTTGCTACAAAATCCCCTCACCATTTTTTGAAACTATATGAAGTAACAAAGCCTTGATCATTTTGCAACATGCTCTGAAGCAGTGATTCGAAATATAAGATTCGTAAAAGTTTTTTGAATGTGCCCATCACTAATCATTAAATAATGTAAATTCAAACTAAAGCTTTTTTTTTTTGAACAAGTGAACACATTTTGAAGGCTATAGCGTTGTTTCTTCTGAAGGCATTTAGATGCCGACAAGATGGTGCTCTTGTGTTCTTGCTGTGCGTTTAGCCTGAATTTAAGCAGTTTTAGCACCTTATTTCTATGTGAAAAGATTTAGAACAGATGCTGTTAGGGAGTTGTATGTTAAGTGGGAGAAACTCAGTGGCCTGAATGTAATTTGGCCTTGGCCACTACCCTATAGTGCAGAGAAGTCATTATGTAAACTTCATCTGACAGCATTCTAGAAGAAGCGGAAAAAAACTTGCCTTTTTTAGGGATCGTTTTGTGGCTCCACGTTGAAGCTTGTTACGTACGTGCTGCCAAAAATTCCTCCTCCAGAGGGCCGGAGGCGGCATCTCTGAGGCAATTCTCAGAGTTCATTGCAGACGGCAGTTGAGATCAAGACCATTTATTGGTCCCTTCGGTATGCCTAGATCTTCTGTAACACAGTTTTTTTTATATCTCATATGGTGGTAATTTACTGAACTCCCAGGCCCCGGCATCCCCTGCCAGTTAAGTGTTGATGTTGCGCTCAACTGTGTTAAAACAAAACCACCGCTGGATATTAACAGATGAAGAGCAATTTGGTGAATGAGTAAATTGTTAAAAAAGCTAATAAATAAACACACACATGAGCTCTGTGTAGAAATCTAGTGAGCTGCCTCATTGCCTACGTAGGCAGCTCCCTACTAAGGCAGTAACCAAAAGTCACAGAAACTCAGCCGAGCAATTAGCAGCACCATAAAAATGCTAATACTTGACTCTTGATTGATTTCAGGTTTTTTTTTTTTAGAAGTTGAAAGTAAACCAAAGATTATTGGAGTATGTTACAAAATATACCATTTCAGTTTTCCTACTTAAAAATTTCACATTTAATTAATGTGTTACTTACTGTTTCTTTGTAATTGTTTGTGAAATTCTATGCAATAGTAGCATTTCTATAACCATTTTTAATATATGCAATTTTATTTATAATCAACATGTTTCACAGAGCTTGTTGCAGTGTATTCTGGCATTCCTCTGCCAAGGATATTTGCAATCCTGCAATAAAACTTGGCCAAAATTAGGTATCTTAGGAGGCATAATTAAGATGCCTACCTTCGGGAGCAGCTTTTGTGCCTGTGATGCCTTGAGACGCTGCCTCTGTAGGGAGCTCAGCAGGTTTTGGAACAGAGCGGTGATCTTCCAAGTGTAGCTGGCTCAATGTTAAGATTTGTTTGGAAAGCTTCAAGGAAACAGTAATGACAAATGTGGCTTGTGGTAAATTCAGCTATGTGTGGTATGTTCTCTGTCTGTTCTTCTGACGGGGTCAGTTTGGAGGAAAAGTGATACATACTTTTTTACAGCATTGTCTTCACAGTCAGTTTGGGTGAACTAAATATCCGAAAAGTTTTGTGTCGATTTTGAAAGGACCAAATATCCCCACAAAGGTAGTAAAACCTGGCTTGTTTTTTTCACCCACCTTGAATACAACTTCATAAACAGCTTTAATAATATCTGGCATCTTATTGTAAAGGGAAAAGCAATGCTAAATGCAAATAAAATGCAACTAATCACATTATAGGGATGAACAGTATATTGGTACTTTATGGATTATTGAATATACGGGCCAGATTTATTAACAGCTTGCACCAGCCCAAACCGTCTTTTGGTGTTAAAATAGTACTGTCAGGATTTACTAAAGACGTGCAGTGAAGAATTAGCGCTGAAAAGGCGTGGACACAGTTATTTTTGCGACTGACCTTAGTGAATATACATTTGTAGGAGTTTCCCTTTCAGACGCAAAATTTATGGGAGGAGAGTATTAAAATGAATCACGCAACAGCCATTATTTAACGCCCCCCAAAAAGCATGTCTTAAAGTAGGCACTAGTTTGTGCTGCTCTTGGTAGATTGCGCTGGTCATTATGGAAATGATCTGGCTGCATCTGTGTTTTTTAATGTGCGCACTGTCAGTAAATCACACGCAGAATTTTCCCCTTACATCGGTGCTTTTTTGGAATTGCGCTCTAACACTAATTTGCCCTGTTTAGTAAATCTGGCCCTTAGTGTGTTGTAATTTTTGTATGTTTTTATTTTTTTTTATTTTATTAGCTTATATTACGTATTTAATTGTGCATGTTTATTTACCCCAGTTTTTACATTTGGATTATCCTTTGCATTCATCTAACACTTATTTAAAAATAATGTTTAAATAGTTATTTATTTATTTATTTTCATAAAATAGTCACAATGTTGGATCACCATCTGTGTCTTGAAGCAAAACCAGTTGAAGAACTTTAGTAATTATGATAAACTTTTAAAAAAGTTTTCTCTTAGGCGTTGAGTTTGAGTTAGTCTGCTATAATTAATTAGCTTTATATAAAAACAAAAGAAGTCTATGGTATGCCCTCAATTAGATTATGTCTTAGATAAACATTTGCGTGTGCTCATTTGCTTTGGCTTCCTCCTGTGGAAAATGAATGAAAAGATGTTTTTAATGTAAAATGGCTTTATGAGGCAGCCAGACTCATTTTACCAGGTGTTGTGATGTTATAAATGGTCTCTGCCAAGACACACTTAAGATACATGCAGTTGTTGGAGCGCTAATGGGGTAGAAATCCATTTTGCTGATAAGGAGGTATTGTAATTACCTGATAACTGATTTAAAAAGTCACATAAATTAGGAAAGGAGCAGGGCAATTACTCAGCGTATCTGTCTAACTGAGAGCCACGGTTAAATTTTGCCTGCAGTGCTGTGTTGAGAAAATGACAAGCAAGACACTGTGAAATAAACTCTGTGATTTTCCAGGTTTCATCTGCATTTTAAATCAGTCTTTTATTAACTATATTATGTATGCATGAGCATAACAGGGGAGCAGAACCTAAGCATGTGTTGTCATACCTATTTAGTTTGGTAAGTGAGTCACAAGGCTTTGTTTATTGGAAATTTCTGTCCAGGAAACAAACACTTTTCTAAATCTACTTTTAATTACTTCAAGAAAGATGTCTGGAAAACATCTCTTACTGTTTTGAGAGATGAACTTTGGAGAAAATTAATACACTACTGATTAATAGTCAAGATAATTATTATTTTCATGTAAGCAATTTATAGATAATACAGAAATTAAAATGGTTTGATTAAAAAATAAAAAAATAAAAAATAAAAATGATAAAAAAAAATGCCACATTGAAAAAAATATTAGTACAAACCAAATACAAAACAATTCTGAAATTGATTTTACATTTTAATGCTAATATTTTATATGGATATATTTTAAGTTATTTTGATATTTATATATTTTAATATGATATAATTTGTAATGAATGTTCTATTAAATTAAAATGAAAGCTTTGTGGTCATGGACCAATGTATCTTGTTATATCTGTGCAGTAATTATGCAAACCTAACAAGAATGTGTTTGTAGCTTTTGTTTGGTCTTAAACTACAGGCACTCATCTTTTGCACTTGAAATAAAATCTTATTAATTTTGAAGGTGACAAAGTGGTAGGCGATGAGAGGAACAGGACGTTTTTAAATGGGCAGTATTTGGCATTGATTAGAACTGGCACTTGTATTTTCCCAGCCTGCAAATGTAATTGAAAGACATGCTTCTCTTGCGCTGCCAGAACTACAAAAACAAGTTAGTCATACTATTTGAAGTCTGAAAAAGAATTAGTTTACCAAGAAGTCTTCAGGCAAATGAATAGGGCAGAAAGACTGGCATCATGATATGATAATATATGCAAATCAGCAAGTAATGTGTGAAAAGATTTGCATGTGGTCGACTTGTCTGGTGTGAGTGCCCTGTACAGATTGATGTGAATATATATAAATGCTGATATTTACATTTCATGTTTCTTATGGAACAGTTTTATGTATATATTCACATCCTTTTTAAGCCATAAGTCATCAAGTTAATGGATTATTAAATGTTTTTTAATTACTTAAAAATAATAGTACACAATATTTTGTGTAGATTTATTTGTTACTACTGACAGATTATTAGTCACCTTTAAAGACTATTAGTCAATAGATCCTGAGAAAACACTGAAGGTGTCATGATATCGCAGGTTTGGAGGTGCAGCTTTAATTTACCTCTGCTGAGAGGTTGTTAAAAAACAACTTGTTTCTTACTTTGTAATTAATATTGAAACTTCTTAAACTTCTTAAACTTTTTAAACTTTCTGGTCCCGCTTTCTCAAGCCAACTTAAAGTTTGTCTTGACAAACTTTTTTGTCTAGTTCTAATTGTAATTTCAAAACTTTACCATCTTTTTGCTGCTACCCTTCAAAACACTAGGTTTCACCTATATGTCAGAAAGAAGTTTTCCAGTAAGGCATTTCATTTATTTAGGGGCGCTGTTGGCCTACTTGTAATAAAATGGCAGTAAAATACACAAATAACATTAAGATAGTGTGTCTGAATAAAGCAGTAATAGTTGTCATAAAATAACGCGTATGTTTTTTTTATTTAAAGGTTAGAAGCTGTAACTTAGCTACATGAATAAAAATCATAAACATGACACGTGTAAATTTAGACATCTACAAATGTTAAAATCTTAAATCTTAAAATAAAACTTTAAGGATGCCACTGCAAAAAAAGTGATTGATTTAGTTATTTTTAAAGCTTTCAATGTACTCTCATTATAAAATAACTTCATTATTGTTTATTTAATTCTAACAAGTAAGTTTTTGTTAAACTAATCAAAATTAAAAATAATTTGTTCATAATCTCTGCACAGGAGAGATTTGGTGTTGTTTCCAAACAAAAGGAAATATATTGATATCGGCCAAAATGAGTTGAAAAATATCAGCATATCGGATATCGAATCCAATATCGTGCATCCCTATTTTTATGTGAATAAATCTGTTACTCTTAATGACAAATGAACATTTGTCCCATACAGTATTTTGACATTTTATTTTCACAAAAGTTATTTGAAACATTAACATAGACACTTTACTTAAATTTTAGAAAGTAGACAGTTAAATTAAAGTAAAGTAGACACTTTACTTTAAATTCAATATAAAAGTGTATACTATATGAGAACCGTATTGTTCTTTTTCTCCATCTGTTTTTTTTTTTTTACTCTTCAGGGGAAATCGGCCTTGGTGCAGATTTTGAGAGATTTTTCTGTTCACTTCAGACGTGTTTGATGTAGCATCATGTATCTTGGATTATTTTAAAACAACAGTACTTGTTGCCATCGTTTGAACAGTTTGTACTGCGATTCCCCTGTCTTCTTTCCGTCTGACCCCAGCCGTACAAAACACTTCTCTGATGGTTTATTCAAACATATGGAGGCTGCTGCTGCCAAGTGGAGATCTGTTCAGGCTTTTTCAGTCGGCGTGGCATCAGCGAAAGGTACTTATGATCTTTTTTTAATGTTTATTGTCTATCCAGACCTTGCCACAGATACAACACAACAGGCCTGCCAATGCCACGAGGCAGATAGACAGACATCTCACAGTAAAAAGCCGTATTTTATAAAAAATAAAACATTTTCATATGTCCAGTGTTAAGCTTCAAGAATAGCGAGGATAATGCAGTATCTTAGGGTAACAAGATGCATCAACTGTCTTGTTTTCAGAGACAATTTTTTGTGAATTTTACTCCACAAACTTTCCATAACCATCAAGCTGAGTGTGTCAACCACAGTACCTCTTCTTTCTGAAAGTGAACCTCAAGTGACAATATAAAATGCCTTCTCCATTCAGGAGTGATTGTGGGATGCATTCACTAAACAATTGTGCCACATTTACATGCAGCATTTCAGTGCAAAATTGTGCTTCATCCACAAAACAATGTTCTGTTGATCACAGCAGCAGTTTTTCATGGAGAAGAGTGTCATAATGTGCAAATATTAAGTTGCTGATTGTGTTGTTACCTGATTTGCATAATTCTTTTGGTCAATCAAGGGCAGGCCTTAAGATGATTTAGATCCTACCTGTCCGATCGCTACCACTTTGTTTATTCAAATGGGGAGTCATCTCAATTATCATCAGTAAAGTATGGAGTACCACAAGGATCTGTCCTAGGTCCTCTGCTATTTTCAATATACATGTTGCCCCTTGGTAATATTATTAGAAAATACAGGATTAGTTTCCATTGTTATGCTGATTATATACTCAACTATATATCTCAACAAGACCAGATGAAACTTCTAAATGATCTAAGCTAGCAGAGAGTGTTAAAATTTTAAAAGACTGGATGACCAATAATTTTCTCTTATTAAATTCAGATAAGACAGAGATATTACTTATTGGACCACAAAAAACAAACAAACAAAAAAAAAAACTGTACACAGAATCTCTTGGATTACAATTTGCAACTAGACAGATACTGTTATTTCCTCTACAGTCAAAAATCTGGGTGTTATATTAGACAGCAACTTGTCTTTTGAAAATCATATTTCCCATGTTACAAAAGCAGCATTCTTCCATCTTAGAAACATTGCCAAGCTACGAAACATGTTACCTGTTTCTGATGCAGAAAAGCTAATTCATGTATTCATGGCCTCTAGACAGGACTATTGTAATGCACTGCTAGCTGGTTGTCCTGTATCTTCAATAAACAAGCTACAGGTAGTCCAAAAAATGCAGTGGCTAGTGTCCTTACCAGGTCAAGAAAATATGATCATATTACCCCAATTTTACAGTCTCTGCACTGGCTACCTATCAAGTTCCGTATCAGTTACAAAATATTATTACTTACCTATAAGGCCCTTAATGGTTTAGCTCCTGCGTAACTAACTAGTCTTCTACCACGCTACAATCCATCACGCTCCCTAAGGTCGCAAAACTCTGGACTTTTGGTAGTAAGCTCGTCATGACACACAGTAGCCATATATAGCCTATATAGGCTATAAGTATAACTGTTATAGACTTATGTTTTATTTATTTTTCTCTTTTTATTCGAAATACCTGTTAACTATAACATGAAATATCTCGATTCTCAAATATGTGTAAGTATATGCATTTTGCACCTTTAAATATTACTGTATGTAAGTTGATCTATATTGGGCAATGGGCAAAGTAGCCAAATAGTGTAATCTATTAACTACGCATAAAAACCCGTGTCACAGATGTCATGCCATAAAATATTTTTAATACGACTGGCTTTGTATTTAATGTGAATTTAATAGAAACATTGTAATTTACTAATTATAACTCTTCATTGTACAGAAAGCAAAGAACATTTACATTATCAAAGAACATTTTAAGCACTCTCAAAAACTCTCATTATAATCACTGAAGCTGTTTAGACTGTGAAATGAATATCCTACTTATATCGTATGCTATGTACATCTGCACTTTGTTGTTTCTGATGAGAGAATCATCAGAGAGCAGAATTCCTTCAGTGAACGCGCGCACTGAACAAAACATTTCTGCAATGACTCATCTGAACATCTCTGATTGGTCATTGCATTCATAAGTTCAACAGAATCTTATGTGATTGGTTAACGTTACAATTTGCAGCTGTAAAAACGCATCTGTCTCTGGCTCAGCGCCAGCCAAAGCACAAACGCAGATTTGAATTTATATTTGTATGAAATATAAAAAAAATGATATTCAGCTATATTATGTCTGCATTCAAAATCCACCTGGCTCAAAAATCTGAGGGGGCACGTCACTTTGAATGGACATGGCGCCTCTGACTGCAGTTATATCTGATCAAACGTACATTATTCTTTAGCTTAGGTTGAACAAATAATTTTTGCTTGGATGGAACAGCAGCTACACTAATTATGTCTCTATTTGTTTCTCTGTTTCTGGTAACTAGGAATTACACAAGCTTCAGTCTTTGATCCAACCCTTAAATGATCTGAGATGACCAAACACCTGAGAAGAGATGATGCCAATCCCTCAGAGGACCTCAGATAATGCCAACCCAACATACAGAATTACCAAATTTTGCCATATGTTAAATATATTAAGTTTCTACAATATATAAATATTGTCGAAACTTAATTTCCTGTAAAGCTGCTTTGCAACATTTTGTATTGTGAAACGCACTCTACAAATAATCTTGAATTGAATTGAATTGAATCAATCAAGGTGCTAAAACCAAATAAACTATATAAACAATTAATCAGTGGGCAAAATTCAGACCTCATACCCTGCATGTTTTAATTTAAAGTTGATACGAAATCAGAACCGACTCTATTTGCTTACTTATTGGTCTTATTGTGAGCCATTCATCAGTGCATGTTATTCCAAATAAAATAAAATGGTTAATTTATCAGTGTTAACATATTATTAAAGTGAAATTTCATGTTGGCTTTAGGTGTATCTGTGTATATTATTCACCAAAAGCATACTGAGATCAAGTAATATAATTATAATAGATGCATAAATTCAAAGCAGGCCTTGCTCATTAATGTGATAATTTGAATGTTTTGAGGTCAGCAAACAAGTGTAGCTTTTATTTCCATAATTATACTACTTTTTCTACCACCAGTAGGCCTAGTACTTCAATACAGTAAGTATCAATATGGTTGCCACTATTACTACTGCAATTAAAAATAATATTTAAAGGTCCACTCTTTCTAGACCACATTGCAGCAAAAATGAACTTAAGTGGAATTTAAATCACCATGTTTAACATGCTAATTAATTAAACAGAGAATGGATTTGTCTCTCTCCACCAGATTGCTTGCTTGGAGCTCTCTCATGCATTTTGAATACTGACTGTGGTTTGCATTCAAACCGTCCCCCTGTTACTTTATTCTGTTTGTGAGGGCTGCAGCTTTGAATCATGGGATAAACTAAATGGATTGTGGATATCTATTAAAAAATGCAATTTTAGGTACTACTTTTTGGACATAGCCTGTTGTAAACCAATGAAGTAAATGGTCATTGTTTGAACAGAACACCTGTTTTTATGTATTTATCTCTTTATTTAGGATATTTTCAATATTATATGTGGCACACAATGTTTCACACAAAAGTGAAATTCTGACATAATTTTACTCACCTTTATGTTGTTCCAAACCTTTGTGACGTTCTTTATTCTGTGGAACACAAAAATAATATTGAAAATGGATGAAAACAGTTGCTGTCAAGCTCCAGAAATCACCATAAAAGGGGTGTGATATTTTTATATAAAATCCCTTTTTTTTTAATTAATTTTTTTTTTTATTTTTTTTATTTTTAAAGCTAAGTAGGGCTGGGTGTTATGGTAAAAAAAATATATTATTGTTTATTCTTTTTGTTTATATGTTTCGGTGAATCAAGATAACAATTTAGATTTATTTTTTAAGTTAAGTTTAACTAGCCAACTTGTAAGTCAAATATGTAACTACAACATGATTCAAGTAACATTCTCTTTATTAAAAGCACAAATAAAGTGGTCAGCATGGTGTAAATGTAAAACAAATTAACCCGTTAAATATTTCATATTTTTTCACTTTGCTGAAAATATGCATGAAATATGAAGGCAAATATTGTACGAACTTGTCTTAAACATATCCTACATGTTCAGGAATAATATAAAATAAGAAAAATGTAGACATTCAGTTTTAGAGGTCAGCTCAAAAAGTCAAGGACAATTGAAATTAAAAATGACTAAAAGTATAACCTCAGTAGTATAGGCTATTATTACCAGTAAATGTCATCATCATGGTGCCTGTCACCATCATGCAAACATGAAATATTGAACATACAGTAGTTCTTTACAGGTTTTTGCATTCCACTACAGTGCTTTTCCATTGTTTTTTCTATGTAAACATGCTCTTAACAGACCATGTTTGACCATTGCACTCAAAGTTCAACTAGTGTCTCATAACCTTGTGTATTTTCCTTTTACATTGCCGCATATCATAATAATCTTACCCACCACAGTAGCTATCAAATTTCATTCACATTTGCATATAGTCAAAATTGCTGCTTCATGATTGGTTACGAGAGAGCTGCTGTTGAGGGAAAAGTGTTTTTATGGGTCTTGTTTGTCATTTTGGAAGCTCAACAGCTTTATAAAGCAATTAATCAGGATTATTTCCTCTATAAAAGCTGCTTGATCATGTAGAAGTTGTTTGATTTCTGTTGTGACCTGCGGGGGAACACTTTATCCTTGTTGAGGTCTCAATCAAGAGGACCCAGTGAAAACAGAAAACAAGTTATATCCCCCATATTTCTCTGTATCTGTCTTGAAGAAGGTTCCCTCCTCAGAGATCCAGGAGTTACGAGCTGTCCGTCAACACTAGCTCAGGACTGGTCTTTTGGAAGCCGTGCAGCACAGGGTGTCAGAGTAGCTTGAGGTAATGTATCAATCATTCGCTCATTAAAGGAGCAGAACAGATAATCACAGCTCCCAAATCTCAGGGAGGAATAAACAGCCTCTACTTTCTTCTGGACAGGGAAAATATGCGCTGAAACTGCAAAATCTCCTATACTATTCAGAAAAATCTATCTATCTGTCTATCTATCTAAAATGCATGTGGACCTCTATATATGGAGAGGGAGATGCATACATCTCTATACAATAGATATAGATATGGATAAATATAGATGCATTATAAATATACTGTAAATGTAGAAAGAGTTTTATATGTGTATGTATGTGTATGTTTTTGAATGTAAATTGGATAGAAGCATTTGTCATATTCACAAGTAGGACTACAGTATGTATTCTGCTTTGTTTTATTTATGTGTTAGATAATCTGTACTTTACGATGGCCCAGTAGTACACAACACAACGAAATCTCCACAACACAACGCATAGGACTGATTTCATTGTGTTGTGCCAATTTCGCTGTGTTGCGGCTTGTTTCCGTTGTGTTGCGATTTTTTATTTTTATTTTTTCATTGTGTTGCAGCTTGTTTCCGTTGTGTTGTGCTAATTTCGTTGTGTTGTGGATTGTTTCCGTTTTGTTGCGGATTGTTTCCGTTGTGTTGCAACTTTTTTCAGTTGTGTGGTGTTGTGCGAATTTTGTTGTGTTGTGGCTTATTTCCATTGTGTTGCAGCACGTTTCTGTTGTGTTGTGCTAATTTCGTCGTGTTGTGGCTTGTTTCTGTTGTGTTGCAGCTTGTTTCCATTGTGTTGTGCTAATTCTGTTGTGTTGCGCCTTGTTTGCATTGTGTTGTGGAGATTTTGTTGTGCTGTGCACTACTGGGCCACCATAGCATTTATTACTTAGATGGATAGCAATTCTGTTTCAATTTTTGTTCTGCAGATGAAACTCCTTAGCAATTATTTTCTTTTTTGAGTGTTTATTTTTAATTCATGACTGTCTATTATTGTTGTTTTAGATAAACCTTGACCTAAATGGCACCTAAATGAAAGCAAACTGTGGTTGGTCATTTAATTGATGACCCTCTTTGTGTAAGTGCTGGATTTTATCCAGAATAAGTTGAAAAGTCTGGCTAACACCCTAGTAGAACATACATTTACATGAGGGGGTAAATAAATCAAATCCCAAAGGAGCTTCAACAAACCCCAACCATTTCAAAGCTGTGTCAAGGTTTGACTTAAATAAACCAATCAAAAGCTTTTTCCAACACACATTTTTTATGTTTTCAGATCCCTGTCTGAATCAACACACTGTACTTTGTCACTTCAGTACACTCCTGGTATCATTTCTGTATTGTTCATCTGACAGCTTCTTGTTTTTTATCTTTCCTCACTGCCACTGTTTACATTGCCTGACTCAGAGGATCAGCAGGAAGAAAGAACACAGACAGAAGAATATTAGGTAGAAAGCTGTGTAATGTCACTTGATAGCATGAAATGAACCATCTATTATAGCCTGGTTATGAGAGTGAATGAATTATGGTTTTAGAATTTTTGTAAGAATTTTGTAATCCATTTCAGGGCTGAGGCTGTATTTGAATGGGAATGTCTGCCTCAGGACATAGTGTTGCACTCCTGCTAAGGATAATGGTTTTAATGGGTTATTTTTAAACTTGGATTGTTCTTTGTTAATAATTAGTAGGTTTTGCTTAAGGTGTTTGCTGCACCAGTACCACAAATTCTGTAACTTTGAGGAGAAGCTTACTTACTTTTTGATGAGAAACATTCGTAAAACTTACATTGAAGAAGGTTCAACTTAATGAGTTACTCCACCCCAAAATGAAAATTTTGTCATTAATTACTCACCCTCATGTTGTTCCAAACCCATAAGACCTCTGTTCATCTTTGGAACACAAATTAAGATATTTTTGATGCATTCTGAGAGCTCGCTGACCCTCCATAGACAGCAACGGAATTAACACGATCATCGTCCAGAAACGTAGCAAGGAGATTGGTAAAATAATCCATGCGACATCAGGGGTTCAACTGTAATTTTACGGAGCTACGAGAATACTTTTTGTACGCAAAGAAAACAAAAATAACTAATAACTTTGTTCAACAGTTCATCTCCTCCGCGTCACCATAGCGCCATTTTGGAGAGTATCCACTGAACGCAAACAGCGTACGCTGTTCTGTGTCAGCCGGACCACACAGATACGTTTTCTATGTTTATTTACGCTTTGATTTGAACGAAAACAGCATATCCATGTGGTGCGGCTGACATAACAGCGTACGCTCTTTGCGTTCAGTGGATACTTTCCAAAATGGTGACACGGAGGAGACAAATTGTTGAATAAAGTCGTTATTTTTGTTTTCTTTGCATACAAAAGGTATTCTAGTAGCTTCGTAAAATTACGGTTGAACCCCTTATGTCACATGGATTACTTTACCGATCTCCTTGCTATGTTTCTGTACGTTGATCATGTTAATTCCATTGCTGTCTGTGGAGGGTCAGAGAGCTCTCAGAATGCATCAAAAATATCTTAATTTGTGTTCCGAAGATGAACAGAGGTCTTACGGGTTTGGAACGACATGAGGGTGAGTAATTAATTTTGGGGTGGAGTAACCATTTAAAGGTTGGGACAATGCCCTGGCACAGGTAAGCTTTATTCACTTCTTCAAAAGATGTTAAATATAGCTGTCATAATAATGTTTCAGTGCGTTCATGTAGGTATTGCCGTTTCAACAAGTGAATCTTTTGCTTTGAAGCTTTATCCTATATGTTCCTTTCCTGTTGGCCTTTAGGGGACACACCATGTGAACAAGCGCAACTGTGCATTGAGGGGAAACGCCTCATGCTGATAAAAGTAAACAAGCTCTGATGCAAACAAGTCCTTCACTGGGTCTTCGCAAACTGCTCCCAGCCCCATACTCCACTGCTTTGATATCTCTGACCTCTTAATTCTACTGACTAGGCATTTGGCCTGTTTCATCTCAGTGAGACTCTGAGTTCTACATGACATCCGCTTGCTTTCCTTTGGGGCTTTTTGAGTGGGGTTCTCCCGGCGTGTAATTGCAGCCTCTGGCTTTCGAGGATGAACTTGCTTTTTATTCCACGCTAGTTCTCGCTGTCTGTTAAAGCAACACATCCGGTCAGCTCTGACAGGTGTTTTTGAGTCAACGCAGAATAGCTTTCTCCTGAGTTGAATCCAACTTGCGCATATATCATCAGAGGGTCATAGTATGTTTCTGCAAAGAGAAATAAAAAGTCCTAAAAATGACAGCTTTCATCTACATCAAAGTCTCAGCTGACATTAGTATTTGCTGAGGAGTGCAGTACAAAAGCATACAGGATGGTACTAGCTTGATGACCATAAATGCTTTTCACAAGTTGTTGTTATATACCAATAGGTTGTAATATATCAAAGGTCACTGCTAAAAGACATCTGTTAATGTTAAATCTGTTATTTGCTCTTATGTGTGTGTGTGTGTGGGTGTGTATATATATATACAACAGTGTGTTCTTGTTCTCAAATCTGATTGGTTGAGAACCATGAGATATTGTACTGGTATCGCTACAGGAACGCCCTTTCACAATTTTATATCACTCCGCTTGTTCTAGCCAGGTCTATGTTTTTATTTTAAATTATTCACTGAGCTAATCATAGAGTACGTTAGGTAATCTAAGAAGAAACAAACATGGCAAATGACACATTTTTTTATGAATATTTAATTTGATATTAACCACGAAAGCTCAACAGACAATGAAGATGCAGGGGAATCTTCACTTACAGGCCAAACAGCAAGAAGTGCAGCCATTACATCTGCAGATTTGGACAATTTAGAAAAAACCCGACATGAAAATAACACAGTGCGGCAAACAGTGTGGGCTGTGAACTGTTTTAAATCATGGTTATCCGAAAAACAGCTCAATATTGACCACAAACACATCGAGAAATCACAAATGAGCTCAGTTTTGCATGATTTCTATGGCTCCATTAGGACCAGTAAAGGTGAACTGTATGGTATCAGCAGTTACTTGAGTCTTCGATTGGCGCTGAATCACCACATTAATGAACCTCCTCTTAGCTGTGCATGGAATGCAAGACCCTGAGTTTACCTCCGCCAACAATGTTTTTAAAGGAGCTGTCAAACAGATCCGATGATCCGGTACAGACAGAACATCACACTACCCTCTGATTTCATCTGAAGACCAGCAAATACTCAAACGAACTGCTGCACTTGACCCTGGCAACCTGAAAGGTTAACTGAAGCAGCACATGCCCTTGATACAAATTCTAAGAGTGACGTATGTTTAACTGTCATCTTGAGCTTTGAATCCATGACGGAAGGAAGTAGTTCTGCACAGAAGAGGGTTTTATAAGGCACTCCGTTGTTTTTTGTTTAATTACACACATGTTCCGTCGAACTGTACATATACAGTCTATATACTGTCTATATCAGCGGCTGTCATGGCCTGCAGCCTCGTGCCTCTAGCCTAATCACAGCCATGCTGATAAAGAGCCGGTATCGCTCTTGTACTTGAGTGATATTGCTCATATATATACACACATATATATATATACATCATATATATATGTGTGTGTGTATGTGTGTATATATATATATATATATATATATATATACACATATATATATATATATATATATATATATACACATACACACACACACACATATATATATATATACACACACACACTCACACACACACGCATATATGTGTGTGTGTATATATATATATATATGTATATATATATATATATATACATACACACACACACACACACACATATATGTGCCCCCTTGTGGATTGGGGGTGAATTGCCTGTTTTCGTTGTAAGGCCTCATGCACCGAACCGAGATGTCCGTACCGTGACAGTTCGGTACGAATACATGTATAGTTCCACCCCTAATATGTATATATATATATATATATATATATATATATATATTAGTAGTAAATATACTGTGTAATATAGTAAAATGATGTTAAAAAATACAAAATATTGCATCCCTTAACTCATCCCTAAAGCATTGCAAATGAATTATACTTGCCACTTAATATATAAGTGTAACAACAAATATTTATTCCAAAATATTCAAATACAAATATAGAACTGAAAATGTAATTTTCAATCCTTAATCATTTTGGTTTCTGCTGAGCTCAAACAGCATTTTCTGCTTATATGGTAATGTCGATTTCTGGTTGGTAAATTTTCATTATTATTGGTAGTGTAGTTTTTCACAGAATTATTAAGCCTGATTATTACTATTATTATTTAAATAGAGTTGAAGTCACACTGAAATATGACTTCTACAGAAGCATATTTACAGTGAAAGTGAATGAAGCCTGGGGTTGCTAAGCTCAAAAAGAATCAAAAACACCATAAAAGTATCATAAAATATGACTCTATATTACTTGTGCACTATGTTCCAAGTCTTCTAATGTCATAGCTTTGTGTGGTACAGACTAAAATTTTGTGAGGTACAGACTAAAATTTAAGTTTAAGTTTTACAGCTGAGGTCACCAATCATTTTCATTACATGGAAAAGAGCAGCTTGAATTTTACTATAAATAACTCCTTTTGTGTTCCACAGAAAATAAACAGGTTTTGAAATTGCATGAGGGCAAGTAAATGATGACAGGATTTCATTTTTGGGTGAACTATCCCTTTAACAGTTCAACAGATGACCCGCCTCTTCATTTAAATTCCCAGGCACTTCAATACAAACTGATGCCTGATTGCACAGCAAATCTGATGGCTGTTAAATAAATGCATAGAGCTCTCAAAGAGACACAGAGGGAGAGACACTGAAGGATGTTTGATGTCCTTAGCAAGCATAGCCCATCCTTGCCCCAGTGACCTCGCTACATAATAAATGCACTGAATTCATAAGCAGAGAACATAGACTGGCCAAGGCTACAAGAGTCTTTTGGTACTGACACAGAACTGCCAGATGAGGGACTGCTGAGTGCTCATTGGTATTTTCAATGTAGTCGACCTTTGACCTAAGGGATGTAAGTGCTATGCCGAGTGCCATGATAAGACGCTTGTGTTTTTTTATTTATTAAAAGCTGGAAGTGCTGCCTTCACACAAACAATTTTTAATAAATGCAGTGTGATATTTAAATATATATTTTCGAGTTGTTGATTGGAATATTTCTGGACCGTCCTGCTGAAGTCCTGCTAGAAGCTGTCACCTCTACTGGCGTCACTTCAGTGAAAACAGATCATTATTATGTGGAATTTTGGTCTAAGCAAACAGATGATTAAATGTGATGATAAAGTATTTATGGGATGTCATATTTAATGGTGTTCAAAATGAAGGATTGATAAGTACAGTCATGGCCAAAAATATCGGCACCCTTGGTAAATATGATCAAAGAAGGCTGTGAAAATTAATCTGCATTGTTAATCCTTTTGATCTTTTATTTAAAAAAATCACAAAAATCTAACCTTTCATTGGATAATAAGAATTTAAAATGGGGGGGGGGGGGGGAAATATCATTATGAAATAAATGTTTTTCTTTAATACATGTTGGACACAATTATTGGTACCCCTAGAAATTCTTATGAGTAAAATATCTCTGAAGTATGTTCCCATTCATATTCACAATTTTGAGCATTCCAGGGTGATTATGAACATGAAATTATCCAGCAATGGCTTCCTGTTTCACAGAAAGATAAATAGGGAAAAGAGGGGAAAAAAAAGCCCAAATTCTCTTAAGGCGGGCGTACACGGTGCGATTTTTGCTGTCGTACGACCTCGTACGCGATTTATTTCCCATCGGGAGGAATCGTTGTTGCTGGCATGGTCGTGGCTCGCATCGTGTGAGAGGGATTTACGAGCCTCACGAGCGCCTCACGAGCTCCCGATCATTTTTAAACATGTCAAAAAAATTCGGGAGCTGTCGGCTTGCATTCGTGAGGTGTGTGCAGTCGAACGAGCCGATTTGTCGATTTATCTGAAGTCGACCAATCAGGAGCTGAGGAAACCTACCGAAGAAAGACGAAAAGGAAGATAGAAACTTGCAGAACTTTTCAGAATTTTTTTTTTAGCCTATTAATGCTCAAAAACAGTAGCCTACACATACGAACAGTAATACAACCATCAAAAAATAAAAAGTGATAGACAATGACAACGAAATAAGAGGAAAATAAATAAATAAATAAAAGAAAAGGGGTGTTAATACATTACAAACTGGAAAAAAAATGAGACGTAAAGATAGGAAAAGAGTTACAAACAGATAAAGTTTTTAAAGCTTTTTTGTTCTTAGACTATTGGATCAATATTGCTCAAATTCTTTCATGAAAGCAAAAGAGAGAGGTCTGGAGTAACTCGCTGAAGTTTGGCAGCAACAGCAAGCGCTATCATGCAGTGTGTATGACAGGATCGTCCGAGATGATATTTTACAGCAGATCGCTCAGAAGCTACAGTTATCAGGTAAGATATAGCACGCACTTATTGTTAGCTATAGCTATTCCTAGCTTTATTATAATTCACACACGGGGTGACCAGACGTTTCCCGGTGCTGAAAGATCCTGTAGCCTATGTGTAGCAAACAGTTTCGTATCAATATTATGCAGTTATGAGAGAGAGAGAGAGAGAGAGAGAGAGAGAGAGAGAGAGAGAGAGAGAGAGAGAGAGAGAACGAGAACGATTTATTTAAATGTACTATACACTGCACTTTTCTGAACTCAATTGAATTCATTACATCACGGAGGGAACTTAACGCGATTTCTTCGGAATTCGGCAGGTCTTAAAATCGTGTCGTGTGCGTTGACATACGATCTTCCGACCATCAGAATTCGCACCGTGTACGCCCGCCTTTAATCATCCACCACAATGAGAAAAACCAAAGAATATATTTCTGATGTGCAGCAAAAGATAATTGAGCTTCACAAATTAGTGAAGTGGCTTTAAGAAAAGAGCTAGAGCAGTGAAAATTCCCATTTCCAACATCAGGGCAATAATTAAGAATTTTCAATCAACATAAAATGTTACGAAACTGCCTGGAAGAGGACGTGTGTCTATATCGTCCTAATGCACGGTGAGAAGGAGAGTTTGAGTGGCTAAAGACTCTCCAAGGACCACAGCTGGAGAATTGCAGAAAATAGTTGAGTCTCGGGGTCAGAAAACCTTAAAAACAGTGGTCAAACAGCACCTACATCACCACATGTTGTTTGGGAGGGTTTCAAGAAAAATTCTCCTAGCTCATCCAAAAACAAACTCCAGCATATTCAGTTATCAGACACGACTGGAACTTCAAATGGGACTGGCTTCTATGGTCAGATGAAACTAAAAAAATGAGCTTTTTAGCAGCAAACACTCAAGATGGGTTTGGTGAACACAGGGATAAAAAGTACCCCATGTGTACAATGAAATATACTGCTGTATTTTTGATGTTGTGGGCCTATATTTCTGCTGGAGGTCCTGGACATCTTGTTTAGACACATGGCATCATGGATTCTATCAAATACCAACAGATAAAAAATCAATAAGTGACTGACTCTGTTAGAAATCTTATAATGGGCCACGTTTGGATCTTCCAGCCGTACAATAATCCAAACACAAACCTCAAAAACAACACAAAAATGGGTCACTGAGCACAAAACCAAGCTTCTGCTATGGCCATTCCAGTCCTCTGACCTGAACCCTGTAGAAAATGAGTGGGGTGAACTGAAGAGAAGAAGCACCAACATGGAGCTGGGAATCTAAAGGGTCTGGAGTGATTCTGGATGAAGGAATGGTCTCTGATCTCTTGTCAGGTGTTCTCTAACCTCATCAGGCATTATAGGAGAAAATTTAGAGCTGTTAAACTGGCAAATGGAGGTTTCAAAAAGTATTGAATAAAAGGGTGCCTTTAATTGTGGCCAATGTGTATTAGAGAAAAACATTTATTTCATAATGATATTTCCCCCCATTTTAAATTCTTATTATCCAATGAAAGGTTAGATTTTTGTGAATTTTTAAATAAAAGATTAAAAGGATTAACAATGCAGATTAATTTTCACAGCCTTCTTTGATCATATTTACCAAGGGTGCCGATATTTTTGGCCATGACCGTATGTAATCCTAATTATCACTGGTGGTATTAAGGTTGAAACGGATGTGTTAAAGGGTTAGTTCACCCAAAAATGAAAATTATGTCATCATTTCCTCTAATTTAATTTTGAATCTGTATGACAGAAATAGTTTGTACACTTGTTCCAAATATTCAGTATGTTATGAATTCATATGATAACTTCATTTGTCGAATAGACATTAGAATAGACGATAGAAATGTAAGTTGTTATACACAGATGATCAGTGAGTTGGATGATCAGTGAGTTTTGAAAATCTCATTGAATGTGTATATGATAAAGCTCAAATATCGTTATTCAAAACTAATTTATTTTTATTTGAATAAGTAAAGGATCTAGTACAGTATACAGCAATTCCTGTTGTAGCTCAAAGTTTGAAAAGATGCCCCCTCGCTTTTTTTTTTTTTTCACCCAAGCATTCAATAATTTTGGGGCAAAAAGCGTTCACATAGTTTATTTTTCATTTCCTCCCATATCCAATTTCTACACCATTTTGGAATGTTTTTGTCATTTTCCACACTGATTGTTTCTCCGCCAAGCTCTGCCACCTTATGAATAACAGCGCAGTCTTATTTTACTTGACTACGATGTGGAATACAATTGAAAAGCTCATTACAGAGCTGTGTTAGGGGAAAGGATGCTTTCCCACTGAGCCAGATGCTAATGGCAGCTAGCTAGATCCTCTTCTTGAAAAATATGAATGCAGTGAATGCTGCCTCTTTATCCAGGACCTGCAATTTTGATTTGCAACTTGAAACTTATTGTGGCCAAAAAACACCCATTTAGACAGGAAGGGGTTGTGTAACTGGCATGTAAAATTATAATATTTTTTTATTTGACATTTAGGGGTGGGTAAATCTGAAATCGATGTTAATAACAGACTGGCATGCAACACAGTGGCAGCTCATTTAAACAGTAGTACTGCAGTCTTTGTGAAAGGCTGTACAAACAGCACAGACAGAATGAGTGGAAAATGTGTGTAGACATTCCGTCTGTCCAAAGTAATAAGTACTGATTATTTTACTGACGTGACTTTGAAAACAAAGAAAAGTGTACAGTTACTTGTTATATGCTGTAAAACTGTATTTTTAACTAAAAAAACTACCTTTTTCCCCCTTTTCCACTCTTATTGGGAGCTTGCTGTTCAAAATATAGCCAAAATATAGCCACAAACGGCGATCAAACTGGGGAAAGCAATCCAAGGCAGCAATTATTTGATTTAAAAATACAACAAAACAATAATATTTTGAAATATTATAATTTAAAATAACTGTTTTCTATTTAAATATATTTTAAAATGTAATTATTCCTCTAATGGCAAAGCAGTCTTCAGTGTCATATGATCCTTCAGAAATCTTTCTAATATGCTGATTTGCTGCTCAAGAGACATTTCTTATTTATCAGTATTGAAAACAGTTGTTCTGCTTAATTTTATTGTAGAAACCATGATATATTTTTTTCAGGATTCTTTAATTAATAGAAACTTCAAAAGAACAGCATTTGTTTAAAATATATATTTTTAAAATAAATGTATTTACTGTCACTTTTGATCAATTTAATACACAATTGCTAAATAAAAACAATTTCTTACAAAAACAAACTTTTGAACAGTAGTATTTTGCATTATTTTGTGATTTCACAAAGTGTTTGGATGAGAGAAATGTGTGTGACAGCTGTGTTCAGGGTCAGCGCTCTGTGCTGCCCTTGTGTCGCCTGCAATCACGTCTGGAACTGACTAGAGCGAAGGATAATTTAATGCAAGTTATATAACAAACTTTGCAGTTGTTCATGACTGGTAGAGAGAGTATTCAGAGAGATATAATCTCAAGAGATTTTACTGCAGTTACAGCAGGCTGTGATAAAAGACATTTGTCCATACAGTATAGGGTCTACAACACCTATAGTATAAGTCCCATTAACAAACACGTCTCAGGTGACCAAGCTCCTGCAGTCAGTTGCTCCAAGGACATGGTTCAAGGAAACACTGTGAATGTGGCTGCTGCTTCTATCTACACATTCACGCCTGTCTTTGCTGATCCTATTCAGCTGTGAATCAAAGACATCACAGTAAGGCCTTTTTTCCATCCATTAGATTTGCATTGACAATGCAGCTGTTTCATGGTGCAGAAAGACTGCATAAAAATTAGACTTTTGAACCATTGCACAGCAAAGGAAAGAATGATAAGCTTTAGGACCATGCCTTTTGAATTTATAGGACATGATGACACACAGTTTCTTGGTAATATAAATGCAAAGCCACAGGAACTAGTGCTTCTTCCAGATTTGCAGAAATGTAGCATTACATTACTTGCTCACCAATGGATCCTCTGCAGTGAATGGGTGCCGTCAGAATGAGAGTGCATGAGAGTTTTAACTTTAAACCATTGCTTCCAGTAAAAAAATGAGTCCAGTGTCCATAATATTGTTTTCTCCAATGAAAAAATTGTCTCATCTGAATCAGGAGAGAAATATGCACTACCGTTTATAAGTGAAAACAGTTCTAGACAAATATGTTAGTGGATTTTGATGTGAGAAGACAACAGGATATCACCGGAGAAAGATAAATTATTATAGATTATGCACTGGTATTTTGGGCAAAAGCAATGGTTTAAAATTAAGACGTCTTGATGGACTTATTTCTTACAAACACACAGTTTTCACTTGGCAAGAAGTTAATTCATGGAATGGAGTTGTGTGGATTATTTGCTAGAAACTTTTAAAACATGCTCAATAGAGCTGCACGATTAATCGTTAAAAGATCGCAGTCTCGATTCAAACACCCACACGATCTAATTTCTAAATGAAAACGATTCGCCCGTGTCTATTAAACCTTTGAAAAATTCTTACCGGAACATTCAAATCTGCGTTGCGTTTACGCTGCCGCTGACACAGAGAGCAGACAGTTACCATGTTTAGTTAAGAAACAGCTTCACAAACAATTCTTTTCAACCGAACAGTATTATTTCTGTCTTACAGTAGTAATTCATGTTATCACAGAAATACTGGGGCTGAAAGTTTAT
The DNA here is from genome assembly GCA_039654775.1 of Spinibarbus caldwelli. Classification (NCBI taxonomy): domain Eukaryota; kingdom Metazoa; phylum Chordata; class Actinopteri; order Cypriniformes; family Cyprinidae; genus Spinibarbus; species Spinibarbus caldwelli. The sequence goes on from CM077249.1 coordinate 24,945,547, forward strand.
AGTTCAGATATAAACGTTGATGTCTATGGTAGTGATCAAAATAGAGCAAATCATCTTTTAAAAGTAACTGGCGCTTCAAATAATGTTTGTGTCGATTGCATTGTTTCACCACTAGGTGTATTGTATTTCTCATTGAATCATTCATTCAAGAGATTCGTTCAAAAACGCTGATTCAAGTATTTATGATTGAGTCATTCATTCAAACCACTTTTTCATAATTTTAATATTAAAAATTGTTGTATTAAATTAAAATATTAAATAATATATTAAATTAATATATTATATATTAAAATGTTTAATCATTCATTCAATTTTAAACACCTTTAAATAGACTGCAGCAATTAATATTTTGTCCCAGATTATTTAGTTTAGTTCAAAATCGTGGGAGAATCGTGATCTCTATTTGAGACAAAAAAATTGTGATTCTCAATCTGTCCAGAATCGTGCAGCTCTAGGGTTATAGACTTGGAATAATGGATAATTCTTTCTATTCCCCATGGTACATAATTATATTACTTATTTTGAAACAAGGCATTGGCAAAGATTCTTTGTTGTTGAAAGCACCTTGTAAAACCTCTAAGCGATCAATTATGAGCTGCTGATTAGATTCAGGAATGAGAAAACAATGTGTTTGTTGTGATCTAATTAGAGAAGAATAATAACGAATTAACACTGATCTCATCTGGTCTAAGAAGAGCTGCAAGAAATGCTGTTTTCATTCGGTAGCCTTCTTTAGCAAAGCGTCTGATTTAACATAGCTATTAAACTGAACTGCCACAGCCACACATATATCTATTGATTTAATTTTGACTGATTTGTAATTGAGGTGAGGAGGAAGCGATTCAGTAAATTAAAGTAAAGTGCACAGTGGGGACAATTAGTCAATATATGTGAGGCGGGTGAATATACACATGAAAATTGGTGTACTGTTTAAACCATCAGTTGGCAAAAACCAATTCAATTACTTAAACAATTCAAGCAGAAGAAAAACAAATAGGGAAAAGAGATGGCAGGGATTTAGCAAGAATTTCCCTTCTCAGAGCTGTAAATATGAGAGCCGGTGGCATAACTGTCCTTGGGTGGAGAGTTATAGAGACATCTATGAGTTTGATCATAAAATATATTTTGTAAATACGGAAGATAATGTCGTTTCATTTTTGTTAAGGAGAGTTTATATAGATTCCACATATAATTCCACAAGACTATGGTCAGGTCTCTGCTCGAGATCTTATTTGTAGCCGTCCAAGGTTACATGTTAAATTAGTTTTGAATGGTAAGAAATGAAAGAGAAAGTTCACTCACAATTGGATACTTTAGCAATCTCTACTTTTTTAGACAGCACAATTATTTCCAGATAATGATACAAAACACTCAAGGATAATTACACTAAACAATTGTATTATAGGTGAATTTCAGTGTTAAAAAAAACCCTACTTTCTATTTGGTATCTGATGTGAAATTTAGTATACATATTGGGATCGGTAAGATTTTTAAATTTTTTTTAAAATATAATATTAATGGTGTTAATAATATTTAATATCATGGAGTCACGTGGGACCGTTGAACAAGATGGAGGTCTGAAGACTAGCTCCGGCTTGACCTCGGTAACTTACTCAGGTTTTAGTCAGTTAACACTCGATTGTCAATACCGGCACGTTAGCTCAGTGTTATTTGAATATAAAAGACTGAGTCTGTACTTGCTTGGTTATGACATCCAAGAATACATCGAAGACACGAGCTGCTAAACAAGGCGCAATGGCGAGAGGTGGAGTGGCCGAGATAAGCGAAAAGACTCTCAATCACCGTAACTGCACCACCAGGGTTCGCGGAGTCTGCTTTAAAAAACAGCAATGGAGGAAATGGTACGATTTAGTGCAATTTTGTCAACTTTGCAGGCGGATTTGACGAATGTGAAGACTATGCAATTTCAGATGAGGGCTGATGCTGCCGCCATAGCGCAATGGCTTGATGAGGCTGAGACTCGAATAGGTGTGCTTGAGGACGAGAACGAGAGTCTAAAGCAAATGGCCGAAAAAAGTGCTAAGGCAGTGGTCTCAAACTCAATTCCTAGAGGGCCACAGCTCTGCAGAGTTTAGCTCCAACCAGCTCCAACTCACACCTGCTTGGAAGCTTCTAGTAATCCTGAAGACCTTGATTAGCTGGATCAGGTGTGTTTGATTAGGGTTGGAACAAAACTGTGCAGAGCTGTGGCCCTCCAGGAATTGAGTTTGAGAACACTGTGCTAAGGAGTGTGCAGAGCGTGTGGATTCCGTGTCTGACATGGTAAACAGAGAGTGGCGCATGTACTTACGACTGATAGGTATGAAAGAAAAGTCTGAGAGTGGTAAACTGCGGGAATGCGTAAGGCTGATTCTCTCCCAGGCCTTGGGCGTGCATATCTCCGAAACTGAGTTGCAGCATGTCCACCGATCTTTTGTTCCAATGCCGGATGAAAACAAGCCCCCTCATCCTGTTATTATGTGTTTCCACAGCTTTCTGGAAAGAGAGAGGGTTATGGCAGCAGTGAGGATGAAAGTGCGGGAAGGCGGCAGCATCATGTGGGGGGGTTCTAAGATATTGCTGTTTCCTGACATGACGAGGGATGTTGCGGAAAAAAGGCTGCACGAGTTGGATATGCGTTTTACGCTGGCATATCCTGCAGTAATACGCTTCACATGGAAAGGACAGCGAGTGAGCTTTGATGATCATAGCAAGGCATTGCAGCTTTTGTCTGAAAAGGGCTGAGATACCAGAGAAAAATTTTACATTATGTGCTGCAGAAATGAAACATGTTGGATAACTGTCATTGGACTGTAACAAATGTACGTGAACACAAGTTTTTATATTGGTCAAAGTGATCTGCAGCAAGTTTGATTGGGTGTTAACATACTGTTCACACGAGCGTTCCGGGGGAACATGGGATCATGGGATGGTTTAGGAATACTGAGTTCTTGATGTTAATGTTCACAGAGTTCTTTGTATATGGGTTTTCTTTTTTTCTTCTTCTTTTTTTCTCACAGACAGCAGGCGTTTATATAGTAGGAAAACATGTATGGAATGGCTAAATATTTGAAAATAATATCCTGGAATATAAGTGGTTCTCATAATCCAATTAAAAAAAGAAAATGGTTAAGTTACCTAAAATCTAATGATGTGGACATTGCTTTAATTCAAGAAACACATATGGTGGGTACAAAGGCTGAAAAACTTAAAAGTGATTGGGTGGGACAGGTGTTTCACAATTCATATAACAGTAAGAGGAATGGTGTGGCAATACTGGTGCATAAGAGGGTCAACTTTGTCATGATTAAACAAAAGAAGGATGAGGAGGGTAGGTTTATATGGTCAGAAGCCATCGTGGATGGGCAAAAAATTTATATTTGTAACATTTATGCTCCAAATAAGGAGGATAGTGAATTTTTTTTCATATGGTTAATAAGATGATTGGAGGACATGGAGGTAATCAGTTAATAATTGCAGGAGATTTTAATCAGGTACAAGATGCTTATCTGGATAGAACTACCTTCCATAAAACTATACCCAGGGACAGATTAGCTATACAACTAAAGATGGAAGATTTAGGGTTGGTGGATATATGGAGGATTATCAATCCCAGAGAAAGAGAGTATACCTTTTTTTCACATAATCATAAATCTTATTCACGAATAGACTACTTTCTGGTTTCTGCTGATTTAGTCGAGTCAGTGGTGGACTGTAAGATAGGGGTGATTGTTTTGTCTGGTCACGCACCAGTGGAGATGACATTAGGCACCAAATCTAGGACACTAAAACAAAATAGATGGAGATTTAACATATCTTTGCTTCAGGACTGGTGTTTTAGTACAAAATTGGGAGCTGACTTGAAGGAATTTTTTGAGATTAATGTCAGTACCACAGAAAGGCTGGGGACAGTACGGGAAGCATCAAAAGCTTTTGTCAGGGGTGACGTAATACAACACGCTAGCTTGGTGAAGAGACTGAATAAAGAAAAGGTTAAAGAAATTGAGGCCAGAATTAAAGTTTTAGATAGGGAATTGTCACTTAAGTTTTTAGATTGAATTTTGAAACAAATATGTGAGCTGAAATATCAACTTAATGATATTTACAATAGAAAGGCAGAGTATGCAATGTTTAGGATGCGCACAGCCTTCTATGAAAGTGGGGAAAAGACCAACAAATTGTTAGCAAGACAATTGAAGCAAAAAGATGCTAGTTTCTTAATCTCAGCCATTAAAAATGAAAAAGATGAGGTGGTGACTGGAAACATGGACATTAACAAGGTCTTTGAAAAGTTTTATAGAGAATTATATGAAGCAAAGTCAACTCCAGACTGTACTAGATATAGGGACTTTTTCTCCAAAATTATGCTTCCCACCCTGTCTTCGGACCAACTTGAGATGTTAGACGCGCCAATAGAAGAATGGGAAATAAGGGCTGCAATAATGTCAATGAAGGCTGCTAAGTCACCAGGTTTAGATGGCTTTCCTGCCAAATACTATAAGAAGTATATTGACATTGTTGCACCAATATTGGAAGGAGTGTATGAAGAAACATTGGCACTAGAGCATTTGCCTCCAACATTCAATGATGCGCTAATTACATTAATTCTTAAAAAGGACAAGGATCTTTATGATCCTGGGAGTTATAAACCAGTTAGTCTAGAAAATGTTGATTGCAAAATTTTATCTAAAATATTGGCATTGAGTTTGGAGGGCATTCTTACCCCATATCGTTCATAGTGACCGGTAGGCTTCATAAAAGGGAGGTCTTCTTCTGATAATCTTCGGTCACTACTTCATCTCATCTGGCAAAGCCGCAATGAGAATGTACCAGTTGCTGCTTTCTCACTAGATGCGATGAAGGCTTTTGATAGAGTAGAGTGGGGTTATTTAATTTATACGTTGCAGAAGTTAGGCTTTGGGCCAACTTTTCTTAAGTGGGTTAGAGTGCTATATTCCGCCCCACGTGCAGCCGTTCTTACAAACGGCATTATTTCTCCCTTCTTTAAGTTAAAGTGAGGAACTAGACAAGGTGACCCCTTGTCTCCTTTGCCTTTTACTTTGTTTCTTGAGCCTTTAGCAGTTGCAATCAGGAATGACATGAGAGTGAACGGTGTCCAGTTGGGAGAGAGGGAATACAAGTGATTTTTATATGCTGATGATATTCTTCTCTTACTGTCAAATCCAAACACTTCTATACCTGCTATGATGGATATTATTGAAAACGTTTCTCAAATATCAGGTTACAAAGTTAATTGGCGAAAGTCAGAGGTGATGCCAGTTTCTGTGGGATACTCGTTGGCTGATGTGAGTGCTTTTTACTTTAAATGGATACCAACTGGGATGAAGTATTTGGGTATTAGGCTTTCAAAGGACTTACATGATGTTGTTCAGATGAATATAACCCCTAAGTTTCAAAGTATTAGGACAAATTTTGCTACATGGAAAATGTTGAATCTGTCTTTGTGGGGGAATGTTAATGCAATTAAAATGATGGTATCATCAAGGATTAATTATATTTCTTTAATGATTCCTCTAGAGTTTCCATTATCCATATTTAAGCAATATGATCAATTAGTTAGGGATTTTCTGTGGGAGGGGAAGAAGCCCAGAATAAGTATGAAAAAAAATGTTTGCCACTAGAATAAAGGGGGGATTAGCACTGCCAAATATAGATCTTTATAATACTGCATTTGAAATGATTAAAATATGTAAGCACTGGTCAGATGGTAATGTAGATGGGAGAAGCTGGATGGAAATAGAGAAAACTCTGACTTCCCCATTCCGTGTTATTGATGTTTTACCTCAGAAATCTTTACAACCAGTGGTGGTTGGGGAGGTTAACCCTATATTGGAACACTCACAGCAGGTCTGGAAAAAAGTACATAAGATATTTCATTTGTCCCATTATAAACAAGGCTATTCTTCATTATGGAATAACCCTGCTATTAAGATAGGAAGGAAAACAGTGTATTGGAAGGACTGGTGTAAAAAAGGCCTGAAAACAATCAATGATTCATATGGACAGAGGGCACTGCGTTCATTTCAGGAGTTGAAGGACAAATGCAAATTATTAGATAAAGGGGATTTCTGGAAGTATATCCAATTAAATGGTAGTATAAGATTTGTGGGATATAAGCCAGGTAGAGAAGAAAGTGTCTTATTAGGGTTTCTGAAAATGTCAAATTCAGAACAAACTTTCTTTTTTTTTATAAGATTGCTGCAAACAGCCTGTATGGGAGAAGTGACATTTTAAGAATTGTTTGGGAGAAAGACTTGGAGGTGGAATTTGAGGAGGGTGTATGGGAGGCAGTAGTTTCTGGTATAGGGAGTCCTGTGATAGATGTTAGAAGCAAACTCATACATTACAAGATAATTAATCGATACTACTGGACTCCAGTAAGACTTCAAAAGCTAGGTTTAATGCAAAATAATCACTGTTGGAAATGTGGTCATTCTATTGGCACCTTTTTACATTTAATGTGGGACTGTCATTTGGTGGCTCCATTCTGGACAAGAGTTATTCAGAGCATTGAGGAATGGCTGGGACAACCTTTGCCCTATTCTCCAAGACTTTGTCTTCTTGGTGATACATCCACTCTACAGGAGGGGATATCTAAAGCACAGGCTGGGCTAGCTGTTGCAGGATGTATTACGGCTGTGAGATTGGTGATTCGAAACTGGAAGAACTCTGACACTCCTTCTTTTAAGGATTGGATTGAACTGATGACTTCTACTGCATCATATGAACGAATGCTGGCAAGACTTCAGGACTCCAACCATAACTTTCAATCAGAAATGGGATGGTTTTTTATATTATTTGGAGAACATGTAAGGGATAGAATTGTTGTGTTGTCATTTTGGCTGTCTGTTGTATTTTATAATTTTATAATTCTAATTTATCTTTAATGGTTGTTTTGGTATTATTTTTATGATTGGTTTTTATTATTATTATTTTCCTGAATATTTATTTTGTATTTGTGATTTTTTTGTTGTGTGTGGAATATAAGTTTAAAATAAAAAAGTTCAATGACAAAAAATATAATATTTAATATCATTACAATTTAAAATAACTGTTTATAAAATGTAATCTATTCCTGTGTTGCAAAGCTGAATTTTCAGCACCATACTCCATTGTAATCATTGTGTTTTGATTTAGTGCTTAATTTATTTTTTTAATAATGTGAAAGTCTTTACTCTCACTTTTGATCATTTTAATGTATCCTTGCTGAATAAAAGTATTAATTTCTTTTAAAAAATTACTGACCCCAAACTTTTGAACGGCAACATACAGGTGCATCTCAATAAATTAGAATGTCATGGAAAAGTTAATTTATTTCAGTAATTCAACTCAAATTGTGAAACTCGTGTATTAAATAAATTCAATGCACACAGACTGAAGTAGTTTAAGTCTTTGGTTCTTTTAATTGTGATGATTTTGGGGTCACATTTAACAAAAACCCACCAATTCACTATCTCAACAAATTAGAATACTTCATAAGACCAATAAAAAAAACATTTTTAGTGAATTGTTGGCCTTCTGGAAAGTATGTTCATTTACTGTATATGTACTCAGTACTTGGTAGGGGCTCCTTTTGCTTTAATTACTGGCTCAGTTCGGCGTGGCATGGAGGTGATCAGTTTGTGGCACTGCTGAGGTGGTATGGAAGCCCAGGTTTCTTTGACAGTGGCCTTCAGCTCATCTGCATTTTTTAGTCTCTTGTTTCTCATTTTCCTCGACAATACCCCATAGATTCTCTATGGGGTTCAGGTCTGGTGAGTTTGCTGGCCAGTCAAGCACACCAACACCATGGTCATTTAACCAACTTTTGGTGCTTTTGGCAGTGTGGGCAGGTGCCAAATCCTGCTAGAAAATGAAATCAGCATCTTTAAAAAGCTGGTCAGCAGAAAGAAGCATGAAGTGCTCCAAATTTCTTGGTAAACGGGTGCAGTGACTTTGGTTTTCAAAAAACACAATGGACCAACACCAGCAGATGACATTGCACCCCAAATCATCACAGACTGTAGAAACTTAACACTGGACTTCAAACAACTTGGGCTATGAACTTCTCCACCCTTCCTCCAGACTCTAGGACCTTGGTTTCCAAATGAAATACAAAACTTGCTCTCATCTGAAAAGAGGACTTTGGACCACTGGGCAACAGTCCAGTTCTTCTTCTCCTTAGCCCAGGTAAGACACCTCTGACGTTGTCTGTGGTTCAGGAGTGGCTTAACAAGAGGAATACAACAACTGTAGCCAAATTCCTTGACACGTCTGTGTGTGGTGGCTCTTGATGCCTTGACCCCAGCCTCAGTCCATTCCTTGTGAAGTTCACCCAAATTCTTGAATCGATTTTGCTTGACAATCCTCATAAGGCTGCGGTTCTCTCGGTTGGTTGTGCATCTTTTTCTTCCACACTTTTTCCTTCCACTCAACTCTCTGTTAACATGCTTGGATACAGCACTCTGTGAACAGCCAGCTTCTTTGGCAGTGAATGTTTGTGGCTTACCCTCCTTGTGAAGGGTGTCAATGATTGTCTTCTGGACAACTGTCAGATCAGCAGTCTTCCCCATGATTGTGTAGACCATTTTGAAGGCTCAGGAAACCTTTGCAGGTGTTTTGAGTCGATTAGCTGATTGGTGTGTCACCATATTCTAATTTGTTGAGACAGTGAATTGGTGGGTTTTTGTTAAATGTGAGCCAAAATCATCACAATTAAAATAACCAAAGACTTAAACTACTTCAGTCTGTGTGCATTGAATTTATTTAATACACAAGTTTCACAATTTGAGTTGAATTACTGAAATAAATGAACTTTTCCACAACATTCTAATTTATTGAGATGCACCTGTATATTATATTAGCATCTTGATGAAATGCAGGACTGCAGTGTCTGGTCTAAAAATGTTTTGTGGATAATTCCTTAGGCATATTCCTTACAGCACATGTAAATAAACGATGCTATCAGCAGCTCATTCTTGGTGAATTCCCCCTCAGCGCATTTCAGAAAGAAAAGTCTCTTCCAATAAAAGAGTCCTCAAAATGTCTCGAAAGAACCTCCTTGGCTGCTTCTGGCTTAAGGAGGGATGGGATTCAATTATCCGCAGAATTAACTAATTATCCCGATATGAAAAAGAGCAGTTCTGAAGCAGCCTCTGAGAGCGAGCAGGTGAGAGAATCTCTCTCTCTCTCTCTCTCTCTCTCTGTATGCCCTTCATGCAAATGACTTTTGATTTGTCAGACATGCCTGATTCCGACTCAGCATAGCTCTTCTTAATCAATTGGCAAATGACCACTGTGATCTTTCGGATGCTACAGATCATTACAGTTCAATTACATTTTATATTAGCCCGAATCTTTTAACCTAGAGACAATAGCACACAAGCCCTGGAATCACAAAAGCTCTGGTACAAACCCTATAGTGAGTTGCCTCACTGCAGGCAACCTTTTATTTGAAATGGAACCAAATCAAGTGACTGATTTAGAACATTCTACACTCTTCATAAGTCAATTGATTTCAATATGGAGAAGTGAGAGGAACAAAAGTTTTATTTTAAAATTAAATAATTTTAAAAATAATATATTTATAATCAACATTTTTTGCATCATAATTAGGTTTTCTACCTTTTGAACATCCTTCATGTCAGGAGTGCACCATGATGCACCAGGTTTTGGAGAGCTAAAGAAGAATGCATAATAAGGTAAAAGGTCTTTTTCACTTATTTGGGTACCTGTCTTTTTCATTTGCATTTACTTATTTATATATTTGTTAATTTGTTCTGATTTTTTTATTTTTCTAATAAGTCCCAAATAAGGGAGGAAAAGCTAGCTCAAATATAATAGAAAATGTCCGTGTGATGCTTCTGAGCATAATTCTGCATTTGCAGAGCATTTTAAATCCTCCACCTAGTCAGTATAATTTTTTCCCCTCTCTGTCTTTAAACAGTCAGATGTGCATTTTCACATTAAATCAGACGAATATATTATGAAGGACAGCTTTGGCTATTATGCTGTGAAGAAGTAGTCTGTCAGTTTAAAGAATAGTCTCCTAGGCTTGAGGGTAAAAATGGATTTTGATGCCAGAGTAGCTTACTCAGCTGTCTGTAGAGAGAACAGACCAGCATGATTCAGATTTTATAACCAAATTTGTCAACAGTGACTCGACTTTGCAGTCCTGACCTCTCAGAAACTATTGCCCTGCTTGCCACAGTGATACAGCTAGATAATTCTTTTAGAAATTTCACATCTTATTTAAGGTAGCGCTTCTCAACTGGTGGGTCAAGACTTGAAAATGCATCGCAGGTCTTTACTTTTGCAGCAGGACAGCAGGAACAATGCGGAATGCAAAAATGAAAAACTAGATCTGCGTGATATATTGGTGCCATATCAAGTATTGGCTGATTCAAAATGTCCAGTACTGGGTATTTAATAGTGCATGCTTATTTTTCCAATTTTGCATTTGTTACATTAGCTGTCATCACAGTCAAAGCTATCTTTTTTAATTTAACACCACGGTTAATGTATTCTTTAGCAAGCCTCAAAATGAATATCAATTTTTTTTTGGATGTGCATTATAATATTGCAATCCCTACATTCACAAAATGTTTGATTTTAGCTTTTACTATTTTGTTTTCTAATTATTTATTTAAGTATAGTATAGTGACATACGAGTAGCAAACATATATTGGTTATTGTCCATAACATAAAAATAATTATCTAATTATCGGTATCGGGCAGAATTTTAATATCGGTGCATTGCTAAATGCAAGTAAACAAATAATTATGTAATGTTAGGATAGCAAAATAACTAGGCATGTCAACTTTTCATATGCTTGCCATATCTTTTATTATTAATGCCAATCAAAAAAAGAAAATAAAAACAGGATAACTAGCTAATCTTGTAAATCACACTTCTTGTTTCACAATTTAGCAGATTTTTCGGCCTGTCCAGTTTAGACTACTATTACAACATTTCGGTGCTCGATTTTAAGGTTATTTTTGTTTATTTTCGTTTGATGAATAATTTTTGTATTAGGTGTTATGTTAGGCCGCCATTTGGTGTCCATTGTGAATTTGGGTCCTGAAGCAAACCCAGCTGACAACCACTGATTTAAGGCTCATTTTGTGGGTCATGTAAAAGAGCAGAGAGAAATCCCTCTAGGAAGCCTCAAATGACTTTGCTGTTTGCCTGTGAAGAGAAAGAGAGACGCAGAGAAAAAGCGAGCAGGAGACGGTTTGTTTACAGACCCATCATATTCTCCTTCCCACATGCGGAGAACGCTCCAAAATGCGGGGGTGCCAGGTCCCAGAGCTCCATATCCTGGACAGAGGGCATTGAGCAGCAGCCCGTCTGGAGCGCAGGAGGGGTTGTGGGCTATCGATCCAATAAAGAACTAGCAGGCAGCTCATAAGTGAACTCAGGCCCCCATGACATTGCATTAAAGTTGGCGTTTTATGGGAACAGCATCCCACAGGTAAAGCGGCGTGGAGGTTTTATTATTGTAATTACCCATGGCAGGTTGCTCGCTAAGATGGAAAAAAAACAACAATGTTGCCTTAGCTGAAAAATACCTTGCTGTCATTTCAGTTCAAGGCTCTGAACCGCCTGTAAATACAGCAAAAATCAACACAAGATCATATATGTAAGCATGAAAATAATTTGTGCAAAATGAAAAAAATTACCTCAAAACCAAACTGAAATGTTGCTATACTAGTCTGATCTGCATAGGCCAAAAAATCAGCAAAATTCTTAACAGGAAAATTTACACTTATGAAAAATGCATAAACAAACAAATGTAATTTACCAGACTAGCCAAACTATTTTTAAATTTAGTATTTGAATTCTAACTTTGCTCTTTTAACTTTGCACAATTCTCTGTTTACTAACATTTAAGGATGCACCAGTATTAAAATTCTAGTCAATATGGATAAACAGAAGGGGTGGCACGGTTCGCGAAAAAAAAAATGGAACACTCACTGCTCTTGATTGAATCGCTTTTGTAACTTTAATAAAGATGAATCTTTAATTTATACAGTCAAATATGCAATGCTGTTTTACATTTGATTACTTTATTCAATTTCTGTACCTAAGAAACTAATGCTATAAAAAAAGAAAATGAAAATCAGTTTATTTTATTTGTATCTTTACTCTATTTATTTATGCTGTTGCTTGTAGTTAAATAGATTATTCTTATTTTCTTTATTTTTATTTGACAGTATAGTTTTTCCCTAAGCATACTGAACTGTACCGAAACCGTGACTCTAAAACCGTGATACAAACCGAACCGCGAAAAACGGTTCCACCCCTAATTAACAGATAATTATTTTCATGTTATGGACAGTAATTAATAGATGGCTGTAATGCTACAAGTGAGTTTAAGCATCACAACATTATAATGCACAATATGAACAATGGATATATATTTTGAAATGTAATATTTAACAGTGTTACATTTTAATAAGAAAAATATATACGTGTGTGTGTTTGTGTGTATATATACACATACACACACATATATAAAACAATAAATAAAAAATGACAATAAAAATGATCAAAATAAATAATATATATTATTGTAACATATTTAGATCACACGATAAATTAAATATTTTTTATTTAATTTTGAAAAAATCTATCTATCTGTCTATCTGTCTATCTGTCTGTCTGTCTGTCTGTCTGTCTATCTATCTATCTGTCTATCTATCTATCTATCTATCTATCTATCTATCTTTCTATATTATATATATATTTTCTACTTCCATTTGCAGCCTGATGGGCACAAACCAAAACATGCCCATCCTGCCCTTTATCATATAAATTTATCAGACACTGTGTAAACTTTACAGCATAATCTCTATTGTTTGAGACACATCTACTGATGCATGACATACTGCCCAGTCCTACTAAATAGGGTGATTTTGTTTTATATTTATATCCTACATGATTATACATTAAACCACATGTTCAGCAAGCATATGGTAAGCATTGAAAAAACCCCATATCATCATATCTTGTTCTCAAATGATTTGTATATTCAAGAATCAGCATATGGCCTCACAGCTGTCATGACCCTCAGATAAAGTTTTACCAACTGCACCAGGGGTCTGTTTCACATTCTCAGTTCAGCCCAAAAACAGCACAGAAGAGCTGATGTGATTAAATGTTATACCAACGAGTCTTCCAGAGCCTAAATTGTTATAATACAGCATGAAATTTGAATGATCCAACTTTGAGGGAGGTTAAAGCTTGTTTTCTGCTTGACTCTGATATGCTTGAAACATTTCCTTTATCATCAGCAACCAATATATATATTTTCCTACTCAATTTTCGCCCAAATATGCCACGTCCTGCTATATAAGTGCCAGAGCTGAGCATCAGGGACGAACACTTACCCACAGACTGACAGCTTGCTTATTTGTAGCAAAAAAAAAAAAAAAAAGAATCTTACAAAAGTCTATATTATACAGTAGATTGAAAAGAAACCGGAACACTTTAAAAATAATTACATGTATTTGTAAGAACACTCATGTTCCTGGGCAGTTTCAGGGCTTTACAGTTACAGAGGAAAATATTGAATGAGAATGTAAGAAAAAAAAATGCTAAGTAATAGACAACATTAATAAATGTTACTTGAAGCAGTTGTGGGTTTCCATACTGATGTGGATAGGATTTGTGTTTATATATATGTATATATATATATATATATATATATATATATATTTATTTATTATTATTTGTGTGTGTGTGTGTGTGTGTTTGAAAGAATTCTCTTAAACATTTCTTTAAACATTATCAGTGTTGAAAACTTAACTTATAGGTTAATATTTTTGTAAAATAATTTTGATCTATTGAATTTGTCCTTGCTGAATAAAAGTATTAATTTCTTAAAAGCTTACTGACCCCAGACTTTACAGTACAAAGATGATTTGCTGATTTGATTTGCTGCATAGAAAATCAAGCCAAAATCCATGGGTGAACAATTTTAAAAGTCCGTAGAAACGTAAGATTTTGCATCATTGTTACGCTCCTGCCAAAAACCCTTGAAAGTCAAGTTGATTTTGGGTGCGAAAATCCATGTCATCATCCACGTTACATTCCTCAGGGCTAATGATAGAGTGCAGTGTTGAGCACGTGTTGGAATTGCAGAGCAACATCAACACAGAAGAGTGCTGTTAAATTACCTAACACCTGCTAGAGCGTGTGCGATGACTCAGGGGTGCAGAAACAGAGACCCCATTTGAGTGTCGTAATCAAAACCCTGCAACATCTGTAGTCGGATTCAAGATACATAGAATACAGAGTTGGTGATGTAACATTTCTATACAATTAACAACAACAATTTAATATTATAAATTATATTAAACTAAATTAATTATATAAATAAATTAGATATAATTATTAGAAATTATATAAAAACATATTTTAACATTTTAAGGGCCAGATTTACTAACAGCTTGCGCCAGCGCAAACCGTCTTTTGGCATTAAAATAGTACTGTAAGGATTTAGAACACGCAGTGAAGAATTAGCACCATTATTTAACAGCCAAAAAAAGCACGTCTTAAAGCAAGCGATAATTTGCGCTGCTCTTGGTTGATTGCGCTGATCATTATGGAAAGGATCTGGCTGCGTCTGTGTTCTTTTTTAAATCACACGCAGAATTTTCTGCTCCATTTTATGGAATTGCACTCTAACATTAATTTGCCCTGTTTAGTAAATCTGGCCCTAAGAGTTTGACACTGGTGTGAACACTGCAAAAAGAATTTCTTATTCCATATTTTTATCTTGTTACCCAGTACAAATATCTAACATTCATGAATCTAGAAACGTTTACTTGGTGACGTAAAAAAAAAAAAAAATCTATTTTTAAAAACAGAAAAAAATAATTTTGTTTTTTAAAATAATTAACAGAAAGCACTAATGAAATAGGATATTTTGTGCTTTTTACATGTGTTAATTTCTCTTACAGAGTCTGTGGAGTTGATCCTGACTTAAATCTGTGATTTTAACACGCCTTCTGTCTTAACCTGATTTTAAGGAGCCAGAGATATCCCACGTAATCCTCTCACACGATTAGCCTTTGACCTGTTTGACGCTTGAGGTGTGTTAAAACCCAAACACATGTACACACACCACTAACACAAACTGCACTCACCGTATGGCTAACCAGTCTGCTACCTATCTGGCATATTTGGGTGTTATTTCTCAAATTGTAATGTGTTAACATAGATTGATGCATACAAATGCTCTTTAGATTGGTAGTTCATTGTGTTTGGTTTGGTTTAATCCCCCGAATTAGCATATTTGATGACTACAGATATGTCATTGTTGTGATACAACATTTGCTATGGCTAATAATAGCTTATGTGTTTCTTCATAAGCATGTTTCTTAAATTAGAGATGCAGGTTTTCAGGTCCTCAAACGCTGTCGTATAAATGTGAGCGTTTAATCATCCTGTCAAATTGTGTTATGCATTTAATCTTGCTTTACCGTGGCCTTTTCCACTAATCATTTTAATATGTTTTCTGGATAAGCATTAAAAGCTTCAGCAGTAAACATCATATATTCCTGGATCTATCTCATCAGATTTTTTTTCCATTTGAGCAATTTACTGTCATGCTACAGGCAGGGCCATTTTTCTGCTAGTGCTTTAATAAAATGAGCTTCAATTTGGAAAGTGTCAGTAATTCATGCTCTAAAGCAACTCTAAAGTTTCTCATATACGGACATTTTTGGTCTCAAATAGGAGCTGTAAAGAATAAAGCCCCATTCTCCACCTAAAACGTGTACTGATTTACCACTACAAATGGATTCAAAGCCCAAGTTTTAACTGTCCTGATTAAAATTCATAGTCTCATTTTGTTTATGGCTCATTTTCATCTTGGAGACTCGCTTTCTCTCTTCGGACCGATTTGTTTAAACCCTGTCAGTTGTGTTTCAGCACGGATTGTGCATCTCTGTGGTCGGCTGATTGAAAAATTAAACATTTTCTGAAAAGAAACATGGTGTGATAATGAGGAGAAAGTGAATGGTGCCTGTTGGGATTCTTTCCTGAACTCTTGCCCAGAATCCACGCGGCCCCCAAGGGCTTTGTCCTAGAAATTCCTCTCCAGTCACTGGTGATTTCTCCATTGCAGATTATGAGTCTTAATCAGAATCCTTCTTAGAAGTGCCACTAAAGCTTCTGTGTCCTGTGCTCAAACACAGATAATTACTCTGACAGCTGTGGAGCCAAATGTGAGTAAAGACGTCCCACATCCATGCCAGCCACTCCGAGTCTTAAGATGCTCTGCTGGACGTGAGCTTCGTGGGGACGGGCTAATGGCTTTCGCACCTGGCTGCGGCCGAGGTCTGGGCTCAGGTTGTCACGGCAGAGGGACGGGAAGCTAAATTGGTCCAGAGAGGCTCTGGGATGTCAGGTTCAGTTTTAAACAAGGGATTTAATCAAGGATGTGGGTTTTACACAGGGATTTGTCTATAAAGCCTTGTTAATTAATGCTGTGCACAGCTTCTAATCTTTAGCTTCTGCCAAGACTGATGGGGACCATAGGTCACTGAATCAAACATGCTGTCCATATGGCAGCAAAGCCCAGAGCGCGCCGACGGATGTCTTGCTTTACTGATGACCTTGTGACCCCCGTGTCAACTGGGGATCAACTTAATGTTGTCGTATGCATAAACTGGGATTTTGGTCACGCTCAAAATAAACTTTGCTCTTCTTAGATCTATCTATCTATCTATCTATCTATCGATCTATCGATCTATCGATCTATCATTTTATCGTTTTGTCTATATCTTTTTTCTAACCCTATCTATCTATCTATCTATCTATCTATTGTTCTTTTGTATCGTTCATTCTATCATTCTTTCTATCATTTTATCTATACTAGCTAGCTATCTAGCTATATACCCATTTATTTTTTGTTCTATATTGTTCTTTCATTCTATCTATCTATTCTTCTATCTGTCCTTCTATCAATATATTCATATCCAAAGGAAAATATTGGCTTGTTCAGCAGAATATAAATTGCATTTATGTGTGATTTTAAAAAGTATAGTATGTGCTATAGCAGGCAAGCTTGTGTGTTAAAAATGTAAATTGTAATTCAATCCATGTACACACACATTTCTCTGCCTTATTATAATATTTTAAGGTACATTATTGTGTTTATTTCGAGCTCTCCCATGTGTGGCGCATTTGACACTTCCATGATATGATTATTAACTGATGCTTTCCGAATGTTGCCACTGGCAAAAGTCTGTTTTAGTAGTCTGAGTAATGCTCAAGTGTAAATATATATGCAGTACATTTTCCAGAAATTATCTTTGACCAGAAATAAATATATGTAGAATCATAATCCATGTCTTTGACTATCCAATGAATATTTTTTGACTCTTCTCAAGCCTATGGTGTTACCTATTGCCACAAGTCAAATACAGCTGCTGAATTATTCAGCACTTTATGCATCGATATAGAGGAGTATTTGTTCCTCTAACACGCAGAAGCCTAAGACAAACTAATTAGTCAAGATTACTTCTGAATTCATGATACAGCAGAAATGCAGTAACATAATTAATTCTGCTATTGCACATTTGCATTCCAGGGACGCATTCAATTATTCAATAAAAGCATCATGCAACAAGGTGAAACATTGTTTTGAATGTGGCTTAGTTTTGTGTATTCTGTGCCTGGAGTGTGTGACCTTCTCTCCTCTGGCTCACAAGCATTATGTGTTTTATGTGTCGCGGTACGGTCAACACGCAGAGAACTATCACTTGATCAAAGAGAAATGTAGATGCATAGGAGACCTCAGGGAACGCAGCAGCAGGTGTCCGCTGCTTTGCCTGTGTCTAATTACCCTGTCCCTCACATTCTAAATCTAGCTTGTCATGTTCACATGTGCTTTTTTGTTTAATTATAATAGTGTTTTGATGATGCTTTCTTTGTCACATATCTAAATCAATGAAATATGTAGTGAAGTCAGTGGTTTAGAAAATCTTTGGTTACAGCCTTTGGGTAAAATGTACATAAACACTATTAAAATAATTACAATTTTTAAAATGTTTTTGTCTCATGATCTCCAAGGCTCTATTTGTTTGATCGAAAATGTGATACAGTAATATTGTGAAATATTATTACAATTCAAAAATTGCTTTCTATTTTAACATATATCAAAATGCAATTTATTCCTGTGATGAAAAAGCTGCTACTTTTCAGCAACCATTTCTCCAGTTTTCAGCGTCTCATAATCCCTCAGAAATCATTATGTTTTTGTGGAAACCTTGATACTTTTTTTTTTTTCTGAATTCTCTGAAGAACAAAAAGTTCAATGAACAACATTTATTTGAATTTTTTGTAACATTGTAAATGTCTTTAGTGTCACTTTTGAGCAATTTAATGCATCCTTGCTATTTTTTTTTTTTACTTACTCCAAACTTTTGTAGTGTGTCATGGTTTCCACTAAAATATTAAGTAGTAAAAGTTTTTTTATATTAATTGTTTTCTTACTTTTTTTTCTTAAGCCCAAAATCAGCATATTTCTGAAGGATCATGTGACACTGAAGACTGAAGTAATGACTGATGAAAATTCAGGAATAAACTAAATTTTAAAATGTATTACAATCGAAAACAATTTTTTAAAATTGTAATAATATTTTGCAATATTACTGTTTTTACTGAATTTTTTGATCAAATCAATGCAGACTTCTTTATAAACATTAAAAATATAAAAATTGATTATTCCAAACCTTTGACCGGTAGTGTAGATGTGACATTGAAATTGTTTGACAAATGCATTATTAATTTGACAGTGAAATTAGCATTGAGATGGCAATACACCATTATGCACATTTATACAGGCACACAATTATAGACCAGTTGCACTTTGCCAACCAACTACCCACAAGCTGGTTTTTGTCAGAGAACCAAGAGTAAATGTGAAGTATGTCATAGAGAGGCTAAAAAAAAGCTCACTTCACGCATGATATGGATTCAGATATATTGATTGTCGGGTCAAATGTAAAAGAAATCTCAACCAGTTACTCCAAGTGCTTATCCAGGCTTTTGATTGGTCCTTGAGTTTATACTTCTACGTTGGCTCTATTTGGCAAATCAATATGGTTGATGAGTCAAATGATTCTTGCATGCATGTCCATGAATTATTCAAAACCCGATGCTCTGAAGAGGTAAACAAAGGCCCGTTCTATTTGATGGAGAGTCTCGCCCTGAATGACCCAAACAAAATGCCATTGCTTTGTTCCAGGATTGTATTGCCAAAGCTTTTTAGACATCAAAATTCTTCTTATGCAGCGCCGAGAACGAGATACCAGAATGCAAAGTGGTCTAAGCTTCACACGTCATCTTTGTTTCATTTAACCTCCCTGATACACTCCATTAATGCTAAATTTAGCTGCTCTCGCATTCGCCCAGGACAGACCCCGTAGATGTATTTTTATTAACTACAGCCTTTTTGTAATATATGCATGTGCAACATTTTGTAATTATGTGTCCTCGTGTTACATTATACTGTCCTATTTGCATTTGCATTAACATTTAAGTCATTTAGCAGATGCTCTCATTTCAACTTAAAGTGTTTTCTTCAGACTGTATATAAAGGAAAGTACCGTTTTCTTGACACAATGTGAGACTGCAGCGGTCAACAAATAGCTAGTGTGCAGTTGTGAACGTTATCTGCTTGGGTGCATTTGCAATTATGAGGATGTCAGGAAATGTTAGCAGGAAACAAGCTAGTTCACATATTAGCCATTAGCCTTTACACTCTTATGACTGAGTAAATGTGAGGGGGAAGATTCTATGAGGTCAATTCAACATAAAATACTAGTTCACTGACAGGAATTGTGCTTCAGGGTTTTGTGATGGGGTGAGCGCAAGCTATATTTGCCCAACTATGAAAAACTTTATGCTTTTGCCAGAATCCCTCTGACAGCATATGTATATTGTCGAGACATCTGTTTGGTGTGTATGTGTTCATCTTGAAGATGTAATTATGAAGCTGCACTGTCTTATTATTCCTCAAACGTTCTGGTTAGGGGGTTTTCTAAATCTCTAACTCTAAATATGAAACTTATGCAATTACTTCAGCCAATCCGCCTAATGTATCTGACTCAATTCACACTGCTTTGTAGATCAGATCTAATTTTGCTTTTTGCAACTTTATACTTTTGTAAATCTAATTATATTTTGAACTTTGAATATATATATATATATATATATATATATATATATATATATATTCTAAATATATTCTGTTTATATTTGCTTGTTCGTACATACAGTGGGTACGGAAAGTATTCAGACCCCCTTCACTTTTTTCAATTTTGTTATGTTGCAGTCTGATACTACAATTGTTTAAATTCTTTTTTTTTCTCATTACTCTACACTCTGTCCTTTATAATGACAAAGTGAAAACAGAATTTTAGAAATGTTTGTAAATTTATTAAAAAGAAAAAACTGAAATATCACATTTACATAAGTATTCAGACCCTTTACTCAGTACTTAGCTGAAGCACCTTTGGCAGCAATTACAGCCTTGAGTCTTTTTGGGTATGATGCAACAAGCTTTGCACAACTGGATTGGGGGAATTTCTGCCATTCTTCTTTGCAAATCCTCTCAAGCTCGGTCAGGTTGGATGGGGACCGTCTGTTGACAGCCTTTTTCGGGTCTCTCCAGAGATGTTCGATAGGGTTCAAGTCAGGGCTCTGGCTGGGTCACTCTAGGACATTCACAGAGTTGTCCCTAAGCCACTCCTGTGTTGCCTTGGCTGTGTGCTTAGGGTCATTGTCATGTTAGAAGGTGAACCTTCGGCCCAGTCTGAGGTTTTGAATGCCCTGGACTGGGTTTTCATTAAGGCTATCTCAATATTTTGGTGCATTGAGCTTTTCTTCTACTCTGATGAGTTCCTCAGTCCCTGCCGCTGAAAAACAGCCCAACAGCATGAGGCTGCTACCACCACACTTTACTTTTGGGATGGTACTCTGCAGGCGATGAGAAGAGCCGGTTTCCTTCAAACATGATGCTTAGAATTGAGGTTCATCAGACCAGGTAATCTTGTTTCTCAGAGTCTGAGGGTCCTTTAGGTGCTTTATTGCAAATTCCAAGTGTGTTTTCATGTGTCTTCACTGAGGAGAGGATTGAGTTTGGCCACACTCCCACAAAGCCCAGATCGGTGGAGTGTTGCAGTGATGTTTGTCCTTCTGTAGGTTTCTCCCATCTGCATATATGATCATGGAGCTCAACTAGAGTGTCCACCAGGTTCTTGGTCACCAGTCTAGACAAGCCCCTTCTCCATCAATTGCTCAGTTTGGCTGGGGACCAGCTCTTGGAAGAGTCCTGGTTGTGCCAAACTTCTTCCATTTGAGAATTATGGAAGCCACTGTGCTCTTGGGAACCTTCAGTGCAGCAGAATTTTTTTTGTAGCCTTCCTCAGATCTGTGTCTCAATACAATCCTGTGTCTGAGCTCTGCAGGCAGTTCCTTTGACCTCGTGGCTTGGTTTTCGCTCTGATATGCATTATCAGCTGTGAGGCCTTTTACAGAGAGGTGTGTGCCTTTCCAAATCATGTCCAATCAATTTAATATACCACAGGCAGACTCCAATCAAGGTGTAGAAACATCTCTGCAGTGATCAAGAGACATGGGAGGCACCTGAGCGAAAGTGTTGTTGCAAAGGGTCTGAATACTTATGTAAATGTGATATTTCAGTTTTTTCTTTTTAATAAATTTACAGACATTTCTAAAATTCTGTTTTCACTTAATCATTATGAGGTACAGAGTGTAGATTAATGAGAAAAAAAAAATGAATTTAAACAATTGTAGTATCAGGTTGCAACATAACAAAATTGAAAAAAGTGAAGGGGGTCTGAATACTTTCCGTACCCACTGTATATTGATATAATAGGCTATTTATTTAATATTCATTCTGATGTTTATTTATGTGCTGTGATAAATGCAGATATTTAAGTGACTCCATTGTTGATTTTATATACATTACCATTTAAAATTTTGAGGTCAGTAAGATTTATTTTTTTTTAATTTTGTTTAAAGAAGTCTCTTATGCTCACCAAGGCTGCATTTTTTTATGTAAAATACAGTAAAAAATTATAGTGCAAATAATCTATTTGTATTTCAATTTTGTTAAAATAGTAATAATTTGTAATGTTATAAAAACCTTGACTGTCATTTTTGACCAACTTAATGCATCTTTGCTGAATAAAAGTTACTAGTAGTTTTTTTTTTTTTTTTTTTTTTTAACTGACCCTAAACATTTTAATGGTAGTGTATATTCTTGCACTAAACTTGAACTAAATTCTTTCCAATGCTTTTCAGATTACATGCACTTACTAGTCTGGAAATGTACTTCATGCTGCAGAGGATGGCACCAAATGCATTTGTCTGAATATGTCTGAATACATGAGAGGAAAAAGCATATACTGTATATATGTTTTACAGAAAAAAGGCAAGAAAATAGTATTGAACAAAGAAAAATATTGCATTTTCACTCATTAACAATTCATGGCCATACGCACAGTAAAAGCACTGTGGAACATTGAGGGTTTTTCGTTCAGACAGACTAGTCCTACCAGACAAACATCTTAAGTGCACCACGAGGATCAAGATATTTCTTACTGTCAGTGCCATTAGTGTCTCTGCATTGAGTTTTAGTGTCTTTTAGATTCACTTGTTATCTAATTTCATACATCGTCATTGATTTTCCACGGCGTATCATTCGGCAGCTGTATTTTAAGGGATTATGAAGAATCAAATTCTCCCTGATCCTTTAAGATAAAAGAGCTCAATATAGCATGAAAATATAACTTTCATAACTCAAAAATTCTTTTCTAGTCCAAAAACTATTTTTTGAAACTTGGCTGCAACAATGACTTGTTCTACATTCTACATTTACACATCATTGCCTTCTTGGCCCGTTGTGGCCCAGTGTAGTAATGGCAAAGAGAGAAATACCTTTATACAGTTCTTATTTAACTAACACTAAAAGTAAGATGTCAGGGACATTTGCCAAATGTTGTATTATTCCTGGCTGTCTGAAGAATTTTGAAGGATCCTAATAATTGGAAAGAGTGCATGGTTAAAATTTATATTCATCAAGGTGCCAGATCACCACCAACTGGTATGTTTGTGTGCCAAATTTTACTGCAGAATTTTCTGCAGACTCAGTCACAATGTGAAACGTGAGCCTTGCATTGAATAGTAACTTGAAATTATTAATTGCATTTTTTTTTTCTCACAAAACTATCATAAGCCACTACCATTCATTCAAAAGTTTTCAAGCCTCTTATTTATTTGATTTATTTAATTAAAAATACAATAA
The DNA here is from genome assembly GCA_039654775.1 of Spinibarbus caldwelli. Lineage (NCBI taxonomy): Eukaryota > Metazoa > Chordata > Actinopteri > Cypriniformes > Cyprinidae > Spinibarbus > Spinibarbus caldwelli. Next base: position 24,968,895 of record CM077249.1, read on the forward strand.
AAAATAGTAATAAAGCTAAATATTATTACAATTTAAAAGAACTATTTTCTATTTGGATATATTTTAAAATATAATTCATTCGTGTGATGGCAAACCTGAATTTTCATCAGCCATTACTCAAGTCATATTATTTTACTGTAATTTTTGATCAATTTAATGCATCTTTGCTGAATAAAACACTTAATTTTTTACTATCGTACTAACCATGCTTTTTATCGTTTTTGTCATATTGTCCCCAGGTTATTTTTTAAAAATATTCCATACTCCACAGAAAAATTAAAGTCTTGCAGGTTTCCAAGCATGTGAGGGTGAGCAAATAATGTTTTTAATTATGAGTAATGTTTAAATATTTATTTAATGTTTAATTAATATTTTTTTGTAAACTATCCCTCAAATGCTTTTGATTCCTTTAATCCCTGTAATCCGTTTCTTACTTCAGTCTAGAAAAATGTCATGCTTTTTGCCCCCTGATCTTTCCTCGATTTAACTTTCTTGACACCACCATAATGCATTTTCTCCATCGTCTTAAAAGTATGAGCGCGCTCTATATAAAAGAAGCCCCGTGAACCCCGCCGAAGATTGGTTGATCTTGAAAGCCCAGGTCTTTTGGTCAAATATCTCCCTCCTGGGGAAGGCACTTACAAATGGACCACTTGGAGACCACCACTGAGAGAGACTTGATCATCGGCGGTGGTTGAGAACGCACGCAATGTGTGTGTGTGTGTAAGTATGCATGTACTCTCCCTCCAGGCCTTCCCCTGGAGACCGGCCCACTGCTGGGAGCGCCATGTGGCTGATTGTCAACCTCCGCTCTCCCCACTCTCTCTCCATCACGTAGCTACGGGAGGCCCTGAAACGCTTCCAATCCAAGCAGATTATTCGGAGATAAAGACTCGGCGACAAGAGCTCTCCGAGGGACACTCTGTATTCCATTTGCAGCTGTATTATTCCAAGAGTCGGCAGCATCTGCGTAACTCATCCAGAGATGCGTTTCCTGCGCTCTGTTTCCCACTGGCACAAATAGATGAACAGATTTCCGTCTCATAAACAAGGTTCTGGTTCCACTGAGTGATTGTGTATGAATTGCACTTAATCAGCTCCTGTGTTCAAATATCGGCTCTGGCTGCCAAGCATTGGGTCTGCTTATACACTCATTAGGTAAATGATAACAATAACAGCAGAGTGTGTTGTTTGTATTTGCGATGTCATTGTTATTAGTGGCGAGGCTGACTGCATCAACCTGTTAATGTGCGGTTTGGTGTCAGATACGGCCAATAAAACCGTTAGCACTGGTGATGTAACACCGAATCTCTTCTCTGCTGTCCGTATGTGGAGTCATAAAAGTGTATGATGTTTCCTTTTCCTCTCTCTGTCATTTTAGTAGGTAGCTTCCTCTCTCCTCTGAGGCATCCGCATTAACATCTAAACCGAATTATGCGGCTTATCCTGAGCCGAGAGAAGGTCTTCTGTTTTCAAAACAAATCATGAGAATATTCAGCCCCTGTCCGAGGAAAGGCAACCCGAGAAAGTGTTGTCTTGCTCAGTTGCTCTCATCTAACTTCTGTGAAGTAAATACAGTAAAACTCTCACACCTCAAGGCAGAGGAAGATGATGAAGGTCAGTTGTGGGCTGAAGCTGTTTTGTGCTGCAGGAATGCTTGACAGTGTGCATGAATAAGTCCTGTGATTTGTACATTACGCCTGACACTATTTTTTGAACTATTCAAATAATATTATGGCAACTGTGAGTAAAGCAATGCTTTTAAATTAAAATGTTTTCTATCTTACATGATAGATAGTCAGACATGATGAACAGATAGACTGGCAGATAGATGTGACATTAATTATAATAGATGTATAAATACATAATAAATATAATAAATAATAATTATTACTAATACTTTTGTGCAAACTTTTATTAATTAAAATGAATGAGGCTAATAAAATTTGTAACATTTTATTTAAATTATTGCAAATAAATTAAATTAATTTGACTTGATCATTTTTGATCATATTTGATCATTTATTATACATTTTAATAGATTTATTACAAATAAAACTTATCATAAATGCATTAGAAATTAAAACAAAATTAATTAAAATATTTATCATTTATGATTTTTTAAAAAAATGGATAAATGTTGCTAAATTTGATAAAAATTTAAAATTCTTATATATATTTAATAAAAAATGATAAATGATATTTTATAATTTATTATACCTCTTTATAAAATTGTTAATAATTTTTAATAAATTATTACAAATCAAAATGATTATTTATACAAATTTTGATAGATGGATAGACAGACAGACAGACAGGCAGACATTAATTTTGTTGCATCTGTCTATTAAAATTATGGTCACACTTTATTTATGGTCCAATTCTCACCATTAACAAACCATTAACTACGACTTTTGCCTCAATAAACCTCTAATTTGCTGCTTATTAATAATTAGTAAGGTAGTTGTTAAGTTTAGGTATTGGGTAGGATTAGGGATGTAGAATACGGTCATGCAGAATATGTGTTTTATAAGTACTAATAAACAGCCAATATGTTAAAAATAGGCTTGCTAATAAGCAACTAGTTAATAGTGAGAATTTTTCCATACACTAAAGTGTTACCAAAATTAATGATATTGATGCATAATTTTACAACTGATAATGTATAAAATGATGTTTGATTATTTATAATGCATTTTCATTTTGATAGTGTTTTAATAAATAAATTTGATAGATGTTTTTCTCGTGAATACAAGAGACTCTGGTTTGCTTGTGTCATCCTTCTTTCCATTATGAAAGTAAATATTATTACTAATTCTACATAATCTTACTGTACATATCCTATTTTCCCATCCTATTTATATTTTTCAGAGAGCATGTGGACAGCAGTGAAAATCAAAGGCTCATATGTTGTTCGGTGTTTTCCGTGGATTCCCATAAGCCTCTGTTCTTCAGATGAATACACCATCTTGTCATCATACTGTACTGTAGGGCTTGAATATTCAGATTGGAGCTCTGGCTGCAGTCTGTGTCAGTGATTATAGGAAAAAAACGAATAATACTCCCTTGTCAATGACCTCTGACTCCTACGGCTGTCATTTCTGGCCCCCAGGCATTTAGTTGCAACAGAATGACTCCAATTCACTCTAAATATACAAACCAGGTCTACAAGGACTTAGGTTATATATGCAGAAATGTGTGGGAGAGAGCATCTCACTGCAACCTCTAACAAGTTTAAGCCATGCGTAACAATCTGTCAGAGAGACACGGATATCACCTTTTCAAAGCTGACATCTTGATAGCAAAGTACCTTAGTTAAGGACATAAATGTATTTCTTTATTTTTGTTACTTCTAACACTTCCAATGAGAATCAGAATACTGCTGCACTATCACCAGGAATAATAATAAATGACAAATTTTCAAATTTATTCATGTTTTTCTGTGGCTAATTAGTGAAAAATATTAGAAACGCCCAGCTTACAACACCCCTAACCTGATAGTATAATGACAGCAGTGAGAGGCCAAATTTCCTTGTTTCTTGGGTTTGCAAAAAGCAATTACTCTACAGTAATTATTCTGCAATAAATTACTTGGCAGACAGAGTTTAATGAGCTTTCGTTCAAGGTATATTCCAAGATTTCATGAGGACTACTGTTGTTATTTGTGTTGGAATGCCAAGCAAAGCTTGCAAGGAAAAGTGCTTAGAAATTATATTTTAGTATTTTGTAACAACTTTCCTGTTTAGTATGTTAATATAGCTGCATCACTTTCCAGTAGAGGCCTAAAAACTCATAGTTTATGGCTAGTTTTAATTTTTCACAATGTCTTTTTCAGATTGATTGTATTAACATTAATATAATGTGCAACTACAGCAAAAATTAGATACAGGAGATACCAGATCTTTAAAACGCAGCCCTAAGCCATTTCTCACTAATAGAAAAACAGAATTGATGTTACTTGCATCTTAATATCCTTTATTAAATCATTTGTAATGCATTATAGTATATATGATAGTAACACAATATTTTGACAACTGTTAAATACTTCTCCATATGTTTATGTTGTAAATATTCAAGATTAGATTCATTGGATATACTCATATGTTTAAAACAACCTCATTCATTTCTTATATTTTTTACTAGTGCCATCATGGTCCACTAAGTCATTTGTTGACGATACAATATCTATTATAAAGAAATATTTATGGTATGGTGCTTGAAAAAAATGTTTAATTTTGCCAGAATACACAGATACAAGTCATTATTGATGTATGGCTGTAAAGAAAGCTTATGCTAAAATTGAGCAATAACATCGGACAAAAATGTTTTAATGTTTTGCTCAAATCAGACCAAAAAAAAAAAAAAGGATTTTTAGTGATAATGAACGGTTAATGCGCAAACGGTTTCTCTCATTCATTTTCTACGAGAGGTCAATGTCCTCCCCCTTTGCTGAAAGCCAGTGATTTATACTACCGTTCAAAAGATTGAGGTCATTTTTATAACAGAAATTTATACTTTTATTCATCAAGGATGCATTAAATTGATTAAAGGTGACAATAAAGATGTTTATAATGTTACAAAAGATTTCTATTGCAAATATACTATGTTCCCTTGAACTTTCTATTCATCAAAGAATCCAGACAAAAATCTATCACAATTTTCACAAAAATATTAAGCAGCACATCTGCTTTCAACATTGATAATAATAAGAGATGTTTCTGAGCACCAAATCAGCATATTAGAATGATTTCTGATGACACTGCAGACTGGAGCAATGGTTGCTTTAAATTGCTTTTTAAAACATATTGAAATAGAACAGTTCTTTTTAATTGTAATATTTCACAATATTACAGTTTTTCTTTTTCGTTGGTTAGAGATTTCTTTCAAAAACAATAAATAATCATACCAACCTCAACCTTCTGAATAGTAGTGAATGCACCCTCTCTAATGAGGAATACTGTAAGATGTTAAATGGACAGTCACTGGAAGGCAGCCTATGAAGATAGCCAAATGTTATTTAATATTACAGAGGGATATCAGTGCCCTGTGCTCTGTTAAAACATGACCCTCTCGTGTCCACACTTTCATGATTTCGAGCATGAGAGGACAGCCTCTACCCATTATGGAAGGGCCTGTCATTATTTTGAGATACTCTGCCTAATGTTGTGGTGTCACCACCCTCACATCATGTCTTCCAGAATCATATTCTCTCACACGTGCTATCATGTGACACAAAATGCTTTCCCTCCTGCTGAAATGTCCAGTCCAGAGCTGAGAAGCTCCATCTGGGGCACCATCTGCTAGTTCGCTCTCATTACCTGTGGGGGCTGAAAGTCCAGCGCTCCCTGTGTTCTGTCAACAGGTAAGCAGCCTCAATTGCTTTAAAATGCCAATCTCGTCTTTTATGAACCGGAAATAGTGCAGCTTCATGTCTTATTTTCTCTATGTGAGTGCATTTCTTCACTTCAAAAAGAAGTGTGGATTAATAAAAGCCCTCAGATTCGATCGGTGCCATTTAAAGATGCTCTTTGTCGACTCTGCAAAATGAAAATATAATTATGGCAATCCCGCTCTCTTCTAGGCGTCCTGAGATTCACAGCTGAATCCGAGCCATACATGTGAAATAAGCATCAGATCCTGTGTTTCTCCACCCCCATCCACTGGCTCTAAATTACAGGTCAGTGTTTGTTGGTCCTGAGAGCCGTGAGTGGGTTTTGTGTACCGTTGTCATTCTTATTCAGTCCTTTTTATTTATCTCCTGTGATAATGTCTCAAATAGATATTCTTGGATATTAGAGGTCTGTGAGAGTAAGCAATTGTCCTGTGTCATTTACTGGTGTCAAAAGTCTGACTTAAAATACATATATTTGCAAGACATTCTTGACAGTCTTTCACCCTCTATTTTCTTCTTTTATTTCTGTTTTTGCTATAGGGCACCAGTGAAATACGTTTACAGAGATCTGCACCAGCTTTTCACAGATAGGAGAAAGTATTTTAACATAGAAAAAACTGACATATGGACTTTTTAAAAGGTTTGTTCACCCAAAAAAATGAAAGTTCTGTCATATTTGCTCACCCTCATGCGGTTTTGTTTACTACACACAGACTGAAGCGTGTGACGCTCGCGGTGATTTCAGCGTCTGCCGTCTCACTAAATGAGGACATAAACACATGAAGAACATCTCCAGAACTGCTCTGAGAGTCACTTCATCAGCATTTTACCGTTTGATTTGAGTAAAACTAGCGTCATATCATATACACACAGAACTGTAAAGGTATTCACGGCAACCCGTCAAAATAAAAATTCGGTTTAACTTGGAAAACACTGCGGCAGAAATACATTACTATTGTTCAGCAGAATGTACATACTGTTACTACTAGGCTACTATTAAAATTATTAAAACATTATTTTTTTTTAAATAATGATCACAACATTTCTTTAATGTTTTAATTTTAACAGTAAACCCCCTTTGTTTGCCAAAATAAATAAATAAACTTTGATTTTCAATAATTTAAAGATAAATGAAATTAATGTTTTATGCCCTCATTTGAAAACCAGAACACAGAATTTCTGAGGAAAAATAAAACATTTCATAAGGCTATTTTAAACGTAGTGTAAACGTACGTAACCGAGACGTTTTGTTTCCAAGCTATATTTTATTTGAGAGTCACAGTGGAAATGAAGATTATTAGTTATCAAGTTATATTTTTTGTAAGAATATTTTCCCCCTTGTTTTTTGCTATAGAGCACCACTGGAATACGTTTACAGACATCTGCACCAGCTTTTCACAGATAAGAGAATTATTTTTAAAAGAAAAAAATGACATATGGACCTTTTAAAGGGTTTGTTCACCCAAAAATGAAATTCTGTCCTACTCGTATGCTGATATTCTGACTGTAACACACACACAAAAAACACAGACAACAATAATTCTGAGTGTAAAACTAAGTAACTGACAAAAATCCACCATAAAAATGCCGTGTGACTATATTTCAAGTCTTCTAAAGTCATATATTTCTGTGTGTGATCACACAAACCTATATTGTAAGTCATTATTTACCTAAACCGACACTGTAGCTCTCAAATCAAATGTGGTGCTTGTTCTGCAAGTTGGACATCAGTTTACATTTCTGCTTTTAACCAAAGTAACTTACTATACATTGCATTCAGAGTACACATTTTATCAGCCAGTACATAACCTGGGAATCAAATTCATGACCTTGGAGTTGTTAGCTCCATACAGCTTGAGCTACAGCTTATGCTGTACAGTTTGAGCTATAGAAACGTCTTTAGTTTCTCTACAACAATGTTGTAGAAAATATTGCAACAATAATTCTGTGTAAAACTCAGTAACTGACAAAACTCCACCATAAAAATGTCATGTGACTATATTTCAAGTCTTCTAAAGTCATATATTTCTGTGTGTGATCACACACATGTATTGTTAAGTCATTATTTATTAATGTTAAATAAAAAATGCCGCTTATGGTGCAAGTTGGACATCAGTAACATCAACATTTACACTTTTAAAAGTGACCTACTGTACATTGCATTCACTGTACACATTTTATCAGTTAATACATTCCTTGGGAATTGATCTCATGACCTTGGCATTGCTAATGCTATTGCTGTACTGTTTGAGCTACAGAAACATCTTTAGTTTCTATTGCCAATTTCATTTGGTAGTCACAATGGAAATGAAGATTATTCCAAAAAAATTACACTTTTTTGCAAGAATGTTTTGTCAAACATTGAAGGCAATAAAGTGTATACAATATTTGGGATATTTCATTGCAACCAAATAATAATATATTTTTACTTTTAACATATTACAGATGCCATAAATAGTTTTCTTTTTGGACCTTAACATTACTGCCATTTTTTTTTATATAAATAAAAACAATTTATGTAAATATTCTTTACAAACCCTCATGTTCCATGCACAAAAAATGAATGAAACAACATGAGTAAATGTTGAGTAATGTGAGTAAATGACAGAATTTTCTTTTTTTTAAGTCAACAATCTCTTTAAGAAACTCAAGGGTTCTTTGCATGAGTTTGTTTGTTTGCAGTTTAGACATTTTGTTTTTGACTTTTTTTTTTAAACCAAAAATCTCTTTGATATTGCCTGCAGTAATCTCCCGCTCACAGGAACACAATGTAATCTACAGACAAGTGCTTTGTGCCTAATAGAGCTGTGTATTCCAGTGATTTTGCAAAGTCATTTCCTTTCTGATATCTGTTATGACCTTTAACATCTCAGCGTTTAACTTGTTAAGTTCAGACTTTAATGCTGTGAATACCAGCCATGCCATTAATCTCCCGGAGTTCCTCCTATTGGTTTACAAACAGCTGTGATTTTGCAACGGTAAGCTTTTCCGCGATTTGTTTGACAAAGATGCTGAAGATGATAATTTTCACTGCATCCGGCGATGCAATCCATTGCTTAATCTCCATTGCAGCATGACTAAATGCAGTCTGGGGCTTTCATTGGACGCTTGTCAAAGGGAAGCTGTGAGTGATTTGATAAATTTCTTTTGTGAAGTATTCTGGTCAAAGTGATCTGAAGACTGACACTGAAAAGTGACATTAAAACCAAAGCAGAGAGAGAGCGAATGCACATCCATGCATGCAAACATCCGGAATCCCTGTCTCATGCAATAATGAGAGTTTGAGCGGGTCTTAATTCTCACAGATGGGATCTGTCGATAGCAGATTAATGGAAACTAGGTTTGCGTGTTTGTAATGCATCAAGGGTGGCCCGCAAACCCCTGAGGCATAAGAACGAGACTGTGTGACATGTAGAGTCTGGCAAACTGTCTAAAAGTAGCAATGCTACTAGCTTAGCAACATTTTTCAGTAGCATAGTGGAAGCTCAGCTTTTTTTTTTTCCCTCACTGATGTGCAAGATTTCTGTCATTTTTGTTGTTTTTCACAGCAGTGTAATTTCCATCACATTTCAAAAAGTTTTTAATAGCATTCTGTGATGGAAATAACGATGATGAAAATAAAATGAAATAGCCGGTTCAATTGTTTTTCTAAGGCTGATTTCATAGCTAATATTTTATGTATCCCCACACAAATAAATTTGACAAAATTACAGCCTATGTGACAGTAATGACACATAATGAAAATATATTTTATTAATTTTACATATCCTAAAGACACAAATTAATTTTTTCACATTTTCACATTCATCAGTTGATAAAAATAGCTTGATTGAGTATGATACAAAAATACTGTAAGTGATATTTTCATTGATTTTCTCATCATGCCTCATTCTTATATGCTTTTCACTCATACTGTTGTTTCCTTGATCAAGTATATAAACTTTTTGAAAGAAAAAAAAATACTGGGGGGAAAAATGATTAAATAAAATATAGTCTACTGTTAAAAAGATTGTTTTCCCCAACAAGAATCCATTACATAGATCAAAAGACTTTTTTTTTTTTTTTTTTAAAAATGCTGTTCTTTTGAATGTTTTATTTATCAAAGAAAAAAATTCAACATTACTTATAATAATCGGAAATGTTTCTTGAGCACCAGCATATTAGAATGATTTCTAAAGAATCATGTGACATTGAAGACTGGAGTTATGATGCTAAAAATTCAGCTTTGTCATCTCAGGAATTAATTGCTTTTTAAAATTAGAATAGAAAATGATTATTTTAAATTATAAAAATATTTCACAATATTGCTTGTTTTACTGTAGCCTATTTGTGAGCAAATAAATGCAGTCTTGGTAAGCATAAGAGACAAAAACATGTTAAAAAATTTACCAGCCCCAAACTTTTGAACGTCAGTGTATATGTGATATTTACCTTGATTATTATTATTTTTTTTATGTTTACTATTAGATGTATTGTGTCTCATTTTTTCTCTTTATTGACAAATACAAACTTTCAAGGAAAAGAAATAAATAGCTTTACTGTAGTTACTACATGTTATTAGCAGCTTGTAATGTAGCTAACTGCATTTCAAAAGGGTTATAAAATAGCAGCTTAGAAAGCACTGTGACACGTATACTTTGCTTGTGTGACCCTAAACCCTCATGAACGGACTGTTGCTCCATGAGATTAGCACAAGCACTCCTTTGGTTATCTATTCAGGCCTCTGACTGAGGTGAAGCCATTGTGAGACTCGGGTCATTATGATGTCTCAGACCATCACACCGAATGCATGACATTCCTTTATTAATACACTCGATAAACTCAATGCAGCTGTCAATGTGAAAATCCTTGGCTCTGTCTGCTTTCGGAAATAATTGCCTATTTACAAACCCACTGAAGTGTTTCGGCACAAATAGAGTATAAAATGCAAGCCTGATGAGGCGGTGTCAGCCCTGTCAGTGTTGCAGCGAGCCCAGCAGCGTCCTCCCTCGCCAACACGTTTGAGATTTCTGTCACCCCACACGCTCGTCACACAACTGTCGCATTACACTGTCTCTCTCTTGTCTTTCTGCTTGTCACCTTTGGGATATTAGAGGGCGTAATTTGTGCCATTGAATTTAAACTGTGAAAAATATTTTGAGGCCCAGATTCAATCTATCCCGAATTCAGATGAAGCCTTTCGTAGAAACCATCATTACGAAAGAGCGTGTTCAATGTACAGGCAAAAGAAGTATGTGTGTGTATATATATTTGTTGTATAGCCGAGTTGTAGTAGAAAAGGGCTTGACTCATGAAATGGAAGTTTGTCTTTTTTTAGCTTCTCAAATGAGAGAATGAGAAAGAAGTGTAGGACTTGATTTTAATATTTAATATTGTTAATTTTTTTAAAATATTTTTACTGAAGATTAAACATAAAAAACATGTATACAGATAAAACTTTTATAATAAACACTGAAAAATTCCATAAAAATATGACAATTTTGATTTTGTGTAGAATTTAAAAGCTTTTCACACTTTAAACAATTTAAATTTGTCTTCTAACAACAACACAGGAGAAAATGCTTATAAATGCATCACAGGAGAATTTTGACATTTTTGTACTTTTTTTTTGTACATAAACAATTAAAGAAAATATTTTCAGACTTTGACAATATTTTTAGATAATCATTGGACATAATTACAGCTTGATTGGAAATGGCAAAATAAATATATTTAAGTAATATTTACCTTGATTTAAAAAAAATATTACTATATTATTAAATTAAAATATGATACTATATATTGCATATATTAAATCAAATTATATATATATATATATATATATATATATATATATATATATATATATATATATATATATATATATATATATATATATATATATATATATAATTTTAAATTTTTATAATTTTATTTTTTTTTATAATATTTTTATAATATATTCTTTTTTGCTAATTGAATTATAATATTCTATAAAATCTATAACTTTCTATAAGTGTAGTTCAAAAAAGGGTAAAACAATAAAAATAAAATAAAAATAAAAAATAAATAAAAATGTAAAGGCACAGAATACTGTATAATTTGAAGGAATTTTTCCACATTTATTTTTACAGGCGTTTTACCAGTATTTTGAATTTTACATTTGCATTGTGTTATAACAGAAACTCTTAACAGAAAGTTAACTGAAATGTCTGTAAAATTAGTGGATAATGTTCTGTGTAATGAGCTGCCAGTACTTTTTCTGTTATTTTACGGACTCATTTTTTACAGTGTTGAATGAAAAGAGCAGCTCTAATAACTCTTGTGTTTTGCGATGAAAAATTCCAAGGTGCAACTCTATTGAACTGACCAGAATTGGACATGTGGTTATTAATTTTTACATACAATAATCATGCGTCTTAAGTATCAAAGTTAAAGTTAACATTTTTTTCTTTTTCTTTTTTTTTTTTTTTTTAAATCCAAGAGGTACGTGTTTGCTCCTGGAAGACATTCTTTCAAACGGAAGGTTTAAATGACTGGAAACTGCCAAATGCACCATATCCACCTACCATCACTGCGCCCTGCTTACTGATTGCTTCCCTCACCACGAGTGATTAATCCAAATCTCCTCTTTTTCACACTCTGCAACAGTTGCTGTTATCTGCAACAGCCTCCCTAATGCAATATTACCATTTTCATCTGCCTATTTGTCTTCACTCATCTGCAATTTGCTCTTTTATTTATACAGTGAAAATCGTGTCAAAAAGTCTGGAGACTGGCACTTTTCTCGGTATCAGAAGCACATAATTTTTCAATCTTAAACGGCTAATGGTTCATTAATAGGTCATGATTTAGCTCAGATAACTGTTGTAGGAAGCACTCTAAAAGATCTATTATACTCATTGCTGGAGTAGATATCCTCTAAGTAATCCAGTGGCTCTGTTCTAAAACCACCCATGTTTGTCCTGTAATTCTCTCTTTATTATCTCCTCTCTACCTGTATATCTCTCTCCATCGCTCCTTAAGCCTCTCTCGTTCCCTAGCAGATAAACGTAGGGAACGACAGATGGGCATTTTCACAATTTGGCTGTTTTCTGAACCACCTGAAGCCGAAACGCAGAACCATTATGATATTCCCAGGTGGCGGCACAACAGGCTGGCAGTGCAGGACTGTCTGTTGCTTTGGTCACTCTACCATCGGCTAATGCGGTAAATAAATGAACGCTGTCTGTCCCCTGGACACAACACATTTTTGACACATTTGGCTTGCCACATCTTAACAATCCATTACTTCCATTTCCTAAACAACCACTCATATGCCCCATTTACACCTGGCATTAACATTTATCAATTAGTGGACAGGGCTAAACACAGGTGTCTTAGAAACACACTGTGATCTGGTCACTGAAACCGCATTTGGATGTTGTCATGGACACATTGCATATGTAATATAAATGCTAATTCATCTCAGGCGGCATTTGAAGGACCCCCTAGTCATACAACATGTAATCATTGTGCTGAAATAAGAGCTAGTTTCTGCGTTAATAGAAAACAACCCATACATATATATTTCCACAAAACATCTAATATCAATATACAGTGACATACTAATGTAGTCACCAGAGATGCATGTAAAAGGCAGTCTGTTTCAGCAGCGTACTTGTCATCAGATCACCCCAGGCAGATGTTAATAACAGGTGTATACGGGGTGTTACATGAAAAAGCACATTGTTTATATGAGGATTAAATGGCTGATTGGTATCTTGTCTCTATTTTTGACCCTTCTCGTTTAGCAGGACTAGGGAAGTGCGAGAACGTAGTCCATTACAGCCTTATAACATGGGTGAATGTGATTTCACCAAGTGCAACATGTTCCTTATAGGTAGGGTTAGGTTTAGGGGTAGGGATTGGGTTAAGTCTATATTTTTAGACAATAATGTTGATCCAGGAACATGTCTTACTTGGTAAAATCATGACCCAATAGCATCAAGTAGTTGGGGGTATGATAGAACTATATATAAAAGATAGATAGATAGATAGATAGATAGATAGATAGATCTACATATGTGATTTATACTGTAATATTTATATATACTGCAAAATGTACTGTATTAATATGAAGGAATTTTCATATTTATCTTTTTTACTGGTGTTTTGCCTGTATCTTTCCTTAATTTATAAAGTTAACTGCAATGTCTGTGAAATACTGGGTAATGTCCAGAATTTTTATTTTTATTAAATCTTTTTTAACAGTGTGTGTATGTGTATATATATATATATATATATATATATATATACATATTATAATTTTAGAATATGGTATGGGTAGTAAAACAACAATTGGATTATAGTATGGGTAATTATATGTTATAGGTAATAAACACCAATATCAATAAAACAATATTTTATTTTATAACATGGTATAAGTACAATATATTAGAACTCAGCAATAATTTGTGTAACTAAAACCATTATATATACTGCCCACTCCTAAGTAGCATGAAGGCCGAAGGCAGATACGTTCCTTCATTAAATATGAATATCAAATTGCAACAATGGAGGAATGAGTTTACAGTCATTTGTTGGGTGTCCTAAAGCATATTTGCTTTGTATTAAGTTTCAAGAATGATATTAGTGCAGCTGAGATCCCTTGTTTCACCTTGACCTCAGTGGTTTATTCATTTCACGAGAGGACATGTGAAGATAAATCTGTGTAAAGGCTGATGATATGATAGGCCATTATTGTCGTCCACTCTGAGGTTATAATTTACTACCGAAATCATGCATCCTCATATTTACTGCTATTCAGAGTAAAATAACCTTGCAGTAAATGTTATGTATTGGAAGGTTAAAGATGTGGATCAAAGCAAAATGGCAAGTAATTGCCAATTACGGTGTCAACATCTGACGTTTAGACTGCGGAGGAGCAACTCGAGTGAGAACAAAATACTGTAACTTGCATTTGTAATGTAAGGCCTAAAAGGAGAGAAAACTGTGAGGTAGATCGACAGATAGATGGAGGGTGAAAGAGGAGGCAAGAAAGTCTGAGAACTCCAATGACAGCAGCAAGTGGGCTGATGAATGTGAGGTAAATGGACAGGTAGACAAGCAACTTATCGACAAAGCGGTTGGTCTATTGACTGACTGCTTGATTGTGAGTTTTTGAGCTAGTTTCTTGAGTTCCCTTTTATTCCTTTGCCAGCTCTGATTTTACCCAAACCCCTTGAGGACTTTTGATAAATTAAGACTAATTTGGTTATTTCTGGAGTAGGAGCTCATTTTTCGTCTGCCTTCAGCACTGAAAAAATGAATTTGGCCTTAAGTAAGTTTGCTCTTTTGATGAATTTTAATCATGTTTTTCATTTGACTAAATAATAACGAGCGGTTTTGATATGTATTCTTTGTGCTTTGAACAAAACTATGTCAATTAATTAAAGTCAATCAGCGAAAAAATGGAGTTGTTCCAGCTGAGGTCTTGCCTTTGCATCTGAATATTTCATTTTTATAAGCCCATGCAAGGAATGGAGGCTTATGAGGACTCTAAATAGTTTATGTTAGTAATTAATATGGGTTATCTGTGTTTATCGTTCAGTTTAGACCAAATCCGTTCACTCTGCAACCATATTTGTAACGCCCTTCGGGGCTTACACCTTTCCAACCATACAAGTACAGCTCTTGTCTACTTTAATGGAGAAAAACCAGAATCGCTGTAACTGTTTGTCAAGATTGTGTTTCAAATCAGGAAAATCCATCTCGAATGCCTTAGAGGAAAAGTTTTGCATACAGACTACAACATACAATGTGATGCTGAGAAACCTTAGCTCTTGGCATTCATGTAGATGTTATTTTGACATATACCACCTGCAGACCATGAACAGCCCTTCATAACAATGGTGTTCCCTGATGGCAGTGGCTTCTTTCAGCAGGATTATGCACACTGCAAAAAATTTTCAGGAATGGGTTTAGGAACATGAGTTTGAAGTTATTGCCTTGCCCTCTAAATTCTCCAGATCTCAATCCGATTGAACATCTATGGGACGTGCAGGACAAAAAAAATCTGATACATGTAGGCCTCACCTTGCAAGATTTTAAGGATCTGCTGCTAATCGTGCCAGATACCACAGGACACGTTCAGAGGTCCTGTGGAGTCCATAACTTGACGCGTCAGTTGTTTTGGGGTCCCTATACGATATTTGGTTGTGGCAGATCAGTGCATGTTTAAAACGAAGATAAATACATTTTGTGCAAAAACTTACCTTGAAGAACAAATCCATGTTTTGGTAAGCCTAAGAAAAACAAAAACTGTTTTTCAACCATTTTCGAGTTGTCAGGAAGATGCATCTTGTTGTAGTCTATATTGCCAAGCTGCTGTTGGTGCCTTCACTTTTTGGAGCATCTTATTCAGAGTCTTTTTATTTGCAGAAGGCTGCTTTTTGACAGAGGGCAACCCTCGATTGCTTGTGTTTCCAGCTTGACAAGCACAGTTTGACAAGCACACATATGAAGGAGCTGGTTACTGTTCCTTGTGCCTGAATTGCACACATAGCTAAAAAAGGCTGAACGGATGTTCATTTTGCTGTAATTTAAATAGGAATGTTGACACTTGAAGCTCAAGCTAAAAATTTCAGAATTACTATTAGTGCAGCTCCTCCCGATGAGGTTGGATGATTATTTCTGGACCATGTCACTATGAAAATATCATTAGTTAGAGGACTGTTTGCAGTTCTGTTTGACTGAAAATTCAACAGCACAAAAAGCCGAAAACCTTGAAAGCTCATGGGTGCCCATGCTTACTGTAGCTGCAGTGCAAAGAAAGGACAAACAGAGTTTTCTGCAGTATTCTGAACACCTCCTGGCATAGTTTTCACAGCACAAATGGCAGCTTGTTTACCAGCTGACAGAATAGTTGCTCTCATTTTTTTTTAAACTACCTGAAATGGATTTCTCAAACAAAACTGCCTGTTACGGACTTGACATCCAAACAAGTTACATTTTGGTGGCTTGTCTGTTAACTTGGTAGCCTACAAACACTGCCATACTGACTCACACCATTCTTAATACCCATACAAAGCACTGTGTACTATGGTAATACAATGGTACATTTTGCAGTTCAGTTTTGTTTCATATATTTTCAGTGAGGCCCTAAAATGGATGTTATAAATTCAGTTAGCCTATAGGCCTATTTTGTTTTGATGGACTTGAATAGATGTTGATAACTTGACCCAGACAGACTTTTTTTTTTTTTTTTTTGCAGAGAAAATTCTGCAGATTTGCAAAAATATTGTTTAAATAATGTGACAACTGTGTAAAAAGACTGTGCATGTGTAGTTGCATGTGTCATTGTTGATCAATGTAAGAATGACTTTAAACAAACTCCTTTTCAAACAGAGATGCTACTTTTGATTAACACAACAGCAGGAAACAGAACAGAATGACCTCAAAATGTGTCATGAAGTGATGTCTGCAATATAGGTGGGTCAGATAAGTGCAAGAGTACAATCTGTTCAAGAACGGTAAACACTCTATTGATCACCCAGTATGAGGTCTGTTCTTAGCTATAAGAAAAATGCAAGCGCAAATATGCGTTATATTTTCAAAATGTTTGTCACACGTTGCGTGTGCACAATTAAGTAGATGTAAACAGAATTCACAATCGCATTTGTAGTTTGACCACAACATGCTTTCCATAGTTTTAGTGGGATTCGCTTCCTGGGCGTGCTTCTGGATTTCCTCGCATGTCAACAACTTCACAAAAATGCTCTTAAAATATGATCATGTGGTGTTTAAGTATGATCAAACCTGTATAATTTCATGTCTAGTCTGCGTTCTGGTTGGCTGTCTGCGATTAAATTGTCATTTTATTGGCATTTGCGTGAATCTGTACCTTCGAACAGTTCATTTCCAGAAGCGATTCAAAGAGTTGTTGTTTTTAATTATTATATTTCAATGTTTATTCAAATACCAAATATTACTAATAAATGTGTTTATTGTAATTGTAAGTATCTGATCCATACTCATAAATAGGCCTACATGTAGTAATTTACGTACTGTAAACAATAGGCCTACTAAAACTAAATTACAGTAACGTTACAGTTCCTGACTGGATTTTTTTTTCACGTTTTAATACAATTTGTTTGTTTGTTCATTTATTTTGTATGTATGTTGATCAAACGGACATATTCGTTAACATAAGCCTATTAAAAACGTACAGTACGTTTTATTGGTAACCTTTCTGCTATTAGCACCATCATAAAAATCCTCGATAGGCTCCAAACGCTCTTAACTGTCAGCTCACTCTTCGCATCGGTTCTCGGCTCATTGCGATTCGGACATGTTCGCTTTCCGGTTGAATGAGTCAGAGAGTCGTTCACTCGCGACCGAACCGTTCAGTCCAAAGCGGTGAGCGAATCGTTTAGTGAACCGGTTCTAAAGATTCACTGTTAAGATCCGATTCTGAAAGAACGATTCGCTCACGGATCGGACGTCGCTGGCGCGGTGTAAGCACAAGAAAGGGAGGGGGGCGGATTTCAGGAGCTCTCCACCACAAACGTGTCCTTACAGCACAGGAATGAAGCAAATCAAACGGACGCGTAGCACACAGTTATTTTGCACAACTTTATGGTTTATTGTCTAAATCTGCGTCTTTTTTTGTTTCTCACAGACTGAACAGGGAAAGTTTTATATCTGAGGAGGAATACCTGCCAACGAACGGAACGCATCATCCGCAAACCGTCACACCTTCGCCTCAGTATTTGAGTGCGTTGAGGAGATCGGATCTGCTTTCGGACTGCGTTTTCTTGTTTCTTTCTTTTTTGGGGGTGAGGGACAAGTCCCTTGAAGTACGTATAATTTTCTTTTACAAAATGAGTGTGGATCTCTAGTTCTGTGCCTCGGTTTTCAATAGGTTTGTGCGGATCATCTTGTGAAGTAGTTTTAGTTCCCGTAGACTGTTGTGTTGTCTCCCCTTTTCTCTTTCTTGGATGCTGGAATTTAATACTGACAGTCCCGTTCTCTCCTCATGCCCATGAAAACAACTCTCGGATGGTAAGGATTCCAGAGAATGGTAAATGATCGATGGAAAATCATGAACAGTGTTTCAGAACTCGAGGATGGACAGCAGCATAAATCGCAGGTATGTTTCACGCGCATCATGTAGGGATCTATTAGACCTGTGTCGATGCATTCGTGATGCTCAGGCAGGTCAAAAACTAAATATGACCATATGCAGGTCTCATTGCGTTTATAGAGACAGCAAACATAAATTCAATGAGATATTACTCAGAGCTGAATATTTTGAAACACATGCCTCTATTAAAAAATCTCAAGCAGTCATGCATTCAAACCTTGAAGAATAAACTATTTGTTTAAACAAATATAATTTTAATCATTTATAGTAAGAAATGTTAATATTTGTCTTTTTGACTAGTCTTATAACTAATTGCTTTGGATTTAAGGAATATGACTATATAAGGCCAAAATGTAATTCAAAAAAGACCATAATAATTGCACATACAGAAAAGAGTCCTTTATAATTATAATATTTAAATATTGATATACAGAGAGCAAAATGTTCAGCATTGCATACTCTTAGTGACAACAAATAAAATGTACAAAATTGGTGAATTTAAAGAAACATTTGCTATTTACTAGGAATCACTCAAAATTATTTGAAAGCAGAAAATCCTTTGGTAAATTTTGTAACTGACAGTTGTCCAAGCGGATGCTAATAATCTAACAATACCAAAATATTGACAGATTAATCGTTTTAAAATAAGTTTATTGCTAGTAAAGAATAAGCCCCTTTAGTTCTCAAGGGTTCAGAGTGATATAGTACCAGTGTCAGATGATACCTCTCTCCATGCCCTCTGCACACGAGGGAATACATTTGTTTCTATTATGCAGCTCACACAGAACTAAGGGATTAAGCTCAGCCCCTCCATGTATGAACGACTGCATGTCTGCCAGAAAATTTCACTCATGAATGCTAGAAGTTCATACATTCACTGCAGAGAGAGCACATCACAGATCTGACGGTGGAGCTCTGCAAGCTGAAGGGTGTTGCATCTTTGCTTTCTTTATCTCTCACTGTCTATTTCAAAGCTTGTTTGAAAAAAATCTATATCTCACCACTGCCTGCATTTCACAGCCACTGTAATCTGCTGCAAGCATTTATGAGGGAATGTACATAACATGCTGTTTATAGCAATCCTGATTATAGCGGTTTAAGGATGGGATCACGGCTGTAACAGCTGTTTATTACTGCTATCATCCTCACGTGGCATCCTCTAACCTTCTCTCAGTGGGGGTGTGAAGTGTGCATAATACAATGCCCTTTCAGGAATATGTCAAGCCCTGCTTTTGAAGCGTCAACATCAACACAAGCCGCTTGTTCTAATGGCACTTCTTTATTTGCCCGTCTTGTGTAACTGAGTCATTTTAACACGCAGTACAACTGAAGTGTCATGCCAGTTTATCAAACTGCCTGGGCTTGTTTGCTTTGTGCTGCATAAGTTATTTTAAGGGTTGTTAATTAATCAACGTGAATTCGTCTGCCATCCATTTCTGACTAATGTTTATTAATAAAATATTCGCTTGGGAGAGAGAAAGAGAGAGAGAGGAGGGGTGGGATCTCATGGGACGAATAAAACTGTTCAACTGCTGTGCTGGAGCATTCAGACTTTGAAGGACGTGATATGTAATTCCTTGTGCTGCTCTTTGTGCCTTGATTTTTATAGTTGAGTATAATAGGTGAAGCCTCTGGTCCGTTGTGCAGTGGTTAAAAATAGGCTTAAGGGTCCTGTGAGACAGGTGTACAGGTAAAAGAAGGATTTGCATTTTTTAGCTTTCCTTCAGCAATGTGATGTGTGGTGTGTGTGTTATATAATGGCCGAAGGAGTCACAGTAAACTAGTTTAAGTTGCAGGCAGTAACATTATTGTATGGTATGGTCAGATGGACTCGTTAGCTCCTTGTTCCTGGAGATTTTTCATTGTCGGCCCACCCGTGGTATTCTTTAAGGTCTACTCCTGCAGACACACACACGATTGCACTCTGGAACAAAACAGTTGCAGTGATTTTTAATTCTCTTACTGTCGTTATTTACTGACCTTCATGTCTTTCCAAACTCGTGTGATTTTCTTTCTTTGGTCGAACATGAAAAGAGATGTTTGGAAGCCATTTTGTATACAATTAAAGTGAATGGTGATCAGTGGTCACCAAAAGGACCTTAAAAATAGCCCACACTAATCGTGCACTATACCGTTCACACCAAGAATGATAACTATATGTTTTAATGAACAATCTAATTCTACTAGAATAGGTTCACTCTTGAAAGTAAAGTTTTTTTATTGTCATCTCTTGTTCCATGAAGAACCTTTGAAGAACATCTCCATTGTACATAAGGTTCTTTATAGTGGAATAAGGTTCTTTAGATGATTGAAATGTTCTTCATGCTTTGAAAATAATGGTTCTATGGGAAACCCAAAATGGTTTTTGAATCCCCCCTATTAGAACCGTTATTTTTAAGCGTGTATGTCCATACTACAGCTATAACAATAATAAAAGAGAGGAACAATATTGTTGAAATCACGTTAGAAAGTTTTTTTTTCCAGCTGATAAAAATGTTCACAATCAGCCAATCAAAAGCCACTTTAAAGAGCTCAAGCATTTAAAGCAGCAGACAACGTAACTGCAGTATGTGCTAAAAAACTAAATGCTATCGTTCATCATTGTGGATGCTGATATAGTTTTCATTTTTGGTGGGAACGAGCCTCAAGTCTTCTGAAACTCAAATCTCAAGGCTTGCGAAATTTCCTTGGTTTTCATCTGTCTTTTACCTAATTGTGACATGCCCAATTTGGATATTCTCATATTCACATTACACAAATGAGATTTGAGAGCAGATTATAGAGAACTCATCGTATGTCTTCTGATGACTTGGAATACAGTGCATGGTTTGTATGGACTGCTGTTTTTACGATGCTTTATGAATTTTTACGTTGCTGTCTTGTCATTTCTGGAGCTTGACAGCTCCTGGTCACCATTGACTGTCATTGTATGGGAGAGAATAGCGTGAACATCCTGCCAAACATGTCCTTTCCTTCTCACTGGGGTTTGGAACATCATGAAGGTGAGTAAAGAATGACAGAATATCCGTTCTTGAGCGAACTGTTTCTTTAAGCTGCTACTGTATTTTTAACCCTGGAAACTGCAGGCTAAAACATCTGCGACTGGTTCTTCAGACTAGGTAATTGATTTGCTTGTCGGCTTTTTGACTTACAGGCATTTTACTATAAAGGGCTGGAGGGATTGAGGATTTTGAAAGCTGTAAGAAACATTTGCCATCCTGTAGAGCTGAAAAAATGAGCAGTGGCCATTATAACTTGCAGACTTCTCAGCACAGGATGATAGCAGCCACCTGAAGTTAAATAGAGTTTTATCAATTCATTTTCCTCTCAAATGTGTCAAGCTGCTTAAGTTGTAGTAGCTATTAAGATTTGCAAAGTGAACAGACTTGCTGACAGCCTGGGTAGCTTTTCATCAGGATGAAGTGTAGATGTGGAGGAAACCCAGATATTTTATCTCTAAAGTTAATCTTTGGAGAATCTGCGAAGTCGTGCCCAGCCGTTGTCTGCTTTCTGTCCAGCAATTCCCCATCGGTGCACACAGCAATTCAATGCGGCCAAACAAAGACAATGTGAGAGATGTTTACCAATTGTGTGTTGGACACAATGGGGACAGAAATTCCAAACATGTGGGCTGAAATTCATTTCTTCGGGATGCTTGTCAAACACGGCGCTGCCAATTAAACACTCCTCCAAAAACCTGGAAGCCTGCTGTTCTGTAATGAAAGTTGTAACCGCATGACAGAACATAGCCATTATGTGTGTACGGGATAAAACACTGGATACCTAGCGTGTCCCCTAGCTTAATAAGTACGCTGCGACGACTCTAAAACACTTCCCGTTTCATTATATCGTGACGTTCATGTGCTTTTTCAGCCGCATTAATGACAAAACCCCGCTAATTCTCTTCTCAAAGCCGTTTATTTCCCCTCACAATAGTACTTATGCTATTTTATATTTGATCAGGAAAAAAATGAGTTTAAATCAATCAGCTGTGGCTCGAATTCAAAAAACATCCTTTAAAACCCCTCCGCTTTCTATCCTTGTGGTGTTTCGGTGTTTATTGTGGCTGGAAATGCAACCAGAATTTCAACCCTATCCTTTCAACCATACCTTATTTCTCGTCAATCCCTCCTGTATGCATAATAAAGTCTTCTGGCCTTGGTTGTAGCACATTGACAGTGGATGGATGTGAAAGCTATAAAGTCCCCGCAGATATATGGTTTTCCCTTCTCTGCTGTTATCTGTGCTGGATATCCATCACAGGATTGTGGGGCTATTTGGGGATGTATGAATCCTGATATATGAAGTCCCACGGGCGAGGGTCTCGCTCTAAGAGTAGTTGTATAATTATAGGCCATCAATGGCTCTCCTAGGTGGCGTCTGTATATCAAACTGTCATGGA